>JABFTP020000185.1:64026109-64720423 GCA_013387265.2 Cryptolaemus montrouzieri
AGAGATGAAATACTGGATACTGCTGAAATTCAATGGATTAGAGTTGAAACGTTGATTGTAGTTAAATCACATAATTAATTATGTGAGCACACAAGAGACAAAAAGATATCTATTGAAATGGAGCTTGGGAAAATAATTATTTCATTGCGAAAATTATACTTTCCAAAAAAAGTTATAATAAAACAAGAAAAGCTTGCTAGTTTCACTCTCTCCTGAAAAGGTAGATAAATGAAAAATCATTGTCATTGAAGCTCTTGTTAAACTGAGGACCTCTACAGAATTTTAAGCAGATTGTCTTATTTATTTATCATGAATGAAGTTCAACATTTCATCTCCACTTTGCGCTACCATATCTCAAAAAGGAAGGCCTCAAAAAGAAATTTATTTGACATCTTCATTTTAGCAGGGGAATTGCCACTTAAAGTAAGTCCGCGTACTCAGGAAATAACTATCCAAAAAGGGGTTTTACCCCATATATGTGTTCATGCTTGGTTTGTAGATATTTTATATATATGAAGGTTTTACCAGAATAAGCTAGGATTGCAATATTGTTATTTTTTACAAACTTTTATTAGCTTGACCTGTATTTATCTATCTATCGATATAATGGAAACGTTGTTTTAACCGATTTGAAGCATCAAATGCAATTGCATACTTATCAGGGACTAATGACAACATAATAATTCGATAGTTTTTCCCACATCTGACACTTAAAATTTAAGAATGCATAATAATTTAAAAAACTTACATACCGCTTTTGTTGTAGGGCGAACTAAAAACTTTAAAGAATTTTCAATTATTGAGAAGTTTTTTGAATTGTGGAGGCCGTTACTTGATGTAGATCCATGATATAAATGAGATAAAAAACACAAGGTTTAACTTAAATCTACACTTTATTTGAAAAAATTCGACGACGTTTCGCTGACACAGCAGCTTTATCAAGAATGACAAACAGAATGAAGAGTATGGTATTATAAAAAAATCGTAGAACAAGTTGGATGAATAACAGGAAAATCCACACCGAGCCATTGTACAGTTAGTATGAAAGGTAATAAAAACTAATTAAACAAGTTAAGTAGGGGTGAGTAATTCACATCTACCTGTTCATTCAAAAGCTTGTCCGAATGTTTGTATCTATATATTTCTAATGCTTCTAGGAGATCTAATTTTGAACTTTTTGATTTTATATGTAATATGTCAAAGTTTTTATTGAATGAATGGTTTTCTTTTATTAGGTGGTTTGAATAATTTGAATCAGATTTATTTTTATCGAAGCTACGTTTATGTTCAGATGTTCTTATGCCAAAACTCCTATAGGTCCTACCGATATAAATTTTATCACAAGAACCGCAATTGAGTTTATAGATTCTGATTTACTTGATTTTCAACACGAGATTTATTATTTTAATATATTTACCTAAGTTATTTCTTTCAAGCTTCTAATAACTTAGGTAAACATATTTAAAATAATAAATCTCGTGTTGAAAAATCAAGTAAATCAGAATCTATAAACTCAATTGCTTAAATGTTTTTCTGAACCCTCCGAAAATCATTTTATTTTATCAAGTTAACTGTCTTTCTATCGCTATTGGATAAATTCTCGATAATTGAAACCTTTTAGTTCGACTTGCTACTAAAGCGTTTTTATCACTTTTTTGAAATTATTTTTTATTCTTATTGCTACAGTACCTCATATAGATATTGGATACCAATCAATCAAGCATGCTTGGAAGGCAGATAAACAGATGAAGGATGACTTCATGATGAACTTCACTGTTCATTGAAACTTTAAAAACTCATCAATTAAATTCAGTAATGTTCTTTGTTTATTGTATTTACAATAAATAATGGTGTAATTTCATCCTGTATTATGAAAATGTATAATTTTATATAATTTATAATGACAGTTATTGAACGAACCAAATAACATAAGGAATAAAATATTTGAACTTTAAGGAAAAACTAACAAAATCCAATAAAACACCAAAATCAGTTCAGTCTTATTGTATATCACAAAGAAGTGCAACACCTCTTAAAATCCAATGGTCGGGAGGTTTAAGCGTGATGAGGTATAGAGACGTTATGTAGTTCAAATCCGTTCTCCGTACTTTTTTATAAACGGGAGACTGAAAGGAAAAGAAAATGAAAATTAAAGAAAATACGATAAAAATCAATCATTTTGCAAGTTTCGGCGATAAGAATAGGCCTTATCGTATCCAAAAGTGTAGAATTTTTCAATTCAATTCAATTTTTTTCAATTCAATTAATTTATTGTCCATTCATTTACAAATTACTCAGTGAGAAGCGAGAACAATAAATTTGACCCATTACAAATACATGCAGAGTCATAAAATGGAAAATATAATATAAAATGGACTAAAGTCTCAAAAAAACATTTACATCACACAAATTTCGCTAAAAACAATCTTATAAATTATCTCCTCCGTGAGGGAGTAATAGGCTTTTATCATAAGGATAATCTTCACTTCTTTCTTGAAAGTGTTCTTTTTCATATGTTTGCATTTGTTAGGAAGCTTATTTAATATTTTGAGGGCAGTATAATTTACGCTTAGTTGAGATGCGTTCACTCTGTGGTAGGGAATTTGGTATTGCTCTGCATTTCTAGTAAGGTAGGTATGATTTGCATTATTTCTCTGTAATGTCACTTCAGAATCTTTGATGAAAAGTATGCTGGCAAGTATAAATAAGGATAGCAGAGTGAGTATGTCTTCTCTCTTGAATAGCTCTCTACTGCTATCAGTTTTTCTGGCATCACTGAGAATGCGCACTGCATATTTCTGCTTGACACAAATTCTGTCACTTTCATAATGGTTTCCCCAACCTATAATGCCATATGTTATGAGGCTGTGGAAACATGCGAAATAGGTTGTTTTTGCAGAAGAAGGTCCAGCAATCTGTTTTATTCTTCTTATTGCGAAAATAGTCCCTGACGACCTACATGCTAGGTCCTCTATGTGGCTTCCATAAACCAAGTCTGGTTCCAGCAATATTCCTAAGAACTTGAGATGTTTATTACTTTGCGGTTTTGTTTGAAATATGTGTTCCTGTGTCTTCTCAGCATTTATCTTCAGCTTGTTTGTGTCAAAGCATAACTTTGTTTGCCTCAGTGTCTCTTGAGATTGACAATTGATATCGTTTATGTCCCTTCCAATATTTATAAATGCGGTGTCATCGGCGTAGAGGATTGAGCCATCGGCCTTTACATTTGCCGGGAGGTTGTTTACGTATAGGATGAATAAAAGGGGTCCTAGGATAGATCCCTGTGGCACACCACTGTCAACTCTTCGCCACTGAGAGGTTGCACCCTGGAAACAGACCTGCTGAAACCTATCCCTTATGTAGCTGTTCAGAAGCTAAAACGCCAGTCCCCTGACACCAAGAAACATTTTAGTAATTCATGAAAAATATGAGACTGTTAATAATGATTGAATTGCTTGATTCTGAGGATTGTACCCATTTCTAGAGAAGATAGCGAAAACCTTTAGTCCGAATGAAGATATTTATTTTTCTAACAATATTGTATGCAGTGAGAATATGAAGTGATCGGACAAGAATGATTTGACATATGTTAGGACTATGAGAAGAACATAAACACCCATTAGTATTTAAATATTTCAACTGAATTTGTCGAGCCATATCTGAAAATTCTTCCCTTAGCAAACCTAGGGATTAAGTGGTTTCAACAGGAAGGGGCGCTTGTGTATTGTGTCCATAAATTGAATGACATATTTGGAGACCCCCTGATCTCAATCTTCTGAACTTTTTTGAACAGGGATTTGTGATAGATAAAATTTTCACCACGTGCTTCGAGTAGACAGGATTTATTACAGAAATTGTAGAATTCCCGTTGGAAAAATTTCAGCCATTCAACTACTGAACGCTAAGAATTCTGTCAAAGTATTTGGAATATGTCTAGCGAATTTAGAAGCATAATTCGAACATCTCTGTACAAGTTCTTCTTTTCACATATTTGTAGTTTTGTTTCTATAATCTTTTCATTCGTGAAATTCAACAGAAGAGTTTAAGTAATTTTGCATTTGGGAATTGTTTCTATGATTGAATATTAGCCTTATTTGCACATAAGGTATTTTGTCTTACGAATATTTTATTTTCGCTTGGTACTGTGAAAAATAGGTTCCTAGACACTTCTAAGAAAGTCTCTTCAAGTATGAGATCTTAATGATTGTTGTGCAAAGGTCATCCGCCTTACAGTTTTCTATTTTTTTCTTATCATATTATCAGAAAAATTGATTTTTCGCTTCCAACTACTTGAAAAAATGTATCGTACTATAGATTTCATAGGAAATTGTTCTACAAAAAAAGCCTCTTAAGATTTTTTCGTAAACCTAACCGTTCAAAAGATATTAACGGTTGAAGTTTGATTACTTGAAGGTAAATTTTTCTCAATGAAAAAAAATCAATATAAATCATAGTTTTGTAGGAAATTTTTGGTCTATAAAATGGTCTCTTATAATTTTTCGATTCATTTAAGCGTTTACGAGATATTCATCGTCAAACATGAATGCCTATTTGTTTTTCCAGTTTTTGATCAATAATTCGAGAAATTTCAATTAAATTTATGAGGTTTGGGGAAATTCACATAAAGTTGAAACAGAAAGATGTTATGAACTGTTTTTAAAACTTTTTTTAGTCATGAGCATTGGGTTAGGTTAGATGTGTATAAGTATACCAATGAAACGGATTTATTCATTGTAGGTTAATTAATGATGAATGAATTTATGTGATGATTATACAACTTACTTGGAGTTAATTATTTTATAACATATGCAAGATGATTAGTTTGAGGATCATTAAAAATACGGTATTGAAAGGGTAGATACTGAAGATAGTTGAAAGTAAGAAAACATAGATGGTGTTAGCTTCAGAAGACAAACAGAAAAAGTGATGGACTTCAAAAATTAAAAAATCCCCTCGGAAAAATTTCATTTATGTGGAAAAAATTTTGAAATACGCGCTGAACAAAAGTCATAATAATAAATAACAACACGACTAAGATTTTGAATTATTAAAGGTAAAATTGAAAAAGTATTATTAGAATAAAAACATTCAAATAAACTATTGAACATAAAACTTCTTTAGGAGTTACTTTTATAATAGAAATTCAAATTTGTGTAAATTTCCCCAAAACTCATAAATCAAATAAAAATTTTTCGAATTATTGATCAAAAACTGGAAAAATTGATAGGCATTTATGTTGGACGATGAATATCTCGCAAACGCTTAATCGAAATATTTTAACAGACCATTTTATAGATCAGTAAATTTCCTACAAAACTATGAGTTTCATGATTCATAATAATTTTTTCATTGAGTTATAAAATTCATAAAAGAAAATAATCAAACCTCAATAACGTTAATATCTTTTAAACGGTTAGGTTTACGAAGAAATGGTTGGAGACTTTTTTGTAGAACATTCTATTTACTACGATATCTATCAAACGATATATTTTTTCACGTAATTGAAAGCGAAATATCAATTCTTCTATGTGATAATAAGGAAAGAATAGAAAACTGTAAGGCGTAGGACCATCACATTACAATTAAGAGCTCATACTTGGAGAGACTTCCTTCGGGGTGTCTAAGAACCTATTCTTCAGAGTATCAAGGGAAAATAAGATATTCGTTTTTTTTGACCCACCCTAATGTTCATATGTGATGGAGAGAGTCGTAAACGATGAACTCATCAAATATCTTGAGTTGCAGGGAATTATTAACGACCGTCAGTATAGTTTTCGCAGGCAAAGATCTGCTCGCCTACGTCACTCATGTTTGTACATCAACGATGAAAAAGCATGGAGAATCCAGACCAATAGCCCTCTACATCTCTAAAGCCTTCGATAGAGTTTGGAATGCAGCCTTGTTGAATAAACTTGCTGCATATAAGCTTCCCGAAAAGTTGCGGGATTGGATAAGTAGCTTTCTTTCAAATAAATCAATAAGAGTTGTGGTCGATGGTATAACATTTGATTGTTTCCAGTTGCAAGCAGGAGTACCTCAGGGATCCATTCTTCCGTCAACCTTGTTACTGTTGCAGATAAACGATCTTCGGTCATCTACACAGAACAAGATTTTCGGTTTTGCAGACGATTGTACCCTGGTTTCGTTATTCAGTAGTCTGCGGCCGATTACAGCTGCGGAATCTCAGCGTAAGAGATGTCAACAAATCAATAACTTAAACTCTGACTTACAGAAGATATCGGAGTGAGGTCAGTTGAATCTAGTGAGCTTCAACGCGAGCAAGACGCAAGCAACTACGTTTTCTAGAAAGGTCCCTGCTGAAGAACCTCCTCTAAGTATGCAAGGTCAACAAATCGCATCCAAAGATTCGGTGCACCTTCTCGGAATAACGGTCAACTCCGGGTTTTGCTAATAATAGCTAAGTCTGCATCAGATAAACTTAGCTTTCTTTTTAGAGTCGATATTTCGCGTCATCTCAGCTGTTGTTTCTATATAAGGCGTAGATTCGACATGCTTTGGAATATTGTTCTCATGTATGGGGATTTGCGCCCAAACATTCTTTGCATATGTTGGATAGTGTGCAAAAACGGGCTGTTCGCCTCATCGACTACCCGGAGATCACCCGCGATCTTCAACCGCTGGCTTTCAGAAGACAAGTTGCTGACCTTTCTCTGTTTTGTAGATACTTTCACGGAAGATCCTCCAAGGAGCTGAAAGACCTTGTTCCGGGAAAACTCATGTTCTGCCGCAACACAACCTGGCAAGGAGTTCTCATCATATGGCGGACATTTAGTGACCCATCGAACCACTCTCTATAAGAATTCCTTTGTTTACAGGGCCAGTGAGCTGTGGAACTCGCTTACGTCCAATATCTTCCCAACATCCTACAATTTGGCCCTCTTCAAGAAGCGAGTAAACAGACATTTTAATTCTTCCCAGGCGCCCACTCATGTGGTTCCTGGGAAGCACGCATAAAAAAATACGAACCATTGAGCATAGAGAATGTTTGGGTGGTTTCACTTCTTTAGGTTTTAAATGGAAACGCAGCGATAACAAGATATATTTATCTAGCGGAAAAAAGCAAATTTATGTTATATATGTAACTATATCACCTGTCCCCTATTAGCTTCGGTTTCCGAATTCATAATCCGTCACAATTCCACCCCCCTCTCTCTCTCTATATATACAACCACACCAACACTCCAGAAATAACACAAAATACTTAGGCATCACCATAGACAGTAAACTCAACCTCAACTCACACACGACCACAACAAAAAGAAACATTATAAAACGAGCAAACCACTTTCGCAAACTCAAGTACAAAGAGAGAGGAATATCACGAACCAATTATCGAATACGGTAACATCCTGCTACTCAACTGCAGACCCCCCTCTCTCTCTCTATATATACAACCACACCAACACTCCAGAAATAACACAAAATACTTAGGCATCACCATAGACAGTAAACTCAACCTCAACTCACACACGACCACAACAAAAAGAAACATTATAAAACGAGCAAACCACTTTCGCAAACTCAAGTACAAAGAGAGAGGAATATCACGAACCAATTATCGAATACGGTAACATCCTGCTACTCAACTGCAGAAATCCAGCCTTGAACAGAATGAGAACTGCTGAAACAACAGCTCTACGAAGGCTTACCAGACACCCATCCAACCAACTCTACTATCCACTAAACACATTACTCTACAAAAACACAGACATCATTGAACCAATTCAACAACGATACCAGGACCTATTAGACAAATTCACAAAAAGACCAGAAAACTTACAGCTACTACGGCAATTTTGCATTCCTCGACATGAACAACACACCAAACGAAGATTTGCAGAGATTAGACATTATGGGAAATTATCTCCAATATCTGACCGACTAAACTTAAATAAAAAAAAATGTATACAAAATATTATTAATTATATTTATGAAAGTAATAGTTATCATGGGCTGAAGGATTATGGTCGATGGCCTTTTGTAAAATACAAATATAATTTTATTTTACAATAAATATTTATTATTATTATTTATAATTTTTTTTATAGAAAAAATTACTGGCAGAGACTTATTCCGGTTCTTACTATATTTCATAGAATTCCAAAGCTTCGAGAATTTAATACAAATTTGCGTTATTTCAGTAAAATTGAAAGGTAAGGGTTCAAAATAATTTGTTTTTTACATGTTTAAGCAATTTTGCATATTATAATAAATCTAGGAAAACATGATTAAATATGTCCTACTCACACTATATAATAAATTTGCAATTTTTGGAGGACCGTTGATCGCATATATATGCACAATAGGTATCAACGTGTATAAAACCTTGTTGATCGATTCCATCAGTTTGGAGTTTCTTCTGTCCCAACCAGCTCCATCTAGGTAAAGACCATATACATACACCCCTTCCTAAAATTATACTTTATGTATATTAAAAAAGTCATTTAGTGCAGCAAAGAAATAACTTGGAAGTCCAATGCCTACTTACATTAGGCGCTGTAGCAACATCTTCTTTCATTTTGCTGGTAACATCGTTAAACAATACGACTTGATCCAAAGCCCAACCTTTATGTGCTCTCGACACTTCTTGTCTCATAGCTGTCAGGAAACCTGTGAAATAAAAAATAATATGTCAGTAACATCAATACTTTGTAGACTACTTTGTGAGAACGATTTTGAAGAGGTAGGCCAGGGTTAGAGGTTTAATAATGTTGATAGTCCATTTGAATTGGATTAAGTACGACAGCTATGTGAAATACTGAAAATAAAAAAAACTCTCGATTTTCGAGGAAAGTTGTTTGATGAAAACAGATAGCAGCTATTGTATTGTATTTATTTATACATTGTCATAGATACATTCATTTATAAATATGATATTTCGAAAACTTATACTAGAACATATACCTATAGCACCTATCAATGAATAAAAATCGAAACAAAACTAATTGAGACAAACAACACTAAAAACAAAAAAAGCAATCAGCCAAAACAATGCTGACATTGAGTATGAAGTGTGCCAATCAGGAAAGTTATTAAAATTTACAGAAGATATCCTAGGATATTGAGAAATGTCTGTGTTGTCTACAATGAACAACTTACAGTTGTGTGCAAATTTTTTCAATGTTTTTATAGTCCTGGTATGAGAAGGTAGTACATTATAAAATTTAGGTGCAAAATAATTCAAAAGTCTTTTATTTAGGTTGTTTCGAATCGCTGTTACATCTAGATGTTTCGCAACTTTAGTTCTGGTGTTATACTCATGACCTACGAAACTATGAAGCGATGCCTTTTTTGTGAACATAACAATATGTTCCCAGAGCATACAGTGAACGAACATTAAGGCAATCTATGGAGTATAGAGCTGCAATATAGGATGGTATTTGCTTTTCTTGAGAATGACTTTAAAAATCATTTTTTGGTTGTATTCAGCTGCTAAATTGCATTCTCATACACACCGCCCCGAACAATCAGCCTGTTACTTATTGAGGATTCAACGGTAGCCTTATAAACACAAAGCAAGAGTTTCTTTCCCAGAATTTCTCGAAGGATGTAGAATCTGTATGCCAACTTTTTTGCTATCTGTTTGTCCCATTTCAAATGTTTATCTATAACTCAAAGGTAATTGATCGAGTCCACTTCAGCTATTGATACACTTGTCCCAGGCAGGTAGTAGAGTATCCCAGTCTGGTCGGCTTGCAGAGTTTAATGAGAACGACACAAATTTTATTTTTCCACATTGACTGTCAACTCGAAACTTTGAAGCCAGCATCTTATTGCCGATATTCCTGAATAGCAAACTGTCTCGCCTCGTCCCAATTAGCCCTCTCGGACACAGCTGCTGTATCATCCGCAAAGGATACTACTCGTCCATTCAGAAGCTTGATACCCGACAATGAGTTGATGAATAGGTTGAACAGTGAAGGACCTATAACTGTTCCCTGAGGTATTCCTACTAAGACACTAAGTGTGTCGCTTAGAACATCACCAATTTTTGCGATCTGTACTCTGTCATGAAGATAACTTGCGCAGACATCCAGCACCACACCACGTATTCAGCAAGTCTGCAACACGTCCAAAAGCAACTCGTGGACAACCGTATCGAATGCCTAAGCAAGGTCAAGAAATACAACCAGGCATTTTCTGTTATCAATTAAATGTAGAGATACCGTCTTCACAAACTCATATATAGCATCCTCAGTACTCAGGCCACATGAGAAACCAAACTGATTAGTAGAGAATTTTCAACAAGATATTCTTCAAGTCTTTTTTTAAACATTGTTCGAATATTTTGGCTATGTTACTAATCACGCTTATCGGTCTGTAGTTAGAAATCTTTGCTTTATCACCGGACTCATATAACGGAGTTACAGTTGCTATCTTAAAATGAAAGGGGAAAACTCTTAACAAACATCAAGTTGATAATATATTTCCGCGGAGGAGCAAATGATATTTTTTTATTATTTGCGTATCTATGCCGTCTATACCCGGCGAACATTTAGGCTTGAGGGAGTGTATATGCTCAACGATCTACGTCAATCACTGGTGTCAAAAACATGGAGGTCTTCAAAGAAGAATTCACACGAAACTTGTTTACGGGGGTGTTAATCTGCTTCATCATTTTCGTTCCAATACTATTGAAAAAAGAATTACAATAGTTAGCCAATCGTTTATTATCCGAAAATGATAAACCTTTATCGTCCTGCCTGCATTTTGTCTGGTCGGTTGCTTCAGATATGATTTTATAAACGTTAGACTTTAAACTGATCACCTCGGCATTCAGAAAAAAATGTTTGCTTGTAAAAATCATGCTTACATTTCTGTACTAGTTCATTTAAAGTGTTTCTGTACTGCTTATACTTCACTTCATCCTCCTCATTGTAATTCCGCAAATATTCAATAATATATGATAAACCCATCGTATTGTAGCCTCATAGAATTACGTGCCAAAAGTTTTGAGAGATACAAATAATATGAAAAAGTATTTTTGTCAGAAATTGTATATTGTGAATGTATGATTATTTCATTTCCAGTTTCCCATGCATTACATTTTTATCAAGTCGAAATGACACTGTTAGTTGAACGATCACTAATTAAAATGAATTAAAGATATCTATGAGATGAAACGTCTATTTTAACGTTTGACGTTCAAAGCAAATCCGACACGAAACGATTTTTAAATTTGATAGATATGAAAAAGTGATATATTGAATTTTCAATGAAAATAGCTTCGCGGATGGAAGTCCAAACTTAATTACCTTGAGGATTGAAGAAACCAGCGATCCAAAACGAAGGTGGTCTCCCCTTGAAACACCAATCGTTGAATTGCGAGTTTCTGTCTATTAATTCGGTGAACCAGAAGCCCAAAGTTGCAGCCGCCCAGGAGCCCCTCTTCCAAATGTCCGGTACCAGTGCGTCATATATCTTATCCAGAGTATCCTGCAATATTTCGTTCATGATAATGATCCCGTCTATTGCCAACAAGAGATCTTGAAGAGTCTGCCTTATGTTGATCAGAACTTTTTGCATCCTGTCGATTTCTTGGTTCAAAAATATATTCATAGGATTCAAATTGCCCATCGCTCTGATCCGGTCATTGTTTTATTTATATTTACATTACATTTTTTACGAGTCAGTTTGGTGTGCATGTAATTTCGTTCTTTTTAGTTCATGTCATAACAACCATCAACTATTTCTATATCTAGAAACTAGAAGTGATCTTTTATGCATGTTTTGTTAGTGTTTTCTTTGCATTTATGATATTGTTTCATTCTTTCCAGATTTTTCCCTGAGTATTTATGAGATATAAGACGAATATTTGCGTTAACCTCTTGGTATCTTTCTGTTAATCGAAGTAAAGGAAATTGAATACTAGCTATTATAAAGAAAAGTGGAAGGTTTCTCATCTAATATAATAATTTCAAAATTCCAACCATCTATAAACTAAACTCTCTCCCTTCAAGCTTCTAACCAATTCAATCTGGCTGTTTAGTGTGCTCCAGTCGGAAATGCCGTGAGTTGTAACGAGAAAAGAAAAGTGTTTGATTTGGCAGGGTACAGAGTGCCCTCTGGTAATATGACAATTTATATAAGAGTACTCAAACGATACTTACGTTATGTTTGCATTTGTGTGTAATCCATATACCTGAGGAACATCTGTAGGAGTCATCGATTTAAAATGTTCCAAATATTCGGTAACCTGTTTGTAGACGATTATTTTGTATCCCTTGTAAAAGCAGAAATCTTCAGCGAATATGTGGTCCGTAAACCATACTTTGCAGAAAGTATTCAATAGTTTCTTGTCGAAATCGTCAGTCACCCTCCCACCGTAATGGACTTCTCCTAACATATACCTACAGTACAAGATATTCCGTCACAACAATGTAAATATTATGAATTTTTCACATATATTAACAATGAAATTGTTAATAATAAACCAGAATTATTGCCCGACACTAAATATTTCGCTAAAGTTATCAGTTATATTCTTTCTGTATTGAGGTTGTAACAGACCGTTTTCCGTTTTGTACTATTTTCTTTTTACTTCATCGATATTCCAATAGACCGGTTATCATGATCAACATTGTAGACCGAAACCATTATAGACCGAGACACACTGACCAAACAGAAACAGACAATAGAAAACATGGAAAAACAACATCGAGTTTGCTGAACTGATCAAAAGGGTATCGAGTTAGAAGTGGGAGAATATCGAGTTTAGGCATTGTCATTCTGGAAATAATATAAATGAACATGTACACATAACCAAATTTATATGGAATCACTCGGTATTTCACATTATTGATTGTTTTTAACCATGGATCTTTGACTACTTGTGAAGAATGAAGTTTTTGTAAAAAAACTGGATAGTATGATAAGAAATGTTGAATTATCACCACATGTTTGGGATATTGTACTCAGTCGTCGTTGAGATTTGAAACTGTGAATATCAAAATTAAAAAACAACCTATAATCATAATTGAAAATGCCTTACGTTGAATTGTCCGATGTGCAGAGGGGTCGAATAATTGCTCTCGTTGAAAGAGGAGTGACGCAGAGGGATATAGCGGCCACAATTGGGGTGATTTCAAAAACCTACGCCGGATAAGTAGAGCAACAATCTCTGCAAAATAGGCCTTGCTAACGTGCTAAAAGCACGTTACAACAATTTGAATCAAAACACCTGATTCCAGTCCACCCTCAATCTGTGTCACGCCACTGGTTAACAGTCTGATGCGTAATAACCGGCTATCAGATGATATGTGCTACCAGCTCCGCTTCACCTTCAGATTCTTCATTTTGCTTTCTTTTCTTTGCCGACCTTTGAGCTAATTAGTTCTTGAAAATCCTCTTTAATTGTATTTGAAATAATTAAATTATATTGAAATTCTCTAGTGAAAATTAGAGACATATCTTTATTTTGAATACTTTGTAGTGACCTATATCAAAAATATAGGTCCTAGGTAGAGACTACTAGGTGGAGACTCGTAGATAGAGATTCCTAGGTAGAGAGTCGTAGGTGGAGCTCAAAGGTTGAGATGATATAACTTCTATCTGGAGTCCAGAAATCCACATGAATCCGAAGCTGAAATAGAGGTTTTCCCACATATGCAGCAGTAAAAACAAGAACGTTTTGGAATTTGAACTCCCTAAGTGATTGGGGACTATAACATAGACGACCTCAACTCATCTATTTCACCGAGATAAGTCTTATTGACTGTATATATATATATATATATATATATATATATATATATATATATATATATATATATATATATATATATATATATATATATATATATATATATAAAGCATTTGTGACATTGTGTACCATAATTTATGTAATTAAATATCTAAGTAAAACTTCATTGACTTTTCTTCAAAGATTTCATTGACAATTATTGAATTAGAATCTCATTGCTCATTTTTCTCTGGGCTTAACCAGTAAAAATTAATTTTGTTACAAGAAGAAGTCGTAGGAAGATCACTTCAGAAGAACAAGACCGTTTTTTTTGTGCCAAATTGCAAGAAGAGACCCTAGTGCGTCGCACTCCATACTCCAAAGGCAATTTCTGGAAGCAACAGGCATTAGTGTATCAGTCGAATCGATACGACAAAGACTTCGTCTACAGCAGAAGGCCCTTAACAGTTCCAGAGCTAACTAGACAACATAAAATTAATAGACTTAATTGGTGCATCGAGCACTGAAATTGGAATATTGAGAATTTGCGAAATGTTCTTTTTTCGGATGAGACCAGAATTGGTGTTCGATCAGATGACCGCCGGATTCGGGTTTTAAGAGGTCGTGGAAGACGAACTAGACTCCGAGCAGCAAGACAAATTCCGAAATACCAAGGGGGCAGTGTGATGTATGATGATCAGTGTCCTTCTAGTGTAACGGCCATAAATTACGTGGAACTAGTGCTGGAACCCATAGTGAGACCATGACAAGGTGCCCACGGTGAGAATTTTACTTTTATGCGAGATAATGCTCCTCCGCATACCAACAATCTCGCGCGATATTTGAAACAAAAGGAATCTCTATTTTGGACTGGCCAGATTGCTCTCCAGACCTAAATCTTATTGAACATTTATAGGATAATCTCAAAAGGAGAATTAAATCGCGCCAGGATAATCCAAGAACTCCACAACAGCTCATACAAGCCGCCACAGAAGAGTGGCAGAATATCACCCCAGAGGAGATCGAAAACCTAATCCAAAGCATGCTTAGACGGATTCAGGCTTGTATCACGGCAAGAGGAGGTAATACAACCTACTGAGGCCGAGAAAAAAATACCTACTCTGTGAAAAAACAATTTTCAATTTTTTTACAACATGCGGACAGAGTCTCTTGTCTTCTTTTATTTGTTTCTTTCTCAAAATAAACCTTAATTTTTTTCTTTTTTTCAATTAAAATATCTCAAAAAGGATCAATTCTAACAATCCTTCGAAATTTCCAAAATCCCTGAGGTAATATTGAATATATCGGGTGATTCCATATAAGTTTATTTGGTTGTGTGAAGTTTCAAGACCGATTCATCCAGCAGCGAGCAGTCGTCCAGAGAAGTCGTCCCAGCAGCTCCAGCGAATACCCGACTGCGGATCGCAAGGCAGGACATTGGCATTGGTAACAGCGCAAGCCATTTTTATGCGCTTAATATGCACTCCCGTTGAAAGCAGTTCCCTGGAGCGTCAGCGGATTTCTTTCAGCATGGATTGAGAGGGCTTGGGCACAGGCTACCGTCGCGGCTATTCTTTGCGTCTTTGACGTCGGTTGAATGAAGAGGAGCATACACCGTCGATTGAGGAAATTGGTACTTTTCAGTACTATAATTGAAAATCAGATGCATTCCTGGAATGCACCGGGCTTACGCCCAGCCTCTTCCCGGACTCCATCACTTCCGGAACATCGGGCATTCTTGTCCAGCCTTCCCCTCGGACATCTCATCAGAGTTATCCTGCTTCTTCCGCCAATTTCTTTTCATGGGGACTATAGCCTTCGGGCTGGAACCCCAAGAGTAGGTTTTTAGTCAGTAGAAATCCGATATTAGCCCTGTTCCCGGGATGCATCTTTTCGAAGATTTTCCTCCTCTTTGTCTGAAAAAAAGTTTCAAGGCGGAGCATGCTCCACTACCGACCTCTTGTTGAGTTCTAGACCTGATCAGATCTTTAAGGTGCGAATCAGCTTCAAGTGAAATTGTGCATGTAGCAAGATTTATTTCGATTTCCTTTCAGCGAAATAATGCACCTGTGTTGACAATTTTTTTTCATAGAGTTAATTGTTGTTTCTCTTGATATATGAATGAAGTTTGATATTCCTGATTCATTTCAAAAATATATTTAATATAATTTTGAACTGAATAAAGAGTTAGTTTACCTGATATGATTACGTATTCAGTGTTTATTTTGAATTTATCTTTATTACGAACATTGGATTAACTTTCTCCTGCTAGACAAGTTGTCCTTAGGGTTTGAAGCTTCTGAAGTCAAATGCAGAGGTAGGTTCTTGCTACTATAAAATAGAACAATAGCGCTCGACAGACAACCTTGGAAGGCTAAGGGCGTTTAATTGACCCCTGTTACTGAGACTCCGACAAAGTAGCGTCACAAGGTTAGTGATGAAACATTGTTATAGCTATTATATTTAATGGGGTATATGAATGCACAATATTTCCCAATGCCGTGTTGGTTTTATTTCAAAGATTCCTCACCTTAAAGTTGTCCAGCTCAGACCTTTTTTCGTATCAGCCTCATCCAATGATTCTGCAGGAAAAGACAGCTTGCTAACCAGTCAGCTGAGTTGAATTCATAAGGAATATTCCAACCTAACGGTCCGAATTTCCTCCTCTCTTGGACGATGGTATGGAGGAATGAAATGGCGTAAATTAATGGAATGTACTGCTTGGAATCGGAGTAATCCAACATATCTTGATTCATTGAAATGTAGGTTCGTGTAAGTCCAGCACGAATACCTATAACCATATATAACAGTTAGAGATTTCCAAGTATGAATTGTATGGAAGACTATTGCTGAAAAATTATTGAATCAGTAATGTTGAGTATTAGATTTAAACTTTTTGTTCCGTTAGAAAATAACATGAAATATGGTTATATAGGTGTCCTCCAAGCTTTTAGACAAATTTTGAGAAGTGATTCTTTAAGAAGTTCTAAGACAAATTAGTAAAAACAGCACGGATCGTGAAATCATAATTTTCAACATGCGACAGCGATCCTGTGGTGTTATCATAGATGAGATGAAATACATATTTTGTTGTACAGAAGGTTACATTCGTAACAATAAATAAATAATTATCGAGAATGTTGAGTTACTTCTGAATGAGATAGATGTCGGAATATCTTTCTCGATAGGTAATAATTGTTTTGAAACTTTGGATTTTTCGAAATGAAAATGTATGAATATGAAGATATGATTAATATTTATGTTGGAAACGCACAACAAGCTGCTAGAGTATAACACTGAAGATTCAAGAGCGATTTTATGGTGATGAAATATATTCAAAAGATCGAAAAATAATTTTAAATTGATATTATGCTTCGAAGTTGTGAAAATTCATTAGAGAAAACCACCTACAACTCGTATTCATAGTTCACATCTACGAAGAAGTGAGTGCAGAATAATATAATAGACATTATCCTTTCTATTACCTTCAGTTCTTGTAAGTGCTCGAAATTTAAATGGGTAAATGATACACTATATTTTATCAAATTTTCAGTATTTATTATTCAGGTACACAAGTAGTTTCAAATATGACTACATTTTCAAGTGTTTATACTACATTACAGTTTCGGTATTGCTATATTCAGGAGGGCGTCAGGTTATTATAGATTAAGTAATGGGGAATTATATCCATCTAATGATTGTTAACTGATAATAAGGAATTTTTCTAATTTTGTTAATTTTCAAACATTCCAGGAGGTTCAATTTCTTTCCTTCATTACAGATATTTAGTACTCTTAGGTTTTCAGAATTTATAATATATGTATTTGTGATATGTTCGAAAACGGAATAATTTTTGTCTGTATGTGTATGCTCTTTGAAACGAGCCTGGAAGTCTCTACAGGTTTGGCCTATATAACATGCATTACAACCAAACAACGTATAAATAATTATTGAAATTAAAAATTGGTGTATTGGATACATTTTCAGTTATATTTTTCAAAACGGATTGATTATTTGAGGTAAATTTAACAGTCTTGTAACATGAAGAACTGAAATATGAAGGGACGGTTGCTGCCTATTAGCTCCATTAACTGACGAAACTAATTAATTTGCAATATATAATCGATTTCGAACAGATGTTTCTGAGTATCCTTGTGCTACTTGAGAAGATTAACGTTGTTGCTGAAGTATCGTGGAAATAGTGGCCAGTATATTTCTCTGGATTGCTTAGATTCAGAAATGTGGCAATTTGTTTAAGCATATTACCAAGTTTATTTATTCCAATTACTTGCTCTAACATTTTTTTGGAAATGAATGAAAAATTTAATAGAGAGAGTATTACAAGATCTTAGAGCCCAATATTTCATTACGATACTATAAAAATAACCTGTAATTGGGAACTGTGTCGGTATTAGTTTTTGTATTAGGAATTGCAATCAGCATTGTGCAATATATGTCAGAAATTTTAATGTAATAAAATTCATTCTTGTGACAAGCCCCTAAAACACCAATATCAAGGGCGACCTACAAATATAAACTAAACTTGATTTGAAATTGATGATTATGAGGGAATTAAACTATGTATTATACTAGAGATTTATTGAAAATCAGGATTGCAATTTCGGTCTCTCGACCATCTATTTGAACATTTGTAGCTGAATATATCCCATTCGGAACACTTTCTAAACGTTGTTTAATATTTTCTTGTGTAAAAATGTTCGATTTCTTAGCTTTACAATTTTCAAAAAATCGTTTTCAAAAAGATTTCAATTTTTTTATACTTCGAGATATCGATATAGTGTCTCACATTTATTGTTGCTTTTAGGATTGAATAAATTTTCTATAGAGTTGAGGATTGCTATTTTTTTTAATGAATCACCAAAAAATGCAAGTTAAACTCAGAAGAGAAATTCCTTTTCTTTTCTTCTTTTGTTTCATATTAGGGGGCACCATAGTGCCCCCGCGAAGTCGAGAGCGAAGCAAACACTGCCGTAGGTAGCATTCTTTACTGGAACCATTTCGCCGCATTTTCAAGCCCCTATTTGAGAACCTCTGGATGAGGCTAGAACGTAAAAATGTTCGTTATTCAGTGAGCTATAATCACATATTTGAAATACAAAATTTCAAGTCTGTCGGTCATTTAGTTCCGAAGTTAAGCGAAAGCAAAGTTTCGCATTTATGACACTCACTCACTCACTCATGATCATCAGAATAGAACTAGTACTCTCATAAACTCAGAGAGCTGAAATTTGGTACAGAGTTAGGGTTAAATGGCAACATAAAGGGAAAACTATAAAAACTAGGATAATCGAAGATCTTGAATACCTGGTGACCCTGATTAGAAAACACAAGAGCCCAACCAAACTATTAGAGATCGACATACCGCCTTTACAAAAAATATTCAACTTGGATGGCCGCTTCATTTGATGTCTTTGCAAAAATCCATCATGCATCATACATACTTGCATCCTCTCAGAGTCGATCGTAAGTAGTCTAAAAATATTGAGGTATATCGCCAGCAGTTCAAGTTTGAGCACCCCTGCACTAATGTATAAAGAATGTTCAACAGAATAACATCAGAAGAATAACTTTAACCCCAGACATAGGATCAGATCATTTGGGCGTGTTGTTGACAGTTGTAATGGGAGGTGATGTGGTGAAATAGTCTATAACGCCTATATATAATTACAACAAATGCAATGTTAAAAAAGTGAATTTGGACATTAAAAGCTTCATACAACAAAACATGGGAAAAGAAATTAATGAAGAATATATAGAGTCCTTCAATAAGACAGTCTCTACAAGCATTAAAGCCAACTGTCCAATCAAAAAACCAAATAACTTTAGACACGAACTTCCACCCTACGTGATAAAGTTGATTAAAACAAAGAGAAAAATGTATAGGAATACTGCCAGAATCGAGACCCTCTAATTAAAAATCAAATTAACATCTACAATAAAATATACAAAAATGGTGCAACAGTATACAGAACACACATGGGTTGAAGCATGCAACAACATTAATCAAACTAAGGGTGAAAACTTCTATCAGGAGATCAAAAAACTTTCCAGATATAAACAGACATTCTCAGTACCTGATCTTGAAGAGAATGGAAAATGGTATGTAACAGAAAAAGATAAGGTTGAGGTATTTAAAAATTACTATGAATCTGTATACGCATATGATGATGACCAAGAATTCAGCAAAACAACAGAAAGATATATAGACAGATGGTACAACGAATTTGTGGAAGAAGAATTTACATATTCAGAGGAGGTTGTTAAAATAGAAGAAAGCGATTATTACCAACTACTGCATTCAACCAGAAATAGTGCTCCAGGCGTGGATGGCATTTCGTGGAGAATAGTTAAACAGTTTGACCCGGAGATACACTCACATTTAATACAAATTTTCGAAGACTGCCTCAGAAAGCAACAATTTCCGCTCATATGGAAGTCAGGATGTATAATAACAATTCCTAAACCTAACTCAAACCACAAGTCAGTTAAAAACTACAGACCTATTACACTTCTACCGGTACTAGGAAAGCTTTTCGAGAAAATAATAAAACTGAAGATGGAAAAGCATATCACCAACATTTTGCCCACTTCTCAATTTGGATTTAGGAACAAGAGGTCTACCACACATCCACTGGCCGTTTTGGTATCGAACACACAAAATGCAAAACTAAAAACTTTAAAACAGCGGCCATAAGTCTTGATATTGAAAAGGCTTTCGATAGCATATGGCACAGGGGTCTAATCTTCAAATTATACAAAATTAACCTACCGAGATTTCTTATACACATGATCATAAATTTTTTGAACGATAGAAAGCTGACAGTGAAAATTAGAAATACAGTGTCGGAACCATTCTTCTCCAAACAAGGAACACCGCAAGGTTCTAGCCTGTCACCATTTCTCTACATAATTTACTGCTATGACATTACAAAAGAAAGAAACAACCAGCAATATTCTCTTCAGTATGCGGATGACACTTTTATAATTTCCCACGATAGCTCACTGACAACCTGCTTGAATGGATTGCAAAGTATGATGAACAAACTTGAAATGTGGCTGAGTAAATCCCAATCCAAGGAAATCACAATATATAATTTTCCATCATAAAATCAGTCAAAATTCGCCTAGTATAACAATTAAATGAATCGCCAAAAAACCTACAGCGGAAATAAAATACCTAGGGGTTGAAGTCGACAACAAAATGAATTTCAACAAATATACCAAAGCGATTAAGAAGAGAACCATATCAAGAGCTAAAACTTTCACTAAACTAACCGTCAGGAACAGAGGAATAAACACAAATAATGCAGTTAAAATATACAAGACAATATGCAGACCTGTCCTGGAATATGCACATCCCATCTCTGCTAACTGTAGACGCCCAGCCTTGAACAATCTATAAACCGCAGAAACTACAACTCTTCGTACAATAACAAAGATTAGACACCCGGAAAACAGAATACATAACCCACCAAATGAATTATTGTACCAGATAACGAATATACAACCGATAGAAGAAAGACTTAAAAAGTTGAACAAGAATTTTTACGCACTTCTTAAAGACTCGCAGGACATTCTGTATCTCTTCCACCATGAACATATCGCACAAGCAGCAAGAAAATACCCACCTAAGTCATTAATACTGACATTGGAAGAACAAGAGAGGAACTGAAGAGACAGAGATAAATTTTTAGATTTTAATATAAAGTGTTATATATATATATATTTTTTTTTTGTTTGTTGGATGATTACTTAGAATAATTTTGTTGTAAAACTAGGCTGAAGGACCCAAGGTCGATGGCCATTTGCGCAGTGCGCAGTAAATCATTTTTATTATTATTATTACAAGCAGCTCAATCGAGACTTGGCTTGTTTTTTACAGAATGTTTTTGTGGGATTTTGATTTTTGCGGCAGCAGATTCTCGATTATATCATTTGCCTAATTTGTAATTTCAGGTTGAATATTTTCAAGTTCTATATCTAATGACCTCGATTTTTCACTCATAATCTTATTCAAACAATAACTTTTTCGAAGAGAATGGTTATTTGACATTTACATATGATACTGAGGTTGTTTTGAAATTCATGATGTTTGGTTCAATCACGCAATATTCATTTCGTTTCCAAATATACAAAGAAAACACATGAAAAACACATAAGTGACAAGTTTTTCAAAATAAATATTCAAACTCAAGAGTGAGCATGTTTAGATTCTGGAGAAAACAGATCCTGAGAATTATCTATCAAAAGTAAACAAACATTCTTGATAATCATTTTACTATGGTGACGAATGTCACCTTCTGTAGAACAACATATGTATTTCATTCCATCTATGGTAATGTCACTGAATCGCCTTCGTATGTTGAAAATTGTGATCAGGATTGTGCTGTTCTAGAACTACTTCAGGAATCATCTCACAAAGTTTGTGTAAGAACTTGAGGGACACCTGCATGAACATATTTCAAATTGTTTTCTAACAAAACAAAATGTTAAGTGTTTTACAGGCACTCAATCTAGGGTAATTTTTACAATTGAATGATCGCCACTAAAATGGTAAAAATGAATCGACTTTTTTGTACGTTTCAATCCAAACGTTTAGACTACCTAATTGTTAGAGCTAATCTATATTTTTTAACTCTGTGAAATCGAATACCGAATTTGAAAACAATATTCGAAACCACTACGATACATTTCAGAACTCAATATCCGAAGTAGCTGAGTACTCTCACATTTTCGTTTCGACAAATTTAAAAAATGTAAAATCTTATATCTTCAATGATTCATTAACAGAAAATTTACCTGATGGAGCTTCATTTGTGAATTTGATGCACATCTGAAGTAAACTAATCGGAAATTTCTCGTGCTCTTCCGTGGTTAACCATAATCTGAAATTCTTATTGAAAGTTCCACCCTTTTCAAGTTCAAGGAACAAAACTAGAATCTCTTGCATATATTCCAGAGATAAATGACAGTTTTGCAATAAGGCCCAGAAACCCTGAAAAAGAAAAAATATTATTGAGAAATTTATATTAAATATGAAGTGTTAAATCGATAGACAAAAATGTAAATATAGGGATTTGCATCTGTTAATAGGGAAGATCAGCTCACTGCACAGAGGAAATATAGGCATATTAAGTGATTTTTGTTAGCTCGTCAGTCAGCCAACATGTTTTAAATAAGAGATAACATTAGAAAAGGAAAGCTTTGTCGAAAATAATTGATACACAGTTTCAAATTGACAAGGAATTTATTGAACGACCGTTTTCCGTAGTCTGATTCCTCAATTCTCTATGGGACAGTCGGCAGTTTGTTACAACATGATTCACAACGACGATCCATCGTTTGATTCCCACTCCGATTTATCGTCCAGTATTACAGGGCAATTATCTAACTAATAGCCAAAATAAACGAAAAAAAAAGAATAATAACAAGAAGCAAATAATTATCAGATTAACAGTAAGTATCAGAAATAAATTCAAGATCGCAAATAAACCCACCGGAAAAAAATCCGATCAAGCAGTTTAAAACTCTCTAGTTTATCGTCCAATATTTTAAAATTTTGAATGTATTACAGATTATTCAACGCACTGGATTTCTGATCCACCCTCCATAATCATCGTCAACCAGGGCCACACAGCAGTGGTACAGCTCGGTCAGATGTCATGTATAGGAGCAATAGACTGCAGTTTCGGTCTCATTTGAACTCGTCAGTATTACCTACCCATTCACAACGTCAGGCTAGACCGTCACCTACTCATCTCAATCCGTTGGAGCGCTACAAAACCGAGCTGTATCACTGCTGTTGACGATGATTATGGAGGGTGGATCAGAAAACCTGCTCTTTCAGGGAAGGATTTTCAACTTACCACGGAAGGTTGAATATTGTTCCTTGAATAAAATTCTTCATTATGTCTACACAAACAGCGATAATTTCGCGGGTTATGATTGATGAGATTTGGAGTATATCTGGTTAAAAATCAGATATGAATAAGGTGTGTTAGTTTTTCGACAGATCGCTTTCTTGCAGGCACTGTGTGTAGCGTTGCGGCGAATAGTCGAACTAGTGTGACTTCTTGAGGATTTCAGTTTATATTCTCTTCGTTTTCATGATTACCCGGTGGCGATGGTGGTTAGCCTCTGTGTAATTCCGTTAGAGGGCGCAAACACGTATACATGTTTTGTAGCGCTCCAACGGATTGAGATGAGTAGGTGGATGGATAGGCAATACTGACGAGGTCAGTACCAAAACTGCAGTCTATTGCTCCTATTCATGACATCTGACCGAGCTGTACCACTGCTGTGTAGCCCTGGTTGACGATGATTATGGTGGGTGGATCAGAAAACCAGCTTTTTCAGGGAAGGATGTTTAACTTTCCACGGAAGGGTGAATATTCCTCCTTGAATAAAATTCTTCATTATGTCGAAACACATCAATACTGAACGGCGACCTAGCCATAAACATATCATGTTTTAATACCGGTACGTTGACGATATTATAGTTGTTTTCATGGCTTAAGTAGACAATTAGATACATTTTTGAACTTCCTCAATGAAACTCACGATCATTTAAAATTTACAAGTGAAGTTGAAATTAATAACTCCATAAATTTTCTCGATTTTACTATAACAAACGTAAACAATATCTATTTGAAAGAAACAAGGAACAATCCTCATGGGATCATTCAATCATTCAAATTATAAACTCGCCGCCTAGAATTCTATGTACCACAGAGTTTTTACTATCTCCCTATCACTTCAAGTATTCAAAACGGAAATAAATACCATAAAAATAATAGCCTCCAACAATAGCCTCTTTTATAAATAAAATCCAACACCACGAATATAAAATTGCATTCAAGAAAAACCCGAACAAAGATATGTTAGTTTTCATTAAGTTGGCCCACTTCCTCATCAAATAAAAAATTATTTTTCAAAGTTCAAAATAACCACCTCATTCTCAAGCTGTCCTAATCTCAGCAAATTACTTTTTAATCGAAAACAGAAAACAGACAAAACTCAAATAATCTTGGTATTTACACAATCGAGATCTGACGAATGTCCTTCAGCTTATATAGGTCAAACGAGTAGAAATTTTGAATGTAGATTCAACGAACATATATCATCAGACAAGAAATCCCAACATTCAAGCATATTTAATCTACAAACTACACAAAAGTTTGAGATAATCTCAAAGTCTTTCACAAATGCAATGAAGGAAGAAGAATGAATCTGTTTGCTGAAAAAGTTTTAAATTGATAAACTCAGGAAACCCCACATTATACCACTCACAATAGACAATCGAAGTCCATTATTCCCACCTACTTCATATTTAAGGAAAAATATATCTTGCAATCATCTTTTTACCTTAGTATTCAACACTTGAAACTGACAATATTATTTTATCTTTAAATTTTAAATTGATTTCCATACAATAAATATGTCATCAATATTATTAATAAATGGGACATCTTAAGGACCTTGCCGTATGTAACTCAGCAGTCATGGATTTTCTTCCAACTGTAATTAATTCTGTTTTTCTTTCATACTTATGCTACACCAAACCATTACGGAGCCGCGTCCAAAACAGATTCTTGTAGCAAAATTGTCTCAGACAAGAACGCTCACCAACCAATTCGCCAATAAATTCTAAGACGCTCATTTAAGAGATTTAAGGTAAAACCTTAATTCTTCTCATAACAGAACGTTTCCCCATTCTTCATTGCTTTAATGCTAGTGTTCTTTGGCGAATTGAAGATGTACCAGTATAATGGTATTCTATTAAATTCTGCACCCGTTACTGGCATGAAGGCTCATTTCTCTGAAACGCCTCCTTACTGTTGCCTCACCTTCTCCAACCAGCTTCTTACAGTAGTACAGCGGTACTAAATCACCAAGCCTAAATGAAACAATCATCGCGAGCAGTCGTTTCTTTTCTTTTTCCCGATTCTCTTCATATTATAAATTTACCAGTCTCTTGAAAATGCTCTCATGCCCTTTATACGCTGCTTTTTGAAGCACGAATTTGTCAAGCAGTATAATTTTGTGATCTACCATCAATTAATAATTCTGCTACTAGAGGCATCAATTGTTGGAAGGAACAATATTAGAAAACCTTCAACAATTGACAGTTACTACTTAGTTCAAATATACCATTGTTTGTCGAAATTACATAATAGTTGTTTTTACATCAGGTCGCATTTTCCATAGCATCCTCATTGGAAAAATAATTATATTCTCCTTTGCGTTGAAAATTTCTGGTACTTCATATAAATTCTGGTATATTTTTTATAAATAGAACGATAGTTCCACGAGTCAAAAATTAAGTCATTGAAAATGAATGGTGTAATGAAGTGTATCTTACTGACAAAATGCGCCTTAAAAATTCGACAGGAAGATTCAAACTTTGTGAAAAAAGGGCGTCATTGGTTTTCCTTCGTATACTGCTGTTTAAAATGCACACATCACCAATGTCAATTGTTATTCACGTTAAACAATCTGAGAACAACAAAAATTCAAGAATATAGAACGATAAATGACAGAATATGGAGTTTCAAACTAGGGCCTAATTTCTGCTTGTTCGAATTTTTGCTGATGAGTGTCCTCCGTCTTGCCCTGAAACGTAGAAAACGTAATTTCTTAGAATTCACAGAAATTTTCAGAATTAAAGATAATTTTGGACGACCAGATGGGTTTGCGTGCATCACAAATATTCAATATTTTCAAATAGGATCAATTAGATAGCCACTGAGAGCTGAAGTTATTTCTCTTTCAAAGTTATCCTCTCCGAAAGTTCTCGCTGACTTGAGACCTATCAGCAAGTTCCTCTGTTGTCAAAGATATTATAAAGAATTATTTTCAACCAGATAACGTCCTTCATATTCATTAGAAACATTTTCTCTCCTTGTCAGTCAGGCTTCCGCAAGTCACATAGTGCAATTACAACTCCTGTTGAAATCATTGATGATGTGATGCATTCAATTGACTCGAGGAAAATGTCGATCACTATATTGTGGGATTGTAATAGAAGTGTTCGATACTATTAATCATGATCTTTCATTAGCTAAACTTCACTACTTCTGCTTTTCGCAAAAGAGTAATCAATCTAATTGAGACGTACCTCTCAAATAGGGTGCCAATTTGTGAGTGTTAAAGATGTCAATTCAAGCTCAAGATTGGTATCTCAGGGTGTGCCACAAGGCTCTATTTTGGGTCCTCTAATCTTTGTTTTTGTTTACAATGGATCTTGGGGAGGTAATTGCTGGTGAATCATTGTATCAATTTGTTGATGATAGAGTGAGATTGAGTTGAACCTAGCATTGCAAAGGGTGTATGATTACTCGGTTGATCATGGTTTAAGGCTAATCCTAACAAAACACAGGCTATTTGCTTTGGTCGAATAGAGCCTTGCGGTTTGGATAGATTGATCACAATAATTACTAGAGTGAGTTACAATGAAACAGTAAAAATCTTGGCCTGATTATAGGTAACGATTTGAGATTCAGAGAGCATGTTGCATCTTTAACACAAAAGATGTTATATGTCTCTGAGAATGCAATATAAGAACAGAGATATACTCAGTCTTGATTTCAATGTGTGAGAGTTTATTACTTTCTCACACAAGATTATGGAGATGTATTTTATGGACGATGGATGGATTTTGTAACAGCTAAAAGAATACAAAAATTCAAAACAGTTGTGTAAAGATTTATTTTTTCGTTGAATATTAGAGATCATATTACACCTAGACTTGCACACCTGAATTGGATACGCATGAATAAGCACAGAGAACTGCATTTTGCAGTATTTCTTCACAAAATTATCAGGACTGGTATACCACATATAAGAGATGATATTTTTCTTTTTTGTTTATAGTGATATTATTTAAAAAATTTAGAGATTTAGATTAGTATTGATATTAATTGTTGCTTCTAAAATTACTTTACTGTGTAATATGTATGTGGTGCCTGGCTATCAGCCTTAATTATTATGTACTGAATATTTGGAAGCCCTCAGTTGATTAGAGCAGATCATAATCCGGATTCTGCTGAGGAGAACCGAAATAAAGATATTTTATTATTATTATATAAAATTGCATTTGGTATTACCTCATTCATTGCCTCTACTAACAATTTTCTAGCGTGAATCTCTTGGCCTTGACCCATGGAGATGGACTTGCATAAATTCTTGCCTCTTGGCGAGTTGTTCGATATAAGGGGTGGGATCTGAGCCGATGCTCAGGAAACATATCATAAGTCAGCGCTCTAGATTCAAAAATACATGGCTTCGAAATTCAAAAGCATCGGTTCCGCAAATTTCGTTCCCATAGACTGTGCTATATATTTTTACTTTGGACCATGATTCTGTCCGGACACCAAGCTCTGTGAATGTTATATTTTATGTATTACTGACTTTCGTTCCTCAAAACATTTGAAAGAGAAATGGTTGTTTCTCTGAATTGCAAATGATGAGGATCACCTGTGGAATAGTCATCATCGCACTGAAAAAATGGAATAATGAATATAAACAATAGTAGATTAATGAGGTATATTAAAAAACATTGATGTGGAAACATGGTTGGGGAGATGAAATTCGGTGGAAGTTACTGTTTTCTTTTATAACCTTGTTTCATAATGTAACTTGAGAAAAAAGAACATAAAGAGAGAAACCATGTACTTCCTGCTATTATTCATACTTTTCAGATCAGCCGAAGATTGCAAAACTAAGCTTCAATATTGAGATAGCTGGACAATCTTACTGAAACACCTTTATGTGGATTTTGTGCATAATAAACTTGTGTTGCTTGATAGTGACGAGATTTTGAGTAAAACTGGAGGGTGATTCAGTTGAATCTTGGATGTTGACTTTCATTGAGAACAATCTTGGATAACAACCTTGAGAAACACACTTTCCTAAGCTTTGATCATATGTGACATCTGAATCTTCACATCTTGAAATATTGCAGATGTATGATGAAGTGAATGATAATACAATAATTTAGTTTTGTCATTTAAATAAATTTCTACTATATTCACAAACTTTTGACGCGTTTCATCTTATTGTGATTTTATCAGATAAATAGCACATTCAGAAAAAATGATGTATCTAAACTAAAACAAAAAAGAATCAATAACTGCTAAACTATTCGTTTCTGGACAGAAAGCAGCAAACAGGTAGATTTTTTGTCTGAAGGAGACATTTAACACACGGTGATTTTATTTTACATCAACCCCTAAGGGGTGCACAAAATTCAATTTTTTGATAGAAGAGAATATAAGGAGTAAGCTTCTTTGACATTTTCAGAAATTGACCTGACATGGTTACTGTAAATTCTCCACAAATAAAGCAAAATTTGTCAAAAGAGATTTTGCAACTGCAGCGCGTTTGTCCCGACATTTCCGTGGTTTTAACACTTTCTTCTCTACACAGACAGAACCTCTCACTTCGAAACTCAACAGAAGACTGATCTATAATCTTATTTTCATGTAAACTGTTGTAAACAACACAGTTCAGGTACACAATTCATTCATTCTAACCGCCTTCATTAGATTTACTACCTGCAAATATAAATTGAGTTATTCAAAAGAGGTACGTGTTAGGACTTTAGAATATTTTTTCATATTATTTGAAAAATAATGGATCTGCTTTATTTTACGAAATCTTGTCGACCAGTGTAATCAGCAGAAGTAAAATTCATCTACAGATGTTCTTCTGCATATTCAACACCCAAAAACAAAACATTGAAGAATGATGAGCAAGAAATTCATAATAATGAAATATCAGTGAATAATTTAGATTTCTCACCTAATTAAAAGAAGCTTTCTGAACACATCCAAAGATCCATAATTTAAAACATTTAGCTATTTCAGGGCATCATTATCAAACCACGTTTTCCATTTTTTCGTTGGTGATAACCTGCAGAAGAGAATATATTCATCGTGAGAATATTGTATGTAGTTCAAAATTTCTTTTCACTTCAGTTTTGGAAAATCCTGGGACAGGTCAATTTTCATAGTCAACAAGACATTTTTTAAGATATTGTCAAATATGGTACATAAGAACACCCAAAAATTAAAATGAATCTTTGAATATAATTTCTTTTCAAAATTCATGAAATTCTCATCAAGCCTAAAATCTCCTTTTCGTAAATTATACACGATTCAAAATTGTTATTTCAAATTTTAATTACGTGTCGATCGAGTATCAAGCGAAATCATCAAACACCCATTTTCCTGCGAATTCTCGATTCAACATATTTTAGTCCCGACAATCTCACGCTGCGAAAATTGTAGCAGTGCTAAATAAATCGACACGTGGTTTTTTAATAAATAATTAGTTTACCGAGAACATAAAAGGCCTGTTCCATCAGAGGGCGGCATTATAAATGAATTAGTGTATTGGTGAATTAACAGATTAATCAGTATCCAAATCAGTATTCAACCAAGTTTTGTTCAGTTAAATAATATAATTAATTTAATGCAGTCATCAATAAGGTTTAGTGTACCGAGAAATACATGAAGCCTTCAAATCTATTAAGGTAATGTATCGGTTTCATCCCTAACAAAAACTGTAACGATTAATATTGATATTCATATGACTGTTTTTTTTGTCGTGATCTTCTTCTTGTAAGTTGTAAATGATAATTTCATCCTCTTTCACTGACTCTTTCATTATTTGGTCCTACCTAAAATATGATCCCAATAGTTTAAAGTCTTCACCAATAGAATTATTGACAATATGACGACATTTTTCGAGGAGCATACAGCAAGATGAACAAAGTTGGAGGGTCTGGATCAACTGGAGGATCTCCAGAATAATTTGGGGTCTATAGAAGATCACCAGAGGTATACGACCATCTACATCTACAAGGCCCTAACCTCAGGATCACCAAGGGATATATAGGGATCAATAAGATGCAAATAAATGTTTGCATAGGGGTCAGCATTGCAATCAAGGTGAATATATTCTATTTTTCTGAATAGTTAAAAAACAAATATGTTAAGAATATAATCTTCAGTTCATCATATTCACAGAACTTCGAATATATTTGATTTTCTTGAAATCTGTTTTTCTCAGTTCAAGTTCTATAATAGACGTCTTTTATTATTCTAGCCAATTTTTATAATTTTTGAAAAAAAACACATATATACAGGGTCTCCGTGAATTGCGTGTACAACGTTATACCACAGATTCTTCAGCTCGAAATAAGTCGATTTAGGCTAACTTTTATATGAAAAGTTTCTTCGTTTGGCCGTTAGAGGTCGCCAAATCCAAAGATTTTTTTCCTTATTTCTCAAATAATTCGAGAACGACTCGATCGATGGAAACCATATTTGGTAGGCGTAATTGGGTGCGTTATTCGTGTTTTTTAGTCATCCACTCAATGACCTTGACGTTTTACAAGTGTCTCTAAAAAGCTCAGAACGTGTTTTTTATAAACCATAATTTTTCAACTGTCTGCGTTTGAGCAAAAATGTTTTAGACATTGAGTAGCCAGGCTAATTATCAAACTTTTTGTCTCCTGAGAAATTTTGATATGATGAGCGGTTCAATCACAGAAACAGTTTTTTATTTTGATTTCATGATTTCATTTGTTCAACCACCTAGCAGGTCAAAAATATCACATTTGACCATGTTGGCTTTGGAGTTATTTCTGTGGTCTGGCAGATTGTCATTTTATTAGAAGCTTGACGGCCAATTGTTGGCACAACAGTGTTCATTAAGTTCTTAACTAAGTATTTTGGTGATTTTTTATCACTATTAGGCACGAACATGTACAGTAATTCTGTAATTCTGTGCAAGCTTGTCTTCATATTTCCAAATAGTCATGATGAAAAACTTATTACATTTTTTCTTCGATTTTTGCACTACTAGAACATTCAATTTCCCATTTGCTTGATCCCATTTAGCAACCTATAAAACATCATTTTGTCAACAAGAGGTTGCCAAGCATAATAAAATGACAAACTGCCAGACTACAGAAACAAATCCAAGCCAACATGGTCAATATGTGATATTTTTGACTTGCTAGGTGGTTGAAGAAATGAAATCATGAAATTGAAAAACTCTTTTCATCATATCAAAATTTCTCAAGAGACAAAAAATTGATAATTAGCCTAGCTACTCAATGTCAGAAACAGTTTTGTTCAAACGCAGACAGTTGAAAAATTATAGTTGATTAAAAACACATTAGAGTTTTAGGGACACTTGTAGAACGTCAAGGTCATTGAGTGGATCACTAGAAAACGCGAATAACGCATCCGATTACGCATACCAAATATGGTTTCTATCGATCGAGTCGTTCTCGAATTATTTGAAAATAAAAACAAAATCTTCGGATTTGGCGACCTCTAGCTGCCAAACGATGAAACTTTTCATGAGGCCTGATTCGACTTATTTCGAGTTGAGGAATCTATGGTATAACGTTGTACACGCAATTCACGGACACCCTATATACAATTTTCTTGGTATCTGATCATTACATCTTAGTTTGTGGAGCTGCACAAATAAAAATATGCTCACAGAATATATGTTCAAAGGTTACCTGTTGAATGATGTATTGAAACTGTCTCAAACTCGATAACTCTACAATGTTCAACCATCGTCAAATCTGTTATCCATCTAGACGGTTTCGGCGGACGAGGTATTCAAATCCAACGCTGCGCCACCTTTGATAAAATTCTGAAACTCTTCGTGGGTAATGTGCATCCTCTCTAGTCGATCTTGAGCGCTAGCAGCAGGACGAACATATATTTATGCTTTTCGTACAATCCCTAGATTTGTATTTGAATATTTCGTATGTGAGATACCCGTTTATGAACGATATTCTTCTGGTAGTGACAGGACTTTTTTCAGATCAAGCCATCGAGAGGTCGAACCGTTCTAGAGTTGCACTAGTGATGTTTGGTACATGTAGTTGACAATGAACATGCTAACAATTATGAAATAGAGTACACTGCCTCTTGTGGCGACAGGTCTGAAATGAAAAAATATATATAATTACGTTTATATTATGTGGTTTCTCCACTTCCAGTGGTACAATTAATCGAGAATCATTGATATTTTATTGATATTCGTCAATCCACATGATAGTATCTACAGCAGGGGTTCTCAAACGGTCGATCGCGAGTGCTTTTTGAGTAGATCGGGAAGAAAAACAATGTTAATGAGTAGGTAACTAAACTACAAAAATTTATTACGTAATAAAATAATACTCTGCTAGCGGTGAAAGGCGGCTTTATCAAAGACGCGCGCGTACTTGTCAAAGAAAAGCCGTTTTTGTTTTCCGCTTTTCAAGAAAATTTGGGCAGCGCGTTTGACGGAAACATTCGGGACTTTCGTTCACGCCGATATGTTGCGCCTGCAGGTATTGGAGTCATTCTGAATTGTAACTTGTACGTCGATACAAAGTTTATTATTAAATAGTACAAAATGAGTGCAGCGAAAAAATCTAAAACGTATCATTTTAATAACGATTGGGAGGAAAATTTTTCTTTTGTATAGTGAGGATAAATGCATTTGTCTTATTTGTCGTGCGTCAGTTGCAATACCTTAGCGTGGTAACAGAAGCATCATAAAACGGTTCATAAAAACTATGAAAGGATTTTCCGCCACTCTGTGACGAAAACAAAAAAATCGTGATTTGATATCTTGTTTGAAAAAGAATAGAACCATGTTCTACAAGACCAGCCAAACAATCAAAAGCTGCTACGATAGCGTCATTTAAAATATCTCATATATTGGCGAAACACAAGAAACCATTCGAAGATGGATCGGTTGTGAAGGATGCATTTATTGAAGCGGATGAGACTTTATTTGGAGATTTTAAAACTGAAACAGAAATCATGTCTGCTATTAGAGAACTTCAGTTATCTCGTCCGACTGTCACAAGGCGTATTGAAGTCATGAGTCAGGACATGGCAGAGAAACTGAAACATGATATTATGAAATGTACATGCTTTTCTTTACAGTTCGACAAATCCAACGATATGACAGGCACTGCCCAGCTGTTTATTTTTATTCGGATGGTATTCAATAACATTTTGGCTAAGGAGGAGTTTTTGGCAATCATTCCTCTGTAGGGGAGGACCCGTGGCGATGATATATTTTCTTTTTCTTAAATTTTGTAAACAACTACAAGCTACCAATATATAAATTAGTGTGCATTACAACTGATGGAGCACTAGCAATGACTGGAACTAAAACGGTTTTGTGGCAGCATTGTATCGAGCTAATGAAGATTTCCCTTCATTTTTCATTCACGGAGAGAATTATGGGCATTGCAACAAAAATTGTGAATTCCATCGGTGCATGTAACTTGCAACAGCAGCTCTTTAAGTTGAAGTTGGAAGATAGAGAGTCAGCTGAACACACTGATTTAATTCTTCACAAGACGTCAGCTTTTCTAGACGAAAGAGGTGATGCCGCTGTTTAAAAACGAAAAAATGGGTGACTGACTTGGCATTCTTGACTTACATCACATATGCACTAAACACCATTAACTTGGAGCTTCAGGGTAAAGGAAGAACTATTATTGAGATGATTAGCGCAGTAAACGCATTCGAAAGTAAATTGCAACTTATGATAGATCAAATGGAAAGAAAAGATCTGAAACATATTCCGTCTTTGAAAGCAAAGATTCCTCAGTTGAATTATAGTACGTATGAGGCTGAATAATTAAATATTTTGGGAAAATTCGAAATGCCTTTATATCTGCAATAAATTAGCCAATATAACATCATTTATGAGTTATCTCTTTTCATATAAAAACATTGAGAATATATATATACATATATATATATAGATATATATCTCTATATATATATGTATATATATACATATATATATATATATATATATATATATATATATATATATATATATATATATATATATATATATATATATATAATCTTTGAAAAGAGAGGATTGTAATTTTTGAATCAATTGTATTTTACAATAAATGTTGATATCTATAATTTTAGTGAGTGTCAGAAAAAGCATAAGTGTGAAGAATCAGCTACTGGGATAACAAGTCAGTTTAAATATGAACTCATATTCTGTTGAAAATGAGTTGGTGCAATTTTATCAGAATAGGTGGTGCAGATTTTATCAGATATATGTCATTGGCTTTATTTAAAATGAAACTTACATACTCTTTTGCCCAATCATATCTTACCCATCTTTGCAATATTTATGCAGAAATTTATAGACCTGATGTTTTGTATATCGATAGGCAGGTCGTTGAATAGAAGTGGCCCGACAATTCACGGACTGTAAAAACTTTTGTTTCATTTAATAACTCCTCTGTAATATTAATATTAGGATTCTCTTTTGAAGCACCTCGATCCGTTTTTAATAGCATTCTGCCATTGCACCGTAAGCAGAATAACATACATAAGATGTGCTTCCGCTAGACCGTGATAAATTGTTTTGAGTTCTTTTTCGTCGCACACTTCTCTTATAGATCTGAATTTTATTAGTATCGCCCTCAACATTTGTAAAATTGAGTCTGCGTGGTTCAGTCATTTCAAATGGTTGTTAATTGTAACTCCGAGATATTTAATTTTCTTTACTGCTTTTATAAACTATATGATAAATACGCTACTGATAACCTTAAATTCGCACGTAACATACTCAGATTATTATACAAATTACAAATAAATAAGGCAAAAATTTAAGCAAATGATAAGACTATATTGTTATCTTCAAACCGTCAAGGAGCAATGTGGAATATTTTCAATACAAAAAGAAACTCTCCCAAAACAAGATAAGTTCACAATTAACTCCAAATGACTTTAATGAATATTTCACATCTGTTCCTCACAGTATCACTAAAAAGTATCTGACGGTGTTGCTCACAACCCTGATGACCCGTTTCGTAAAAATATACCTGAAGGTCTGAGTTTTTCTTTTCGTTAAATTAGTTTTACCGAGGTGAGAGATATGGTTAGGTCGCTAAAAAATAGTAAGTCTAGAGATTTTATGGCCTATCTTCTATGCTTTAATTCGATTAAATATCCATTTATAAAATTAATCAACAAATGTCTTGTTTCTGCAGTTTTGCCTAAGTGTCTGAAAATAGCAAAAACCGTTCCACTTTTCAAAAGAGGTGATGCAAATAGCGTTGAAAATTATCGACCCATTTCCCTTTTCCCATATTTTTGAAAGTGATAGAGAAAATTATGTCCAATCTGGTGTGGAAATATTTTGAAGCAAACTCTCTTTTCTCCTCTAATCAATATGGATTCAGGAAACAGCGTAGTACTATTGATGCAGTGGTTGAATTTGTGAACAACACACTGAAATCTTTTGAGGAAGGTCTTTTTTCGCTTTCATTGTTTTTGGACCTTACAAAGGCCTTCGACTGCGTTTCTTATGCGGTTCTCCTGGGCAAGCTGGAGAAGTACAGGTTTGATACAAGCAGTAGGAAACGAATCCAATCTTTTTTAACTGATCGGTATCAGGTGGCGTGTACAGATGGTGGCTGGTCGGATGAAAAGAAAGTAAAAATTGGCGTTCTTCAGGGTTCTATTATGAGACCTTCACTTTTTCTAATATATTCATTAACTATTTTCCAACAACAAAACACACTCTACGAAGAAACAGAAAATGACATTATCAGCCTAGAAGAAGTACAACAAGTAATCCATAAATTGAAAAATAGAAAATCACCCGGCCCGGATAACATAAATAACGAACTAATTAAATATGGAGGAGCAGAAATAACAAAAGAAATAACAAAACTATTCCAAAAAATTGAAAACAACAAGGAGATACCAAAAGAATGGAGAGAGAGCATAACAATACCCATATACAAAAAAGGCGTGAAGACAAACCCAGCAAATTTTAGAGGCATCACACTCCTTAACTCTGCATCGAAACTACTCACTAAAATTCTATCGCAAAAGATATATGACAAAGTAGGTGTGTCTGAAGGACAACAGGGATTCCGACCAAATAGACCAACAACGGATGCAATTTTTATATTGCGGCAACTGGTGGAGAAGTCCATAGAGTTTGACAAACCGATGTTTATATGTTTTATAGATTTGGAAAAGGCATTCGACAGAATTCGAATGAACGATGTGATCACTATCCTTAGAAATAAAAACTTAAGCAATAAATACATAAACATAATCAAAGAACTAAATAACTCTAATAAGACGAAAGTAAAAACTACACAGGGACTTACAAGCGAGATCAAAATTAACGCAGGCATTAGACAAGGTGACAGCCTCAGCCCATGTCTATTTAATTTAATCATGGATGAAATAATAACAGGTGTTAACCAAATGAACCAAGGCTATAGGATGGGTAACAAAACTATGAGAATACTGTGCTACGCAGATGATGCTTTACTAATAGCCGAGAATGGGGACGACCTACAACGCCTACTACAAAAGTTCAAAGTAACAGCAGAAAAATATAACATGGTAACAATCGATGGTAATAGCGAAAGATCCAATTAGATGCAAACTAGTAGTGAACGACCATATAATAGAGCAAGTTTCACACTTTAAATACCTAGGAGTAGAAGTATCGAGCGATAGACAACTATTACAAGAAGCAAAACAGCAGACAATGAAAGCATCGAGAATATCTGGCTTCCTGAGAGATGTAATCTGGCGGAATAAGTACATAAGCACAGAAAGCAAAGTCCGAATCTATAAAACCTGTGTGAGACCCGTGATGACATATGCGGTTGAGACAAGAGCTGAGACAACAAAAACAAAACAACTAATGAGGACAACAGAGATGAGAACACTAAGAGCATGAGTACTGGAGCTCCGGTTCGCAGCAGGGGCTGTAACAGAAAAACAGGACATCGTCCTATTCAAAGAAGAAGAAGAAGACTATTTTCCTGATTATCTCACTAGCTGAGTTACCATCCTGATTGTTGATGACTCTGCTTCATGCATGAACAAGGGAAAGACTGAGGAGGTTATCTTTAGTTTGAGACGTGTTGAGTTATCTTCCGTCCGTTTTCTTGGAGTTCACATGGATACCCGACTCACTTGGTCTGTTCATATAGATCATTTAGCTGCCAACTTGAGTGAAAATATTTTTGTTTTAAGAAATCTATCTCACTCAGTATCACTATATGTCCTGAAAGTGACTTATCATTCTCTATGTGAGTCGCATATGAAGTGTGGTATTCTGGTATGGGGTAACTGTGGTGAATTTGACAGAATTTTTGGTCTCCACCGTCGTGCTGTGAGAATGTTGGGTGGGCTAAGGTACAGGGATTACTGTAGGGATGCTTATAGGGCTCTGATGATTTTGATGTTTCCCAGTTTATTCATCATGGAATGTCTGATCTATGCACATAATAATATTTAAAGTGCAATATTACATAGAGATAGGCACGCCCATAATATAAGATTTCGCGATGATGTGTGTGTTCCATACTGCAGGTTGAGTAAGTCACAGAATGACCCAGATTGTATTTCTTTTAAGTTTTACAATAAATTACCTGCAAGTGTCAGAAATTTGTCTGGTAAAGATATTAAATTATGCCTGAAAATTTCTTTCAAAGAAAACGTTTTTTATAGCACAAAAGATTTCCTAAATTTTAATGTCTGTAGTCAAATTTTAGAATTTTTAAATGTGCTGGTTGAATCTTAATTTATTTTTATGATAACTCGTTCTCACTGTTGCCAAACCCTCTCTTACTGATCATTTTACTAAGTAAGATGTTTGTGAATTTTTTTCTCTATTTCTTGATAATGTTTGTAGGCAAGTTTTAAGTAAGGTTTCAAGTTGTGTTCGCATCTCAATAATTGAGTTAATTTTTATATATACCACTAATCTAATGACGACTGCAAATACACATGTATAAAGGCATAAATAAAGATGTCTATTTCTATTTCTAGGGGGTGCTTCAAGAAAAAAACAGCCGTATCATCCACAAAACTTATTTTTGGTCATCTACACCAATTGGGAACAGTTCATTGAAGTACATTGAAAAAGGTATCGGTCCTAAGACGGTACCTTGCGGCACACCTACGAATATTTGCCTCTGCTCAGTAAAAATGTTTTCGATTCTAACACGCTGTTTTCTATTTATAAGGTAGCCAATATGAAACTTCTCTGAATCCCACTCACTCCAACGTCTTCAGTAGCTCAAATGATCTGCGATGTCAAAGGCTTTGGCAGATCAACAAAGATACACAATGCCGATTTGTTTTATCTACAGCCTTGTTTATCGTTAAGCATATGGTCTCAAAATAGACATTCTTGACACAGAAACCTGCCGTGAGCACTGTGCCCTAAATGCGTTTCAGAGGGTCTCTGGCTTATACATATTTAAGTGAATCATCTTGTAGTTTAACATAAAATAATGTTCATTGTCTGGAATTCTCTATGCATTGTAATAAAATATTGCATCTGTGATAATTTTTGAAATGAATGTATTTGATTTGACTTGCAGCACCTATTCAATAACTTTGTTATGCAGTGTGGAAATGTTTCATTTTGCATAATATATAATAGTATATTATGAGAGTTGACCCAAAATTATCTAAAATTTTGAATTTGCCTCCATATGAAGTATTATGTATCAGCAACCAAAAAATAGTTCTTTAACTTATGCTTTATCGGTTGATAAATCCAACATTCAATTTGGCAACTCACCTGAATTCTTCTCTGGCCGAATTGATCTTCATTTCCGTTGTTCTAGCCACTGCCAGTTGTTCTTTCACCTCGGCAGCCGTATTTTTGGTCGTATTCAAAACTTCTATCACACTAACATCGTCCAACAGAGAACCTTGTATCGTCGTGAGTTTATACAATAAATTTTGTTCTAGTTCTCGCATTTTCCTACGGTTCGACGTCACTTCGATAATCAAATTGGTTTTTTCGGTTTCCAATTCTTTCTTCTCGGTCATTATCACTCGTCCCAATAACTGGTCTTCCAAACCTAAAATTTAATGTCTAATAGATCTCAATGTACTTTATAAAATGAACACAAAGGACGAGGAACGAGTGTATACAGCAATCAATTATTTCGGGCACTTAGGAATATCGTAGGAGCCCATCATTCTTAAAAATAAATGTTCGAACTTTGTATTTCACCCAACAAACGAAAGAAGAGCTAACTTAGAATTAGAAATGTACATAACTTAACACTACCAAAAGTAAAAATCTACATCTAATGCAGAGCTATGAATAATTAATTGTCTAATCAGTAAGTAACAGCTCAATATACAATTTCTTTAAATTCTAAACAATAAAAGGAGAAATATTCTTATTAAATAAGAAAAAGCCATGCAAGATGGATCTTCACGAAATAAATCAATCAACAATACTTTCAATTACATCTGCAGATCGAGCAACGTTGATTAATCTGCACTACAAACTATAAATAAGGAGTGCGTAAAAAGAGGACTAACCCCAACTTACATCAAACTCAAATTCTGTGAAGCCAATTACACAACCAAGAAACTGAAGCCCCAATTTGAAAAACTCTGGATCAAAGACGAAATGAGTGAGTTATACAGAAAACGAGGTATCACGAAAACTTATTCAAATTGTATACACGAAGAACTGAGATACACTCTTTCCAATGTACAATTTGATTGCCTCGAATACGAAATCAAACTACAAATTAGCATCAGATCCGAGAAACGATATAAGAAGCTACACAAGAAATTCTCAAAACTAACCAAAACAAGAGAAGGAAATATGTCTAATGAACTCACCACACTCAATAAGAACAACACCGAATATAAATTTTACCCAAGATTTGTGAACGTTTCAGCGATTCAATTTTCGAAACAAGAGGGCCAAAATACACACCTGAAACAACACCGTTTGAATCGAATTAGGAAATCATTGGTGTCGAGACAGAATTTAACATCTCGGAAATAATAAACAACCCAAACATCCACAAACACAAAATAACGGACATCATTCAAAAGAGAACATAAAAACAACAAATAACAATGACGAAGAAAAAATCAAACAACTTTCATCCAAAAGGGAAAATGAAAACCTAGTGTTCGCCGAAGCAGGCAAAGGAAATAACATAATTTGCATAAGCAAACAACTATACGAAAACAAGATGCAAGATATAATCAGGAACTCAAATGTCTCAACACTCAGAAGAGAACCTAGAAAAACATACGTTGACCATTTAAAAAACAGCATCAACGACTCCAATAACCTTTTCAAAACAACATATGAAGCACAGAGACTTATCCACATGAACGTCAACGCCATAGAAATGTATGGACCCTTTAAAATTCACAATTCATTTTAATATAGATTTTTTGAAGCAGAGCAGAGAGAAGTACCAACTCAGATCTTTTCGAGTCATACGGTCTGAGAAGTATGTTGCCCCTACAGATAGGGAAGATCTTTCAGAAAGAATCAGGAATCTTAAGGCCAAATATACAATGGATATATATGGCATTAATACAATGCTTCTAAAGAGAGTGTTCCCTGTATTTGGTGATTTTATGTGTGATGTGATAAATAGGTGTATTGTACAGGTAATCTTTCCATAAAAACGCACAAAATTATAGACCAATATCTGTCTTGCCTGCAATTTCCATGGTCTTCGAAGAAATTCTAAAAAGACGACTGACGAAATTTCTGGAAGATCGCCTGATTCTGAATCCGCAACAACATGGATTCATATCAGGAAGGTAAACTAGTACAGCTTTGGTCGACCTAGTTGAGGATATGGCGGAAGCTTTCGACAATCACGAGAAAGCAGAGCTACTTGAATGCGGTCTGAGCAAAGCATTTGACTGTGTAGAACTGTTGTTTTGGAGAAGATGGCCACCTATGGGGTGAGAGGTATCGCTCCATCTTTGTTTGAATCATCTTTGAAGAACAGGATACAGGTAGTGGAGTGAAAGGGTGAAGTATTCGTATAGGCGTTCCGCAGGGATCAATTCTTGGTCCCTTATTATTCGTTCTGTATGTAAATGACTTACTAGTTGATTACCTGTAGCATAGTATGCCTGTACGACGATGACACGAGTTTTCTCCAAGTGCCTACATCATACGCCGAACTGAGGCAGTTTGCCTCTAACCTAGAGCAGGCTGAATCTTGGTTTACAGCTAATTGACTGAGGTTAAATAGAGGAAAAACACAGAGCCTTATATTTGGAACGAAAACTGGAGATGATGAGTCACTCAGTCTGCTTGGTATGATACTTGATGGGGAATTAAATTGGAACAAGTATATTGATTCACTAACTGGTAGATTGTCAACCGCCAATTTAACGGTTCGGCGTATGAAGCAAATATCTAGTCACCATGTATGTAAGCTAACTTATCATGCTAATTTCCACTCTATGGCATCTTATGGTATATTGATGTGGGGCTATAGCCCAGGTATCAAGAGAGTTTTCCTCAAACAAAAAGAGGCAGTGAGAGCCTTATGTGGAGCGTCCAGAAAAACCAGTTGCAGAGACCTACTTAAGAAGCAAGGTATAATTCCCATTGAATTGAATTGAGAATAGGAAAAAACTCTATCGATAAAAACATACAAATACAACTAAACAATAAATACATTGGTTACAGTAAAAGTCCCAAAACCTGCTTACATGAGAAGAAATTTATGAAAATGTATATTTAAATGTGAAATGGGAAACTTTCATCGAGAAATTAAAAAAACCATGTTCTGAATTCGACAAAAACAGTCACCTTGAAACACAAACATGGAAAAATTGCACCCGGGACAACTGATGGTCTTTTGAAATCTATAAACGAAAAAATCGTAAGTACAAAATTATCACAAAATATCCGGAAAATGAAGAAGTACTAAATAAATTCAAACCTTATAAGAATAAGCTGCAAAATCTAATCAAACTAGCAAAAAGAAACTACTACAAAAAACAAATAGAAAAACATGATAATGATTCAAAGGGACTCTGGAGTACTGTGTGATAAAGTGAGAAAGCGCGAAATTGTTGATTGCATAAGAGACTCAGACAACAGGATGATCGAAAATAGGCAGCACATAGCCAATGAATTCAACAAATATTTTGCTACAATTAGTAAAAGACTGGCTGAAAACTGTTGTGTTAATGTAAAAGATAGTCCTCACAAACCACTCAGAAACCCTAATACAATAGCATTTTTCCTTAGTGACGAGACTGAAGTTATAGGAATAATTAAAGAACTGAATAACAATAAGGCTAGTATGGATGAGATAAAGGCAGAAATTCTCAAAAAGATAGCTCCATTCATGTTGACACCATTCACGTATTTGATAAACGAAAGTATGAAAACAGGTGCGTTTCCTGGGACTCTCAAACATGCTTTAATAACACCATTGTATAAATCTTCTGACAAAACAGAAATTAAAAATTACAGGCCCTTATCGCTTATCGCATAGCGAAAATATTTGAAAAATTATTGAAAAAAGAATTGAAAATTTGGGTTTCAAAAGAGGAGGTCAACGCAGGATGCAATTGCTAAACTAGTAGCATTAATAACTGACGCAATTGACAAAGATATACCAGCCCTTTGCATCTTTGTTGACCTTGAAATATCATTTGATACAGTGGATCTCTTGGAATTGCTTGACACATTGGAACGATTAGGATGGAGAGGGGTTGCTTACGACCTAATGAAAAGCTATTTAACAGATAGACGTCAGATAGTAAAAATCGAAACTGAGATGAGTGAAGAAAGATTTATTATTTGCGGTGTACCTCAGGGCACAGTTTTAGGCCCATTGTTGTTCTTGATTTATGTCAATGACCTGTTTTCTCTGAATGTCGGGGCAGAAGTAATTGGTTTTGCAGATGATACTTGTCTGTTTTAAAAGCTGAATCATGGGACAAACTTGAACAACTAGTAAAAGTGAATTTACTTACGTCATGAACTATTTTGATAGAAGGAAATTGATCATAAATATGGAAAAAACTAGTTTCATATCATTTGCCAGTCTAGAAAATAGCTTATCATCGTATCACAACATATTAATTCACCACAAAAGCAACCCTTTTATAATATCTAGAGCAAAATGTGTCAAGTATCTGGGTATATACATTGACAGTCATTTAAGATGGCAATTTCACTCTGAAGGGGTGATCAGGAAGATGAGAGCATCTTTGTCTAAATTTAAGTTTCTATGCGAGGTACGTAATGAAGTTGAGATGAAAAAAGTATACTATGGGCTTGTTCAGAGCTTGTCCGCTTCGCTTACGGGGTAATGACTTGGGGTAGCTTGGCAAAAATAAGCAGGTAGAAATCACCCAAAAATGGATATTGAAAATAATATACATTGAAAATTATAAATACCCAACTGAAGATCTATTCAATTTATTAAACGTATTAGATCCTTTATTTATCTTGGACCCTTCTTCACAACTGCCTACCACCTATGATTAGAAACATTAAATATTTTAATTCATATCGAAACCGAATCAAACACTGGATAAAAATTGGCCCAGATAATCAGCAGAAAGTTTTATAAACTGAAACAATTTAATATGATCATATTGGAATTATTAGTTGATATAGGTGATAAGACTGACTGAATATGTGATGTAATAGGAAATTTCTTTTAAAAATAGTTAAATACTGTGTTATATTTTATTATTTTGAAACTGGAGCTATATGAATATCAATGTGAAAACATCTCATGAACAAGTGATCACACTTTGTGAGTATAAATGTTTATTGAGCTCATTATGTTAATTAGATTATGCCAAAAATTTGGAAATTATGTACCTATTGTCAAATCTCAATAAACATTATTATTGTTATTATTATGTTATATAATAAATGATGGTCAATACTTTGAATGATAGTATCTGTATTTATTTTCTTGAAATAAAGGCTTAATTTCAACAAAAGAAAGGTTTTCGACAGATACACCTACTATGTATTAACTATAATTATATCGATTGAAAAGGTCGAAAAATACTTTTGAATCGACATTGCAAAATTGGGAAAATTTATCAAAGAAGAAAATTAATGAAATCATTGTAATGATTACAAGAGTTGTTCAAAATGGCCATGCCCAATTTGAATCTATAGCTTCCATCTACGAAGAAGTAAGTGCAGAACAATATAAGAGACAATGTCTTTTCCAATTCTTTCAGTTTTTGAATAACATAAAAATGTTTTATCATTTCACAGGACCTTTTCTTACGTAGAATCGTACTACATACGGATGTTTGTTTTTTGTTCAACACATTTTGAGTTATAATGCAAACTTGCGATTTTCTTTAAATATGAACCATAGGTAACTTGGATTTCATTAAATGGTTTATTTTTCAGAAATAATCACATGTGCACCGGAATTTTTCATCCGAGGCTTTTTTCATGAAACACCGAAAATTGTAAACTGTTGGAGATCATTTGAGTGAGTCGCCTCAGAAATCTGAACAAGTTAAAATTGATCGAGGATCCTACATGCAGAACTATGTGAGGAGGAGATGAAATAATTAAAACACGTCATGTGCGAATGACTAGCAGGGGACAGAATTATGTTTGAGGAACTTGGATCTAACAAAGTTGAGCTATCACCAACAAAAGTAGGCGAGAGCTTCTAAAACAATAAAATAGCTTGTAAATGTAATTTAGGACATATTGTGCCACAACAGATCGCAGTGGCAGGGTTGTCAAGTATCCTATATTATATTTTAATATCTATCTATTAGTGTTCAACTATTGTGATGATTGAATCTTGTGAGCATGGAGACACAGATCTTTTGTGAGTATACGTAACTAGAGCTTCTTGAACTTTGAAATACTTATTCTCGACGACGAATTGATGCTTCTCAATTTCTATTAACTCTAACCTTTCAGTTGCAAATTCTTCCTTTCTAAGGATTGCCAACACTTTATTGTACAAATGGCAGCAAATTCACATCTCGCGTTAATTTTGGGAGACCTTAGAAAGTAACGAAGAGACTCTCAATCGAATAACGACATACCCTTGATCGTAACGGTGAAATCAATGATAGAAGTTCTGGCGAAAATCTCAGGGGTGTAGGAAGGGTTCGCCCATTTCGTGGTGATGTACAATTTGAAATTTTTGTGAACGTCGATTTCTTTGTCTCCGACTTTGACCTTGAAACTAGTTCCCAGTTTTATGTAATTTTTCTCTAGCACGTTGTCCAATACCGGGTCGAGGTCTTCTCCAATGTCTTCTATTATCAAGGGATATCCCAATGATACTGCGTCCTCTATGTGATTTCTGAGGGATTAATAAACTATATTAAACAATATAATCAATATTTTCCTTTCCATTGAAAATCTAATATCTAATAATAGGAAATTAATTTGTATGATATTACTTAAATTGTATTGATTACCTGAAATATTTATGACTTAATGTAGTCACTAAGAGATTATTCTTGAGCTCCTTATTTTTTATCCATATTTTTCCTTGACTTTGTGGATCAATTAATAGGGGATACCTTGATGCTCTCGTTACAATAATACCGTTTTGCACTGACAACTCATCGTTTGGTAAGCCTTCAAGATTCCACTCCCCTACCTGAAAAAACAAAAGGCATTGTAACCTATCATAATAAAACTAAGTCATCAAAAATTGTATTATTTTCTAATGAGTCATTTCGAAATGGGTTAATGTACATGGACCGATTTCGACGTTTAGGTACTGTAGCTGTGAGAAATATGCTGCCTTCCCTGTGTAGTTTTTTCGCGAGGAATTCATTGCCGCGAAAAGATTCGAGGTAGCTTTTTTTCATTTTCGAGTTATATGCATTTTGAAAATTTTCGGAATCAATCAAGTGTCAATATCTCGGTTGTATTCGAAGTTACGTCAGAATGGTTCTGTCATACGTACGGATTTTTTTGTCCAACGGATTCTGAGTCATAATTCAACTTTAAATATGAACCACAGGTAACTGTAAGAAAGTAGTGCGTCTTAATGGAATACCACCAACTGTTTCAAGGATATATATTTGCAGCTGTTTCAAATCGTCCGTTACATAATGAGTGTGAGGGCCAGACGTTTCCGGATTGTTGCCCATTATCTCGAAAGTCGTGAGAAGAGTGATAAACGATGAGCTCATAAAATATCTCGAGTTACAGGGTATCATAAGTGATCGACAATACGTAGACAACGATCAACTGGTGACCTCCTTGCATACGTTACGCATTTGTGGACATCAATGATCGAAAATCATGGTGAACCAAGAGGCATTGCTCTTGATATCTCTAAGGCACGCAGCTGTGATGGATAAACTTATCGCATATAGAATTCCTGAAAAAATGCGTAGTTGGATTAGTAGCTTTCTCTTCAGTAGATAGATTCAGGTGATGGTTAACAGGTGAATCTTTTGTCCATAAGGCTAGTGTGCTGTCGATCTCGCTTCCTACGAACATCTTTCTGATAACTTGCAATTCAGCCCTCTTCAAGAGACGAGTGAACACACACATTGAATCTTTTTTGGCGACCACACCTGTTCATTGACAATCATCACCTTGTTCCAAGAATTGAGAATAAAAGAAAATTTCTCGTGATTATTCTCTTTGAAATCAATGAAGACAATTTCGCAAATGAAACATATTTCTTTAAAAAGTTTACTAAGAATTGATGGAATAATATTATATTCATTCGATTATGTTTTATTGCTTGATAATGACTGAAAAAATGAAAAAAGTACATCCACACTATTGAATTTTCTCCACTAAGCCAGCTGCAGTTGCCAGCCATTCATCACAAAAACATAGGTATCAGAAACGTGCAGGTATCGCAGTTTCCATGTTTTACTACGACAGCTATGTGAAATACTGCAAATAGGTAAAAATATCTCCCCATCTCCATTTTATTTATTATTGATTTTCCATCTATTTTTATTTTATTTATCAAATTTAGGCGGAAACTATTCTGACATTCTCCGAACATTTTGAAGAGAAGGGACGAATTTTTAAATGAGAACCATAAGCAACTTTGATTTCGAAGAACACAGTTTAATTTTCCTTCCCGAAAATACAGGTTGTTACATAATAGTATGTCACAACTAGAGGGGGTAAATGTACGTGCAATTTCAAGAAAAAAAGTTTATGTGAACATAGGTCCACAAAAGCTTCGTTACGGAGCTACAGGGTGTTGAAATTTCCGAAAAAATTTGGTTTTTACTTCAAAACTCCTGCAGTTTTTGAGATATTCAGCCCAAATTTGGAATGCAAGCTACTTTTTACAGCCTCCATCATTACACATCCTAGATTTTGAATGAAATTCACAAGGTGTTTTTTTTTTTTCCGAGGCCATGTCTCCTTTTGACCTTTCAAACTTTTTTGCAGTAAGCCACTGATCAGCGTACACTTAATTTTCGTCATTTTCGTTCAATTTAGAAACTTTTTCGACACCTGTAATTTTTTCGTATCTCCAACCATTTTCGAGTTAAAAATTATTGAATGTGAATTATTTGAATTGTATGTTATTCGCTGAGTAGAAAAAATAATAGAAATACTCGATAGGTATGCTCAAAATTTGCTTTTATTTTGATAGCTCGTCTTTTGGGACTCTACTTATACTTATTCAATATCAAACTAAAAAAAAGAACAATTAAAAGTTAACTAAATTGCTGGAATTGTCCTCCACCTGCAAGAATACTGGCCTCTGTCCTTCTTCGCATATTATCACGCACTCTTTGAAATATTCCTGGGGTATTTGTTATCGTGTCACAAGAGGTTATTATTCCATTTCTCAATTCTTCTACAGTGTTCACTGGAATGGTATAAACTAAACTTTTGAAATATCCTCATAAGAAACAGCCTGAACTATTTAAGTCTGGGGACCTAGGAGGCCATGGTTCTGATCCACCTCGACCAGGTTTTTCTCAGCCCAATAATTATTATTGTGAAAATTGGTGATAGGAGTTCTCGAAAAGTTAGCTTCGTCTGTGAACATTATTTCACTATCAAAATGAGCATTCTCTCTAATTTTATCTAAGAACCATCGGCAGAAATTCAGTTTTGAAGGAAAATCTCGAAGAAGTAGAGTTTGGACGCGTTGAATATGAAACGGGTATAATAAAAAGTCGTGGAGAATCCTCTAAACTAGAACATGTGAAATATTCAACTGATTTCCAATTTTTCTTGTACTCACATGAGGATTCAAATCAATACAATTCAAAAATACTTCCTCAATATCTGGAGTTCATATAGTTTGAGTTGCACCTTTTAAATGATTATATGCAGTAAAAGTACCAGTTTCCCTTAACCTTCTGTGGATATTTAAAAATGTTCGCCTGTCTGGTTTTACTCGATTTGGAAAGCGCACCTGATATAATCGCCTAGCTTCTGTTGTGTTTCCGTCAGCCAGACCGTACATGTAATGGATATCAGCTAATTCGGCGTTAGTAAAATTAGCCATTTTTTCTTACAGCAATAACTTCAAAAGTCTTAAAAATAATCGCTTATTCAATGAACAACTCGAATTGATACTGGTTCATCTTTAGCAACTGTGAAAATAAATAAATAAATGAAAAAAATTAAAGCTAGTCATTTTTTTAATTAGAAGTGCTTTCAGTTCAATCGTTTGATAATTTTTGTTCGAGAACGGTTGGAGATACTAAAAAATTACAAGTGTCGAAAAAGTTTCATAATTGAACGAAGATGACGAAAATTGATTGTATGCTGATCAATGGCATACTGCAAAAAAGTTTGAAAGGGCAAAAGAAGACACGGCTCTGGAAAAGAAAGCTCCTTGTAGATTTTAGTTAAAATTTAGGACGTGTAATGAGGCTATAAAAAATATCTTGCATTCCAAATTTGGGCTGAATATCTCAAAAACTGCAAGTTTCGAAGAAAAAACAATTTTATTCCGGAAATTTCAACACCCTGTAGCTCCGTAACGAAACTTTTGCGGAACTATATTTATATGAACTTTTTTTCTGAAAATTGCACGTAGATTTACATCCTCAAGTTGTGCAATACTATTATGCAACACCCTGTATATCACATGCGCATACAATTTTTCAATTAAAGACTTGTTTTCATCAAAAAATCGAAGATTGTATAACTTTTCCCTTATTCATCTAATAACTTTATGACCATTCACAAAATTTACAGGAATAATTTAAATTGAATAAATAGCTCAAGTGAGATCTTCGCTTTTATTTGACAGTTAGAAAATCATTTCTTACAATGACAATTCAGATAAATAATTGAATTTTTTCATCAAATTACAACTATTGTGTGAATATACTTTCGTTTGTAATAGCGAAGCGGGCATGACGATAATTTTGGAAAATTCAGTATGGTTTAATGTTATATTTAAAATAATCATGATGCGAATGCTGCAGAAGCTGCTTATTTGGATCGTTTTCTTCAGAGGCAACAACCTCATAAAAGTATATACGATAAATTCAGAGAAAACCTCATCAACCATGGTATATTCAAAGGTCCCTAGGAAAAAAGAAAATGACGTATTTGATGGAGAAAATACAATAGAGAGTGTAACTCTGCCAACCCATCGATTTCGAGTAGGAAAATTGAAATGAAAACAGGGGTATCTAAGAGTCGAGCGCTCAGAAAAATAGATTGAAACCTTTTGAAATGAAATTATCCCAGTTCTAGCAGCCAGGAGATTTCAAACGTCAATAATAATCTCACCTACAACATATATAGAAAAGAAACATTTACAGGCTCATTAATTCAAATGGATTCTTTTAACAGCATTATACATAAATAAATAATAATAATAATATGATGTTCATATGAAATTCGGGATTGAAAAATGTAAGACTCTGAACATTCAAAGAGGGAAAGTCATAAATGGTGAAACACAACGTCCAAACGGTGATATTATACAGTGCATGAGAGATGGCGAAACATACGAGTATTTAGGATGCCAACAAGCCAGATTGCTAGACCAAAAACAATCAAAGGAAAAGATTCGTTCAGAATAGTCAGCGTCTGAAGACTATGCTGAAATCAATGTTGAACTCGGGGAATCTAGTCAAGGCAATTAACACCTTCGCCATTCCAGTGTTGCTTTACTCATTTGGAATAATCAGATGGACTAAGACAGAACTGGATGATATTCAAAGGCAGACCCCAACGATGCTGCAAAGTACAACAAACCATCATCCAAAATCGTCTGTGATACGAACAACTTTGAAGCGGAAAGAAGGAGGACGCGGATTAATAGATGTTGTCAATTTACACACCGAACAGATAAAAAAATCTCAGAGAATTCTTCTCTGCAAAAGCTCTCACTTCTGACTTACATAGAGTGGTATCGTTGGCTGATACGGGATATATACCTCTAAATCTTGCTACCTGAGATGATCTGCTGAATCTACCGTTCCTATCAGATACTGAAAAAAAAGCAATGGTCAAGAAAGGAACTGCATGGACAACATCACCATGAGATTAAATAACCACACACCGACAAAGAAGCCTCCAACAAGTGGTTGATGAAAGGAGAATTATTTGCGGAAACAGAAGGATTCCTTATGGTCATTCAAGACCAAGTGATCGCTACAAACAACTGCAAAAGATTCATTATGAATGACGGAACATTACAAACAGAAAATGCCATATAAGACGGAGACTATACAGCATATTACGTTCGGCTGCGAACAACTGGCCAATACGGACTATCTTCACAGGCATAATGAAGTGTGCAACATTATCCATCAGAAACTTGCACACAAGTATGGACTTCTGAATACCTTCCAGCCATATTACAAGTATCAATTGGCGCCCGTATTGGAAAATTGGAAATCAGATTATACTACGGTAGGCCTGTTATCACTGACAGAATGGTGTCGAATAATAGGCCGGACATAGTGGTGTATGAACAGCAATGCTGGTGGATGTCGCCATACCGAATAATAACAACGTGCTGAACAAGTTCCAGGAGAAAAAGTCCAAATACACAGACCTTGCTATTGAGATCAAGCTGATGTGGCACCTGGAGAAAATAGATATTGTTCCTGTCATCGTATCCTCGACTGGGTTGATACCCAAAACTTTGCATGATAGCCTTAAGAAATTATAATTGCATAAGAATACCTATATAGAAATGCAAAAAGCTGTAATTCTTAATACATGTAGGATAGTTAGGAAATTTATGTCAAGTATATTGTAATCGAGCCTATTCCCTTTGATTGCTGAATCTGAGAAAGGTAAATTATATCCAATTACAGCTGAGATAGTGCATAAGTCCACGATAATAATTAATAATAAAATAAACGCTTATAATTCAATGATACATAGAGCATAGAACAAAAACAAATTTCTCAATTACTATATTCTAGAATAATAAATACGCATGTCTAACTTGCCTTGGCCCTTTCTCTAATAACATCAGCAATTATCTTTCCAAATTTAATTTAACAACCTCCTTTTCCAGTGGTCCCAATACAATCAAATAACTATTTGTTAGTCTGGAATGTACAGCATTGAATGCAATGAATGGCTTACGTAGGACAAACAGGTTGAAATTTTGAATAAAGATTCAAAGAATATCTCTCCTCAGATAACTAATACGCAGTTTTTGAACATATTGGATCAATAAGCCACATTATTACATGAGATAATTAGGAAATTTCCACGAATGCAATAAAGGAATGACAATGAATCTGTAGAATATGCACACTTGAAAATGACGTATCTGTCGAAACCAGTGTATATTGAAAGCAAGCATTTTGGAATAAAGACAACATATCCATAAAATAAATTCATCAACAATATCATTAATTACAAATTTCAGGACTTGTGAAATGAAAACTTACCGTTGCGTTATCCGATAAACTGTTTATTATACTCAGCGTTGACGTTACAGGTATTTTTCTTTCGATGAGCATTTCCAACCACGAACTCTGCATGGTCGATCGAAATTCCTGATTGAAAGGTCCGGAATATCCGAGAAAACCAACTAGAAGAACTACATCCCCAATGAGTCTCTCAGTTTCGGCCTTGAAATTATTCAGCTGTTCTGTCCATCGTATTCTCTCCCCAGACAAGCCAGTAATCAGAGCGGTAGCAGCATCCATCTTGTTTTGGACTTTCATCGCATCGTCGAATACTTCCTACGAAAGATACAAATTCAGTTGCAATAATTGTGTAATGTAGAATGAAATTAAACTTGGAATAATTTCAAGTAACTATTAATCCAAGATGAACCCAATGGGGCAATTAGGGATTTACTAGGGTGCGGCAGATTAACATCAGAGGGTATGCTCGTACCCTGTTGAGTACCTACAGCAATTATTTTAAACAGAAAATGCGTCCAGGATAACTGATCAGATTAGTAAGAGAAAATTGATAGGCAGGTATACTCAAGCTGATCAGATCAAGGTAAATTAAGTTAATTACAATCCGAAAAATATATACACTCCACACAAAAATTGTCGCATCACCATATTTTTACGACAATACTATATAAACTTTTAGGTTGGTCATTCAAGAGTCGCTTGGTAACTTTCAAAAGTGTAAAATAAGAAGATATCATTCAAGAGAGATGAGACCAGTCAACTACCATCGAATGGTTACTAATCATTTTCAAAATCGAGTGTTTCGTTCCCTGGCCCTAATTACTGCCAGTATAAGTCTCGGAAGCCCCTCAAACAAATTTTGGATCTACTCTTGAGTCACTGAGTTCCACATTTCAGGAAGCAGATTTTCTGGTTGTTGAAGTGTTCTACAAGGCATCCTACGTTGCTGAATTTGCCACCCCATGTGGTCTCAAACAGGTTCTATGGGATTCAAGTCGGGACTTCTGGCTGGCCATCTTAAAATATCAATTTCGGCATTTTGTAGAAATTCTGTAACTACTCTAGCTGCATGATTCCGAGCATTATCATGCATATAAATGAAGTTTTCGCCAATCAATGGGCCAAAGGGTACAGCATGGGGTTCAAGGATATCTGCAATGTATCTAGGACTAACGCAGTTCGACCATGGTAAGAAATGCCTCCCAACACCATTACTGAGCCCCTTCCGAAGTTTTCGGTTTGCCGGATATTGCATTGCTGATACCGTTCCCCAGGTCGTCTGTATGCAGGCATGCGTCTATCATTTAATACTAAACAGAACCTGGACTCGTCGGAAAAGAGAACATTCGACCATTCTGGAATACCCCAATTTGCACGTTCCCTCGCAAACTGAAGTCTTGCAACTCTATCATCTTCTCTGAGCCTGTTCCTAACTGTTTGCAATAAAATATGCACATTTCTGGAAAGTGCAAGTTCATTTTGTAGCATTTTAGCTGTTCAGTGCTGAACTCTTAGTGCAGTTAAACGAAGCCAACGATCATCAACTGGCGTTGTTGCCCGATTTTCTTCCCTGTCCGGCCCTTCTTCCATATTCCCCTGTTTCGTGGTACCGATTAATTGATCTTGAAATAGTTGATGCGATTTAAAAATCTTGCTCATTGTCATTGTTGTAATATTCCTTAAACATAATTCAAATAATTATTCGAATAAAATCGGACATCCATCCCCATCTTACGGATAGGTGATACAAAGATAATTTGTACGAATCAAATTGAAATATAAATCATTATCGATGTTGACCCTCGAAATATTATCTGCAGACTTCACTGGCAGATGCTGTTCAGTTCTCATATGATTTTCTATCGATATTAGGAAAAGCGGATTGAAAGACGGAGACAAAGAATCGATCGTGATTCGATTTTCATCTTGTCATTGGCTGTGTTTCATGTTTCATTTAAATTGTGAGCCTAAAACGATACCGATTGAATAAAAAGAAAAAAAAATATATATATATATATATATATATATATATATATATATATATATATATATATATATATATATATATATATATATATATATATATATATATATATATATATATATATATATATATATATATATATATATATATATATATATATATATATATATATATATATATATATATATATATATATATATATATATATATATATATATATATATATATATATATATATATATATATATATATATATATATATATATATATATATATATATATATATATATATATATATATATATATATATATATATATATATATATATATATATATATATATATATCTATATATTTTCATGTTTGAATATAACTATAAATGTTCTTGAGTAATTAAAAGCTTATTGGGTTGCTTCTTCTTAAGTGGTTATTTATGACAGGTACATCTAATAAAATTAAGGAATAGATTGCTCCCCGAAAAGATTCAATAGAGGTGAAGGGCTTAAATCGACTTGTTCATTGATGAGTTTACCTGAGTGTTTGTATTTATTGATTTCTAAAGTTACCCAAAGATCTACCTTCCAATATTTATTATCTGTATGCAAAATTTCAAACTGTGGGTCGAAAGAGTGATTATTTTCGAAGAGATGATTCGCGTAATTTGAATCTGATTTTTTATTTGAAAAACTGCGTTTATGTTCCGATATTCTAATATTAAAATTTCTATGTGTTCTACCAATGTAGAAATTATCACAGTCATTGTAATTCAATCGATAAACACCCGATTTATTGTTTTTACCTGGTATGGTTTCATTATTTTTATATATTTGCCTAAGTTATTATTAGTTTGGAAAGCTATGTTGAAATTATTGCTACTTAAGAATGATTTTAGTTTCTCACTTGTAATGCCAACGTAGGTTAAGGTGTTGAATTTTTGTTTCAATTTATCGACAGGGTAAACTTCATTCAATGCGATTCTACTTTGTTTTTATTTAAAATATTATTTATTAGTTCGGGATTGTAACTATTATTTTTGGCTATTTGTTTAATCAAATTTAGTTCTTTGTTGAAATTTTCTGGTGATAACGGGATGTTAATCAATCTATGAATAAAACTATTGAATGCTAACATTATTATTATGACACAGATATTATAATACATAACTCGTCGTGTCATCCATATCAACATAAAATGTTGTTGTTGTTGTTGTTGTCTATATACATAGACTCTTAAGCACACTGATGTCTAGTGAAAATTATCTCAAAGAATTGAATTTGATAAAAAAAGGTCGCAATAAATAATGGTTAAGATGCAAATTTAGTTAACACCATATTATATAAGAAAAAACAAAAATTTGCTTTACAACATATATATCGAATCGGTGAACAAGACAAGAAATTCAATAGTAATATAGGCAATATTAGCAATAATGTGGAATCTCTTTTGAAAATTCAAATTTGAATATAGCGTTCAAAACATCAGCAAATTCAGGTTCATTTGTCAGAAATTATAAGTCTACAATTAATAAAGAACATAAATCAGGTGTTTATAGATTGTGCAGATTGCAATTGTTTTTATATAGGTAGAACAGGAAGAAATTTCAATGTTAAAATCTCAGAACATAAACGGAGTTTCATCAATGGAAAAACCGATTCAAATTATTCAAATCATCTTAGGAAAATAGTCATTCTTTCAATTCAGAATTTAAAATCCTACATTCTGAGAATAGACTCAACCTTCTGGTAGTACTTGAGATTAATACATTTAGGTATTCGCCATAATTTCTTAATGATCAGTTAGACATAAATAACTCATCCTTATTGAACTTGTTTCCTAAATACTAGTTCAAATACAGATAATTCTGAGTGGATTGCCTCTTTAGTATATATAAGTATATGTTAGAAGAATATTTTTGTAGTATTCATTCGCTCTTGACAAAGATACTGTGTATCAAAACGTGTCGAGCATTTATTAATATATTTTGAAAGAAATCATCGTTTATTGTATCGTCTTCAAAGCAGGCACCTTTCGAAATAATACATTTACGTCAACGAATAATCCAATCATCAGAACATTTTCCAAATACTTCTTCCGGAATCAACTCCAGTTCTGGTCGCGAATTCTCTTTTATGTCTCCTATCGATTCAGAACGGGTTCCTCGAAGTGGTTATTTGCGTTTTAGAAAAAGAAAAAGGTCGGCCGGGACCATATACGTTGGTTGTTCGGTATTTTGAGTTTTTGGTCAGAAATTCATTCACAATGATAGCCTGTGCTATTATTGTGTGTGATGCGCATTATCGTGGAGCAAAATCCATTACTTTTATTTCCAGAAATCTGGCCTCTTTCGACGACTTTTCTCTCTCAAACGCCGCATAACACTCATGTCATATTCTTTATTTACCGTCTGAGCTGGCTGGAATTCCGAGTGCACAACACCACCATAATCAAAGAGAACAGTCGACATTACCTAGACTTTTGATCGACTTCGACGTGGTGTTTTCGTGGTTCAGTTGGAAGGTGCCATTCCGAAGCTTGTTAATTGGTTTGCAGGTCAAACTCACAAACCCATGTCTCATCACCAGTTACAATGAGTTCTATTAATGTGGAGTCGGAATCGACTCGTTCTAGCATGTCTTCAGCAATCTTTACGCGAAGAAAATTCAGGTTTTTTGGAACTAGTCGAGCGTTTCATGCCCAAAATCGTTTAAAATTGTACGATTTTACTATTCACACTTGAAATCATGACATTTGGCTAGAAGCAATGTATTATAGCCAAAGGAAAAGAAAAAAGGGAGAATGTGAATTTAGAATTGTACCACGAAATTATCACTCCTAAAATCTTGCAATTCTGCAAGAATTGAATTGTGTTGAAGCACTAGTGAAGGAAAAAACTGTTTGTTCGTAATTTATTAACAGAAAAAAATCATTTATTTGTGATCAAGTGAAAGGGGAATGTAATACTTGAGATTAATAGATTTAGGTATTCACCAGAAATTCTTAATGATCAGTTAGACATAAAACTCATCCTTATTGAACTTGTTTCCTAAACACTAGTTCAAATACAGATAACTGCGAGTAGATTGCATCTTTAGTCTATATAAGTATATGTTAGTAAGACATTCTTGTAATATTCATTCGCTCTTGACAAAGATACTGTGTATCGAAACGCGTCGAGCATTTATTAATATATTTCATCATATATATCATCGTTTACTTGTATTTGAAAATGGATTTCTATCACGTAAAAGCCTCGTCAATTGAATTTTATGTTTCATTGACCAATTCCGAGTACTTCTTTGACAGAATGTATTTCACGATTGCCTTGACTAAAAGTTTAATTGCAGACAAGAAAAAATTTGGTTTGAACCTCAACTTGACAAGTTTAAGCGTTCCTTAGAAAGAACGACTAAGTTTATTAACGCGAAAATATGCTCATCGCGATGTAACCATAAATTTACAGTTTTCTGTAGCCTTACATTGAAAGATTGCTTCTCGCCTAATTTCATTTTTAAGGTCAAAACGAAGTACTTTAAGTCTAGATTTTTTACAAGTTGAAATATAGCTTTGACATATATAGTTTAATTTTTTCACAGCTCTAAGTTAATGCCGACATGCGCATTGAGGGACCTGCAGACGACCAACTTCTTATGCAACTAGGTTGCATAGTGATTTTCTTAGACAGTCAACTCTGTTTGCAAGGTTGTTGCCAACTCCATTTGTCTGTCAGTTTGGTTTGACGATTATATATTCTCGTAGTTTATTTAACAAGAGAAAAATCGATCAAGACCAACATGCGGCGGTTTCTTGCAAAATCTTAATTTATTTCTTTCATTCTGTTTCTCATGAAAGAAAGAAAAAGAAAGTCGAATTTTGATATCATATCGGACATATCCGAAAATCCATGTGTTAATAATTAGCCTATCGGAGAAGAAACTGGAAATATCGAAATTGTGCGTTAATTTGTTGAGGCCAAAGAAACAAGAAGAAATCACAAAGGCTTTGATTGGCAAAGCAAAATTGTTCAAAGTCCAAAAAATGTTGAGTAATTGTAAACAATGATTACCTGTTTGTGTCCCATTGCATCCTCGTATAGCATTTGGCAATTTCTAACTTCTCTCTCCTTGCTTCCCAATAGTTCCATTGCAGAATCAAGTTCTTCTTGAGCTTTCGATAATTTTGCTTGTTGTATAGCTAAATTCGTCTGAAGAAACAAAATATTTGAAATCGATATACATTTCTACACGGACCTTCAAAACCTTCAGAGGCAAAACTTCTCTGTTCACTTCGTAGAAAGCTGCCATAGCTATCGTCCACGAAACCAAACCGGCAACATTTCCACACGCAGTCTTCGCATTTTCGTAAGTATACAGTTCGTTGGTTAGATACGGTTGCATCAAATCAATCATTTCGGCATTGATCCAGTCTTTCGGATACTCTTGTAGTTTGGCTAAAAATCTGGTATCCGCCATTACCTGCAAAGCGTTGATTCAAGTATAGTTTGGTGAATTAGTGGAATTGTTCCGTCTTACCCTCAGCGATTCATTCCAGGATGATTGTATAAATCTCCTCTCATAGTCAGGTTTTACAGGTTCCAATTTTCGTTTGAAATAAATCAACACAGCGTCCATAATTAAAGTAATTAGATACGGTGGTTTGCCAAGTTTTCTTACTGTAGCTATATCAGCAGCTTTGATGGTCTGAAAATTTCTTTAGCTATATTAATCTTTTCGGGAGAGCACAAATTGATCGGATTGTTTTTTCGAACACTGATCGTTCAATGAGGGCGATGAAAATAGACGAATGTTGTATATTGTATCTGGTCTAATAGATGAAAACGATGATGATGAAAATCAATATCTGAGGTATTGCTTTTGAACATTTATGTGACTGTTTTTCTTTCAATGATTTCAGAACACTGAAACATCATAATTCAACACGGAAAAATACCAGAAGAATGGAAAAGAAGTGTAACAGTGCCTATCTTCAAAAAAGGAGACAAAACAAAACCTGCCAACTATCGCGGAATAACCTTATTAAGCACCTCTTTGAAACTGCTTACAAAGATTCTTGCCGATGACATAACGTCAACAATGCCAATCAGCGAAGAGCAACAAGGCTTTCGAAAAAACCGGTCCACGGTCGATGCACTATTTATAACAAGGCAATTAGTAGAAAAGTCTCTTGAATATAACACTCCAGCATATCTTTGTTTCATAGACTTAACGAAAGCCTTCGACAGAGTCCAACTGAAGGATGTAATCAAGATACTGGAAAACAAAGAGGTACCCAAAAAATATATAAGACTCATAAAAGATCTGAACACTAATACAACAACGCAAATACGAACAAACCACACCCTAACGCAGCATTTTGGAACAACGTCGGGCATCCGCCAAGGTGATAGTCTTAGCCCTCTACTATTTAATACTGTTATGGACCAACTTGTAGAGACCGTTAAAAACTTGGGACTAGGATACCGCATGGGAACCTACAAAATTAACATCTTATACTATGCCGATGACGACGTACTCATTGCAGAATCAGAAGACGACCTACAAAGAATGTTATACGCCTTTAGCAAACGCGCAAAAAATTTCAATTTCAATATGGAAATCTCAACAAGTAAGACAAAATGCATAACCATAGCTAAGGAACCTCTGCGCTGCAAGTTAACAATAGACAACGCCACTATAGACCAAGTCATGTCATTCGAATACTTAGGGTGCAAAATAACAAGCACAGGATACCTTGAAGATGAAGTGAGGAGACAAGTGAACAAAGCAGCTGCAGTATCGGGACATCTTAAACAACCAATTTGGAGAAATAAACACCTCAGTATACCATGCAAATCCAGAATCTACAAAACATGTGTGCGACCAATTATGACATACGGGGCAGAAACAAGAGCGGAAACGTCGGTAACAAAGAGGATACTAAGAACAACAGAAATGAAAACCCTAAGAACTATAACCGGTTACACATTGAATGACAGACAAAGAAATACCGACATAAGGGAAAAATGTGAAACAGACGATATTGTAAGATGGGAAAGAAAAAGAAGAGAATGGAACCAGCATGTAAACAGAATGACCACAGATAGAATAGCCAAAATCGTATTAACAACATACCACACGGAAGAAGACCCGATGGACGACCTCCAAAACGATGGCGGGACAGTTGGCAATCAACTTCAAAAGAACTGCTGCAGGGAAACCGGAACTGAACAGGCGCTACGCCTTCTACACGGTGAAGAAAAAATTCACGAGGTTGGATGTTTGCTGCCGCTAGCTGACGTGCTTCGAGGGAGAAGAGTGAGAGAAGAAAAGGACAGGGCGCCAGTCAAAGCGAAAATAACCACGTTCGTGGGTAAGGTTATGTGTATCGTATTCTTCCTCCACTAATGTTGTGAAAACCCGCTCATCGAAACGACGAAGCATATTTAGTGTGATTCTTCTCTAGGATAACGCGCGCCCTCATAACGCGCGCCCTCATATCGCGCGTTTAACGCTCGTTACAATATTGTAATTTGAGTGGGAGGTACCCTACATTCAGGATGTATTACCCTGCCACCACACGTTTAGAACACTGAAAGAAGCTCTCGAACATCAGAAATTCAACCCCGACGACGAGGCATCAAAAAGGTTCCGCAGAGGTGGAAGAAATGTGTACCTAATAAGTAAGAGTACATAGAAAAATGTATTATACACCGTCCATTCCAAAAGTTAAAACAGTACTGCTAGTGCCATTTGTTGTAATATTGTACCTGTCGATTACTACTATATTGCCAGCTGTTAAAAATTTTATGACATTTGTATGTCAACTTGAGTTATTGCGTCATGTTTGTTAATGCTTTCAGTACATCGGTTGGAAAATAAAACAAAGAGCTGCAATGGAGTTTTGTGTTAAACTTGGTAAATCCTTCACCGAACAACTGCATATGGTAACGATTGTCTATCCCGTACGAGTGGTTCAAGCGCTTCGAATCAGGTAGAAATACCCAGAATAATGACGAAAGATGAGGCCATCCCATGAATTATCGGAAGAAAACTTCCAGAAAGTACGCGAACCAATCAAAAATAATAAAAAATCATCGGTGAAATTTGTAGAAATGAAATTAGACATTCCTCGAACAACTGTATACGGCATTTTGACCAAGTAAGTGTTGGGCTTCACGAAAGTTAAATCGAAAGCTCACCGATGACCAAAAATTTTATCGAATTGAACATAGCAAAGATACCATTAAAAGCGTTGGATGAAGGAAAACCCAAAAAGAGTCGGTTGGAGAAGTCAAAAGTGAAGGTTATCCTGTTTTGTTTCCACACAAATTATCCACAAAGAATTTGTTCTACTCGATCAGACAGTCACAGGAGAGTTTCATTTGGACGTCAAGAAGCGATTGCTGGCAAGAATTCAACGTATTCGGCCAGAATATCGAGACAACGGCAGTTGGACTCTTTTGCACGATAATGCCCCATCACATCTTTCAAGAGTTATAATTGAATTTCTGATCAAAAATCATATTATTGCCTTGCAACATTCACCGCATCCACCTGATTTGACTGCGTGCGATTACTATATGTTCCTTAAGCTGCATTTGACGATGAAAGAAAAGCGGCACGATTCGATTGAGGCCATTGAAAGTGCGGTGACCGACGCACTAAAGACCATTCCAAAAATGAAGATAGATAATTCCTTTGACAACATGTTGGCGCGTGCAAATTTGTATATCAGTGCAGTAGGCGAATACATTGATTAAGAAAAAGATTTTTATCAATAATGGTCTATTCTATTTTCAAAAAGTTCGGTTACTTTTGGTTGAAACGAATCTATTGATCTATTGAATAATTGAAATTGAAACAATTCGCTTCGCTCACAGTGTTACTTCGCGGGAAGAAGCAAAAAATGCGATATCGCTTGTACTGGACAGCCAGTTTCACGTTTCATTGGCAGTAAACGAAATATTAGAAAAAAATGATAGGATTCGTAAACTAAGTACTGACAAGAAGTGCAGCCTCCGCGGCATCTAGGGCGGGTTTCGCAGCAAGCAGTTTCCCTTCTGCTTCTTGTTGGTCCACGCTGATTATATTCACTAGTGTTTCTGCTCTATCCTTAACGACGGCTGCATCTTCTTTGATCTTGTTGGCGACTTCAGACGCTGCAAGGACTTCATCCAGCACCTGCGTATAGAAAATTATATAATTGATGAAACTTTTTCAATTCGAAAAGTTAATTGTTTAAAATGCTCGCCTGCATCATCACAAGCGAAATTTGCATCATCGGGTTGCAAGAGACTATCCCCCTCCACCGCATGAATTATTTCCCGCGTAAATATCAGGTATATTAAGCATACATTGCATGCACACTGGTCGTCCTTCGAGGATGTGAGCGAGCTGAGCCGCGTATTCTAGTTGTGGTTATAATATTCTGGTGCATTGTTAAAGAATACATACCTTATCAGCCGCCTCTGTGGCAGCATTCATTTCAACTTCCTTTAACTTCAACTCCTCTTTAAGCTCGTCAACATTTTCCTGAGCTTCAACCAGTTTCATCAATCCAATCCTCACTCTTTCTGCAACGGTGTTGATCTCGTCGAATTTTTCTTTGTAGAATACTTTGTACGTGTTCAGGAAGGAAGTGTACGTTTTAGGAGTTACGAAAGCTCTTCGTCGAAATCTAAAAGTAGAAGGATGTAGCGAATTGACTCAACTTTAACTTTTTATTAGATTCGTTAATTTTTCTTCGGCTAGATATTGCTCAAAGTATTGATTAAAAAAGAAAAGGGGGCACCATCTTGCTTTCCCAATAATAAATTTCAACATAGGAGCTGCTGAGGGTAGGTGGTTGATTTTACTTGTTCCAAAGCAACTCAGAAATTGGTTCTCCTCCAATCAAAAATTGACGTGTCTCAGACAATTCCGCTACAATCAGTCTTTCTTGGATAGAGGGGTGGCAAATTTTCGTTGGAATACATACAAACTTAAAATGATCTTTCGGAAAATGATATTGAGTCTGCCGTAACTAAGAGATATTTGATCATCATATGGTGCTTTTGGTTTACTTTGTGAAGAATATCACAGGTGGAAAATATTTAATGAACAAACGTTATAGCTATTTCGATATTTATTAATTGTGAGTTGAAACTTGAATTTGTAAACGTCTGATGATAATTAATTATTTTCCACCTAATTTTGTGATATTCTTTACAAGGTAAACCAAAATCACCGTATGATCTTTCCAAAGATATGTTACTCGACCCACTCTCACTGTAATGAATTTCGACTTAGGTTAGGTTAGGTTAGGTTAGACTTAGGTGCTGCTGAGGGAAGGAGGTTGATTTCACATGCTCCGAACCACCTCAGAAATTGGTCACTTTTCAATAAAAAATTGACGTGTCTCAGCTTTTTCCGCCAGAATTAGTCCATCCTGAGATAGAGAGGGTGGCAAATTTTCGTTGTAACACACTGTATTTCGTTGTTAAGAACTGAATACTAATTTTTCAAATGATCACCTACTGATCATTTGATACCGAGTGTTGTTCGAGATAACATCTGTCCTACAGACCCACAGACGTTTGTCAATTTCATTTCTAACTTGCCACGTTAGAGAAAATGCTATACTTTTGTCGGCAAGTTAGCAGTTCTCATAAACGGTTGGTCCAACGGTTGAATTAAGAGGAATAACTTTTGATTTTCCTTATGTCGTCAACCATGTTGAAGAGTCTATGGGGAAGTTGACAACAAGATTAGTAACAAACAGTATTGCACTTGATCTTTTCTTCGAAGGAATCTCTTGGTTTGAGAGTATTTTGAAAGCAACTAAGATAATATGGAATAGCAAATACCAACGCTAACTAGGACCAGGCTTCGGCAAAGTTCAAGCCTGAATTTATAATACCATATTAATAATAATAAATGTTATTTATTGTAAAATAAAATTACATTTGTATTTTACAAAAGGCCATCGACCGTAGTCCCTCAGCTCATGATAACTATTACTTTTATAAATATAATTGATAATAATAATTGTATAATTTTTTTTATTTTTTTTTTATTTAAGTGTAGTCGGTCAGTTGTTGGAGATAATTTCCCATAATGTCATCTCTGGAAACCTTCGTTTGCTGTGCTCTCGAGGGATGCAAAATTGCCGTAGTAGCTGTAAGTTTTCTGGTCTTTTTGTGAATTTGTCGAATAGGTCCTGGTATCGTTGTTGAATTGGTTTGTGTCTGTGTTTTTGTAGAGTAGTGTGTTCGGTGGATTGTAGAGTTGGTTGTATGGGCGTCTGATTTTGGTGGTCGTAGAGCAGTTCTCATTCTGTTTAAGGCTGGATTTCTGCAGTTGAATATCAGGATCTTGCCGTATTCAATAATTGGTCTGTAAATCATTTTATATATGCGACTGCAAGTTGTTCGTGATATTCCTCTCTGATTGTACTGGAATTGCGAAAATGGTTTGCTCGTTTTATAATGTTTCTTTTTGTTGTGGTAGTATGTCAGTTGAGGTTGAGTTTACTGTCTATGGTGATGCCTAAGTATTTTGTGTGGTTTTCTGGAGTGATGGTGTGATTGCTTAGAGAGAGAGTGGTGGATTTGTGACGGATTTTGTGATTGAAAATAATTAATTTACTTTTAGAAGGTTTGGGTCTCAAACGCCATTTATTGAACCAGTTTGAAGTTTTAATTGTTTGAGATTGCAGTTGTTCCATTGTCTTTTGCAAATTAGAAGAATGACTGATAATGGCTGTGTCATCGTCGTACTGTAGAATGTATTGTGTTTTGTCGAATAATTCATAATTTTCATTGTATATGTCTGAACAGTATATGTTATTCAAGGTTGGTGATAAGGGCGAGCCTTGTGGAAGACCTTGTTGAAAGAGAGAAATCTGAAGAGAGGGTGTTAGATATTTTAATGCAAAGTTTTTGGTTCTCCAGCATACTTCCGATTATTTTGATTAAATATAAAGGACAGTACAGTAGAAATAGCTTAAACAGTAGTCCTGCATGCCAGATGCTGTCAAATGCTCTATTTATATCTAGGAATAGCGCCGAATTGAATATTGCTAGCAAGAATGACAAGAGGATGTATTGTGGAGCATTCGTTTCTAAAGCCGAATTGATATTTGGGAATTTTATCACCTGTAGCAGAGATTAATCGTTTCAATATAATTTTTCCTAAATTGGACAGCAAAGTGATAAGTCTATAGTTGCTTACTCTCGATTGATTGGTGTTCTTTGGAATTACTATTATGGTACCTCGTTTCCAATCTTTTGGGAAGTAGTTATTTCTCAAGCAGTATTTGTAGGTCCTGATGATAAATGTGTTGATTTGTGTATCCACTTTTTTCATTATACTTTTGGTAATATTCGTGTCCGGGAGTTGAATTTTTACCTTTGTTTATGACGTAATATTCTTTCTCTTCAATTTTGTGATTTTCAGCATTTATTGCTCGCTCTTAAAATTTATGTTTCCATCTCCCGATTCTGTTAAAGTGTAGTTTGTCGAAATTTGGGTTTTCTTCTATTTTTTAGGCTTGTTGGAAGTGCTTGGTGAATATTTCTAGTTTTTTCTCGATAGTTTCGTAAGTTTTGCCGTTTTCAGTTATAGAAGGAATATTGCATTTGCTGGACTGGTATCCGCTAAGTTTGGCAATTTTATGCCAATAGGCTCGCCCTTTCTTCTCGTTGATTCTCTCAGGCCTCTATCCAAGTGTGGGATCTGAATTCTTGTATCATATTCTGAATGTATTTATTACATTGATTAATTTGCGGTTTTATGCCGAGATCTTGATGAGTTTTGTATTCTCTATAGATCTTGCGTTTCTTTTTGATCTGTCCAATGATAAATGGTGGAAGGTTTTGTGTGGGAAAGTCAGTACATACTGTGAGGGAGTTTGCTGTAACAGCCTCACTACATAGTTGGTTGAACTGTGAGATTGAATTCTCAGTTATTTCTGGAGTGTTATTAGAGAATTCCAGAAGTATTTTATTGACTTCATCACTAGGTCAAAATGTACTTTGATGGCCAGATAATCAGAGCCTCAATCTGGAATAAGTTCTACATTTAATATGTTCTGTTTGACAGATTCTGTACATAAAATGATATCTGGGGCGCTATCTGGGTTATTGCTCATGAGAAATGTAGAGGAAGTTTCTATTCTTGTAAAATTGGAGTTGTTTAAAAAGGTTGCGGGCTGTTTTCTTTTTGATTGTTCAAGTTGGAGTCTCCGATAACCAAGCAGTATTTATACAAAGATGCTTTGTTGAATATTGTTTCTTCGATTTTTGAGGTAGGATGGATGTATATAAGGAAAATATGCAACTGATCGTTTTGAAATGGAATGGTAAAGTGGAGAGCTTCATTCAGAAAATTGTTTATCTAGGCGGATTGGCTATTGTCCTATGGAGTGATGGATGAACCAACACCAGACTACCTCTTCCTGCATTTGTGTTTGTGATATTTCCTGCATGGTGAATAGTGTTCCAGTTTCTGTATGTAATATTAGAGTCATCCTTGGTTCTTGTTTCTACAAAGAGAGCACAGTTTATATTATATTGTTCTATAGTAAAGTGAATTAGTGGCTTCCTCTTGATATAGCTATTTATGTTGGCGTATAAAATATTAAGTGACATTTTGAATTACTTGTTTATTGTGGATTTCATCAGTGGGCTCTGTTGGTGAGACTACGGAGGGATCCTCCAGATCAAACATATTTGAGTGTTTTTCGTTGTTCAGCACATCTGTATATGTGTTTACAACGAAATCATGCTTGGTGATTGGCGTATGAATTCTTGATTATTTGAGTTATTTTGGTAGATTTTCAGATTTCTTGTTGAAAGGTTTGATGGGTATATTTGGTGTACCTTCAATTGGTTTAGTAGGTCTTTTTGGACACTTGAAGGACCACGCGTGATGTTCCTCTGATCCGCAGGCTAAATATTTTGGTTGTAGAGTGGAGGTACATTTGAGGACTGTGTAAATGTTGAGCATTCGCTGTAGGCAATAGGAACCGGTGGCGGTGCAATGCTAGGGTATACTGGGTAATGGCAGTTTTTGTAGAAGAAACCTTGTTGTAATAAATGAGCTGATATACTTTTGTTGCTTGTGATTAATCGAATCAATGTGGTAGGTTTACCAGTAGCTCTTGATATTATCCTTTTGCAAAATCTGTGTTCTAAGTCGTTGGTAGTGAGATGCTCACCTACTAGTTTCTCATCAATTCCGTGTTCAACTTGGCCTATCACCACAGAAAATGTTGGTTCTATCTTATTTTTTTGTTTTTCCGAGTTCTGGGATGTTTTCCAGAAGGAACTTATATTGCTGTCTTTAAGTTGTTTCAAAGTGTTCACAATAGTTTCTTTCTGACTATCACTCTTCAGCAGAAAGCCGACCTTGGTTTTGATTATACAGTCCTTCGATCCTGGAGAAACGGACTCCCAGGTATCCACCATCTCCACTCATGTGCTATTTGGGTTGATACTAGTGAGGTTAAACAGGTTTATTTGTTTGGTTTTTCTTTTAACGATGTGCTCGGGAACTATGCCCATTTACACAGGTGGACCTACAGCTTATAGTGGATTCCGAACCACTCTCCTAGACCGTGCAATGATAACTGCCACCACAGGGATTACAAGTTATCTGGTCTTCGGAAGTTTATGCCCTCTATAGGCGACTCTGTCAAATTCAAAGACGCATACAACACCTTCGCCGCAATCGAACCGGCAGCCGCATGTGTACAAACTGGGAAGCGTGTGATCTTCCCACCTGGCCACAGCGGTGGTTAGGTTAAACAGGTGATTATATTTTTTGAAAATAAATGACATAGTTTTGTTTGAGAAGTTTGTTGTTACTTTTGGAGAAGTTGATGTTTGATGAGTCATATGTTGGTTATCTTTGACTTTGACGTTTTTTGTTGTCTATTGATTATTATTGGAATGTTCTCTGGCGATCTTCGTTTTGTGTTTCTTTTTCAGATGCGGAATCAGCTGTTGTTGCTCCAACCATCTTATTGATTACTCTTTTTGATAGTTCGGATTTGTTCCTCTTTCTCTTGCTGGTGACTGTTTCGAATTCCATCACTTGAGTCCGACATTTTTTCTCACTTTTTTTGGTTAAGTGGGCGTTAGGTTAATTTTAGTTAATTATATCACAATTCAATCAGAAGATTTTCGTCAATTTGGAGATATAAATTAATTCGTTTTCTTAACTAGATAGATAAAAGATGAACAGATGTTCACTCTACAAGTGTCTGTAGCATAATGTACCATATTAATTTACAACTACTCGTTTCATCATAACAATTATCTTCTTAGCTATTTAAAGCCCAGTAATTATAATTCTCCTTAGTGTAGTGATCAAATAATGATCAAAATAGACGACCAGTTCAAGGATAAAACTATGTTTAGAACCTTCTTCTGGAAAAGTTAGTAATAGTACACATTTCTTCGTGTTGTGATTCAGATGACATAGTGCCTCCCATTCTTCATCGCGATTTTAGCCCGATTCGAGAATATACAGGAAATCCATTCTTATACAAGAGGCGGAATGTTTTGAGGTGGAACATGATTCAGAAAAATCTCGTAAATTCACTCACATACGTGTTGCACAAATAATGCAAACGTTCTTGAATTATAAGGATTGGAAGTTTTTAAATTATTAGGTTTGGACGTTTTTCGTTGGCACGCTCAATGGTCTGACTGATCTGATAGAGCAAGCTTGAAATATGTTACAAAGAAAAGTATGTTGCTCTTGTATACAGACTTCTGTTCATCGACAATCTGAATTACCTTTGGAAATATGATTTGCACGTTTCAGCTACGCCGTCCTGGATTTCACCCATGATTTGAACTAACTCTATTTTAACTTCTGGAACGGCGACCAGAGGAAAATTCATCAGGAAATGATTTGAAACTTCGATCAGAGCATTTTTCGGCCATCTGGAAAACCAATTGATGGTGCATCCGGATATCAGACCCGGAAATTTCATTGCGCGACTTCTGAATTTCTCTCCAACCTGCAATGAAATACAATGTAGAAAAAAATCACAGTGATCAAGAAGCACGGCAACTTTTTCGCCAATAAAGCTAAAAACCTAAATTTTCAGCCACCACGAGAACTTACTAAGGGTATATTCTCTAGTTACAAACTTTTACTAGTGTACGAACTATCGCCAGTTAAAGTCCTTCGATTTTGCCAATGGCACACCCACCGATCATCAAAATTCTTAGGTACTTCTGCAGGCAAACTTGAATCTAGTTAGTATTTAGCATAAAGCGAAGGAAAATTAAAACTTCCTCAAATAACCAGTTGGCTTTCTTGGACACACTTGTCATAAGAAATAACAATTCCTTAGAATTTGATGTTTACATAAAGAGCACTGCCACAAGTAGGCACATTCCTTCGAACTCTTCCCATTGTCCACAACAAAAAATGGCTAGTTTACATTTCTTAGTTCACAGATTAATTAGTTTTCCTCTAAATAAAAGGAGGTTTCAGAAAGAAAAAAACTCTCATAAGGAATGTAGCTACTTTAAATGGTAATAATGATAGTATAGCCAATAAGTTAATCAATAGATACAGATATAAGAAAAAATTGTCCAATGCCACTCTTCTCCAATGGAAAGAACAAAAAATAATATTCGTTTCTTTACCTTTCGATCCGCGATACACCCAAGGATTGGAAAAATATTTAAAAATATCAACATAAAAGTAACCTACAAATCAAATTCAACTTTGAAAACCTTACTCCGAAACACGAAAGACAAAGTTAACCCGTTGGATAAAAGTGGCATATATGAAATTAGATGTAAGGATTGTGAATAGAAGTATGTTGGACAAACTAAACGATCTGTTAAGACTAGATTGAAAGAACATGAGGCACATTCAAGATACAGACGAACAGAACAATCTAGTGTTGCCCAACATGCTTTTGATCAAGACCATAGAATAGATTTTGAGAATGTAAAATTGATAAAAAATGTTGAAAAGGAGAGTACACTGAACGCTTTTGAGAGAATCTACATAATGAAATGCAAACATTTGCTAAAAAGGGACAACGGTTCCATTCTGTTCAGCCTACTCTACAGTTTGTTAGATTAAACATGCCCCCTAATAGCGCGTTTGACCAATCAGGACGATCGTTTTGTCAAACGCGTCTAGTAGCAGGGATAGATTAAGTATGAATTGTAGAGCCATATAGAAATAGATTCATTCGAGAAGACCCGGATTAGCTATAAGAATCTTGTAAAATATATATGTTAAGACCGTCGTCACTAGGACGACAAAATGAATTGTACTTAATTAATTATTTTAGGTTACATTTAGATCCCTCAGATCACGGCTTAGAAGCCAAAAATTGTTCAATTTTCAATCAATCAAAGAGATGTAAAGTTAAAAGTTGTAAAACTGCTACTTGAATAAAGATTATGTTAACTGAAAACTGAAATAGATTTAGTGTACTATTATCTCCTCATGATGCCAACTTAGTTGGCGAAAGGCGCGTCGAGTATTCGAAATAAAGTGTTGGTGTAGTAGTGTACAGTGTTTTTAGTGTTATTCAAAGCCAAAGGCTCCAGTCCCCAACTTAATTATAGATGTGTTATTATTTATCCACTGTACCTATATGTACACACAACCAAATTTATATGGGATCGCCCATATTTTATTTTGAATATTACCTCAGGGGTTTTGGCAATTTCGAAGTATTGTAAGAATTGATCCTTTTTGAGATATTTCAATTGAGAAAAGAAATAAATTAAGGTTTATTTTAAGAAAGAAACAAATAAAAGAGAATAAGAGACTCTTTGTGCATGTAGTAGAAAAATTGAAAATTGTTTTCCCACAGATGTGTTTTTCTCGACCTCCGTAGCTTGTATTAAATTCTCTTGCCCTGATACAAGCCTGAATCCGTCTAGACATGCTGTGGCGGCTTGGATGAGCTGTTGTGGGGTTCTTGGATTATCCTGGCGCGATTTAATTTTCTTTTTGAGATTATCGCATAAATGTTCAATAGGATTTAGGTCTGGAGAGCAAGCTGACCAGTCCAAAATAGCGATTCCCTCTGTTTCAAGATAATGTCGCGCGAGGTTGCTGGTATGCGGAGGAGCATTATCTTGCATAAAATTGAAATTCTCGCTGTGGGCACCTCCTCGCCAGAGTCTCACTATGGGCTCCAGCACTAGGTCCACGTAATTTCTAGCCGATTCGAACAGATTCGTATCTGTTTTGCTTCCAAGTATAATGCCACCCCAAAACATCACACTGCCCCCTTGGTATTTCGGAATTTGTCTTGTTGCTTGGAGTCTAGCTCCTCTTCCACGACCCCTTAAAACCCGAATCTGGCGGTCATCTGATCGAAGACTAATTCTGTTCTCATCCGAAAAAACAACATTTCGCCAATTGTCAATATTTCAATTTTAGTGCTCGATATACCAAGTAGGTCTGTTAATGTTTTGTTGTCTGGTTATCTCTAGAATTCTTAAGGGCGACTGATACACTGATGCCTGTTGCTTCCAGAAATTGCCTTTGGTGTATGGGGTGCGAAGCACTAGGGTCTTTTCTTGCAATTTGGCACATAAAGCGGTCTTGTTCTTCGAATTGATCTTCCTACGAATTCTTCTAGATCTCTTTTGCAGAGATTGTAGCTCCACGTATCGGGCGTAGGTTTTTGAAATCACCCCCATTGTAGCCGCTACATCCCTCTGTGTCATGCCTTCTTCAACGAGAGCAATTATTCGACCCCTCTGCACATCGAACAAACCAACATAAAGCATTTTCAATTATGATTATAGGCTTTCTTAAATTTTGAAATTCACAGTGACGACTTGAGTACAATATCCCAAACATGTGGTGATAATTCAACATTTCTTATCATACTATCCAGTTTTTTCACAACAAAAAACTTCATTCTTCACAAGTAGTCAAAGATCCATGGTTGAAAACAATCAATAATGTGAAATACCGAGTGATTACATATAAATTTGGATGTGTGTATATTCGAAGGAAAGCAATATTAACTCACCGGCGAGAAACACAGAACCACATGAAGATTGGAAACGGCCCTAGTTATGAAATAATCGTAGAGATTCTCAATAGTTGGAGGAGTTTTCGGTTGATTCTTCTTCATGATGGGTATGAGCTCCGATTGAATCTCGTCCAATTCGTCTTTGGGGAACAGATTCGCGATTTCGCCGGAACTAAGGATATTATTCAAGCTCTCCAGAAAAGTCTCATCTTTTATATCATTGTCGGTGAAAATGAATGTAATGCCAAAGCCTTCTAAACCAGCAACTCTATACAAATATTTCAAATCGTCCATCAGATTGTTGATGTTGTAAGATCTGAAAGAAAACTGAAAATTAATAAGAGAATTTCAACGCATGTTCATGATACGTTTTCTTTGTTTTGTACTGTCTATCAAATACACTGCGTCAAGAAATTAACGAAGGAAAATTCAAATTCACTCCGAAGTTCAGATATGTTGAAGAATAATTTTTCCAGTAATCTGATTATATTTCCACCCTGGCGGTAATTTCTACATAACTTCTACGATTCATGCACGAAATTAATGACCTTATAGCAAAAATGAAATAGATTCATCCGTTACTATGTGATATGTAAATCACATTATGAGGATTGGGAATATTACTACGTAAAAAATATCACTGTTGGATGGAAAAGTCTATTTAACGTTATAGGGCTCTGTTTTTCATCATCGGATTGTATCTCTTCACTCAAGCTTGTAGTCTCGAGGTTGTCTTCAGCTATATTGCCATCTATTATTGCTTCATCTGCATCACTGGAGTCACTGTCCGAATTATTTTCATCTGGCTCATAATCCCTATTTGCTGACGAATTATCACTATTGCGAAGTGGATCTTCAATAGAATTATTCTCAGAATCATCACTATCACTATCTGAACTTTGGGCATCTTCCTCATCGACATCTATGTTCTCTGCTTCAGCAACTAATTCTGCATATGTGAGTTTTTCGGATTACGGTGGCGATTCATCAGGAAGCAATGAAGCTGTTGGGATAAATGTATCCTACTCAAAATGTTTAATGGGACAAATGAATCCAGCCGTATGTTATTGAGAATTTTACTATTGTTTGAATGATAAAATGAAATGAATTTGTAACTAATACAAGCAACCTACCTTTGTTTCATTCACACTCAAAACTGAATCATACCATTGTTTTTTACCTCTCAAAAAATAAATTTAACTATGGAGAGCACGTGTCGCCATCACATAAGCATGAAATAAACAAACCGAAACACTTGCGCTTAACCCCAATTGATTCTGAGCGTATTGAAAAGACTGAAACGCAATAAATGTACGCAAAGCGGAACTATTTCAGTCCTATTTTATGTCTTGAATCTGCAGTGGGTTACATATGTCCCGATAGGCTCGAAAGGGTTAAATAACGGGCATGGATCGCCGTTGTTGCTCGAGTTCGTCCCTCGTCCCCCAGGTCTCCTTTCATGACTACCAGTCTTTCTGTACCTGCGAATCATTCTGGAAACAGTTCAATGGAACAACCCAAGTCTTCGAGCTTTCTTGAATGAGTCCCACCAGGTCATCTAATACCACTGCTTTACAACATTCTGCTGGGGTCAAATTTAGTGATTCGCGTGACATTACTACCGAAAATTGAAATTTTCAAGAAGAATAAACGTTACTCGTAAAAATTGATCAACAACTGGTGTGATCAATATGTGGTCTTGCAAAATCTCAATTTGTTTTTTTCATTTCATTTCTGATGTGCGTCAACAAAAACATCGAATTCTGTTGGCGTATGTCCGGACATAACAATATGTCTGAAAAATTACATGTGTTAATAATGAGTTTCTTACTGAAAAAAAAAATGGAATGTTGCAATTGTACTTTAATTTCTTGGCACAGAGCAGTACGCTAAATACGCGTGGGCTTCTACAACTTTGGAAATAAATCAAATATTGAATACCTTTGTTTATTGATTAATAAATATGATGAAAAACTATTATCAATGTTTATTAAATATCGATTATTGAATTGTGAATTCTAGTTAACTCTGATATCAAGTATAAATATGAAAATCAAATGTGATGAAAACTTACCGAGTAAGTTGAACTTGGAAACTTTTGTAAAGGGCAATGAATGAAGCTAGTTTAGTTAGACTCTGTTTTCCTGAACCACCAACGCCAACTAGCATCCCATTGCCCCTGGCTGTTCTTATTATCCTGGATACTGTAACAAGATTTATTATGGCGTCATCGAAGAACACCAGATCCATAAATGCGCCTCGTATGGATTCATTGTAACTTTCCATGTACACTAAAAAAGTATAGAAACGTCAATCTATTGCTACCTCAAATAAGTTCCACAAGTTTATATATTTTTTATGTGTGTCCTCACACGAATAAAGGCATAGTTTTTGCAGACTGCAAGGCTTATAATCAGCAAATATTGATTTTTTCGAAAAATGACCTTTACAAGAATTGGATGGAAATAAAAAGTGTACATCTTCTAGATTGACCTCGAAGCTGACCTTCACCTTCATTTAGAGGCGAACTTAAATAAATATACTCACTTTACACCTGATATTAGGAAAGGTTGGGAAATTTTACGTTCAAAACCATATCCATAATTGATATCCTAAATTATTTAGTCGCAATGAGCGATCATTTAAGTGCCTCTGGTACAAAAGTTGAATGGGTACAAAAAATGTATTTGAAACTGATAGTTGAGTACGAACAGTCAACTTTGGAAACTATAATGAAAACTCTCAAACATGACTTCGTTACTATATAGATGAAAAATGAAAATTGGAAATTATGTATAATATTAATAAAATGAAACAATCGTGTCTGATTTCCACAATATTTATTCTTCATACACACGACCAGTTTAAACAGTTACAAAAATGTTATTGAGTCGGCACTTACTAAGTGATTTTGGTTTACTCTGTGAATAATATCACAAAATTATTCATATATATTTTGGTGATATTAGTTACAAAGTAAACCAAAATAACCGTATGATTGAACAGTTACGTCATATTTGAGTGTCTATTTTAAATGTTGACTAGTGGGGAGTGTTTCAATTATGCACAATATCACTATTGAGAGTGACGAATTTTAAGTTTTTATAAAGTTTGTTAATTTCCAAAATTTCAAACAGATTCATCATCCCTTTTGTAGAGAATTTTTAATATCTAATGTAATTATGTGATTTATAGATATAATATATACAAAAACTGCGAATTTGTTATTGTCTGTGGAGGGATGTTCTTTGAATTTAGATTCAGAACTCCAACCTGTCTGTCCAACATTAGCTGTTAGGCCAGGGGTGCTCAAACTTGAACTGCTGGCGATCTACCTCAATATTCATAGATTAACTCAGTTCGACCATGGAAAGAAATGCCTCCCCACACCATTACTGAGCCCCCTCCGAAGTTTTCGGTTTGCCGGATATTGCATTGCTGATACCGTTCCCCAGGTCGTCTGTATACAGGCATGCGTCTATCATTTGATATTAGACAGAACATGGACTCGTCGGAAAAGAGAATACTCGACCATTCTGGGATACCTCAATTTGTATGTTCCCTCGCAAACTGAAGTCTTGCAACTCGATGCTCTCTGGTAACACGCGGGCCGGTAGAAGCCACCGTTGATCTGATATCGTCTTCTCTGAGCCTGTTCCTAACAGTTTGTAATGAAAAATGAACATTTTTGGAAAGTGCAAGTTCATTTTGTTGTATTCTAGCCGTACAGTGCCGAACTCTTAGTGCAGTTAAACGAAGCCAACGATCATCAACTGGTGTTGTTATCTGATTTATTCCCTGTCCGGCCCTTCTTCCATATTCCCCTGTTTCGTGGTATCGATTAATTGCTCTTGAAATAGCGCTTTGGTTAACATTCAACAAGTTAGCCACGTAACGATGGCTTCGCCCCTCCTCTAGAAGTGTTACAATTCTTACCACTTGATGATCACTCAAATAGCATCCAGGACGTTCAGCAGCCATTATAATAAATTCAAAGATTCGAAAATCAACAAGAAATACAGAAAACTTGCATTAATTTAGTGTGAAAACTGAAGAGAAATTGAATGAATTGAACTCATTCTTGTTTCAGACGTGTTTGAGATCATATGGAAACAAATGTTACTACATAGATAAGATTTTCTTCCCCTCATATGTTCAAAAACATATGTTGACAAAAAAACTGCGATCGAGCTGCTTAATCGATCGTGGAATTCAGAATACCAGGTGATGCGACAATTTTTGTGGTGTGTGTATTTATAGGTTATACCCTATATAAATATACGATTAACTTACTGTATAATCTCTCCTTGGCGAATTCCTGAGAAGGAACTTCTTCATAAACTTTTGGAATTTCTATAACATAGTCTTCAGGCTCATCTCCAGTAGGTTCAGGTGGATCTCTCAGAAAATCTGCCCAATAACTATCTTCTACAGGAAGCTCGATCCCCCCTAATTCCATAGAAGCCTGCGACTTCATATTATTTTTGAACCACGTTTTATCTGTGGCTTCGATGAACCTGAAATGGATAATAACCCTTCATTAAATTTCATTTTTTGTTGGTAAATATCTTAAGTCGGCATATAATTCTTTCGGTAACAATAAACTGAGGTTAATTTTCTCCATTTCATGAACATCACTACTAGTCCATTGAAATGTTACATGAGCTTTGCATTTTCTAGAAGTCACAATTTTATTTTTGGGACATGTAGGGGGGTCAATAGAAGCTCAACCCCAAGTTTGTGTGGTTGCCGCTCTTGTCCCCCGGCCGCAATCTTGGAAAACAGGGGTGCAAACAAACTATACGTCCTACAAAAAATTTGTAGCAACATAATGTGTAGCAATTTTTTTGACTACAAATATGGTCTTATAACTTTTTGCCCTAAATTTAAAATTACAGAAGTTTTAAGCGAAAAAGTGAGAAAATTTCTATAAACATTTTCTTGTTTGCTCTTTAGCTTCTTATACATTTTACAAAAAAATTACCTCTGACCAATCTTGTAAATGGTCATTTGAGGAAAAGTTTTCTCTTTAATTCTTTTATTAAATTTCATTCATTTAAAACGCCTTTGAAAGTTTTGAAAAGTAAATATTGGGCTGTGTTCTACCTAATGCCGTGAGAAATACAAGAATGTTAATGTCCTCTGCCACAATAATCACAGAATCATGAGATTGGGATGCATTAAGCGAAGCAGATACGATTATTGAATCTGCTTCTGATTCAGCTTGGTTGACCGAAAAACCCACCTCTGAAAGAACAGTTTTGAGAAGATGTATCAGTTAGATTTGTTTTGTTCATTACCAAGAAATAATTTAGTAAGTTCTGTAATGGTCGGGAAACTCAGGCACTTTTTCACCAAAAATATATTTATTGAAATTATACAAACAAGTTGAAGGGGGCTATTGCCTTGGGGTATACACGAACACAGTTATTGCGGTTGAAGGTTTTTGTTTTAAATCGGAAGAGAATCATGAATCAGTAATGAATGGGAAATAATTAATGAATGTGGAAAATAGATACAGAGTGTTATATTCAGAATGAACATTAAATGATCGTTCAGCGTCTGATTGCTAGGAGTAAATACAAATCGAGCTTGAAGAGATTGATTTGTAAATAACAATAAAGTGAATGAGCAAAACCGCAGATATAGCTCTGTTTCGATATCTGGATTCTTAGACCTGAGAAATAATTATATTTATTCATAATGAGAATGGTAAACGAAATTTGGAATGGAAAGATAGTTTCATTTATGTCTTGATGAGAACGGTTGAGCTTATGAAATTATTGGAATTGGAAAATTATCGGGTTGCATAGGTCTTAGAGCAGTTGGATGGAATTGAACAATAATGCAATTAACATAGGCGTAACATGGAATCGGAAAATGAGGTTCATGAATCTGGAACATTACAGTTCTTATAGTAAGGAAAACAGTTAGCAATGAATAAGTAAAGTTGTAGGTACGGATTTAACAAAAATTTTTGAGAATGTATTTACAATAAAAAAAAGATAATAAAACTAAGTTAAACATTTTGTTTTTACCGGATTCTCACGAACCCTGTCAACTTTGGAGCGCTGTAACAGCGTTTTGAATGATTGAAATCAAAAAAAAATACAGAGAAAAATTTTCCTCAAAAGACCATCTACAAGATTGGTCTGAGGTAATTTCATTGTAAAACGTATAAAAAAATTAAATAGCAAAAAAGAAAATTTTTATAGAAATTTTCTCACTTTTTTGCTTATAACTTCTTTAATTTCGAATTTGAGGCAAAGAGTTATATAAGCATATTTGTAGATAAAGCGATTTGCTACGAATTATGTTTTCACAAACTTTTCGTAGGACGTATAGTTTCCGAGATATGGCGAAAAATGTGTTTGCACCCCTCTTTCTAAGATGGCAGCTGGGGGACAAGGGCGACAACTCCACAAACTTGGGGCTAAGCTCTTATTGACCCCCCCATATCCCAAAAATAAAATTGAGTCCTAAAAAACGCAATAGTCGGCCTTTAAATTGTAACATTTCAATGGACTATACAAAATCCTTCAAGCTTGTCGAACAGGGAAGATTTTTCAATATCTAAGAAAATTTCGAGATTAAGGGCAGAAGTAAGAGACAACGAATAATTTCATTCCAAATTTTGATTTATTTGCACCTTATTTTATAATTCTTCTTGATAAATGAGAAAGTTATTCTTGAAAATAGAATTGTAAAACCAATAATTTACTCGCATGGAAGAAAATCGTGTCTGCAATTTTGTATACCAAGTCAATTCAATACGTGTAGCAATGGTGCGTTGTTACGAATATATACTGCAGTTTTTCAACAGTGAGATGCTCGCCATACTTATAAAAAATATTAAGCATGGGAAGAATGATATAATAACTAAATTAAATATAAGTAACTTCTTTTGATACAAATTTTCTCAAAACTCTTCAGCAGCAACATATTTTCTTAAAGCAGGCAACTAATTTGATCGCATGTGTTTGTCTCGAATATGTCTGGACATATGCCAACAAAATTCAATATTATTTCTTGGCGCACGTGTTCCTCTTTACTTGGCATAAACTGCACCAATTGTAATGCATCTGTACTCTGTTATACACCACCTATCACTTTTGAAATTCCATGTTAGGCCTATGATTTGCCATAGGAATTAAACAAAGAACAAATCTACATTATCTTTCTTTCATTGAATTTGTCCGAGTTATCGTGGCATAACATGTGAAATCGAGCCACTCACAATATTTAATGGTCACTCCAGAATAAGGGAAACAAAATCCAGAACTTTCAAAAACTAGAGAGTTCTTTTCAACTCAATCATGAATTATGTGGCGCCTGTCGACCCCACACTTTACGAGAACCATATGTATTTCAAAAGATCCTTTGTCCAGGTCAATTCAATCAGTGGTATATATATATATATATATATATATATATATATATATATATATATATATATATATATATATATATATATATATATATATATATATATATATATATATATATATATATATATATATATATATATATATATATATATATATATATATATATATATATATAGGTGTAATTTTACAAAGAAGGGATATATTCGCTGAGACTCAATTATTCAGTTCTCAATTAACCCAACAGTGATGTTCAGTTCAGTAACAATTTACTAAGTCTCTATATTATTCTGTCGCTTGGTAGTTATACACGAAATTTCACGTTTATAAAATATAAGTAGTTTGGGGCGATGCGTTACCATCAAAAATCGCATGCACGTAGTCATAGTAAAACCACCTGTTTGAAAGCAGTTAGAACTTATTCAACAACCTCAAAGGTAGTGTGGTCTTTGAGAAATAAAAACATAACAGCCATGTTGTTGCTGGCCTTTTTCACACTTTTTCGTTTTCTGCTTATAGAACCACATTCTCAAGTTTAGCCAATAAATGTTCGCACTTGAATATAGGGTGTATCACATAAGGCTTTACATGGCTTGAGGGAAGATAGACGTGACAGATGATTTCGGAAACCCCCCCCCCCCCCCCTATTAACCCCCTGAGGAGCTACGTTTCAGATATACAGGCTGTTTTCCGAATTTCACTTAATATTAAAAAATTCACAACTCTGCAACTATTGCATAAATTACATACATTTCGAAAATTTCAGGACCGGACTGAATAAAAGTACAACATTATGTTTGAAGCGATGCAACACCCTGTATGTTTTTTCAATGATTTGTTCACTAGTGCTCGAACCGCACGAACAGTGTGTACAAACTATGTGATAAAATCTTTTGGCACTATTGAAATTGCCTTGAAATAAATTTTTGATTTGGCTGAATGACGAAAAATTCACCTGAAAAAAAATTGTTATCGCTTTCTACAAGAAATAAATGTTTTTGAAAACTGTTTATGAGTCTATTTAGTTTTTTTTTTAATGTAGCATCATTTGAGACCACAGTTTTTCCTGTTTCATCTACGTATGGTCTTTGACTCACAATACAGGTCCGGACTATCAGTGGAATATTTTATTGCTAATATTATGAAGACTGTTGCTATCAAAATGATATATGAAGATATTGATGAATAAATAATATTGTTTATTCAGCACTCTACTAACAATGTTACTTGTGATGTGTTAATTCGGTATTTAGCTCTAGTAAAGGTACTCAAGTTTGATTGTTTGTTTTAAATTCAGACTATAAATAAGTGAGCGAGTGAAAAATTATTTTTAATTATTGCTGCACACCGAAATTAATGAATAGTAACACATTATAAGGAATATAAAAATACATGTCGTTTCAACTGATTGCAATACTAGTGTGTGAATATTTCAGAATAATAACACAATAACAGAAGGAAAGTACTAACCGCTAAAACTAATAATTTTCGACACCCAATTTCAGAGTTTATTCTCAAAATAGCTTCCACCTTCATCAATACATATTTCTGAACGTCTGAAAATATGCCTTCTGAATAATTTCAGGGTTTCCTCTGACGAAATCACAACTCTGTGATTCTTTCTAAGAGTTATTCCCTTGTGAGAATTTCCCCCTAGTAAACTCTTCCTTTCAGAAAGCCCTAGAGGAAATAGTCAACCGGATTCAGATCCGGTGACCTAGGTGGCTAAGCGATGGGACCTCCTCTGCCAATCTATGGATCCGCATACTGTTGAGTTAAATAATTCCTCACTGGAAGTGCGTCGTGAGGACCTGCCCGATCATGGTGGAATATAAGACCCCTCATATCAACTTTCGGCATTAATCAGTGCAAGTCGTTTCTCAAAAATTCGAGATACGGTTCCCCATTTAAAGTTTCATTGAAAACATGAGGTCCTATTAGTCGAATATTGTGAAGTGCACACCAAACATTGACTGAAAATTTATACTGTGATCTTTTCTTCAAGATAGCTATCGGATTTTCATAGGACCATAAATGCTTGTTACGAGAATTGTATATTCCATCTCTCGTAAACATTGATTCGTCTGTAAAAAAATATCCTACCGATGGATCTTCTATGGTTGATAATATAATTGCAGAATTCCAATCGCGGAATTTCATCCCCAGGTTCCAAACGTTGAGCAGGTTGAAGATGATAGGGGTGTAGTTTTCCTTTATGCAGAATTCTCCATACTTTAATGTGCGCCATGCCCATTACATTTTCGATCCTTGGAGGGCTGATGTAAGGATTTTCTACTGCTGTGTTAATGACCTGGTAATCGTTATCAATATTTCTATGGCGATCACGTTTATTCTCCGCAGATGGAAATTTCTCATGAGTTCTCGAAAACTGGTAAGTTTGACTGAAAGTCACATGGCTAGGAAGTTTTCTGTTCGGAAATCTTGTTTGGTATTCTCTAACCGCAGCTGGGACATGGTCGTCGCAATGTCCATAGACGAACAGAATATCAGCATACTCTTCATTAGAGAATTTGGACATTTCGGTTAATTAAGAAACCTAAAATTTGGTTTTCTGGAAAGAACGACAAACTACTATTTCAAAATTCACAAAGTATTGAAACGACTGAAACTGTTTTGATGCTCATACACTTTGCTCACAAGTTCCATTATTTTAAATAATCATTAATTTATTCAACATGCACGGATCACGGATTGAATAGTATACCTATTCTTTGGTGACTAATATATATCTAATTGCCATAGATGATCAACAACGAGACATCTTCATCTGCTTTATAGACTTCGAAAAAGCATTTGATAGAGTGAGACACGATCTGCTGATGGAGTCGCTTCGCGGCGTGGGCCTAGACGGGAAGGACATTACTCTGATACAGAACCTATATTGGAACCAGAGAGCTAGAATCAGAATAGAGGGATCCATATCCGAGCAAATCGGAATCGGCAGGGAAGTCAGGCAGGGCTGCTTCTTGTCCCCTTTGCTGTTCAATCTGTATTCAGAGCTAATATTTGACAGATCTTTAGCAGATATCTCAGAGGGAGTCAAAATTAACGGCGTAAACATAAACAGCATCAGATACGCTGACGATACTGTCTTGATCGCTGACTCGGATGAGGGTCTACAACGACTCCTCAACAGCGTTAGCAATACCTGCAATGAGTTCGGTATGAAAATAAACGTGAAGAAAACCAAGGTAATGATAATCAAAAAGTCAAAGAATGTTCCACAACCAATCCAAATGAACGGAAAGATATTAGAAGAACTGGATAGGTTTCAATACTTGGGATGCTGGATAGACAACAAACTAGATCCAGACACAGAAATAAGATCGAGGATAGAACAAGCCAGAAACTGTTTTGTACGACTCAGAAAGCTCCTCTCGACTCACGAATCAGTCTCGACCTGCGTTTAAGATTTTCAAAATGTTATGTATGGTCTACTCTCTTGTACGGAGTCGAAACATGGACCCTAAAAACACAAACAATCAACAAACTAGAAGCTTTCGAGATGTGGACATATCGCAGAATTCTCAAAATACCATGGACATCGCATACCACGAACGAAGAAGTCTTGCGCAGGATTGGAACAGAACGAGAACTATTCAAACTTGTAAAAGTCCGTAAAACTGCATACCTGGGTCACATCCTGAGAAACGACAAATACCGTTACGCACAGCTCATCATCAAGGGAAAGGTCGAGGGCAAACGGGGTCTAGGACGGAAAAAACTGTCATGGCTGCGGAACATACGTCAGTGGACTGGCATGAACTTCGAAGAGCTCATCAGAACCGCTGAAGACAGAGAGAAATTTGCCGTTGTGATATCCAACCTTCATTGATGGAGATGGCACGTCGAGAAGAAGAAGAACTGCCATAGCCAAATAACAAATTTCTTCTTGAAAAGCCAGATTCATGACAGAACGCCGAGAAATTATCATTCATTTATTAATGGTTTCAGTATTTTGATAGCGACAGTCTTCATAATATTAGCAATAAAATATTCCACTAATAGTCCGGATCTGTATTGTGAGTCGAAGATCATACACAGGAAAAACTCAGGTCTGAAATGATGCTACATTGAAATATATTCATATACAGGTTTCAAGCACGTTTATTTCTTGTAAAAAACGAAAACAATTTTTTTTCAAATGGATTTTTCGTCATTCAGCAAAATCAGAAATTTATTTCAAGGACATTTCAATGGTGCCAAAACATTTTATTACATAGTTTGTGCACACTGTTTGTGCGGTTCGAGCACCAGTGAAAAAATCATTGAAAAAACATTATACAAGGTTTTGTATCGCTCCAAACACAATTTTGTACATTTATTCAGTCCGGTCTTGAAATTTCCGAAATTTATGTCCCGCTTTGGATAGATTTCTGCAAAGATAATCATGTGTGCCGAATTTCTTGATATTCGGTGTAACAGTTGTGACTTTTTGAATATTAGGCGAAATTCACAAAACAGCCTGTATATCTGAAACGAAGCTTCTCAGGAGGTTAATAGGGGGGTGTTTCGAAATCACCTCAGTCACTTCTATCTTCCCTCAAGCCATGTAAAGTCTTATGCGGTACACCCTGTATAATTATCAAGTCAATTATTGAACAATATTCCATCAAACAATGAGATAGACTGCAATCGAATGATACCACCATCAATTTATTAGTACACTAATACCAACCTGTCAGATATAACTCTGTGACATTCGTGTTCCCATAACTTCAACAATTTCTCGGTAGTTTCACATTCGGGCGATTTAACCGTCAGCATACCCTGCCATATTCTCGATAAATCTCTCAGATTGAACACGTAATGGAATTTTGCAGGGGTGGGTAGCATTTTGATCTTGGTTTGTTGCCACACGTGACGAGTGAGTGTTATCAATCTCTCGACGAGAGATACGACTTCTGGTTTAAATCTCTCGGGGCAGAAGTAGCCGCATGCGATTTGCTCTGAAATTTAAATATTTTAGGTTGAGACGATTTCTTTTAGCAACAATGAATCAATGTCGTATTGAAAAATGATTTTAAGTTTTTAACCTTTGATAGTGTGGAAGTATCATGAAGAGATAATGTTATAAATTACATTTCTGCAGATTTTCCTGCGTGGTATAACATTGATCAACATTTTATAGAAACTAAATGTTAAGTCTAAGAATTAAGCGATAGATTTTTTAAACACTTAAAACCCATAACTTTTTCTTCTATTTGTAAAAGATATATAAAAAGGATATAAAAACATCCACTGGAAGAACATATTCATATTTATAAGAATGATTTTCATTCTTAAATTACTATCACTTTCGAATTATCTTCATTCATAGATTATTTTCATTAGAAACACTCCTGAAAAATCTCATGGCGAGCTGATCGGCACAGGCATCCCATCGAAGACGAGAGTCCACAGTGCATTCACAAGCTTTTCATCATGAACCTTCCTGAAGGAAGTGGCGATGAATCCCTCCCTAAGCACAGCATCTAGTGGTAAGTAGTAAGGATTGCCGCTAAGTTTCAACATCGTATTGGAATATCAAGGTTTCATAACGAGTGATCATGTTTTACATCAATTCAGACTCTTCATTTAACCTCTCAAGGGAATCTGTGCAGACCAGTTGAAGCATGAGCTTTTTAGTCGTTGATCGAATTTTGCGTCCAATTTTTTTATCATATCTTTATTGGCATCTATAGACTCGGCAGTCATCCTAATACTCATACGACGATCTTCGCGCACAATAATATTGATTTTGGTCAGTGTTTGCGGAGTGAAAACAGACCCAAGTCGACCAAAATGTTAATCAACTTTGAGCTCTCTCGGTTTTCAGAAAACAATTAATACCAATCGGACATACGTGCACCAGATAGAGAATTCTCAGTATAGGTCCGTATCAGTTATCGGACATTTCTAATGTAACGGAACTTTGATTCTTTTCTTAAGTTTTTTGTCACACATCGTTATCGGCACAAGAATAAACACGTTCGATTTGAACCTTGATAAAAAAAATACTTTTACAGCAATATAACCGTGTTTTCGTACTGCGATAAAAACACTTGCTGTTAATGAAAGCTTCATTTATTTCCCTTCTTTGCCACACTTTCTGCGCACGCAGTTATTCAATAGCCAGACCTCGTACAGTGGGAGGCCTATTAATTGTTATACATTCTGTCAAAAAAGTACCGGAAATTGATTATTTAAAAAATCTGCTTAAAACGATTGTCAACATTTTTGTTGTTGTTAAGTTGGCACAACTGTGTTTATACTGACGCGGAGTTTGAACGCGATCTGTCATTTAGTTTTATTACAGTGCTCGATTTTGTCATTTCTCACTAGTGTGTATTGCGTTTTTTACCATGAATAAAAAGAATTCGTCACAAATTTTGTATTTCGAATGGAATTTCGTGTGCCGAATCGCTGAAAATGTTAAAGAAGGTTTACAGCGAGTCGACTTCATCAAAAACACATGCATATGAGTGGAACAGTGCATACAACAGCGGCCGAAATGCGATGGAAGATTTGTTTTGCTTTGATTGGCCATCAACATCCTCAACTGAAGTTAACATCTATAAAGTGAAGGAAATGGTAATTGAGAATCGTCATTTAAGTCTGACAGAGATAGGCAATGAACTTTCTGTGTCTCACTTCGCTTCAATTTATATATGTCTGACATCCCTGAAACTTCCTCTACAAAGTTTAATTATGCTGAAGATATTGCTTTGGTTTTTCGACACTATGACTTCGAAACAATTGAGTAAACACTGACTTCCGATTTAGAAATTCTCAACATTTTCTTCACAAAATTGCGTTAATGTCCAAATGTCGAACACTGAGGTTTCTTGTTTTCATCTGAATAATCATGAGAAGGATAGGCAACTGAGAGTATTCTTCAATCACTATTAACTCATAATTTCACTCCAACATATCTTGGTGTAAAACTAGATCGTTTCTTGACTTTCAAATTTCATATTGATAAATTATGTCAGAAGTTGAAAACAAGAAACAATATACTACATACACTAGCTGGATCTAATTGGGGCGCCGGAGTCTCTACTTTGCGAACTACTGCTTTGGCTTAGTATATTCAGCAGCAGAATATTGCTGTCAGGTGTGGTTGAATAGTGCTCATGTCAATAAGATTGATTCTCAGTTGAACTGTTCTATGAGAGTTATAAGTGGATGTATCAATTCAACCGCTACCCCATGGCTTCCGATTATTTGTAATATAGCTCCTTCCCATATTCGCAGGAAATTAGCTCTTAAATCATCTTGGCATAAGTATCACTCATTTCCAGAAGTTTTTCGGATAATACACGATCTTCGAAATCCACCTGAGATTGAAATCTAGGAAACCTATTTGGTCAATTGACTTTTTGCGTACACGAGTGAAGGCGGTGAAGGCTGTTGATCTTTGGAAAACTGAATGGCAGGAAGTTGATGTTTCCAATGAAGTTCTCATGGAGGATCCTTCCAAAAGGGTTGCAGGTTTCGATATGAGTAGGTAATATTGGTGTACATTAAATAGTCTCAGGAAAGGACATGGTCGTAGTAATAGTATGTTGTTTAAATGGAATACTGTAGAAAGTCCGGCATGTGAATGTGGCGCAGCTGAAGAAACAATAAGACATTTAGTCCTCGATTGTCCTATTTACCATTTTACGGGTGGTTTTCAAGAAATTCATTCCGTTTCAGATAATTTCATTAACTGGGTAGAGAACTTCAAGTCTATTTAGGGGATCAGTTTTGAATCTTGAGGTCATTATGGGCTACACCCCCGAGTGGTGTATGATATGTTCCCTACATACAGCGGGGCATTAGTAAAGTTTTTAGATAAGATTAGGACTGGTCCCCTTAGGGCTTTATTCTCATGGTGTATGTTGATATGGCAAGGGCTACCCCCCGTAGTGCTTCATTCCCAAAAGGTGTATGAGATGTTCCCTGTTGAAAAACAGAGGAGCATTAGTTCAGCTTTTAGATTCTAGTGAGTTTAGATATAATAGTTAGGTATGTTTGATGAAATATTTTTCTGTTGGTTTTCTTTTTCCATTGTTACAGATTTTTTCTATCCCAAACCCTTTGTTTTCACCCTTGTCTTCGTGAAGAAGTCCTGGAAATCATGGAGTGCAAGATAAGAATGAGAGAATGAAGCTGCTAAGCAGAAACATTTTTGGTACTCTTTTTGTAAACACGACATTAACACAACATAAACAGACAAGCTATTACTAGTGCAATAGCGACAGGGAAACGAGTTTTTTCCACAGGTTTTTTCACTCGTTTATTGAATCATACGTAAGATAATATGGTTCCCCTGTTACATTTCCTGTGCTACTTTAGGGTCAATCGTAGGAGGAATGATGCGCGATTAAGGAACGGACATGGTCTGTTTTTTCCGCTGGTATTCTATTTATTCGCTTGTTTTTTACGATTGTATTTTTCTGACACACAACAAAATTATAAATATAAGCATTCATTGTAAATACAATTATTCGAATTTTTGAAATCCTTTTTTCAAAAAATATAATATATATATATATATATATATATATATATATATATATATATATATATATATATATATATATATATTTTTTTTTTCTTTTTTTTCCAAAACTCAGTTTACCACTTCGAGGTTCTGATGATTGGATTATTCGTTGGCGTAAATGTATTATTTTCGAAGGGACCTACTTAGAAGAAGGCGATACAATAAATTTGGATAAGAAATAAATATTTTGTGTTTCCTGGTAGTTTTTCGACAGAATGCAAAACCACAACTGAATAATTCAAAAGAAGTCAGAAGCTCCTAACCCACTACAGTTTATTCGCTCAGACCTCCCACCCCCATATGAAAAGCTTATTGAGACGAAAGCTCTGGGAATTGTTAAGCTCCTAAATGTATAACCCTTTTGTCAAACGCGTATTCCCCAATTTTCCAAATCAATACTTCAATCTGAGCCACAAATTAGCTACATAATGTTGACATGTACCTCTTTTCAAATGCATTTCTACATTTTAATGTCTAATGCACATTCTGATGACTGATTATATAAAGATAAAAATTAGACAGTACTCACTAAATATCAAATCCATAGAAGTTGTACTTGGAAGCGTACAATTAAAGATGCAGAATTGTCGCTTCAGTCTATGGGGAATGTCATTTCTTCCACCTCCAGGATGGATCATCGCAGCAAGAAACAGTATGTCCACGATGAATGAAAAATCTCCTGGCTTATCGAGACTGTAGAACCCTGAAATAAGAAAATGGCATAAATGGTTATCTCATTCAGAGGCAATGGAACTGAGGATGTGGTATTGACGAACAGAAAGGAGAACATAATTCATCTATGTTTTGATATTCTTTCACCACAAGATATGTGAATGAATATTGATAATCAATATCATTTGCAATAAACTCCTACCTCCACATTCCATGAGCTGCCTGACTATTTCATTGGTTATTTGGTCACCCCAGTCATTAATGACCGGCATATTGATGTCATCAATGAATACTGTCAGAGTTTTCCCAGCTGGTGGTCCATACGTAGTACCAACTCTTTTATCAACGTAGGATTCTATGTTTCTCTGCAAAACAGTTCTTAAAATTTACACACAGAAATACCAGATACACATACTTGCACCATATTGGGAGTAGTTGCTGACGAGAAATTGAAGCTTTTGCTCAGGGCATACTCAACATTAAAAGTGGAAGTGTAGCTCTTGATCATTACAGTTTTCGCAGTACCTTGTTCTCCTGAGAAAAGAAAAGTTTAGAACACAATCTTGAGATCTTAGTTTCAGTGATAGTTATTAACCAAGAGTAATGGAATTGAATGAAGAAACAATCAAAAGCAGTAGGCATAGTGCTGTGAAACGAAATATATCAAGGTAAAAACATATCTCAATGTACAGGGTGTCGTAATTTGTTTTTGCGAATTCTTCACCTTCCAAAGGACATAACAAAAACCTGTCTGAATATTCAAGGGCGACTTTTTTTGAAATGCGTGAATATTTAAACCGTAGGTAATATCAGTAGAATTCTTCAGAGGACATTTTCGAATGAAAAATCACAGAATGAAGTAACTATCGAAGCTGGACACTAAATTTCTATGATGAAGATGGGAACCACCAAGAATATTCCTAAATTTCTTTATCTACTACCAGCGCCACTGGCAAATGATGAAAAAGAGTAAATCAAACAGGAAACTTCAAGAAGCCTCACTAGTCGACTATCTATCGCACGATACGCACTGTGTCTGCAAGATGCGATTTGTCGAAAAGTTAACATTTCAATACTTTATTTATTAATTTATTTAAGAACAATATAAGGAATGTCCACGGCCGAAGCCAAAATGACATTCACTAGATGAATATTAGTTACATAGACTCTAGTATTCTAAAAAAAAGTATTATATAAGACATTAATAGTGAGTTGTATTCACAGAAAGAATGAAAAAAGAAATACAAAATGAATATTACAAAAACGAACGATTGAATGAATTTGATGTTAGTCAGTTAAGAGCAAGCGTAATGTTGTCTTCAAAGAGGCCAATGTGACCCCAAACAAATTGATACTCCTATGCGTGTTGCAGACACGTAGCATCCTATCGATAGGGGAGTTCTGTGCACTATTAGTTTTTCTAAAAGTTATAGAGAAGAGGTCGTGGTGCCTCAAAGATTTGGTAGGAACATTAAAAGTAACCATGTGCAAGATCTCAGGTACCTGAAGTAAGCAGTTCAATATTTTAAACAAAACCAAAATATCAGCTATAGTTCTACGATTTTCAAGTGACAATAAATTGAAATATTTACGGGCAGGAGCGTAGTCGTGGTTCAGGATAACAAAGTTAGTTTTGAAGCATATGAACCGTATGAATCTATTCTGAATGCGTTCAAGTCGGTTGGAATAACAATCATAACGAGAGTTCCAAATACATGAGTCAAAATTTAATTTACTGTAGATGTAAGCATAATATGAAGTGATAAGTGATTTTACATATTTAAATTCCTTACTTTTCCTGAAAATATAACCCATCATCAAAAGCCGTGGACACACGTCGCAACAATGAATTTCCAATTGAGTACTGAAAAGTGATAGGGGAATGGTTTCTAGTAAAAGTTATCGTGAAACATTTATTTAAATTCAAAGATAATTGATTTACTCAACCAAGTTATTCAAATCTAGTTGAAGATCAAGGCAGTCCCTTAAGCATCTGATAGATCTAAAAACTTTCAGATCGCCTGCATAGAGCAAGAATCTGGAATGCCGGAAACATTTATCTATGTCATTTATATAAATTAAGAAAAGAAGAGGACCGAGATGAGTTCCCTGCGGTACCCCAGAACTACTAATGAAAGATTCAGATTTAAAACCATTTAAACTAACGAAATGTGACCTATTCAGTAGATACGATTGGATCCACTCAAGCAACCCACCACTTACACCTGCTTCGGCTAGTCTAAAAATGAGAATATCGAAACTTATTTTGTCGAAGGCTTTAGAAAAATCTGTGTAAGTAGCATCGTCTGAATTTGAGAATCCATTTACTCACTATAAACGATCAAATTAGTTTCCAGAGTCCTACCCTTAAAAAATCCGTGCTGTTGTGGGATAATGAAATTTTTCACATGAGAGAAAAGATACTTATAAATTATACGTTCAAATACTTTAGCAATGATCGAAAGCTTGTTAATAGGTCTATAATTAGAAATATAATTTTTATCTCCACTTTTGCAAATTGGGACAACGGCGGACTCCTTCCACTTTTTTGAAAATACACCATTAATCAGAGACTGATTGAACAAAATATGCAGTGGTTTACTTAATTTGTGAGCGCAATTTTTGAGAAAAATTGGTGGAACGCTGTCTGGACCTGAACCCTTCGACACGTCAAGGGATAAGAGAACCTCTCAAACCTCTTCCTCTTCTATGTGAATATTTGATAGTACATCATTATTGCAGTTTTTAACAGTTACACTACGACTACGCTGCTGACTTACAGGAACATATACACTCTCGAAATAACGGGCAAAAAGATTGTATATCTCTTTTCCATCTGATGAAGAAATATCCCCATACCTCATTTCATTAGGTAGTTTACAGGGTCCCAGAGACACATATTTCCAGAATGATTTGCTGTTCGTTGGTAGTTCCCGCTCAACGTTAGAGGTGAATTTATTCAAATCAAGTTCAATAAGTTCCTTCGAATGAGCGCGAAGCTGTTCGAATATATTGAGATCATTGACATTTTTACTAATTTTCCATTTTTTATGAAATTTTTGCTTTTCTCTTATTGTAGCAATAGTAACTTTCGAAAAGAATGAAGGAAAACACTTAGCGACTCTTTTCTTAGGAACAACAGAACCGATTATGTCATTGATTCTCTCATTAAAAATATCCAGATTTTCATCAATTCCCTTAGAGCTGCTGTTGAGCAGAAACTCCCAATTCACCAGCGATAATGAAGCATTAACAGCTTCATAATTCGCATTTCTAAAATCGTAATAAAAATTTTGAATTTTCGAATTTTTCATCATCTTCTCTTTAGACAAGGCAACTATAAACTCCATTGTGGGATGATGTGTGTCCTCGTTTACAAACGAATGAGCACTTTTATGTATATTTGAGACAATTTCTTTATTACACAAGACTAAGTCAAAAATTTTATCGTTTCTATTCTTCACATGATTGTATTGATTCATTTCGACAAATGAAAGTGTATTTAATATATTTGAATATTTATTTTCAATATTAGTAGGTATCAAGTAACTCTTATCAGAGCTCACCCAATCAACCGAGGAACAATTGAAGTCACCACACACAAGAAATGGACATTTTATGTTCACTATATTGCTCTCCAATTTACTAGCGAACACATCACTTGCCACAGAATCCCCAGGGGGCAAATACACACAGCAAATATATAACTTCGAACTATTCACGTTCAGAGATACCCAGATATCCTCCGCGTCACTTCTGAAGTCATCCAAGAGCCGTGGGCCGAATTCTTGTCTGGATGTTAACCAAATTTACATCATATCGCAATACTGATAAGATGCGAAATTTAAAGCTATATGTCCCCTGAATAAAAGTCTTAAATGTGTTCAGTAGCAGCTCATTCTAGCGACCAAGGAGGTTACTTTTCACCCCACCTGGTAGCTATTCAAAACGGATACCTCGGTGGAAATTTGAGTTTTGGATAATGAAAAAATTCGGCCGGAGCCACATCAGGTGAATACGGTGGTTGTTCGATGGTATTTGTTGAGTTTTTCATCAGAAATGATAGCCTTATGAGATGGTGTATTATAGTGGTGCAAAATACATCAGTTTTCTTCCTTTCTTTCCACAAACCTGTGCTTTTTCGACGAATTCGTTCTGTCAAACGCCGCATATCGGTCAGGTAATATCCTTCTGGCAAGAATTCCGAGTACACAACATCGCGATTATCAAAGAGAACAGTGAACATTACCTTAACTTTCGATAGACTTTGACGTGGTTTTTTTCGGTTTCGGTTCAGTTGCAAGGCACCATTTCGAATCTTGATGACTGGTTCGCATATCATACTCTTAAACCCATGTCTCATCACTAGTTACACTACGTTTTATAAATGTGGTGTCGGAGTAGACTCGTTCTAGCATGTTCTCAGCGTTCTTTATGCGATTCGATTTTTATCGAGCGATAACGCTTTCCATGCTCAAACAATAGTTCAAAATCGTACAATTGATTCGTGAGACACAGAAAGTTCATTACCTACCTCTGTCAAACTTAAATGACGAAGTGCTATTACCATGATCGACCAGAGCGGGGCAAATCTTCCACCTCAACTCGACCGCTATTGAATGCACTGTATTACTCATATTTACGTGTAGGGAGTTCGTGGCACTTCTCAACTCTTGAGTGGACTTTTGGAGATCATGTTGTCGAAGTTGTTCTGGCGGCCAAACGAATGTTAGGGTTCTTTTTACGAAATTCCAGAAGTTTTCAAAATGTTGAGACGCTCAAGGGACTCTTCTTCGCTCAAGATTAGAGTATACCTCTATGGTGTGGGATCCCCATCATGTTAAATATGTTTCTTTGTTGGAGGACTTTTTTGAAATTCATTTCGTTCAAGTTGGATGGAGTCTATCTCTACTGTGGCATATCAAATTGTATTCTCACCACACGCTTTTCTGTGATAGAACTTGCTAGTCGAAGAAAATTTTTAAGTAGCCTGTTCCTGGTCAATAACATTAGAAAGCGTCCATACTTGCTTCGACAGCTAAGGTTTTAGTCCCGAGGCTCATGAAAAGGAACCAAATGAAATTTTACGTCACAAGCATCAACAGACATCTATTTCAATTCACCAATAAGTCGCAGCTGTCATTTCTACAATACCATCGCGTCCCTTGCGGACTTTTCGCACAGTAAAAATAATTTTCGGAGGAACTTCTGACCGTTACGAAGGGTAGAACTACAAAATCATTTCTTTGGATTTTGTAATAAAATGAAACTAATGTTACTCTTCTTTAAGTATAACGGTATGTTTTTCAAATTGTATTTAGTTTATGTTCATTTAAACTATAATTTCTGTCCCCTAATTGGGAGAAATCCTGCCGGGCATGTATTAATTAGATAAACAATTTCGACAATCGCTCTAAGCATATTTTTTAAATAATCAATTTCCGATACTTTTTCGATAGAATGTATTCAAGTAGAACCACTCATTTTGTCTCTCGATATTGTATTACTCCTCATAATGTGCTAATAACCCGAAATTTATATCGAGTATTTTAGTAAATTTTCGTGAAACCCTTGCCTAGTATTTTAATTAATCATTCATTCATTTTGTTTAACAAAGTGTTCAGCTACAATTTCATATATAACATTTTAAAATTCAAAGAAGGGTATGAAATGAAATATCAGAAGACTTTTCGAGGCTACCCTAAAAAATCAAATTAACAATCACCTATTCAAAATGGGAGTGACAAAACACCCCGAAGAGGCCCGTTTGGTCAAAAAATCCAATGGAGGAAATGAAACAATTACCTATCAACAAAATCGATTTTCTTTGCTTCGCAATAGTTCCAATGAGGAAATGCGTGCGAACGTTATCCACGTTCGGCACGAGAATCGACGTGAACTCCAATATTGCATCTGACGGATAAACGAATTGTTCTACCCGATCTGACCAATGCTGCCATCTACCGTTCTCGTGATTCACCAGGTATTCGAAGATGGTTTCGTTTCCTCCGCATTTCGGCCATTCCAAATTGGAGTGGTGCTTGGTTACAAAGTCTTCCATTTTAGATCTATCGTCCAGTTCTAGGAGTGCTCCGAGTGACCACATAATGGAGAATAGAAAGAGGCGTTCCAGCTGTCTATCGGTCCATACTCCTAAAATAAAAGAAATTAGGTTTTTGCAGTGAAAGAGAGAATACATATTCCTGCTGTTGATTCTAATTCTACTGGTTTGAAAAAGTTTTCTAACATGCTGTAACGGATTCAGAGGGGTGTCCCAAATGAAAAACTTACTTGTTTCCTCATTAACATCCAAAACTCCCTTGAGAACATCGCAGCATTGGCGTATATACATTGCCTCTCATAAAAACATCTTTGGTTTCAACTTGATCAACAGTAATAACTGTAGATCTTCGTAAATCGAGTTGAATAAGTTCTTTAATACCGTAGCTTCTTGATTCGATCTTGTTTTAAGCCACGCGTCCAAGATCGGGGTCCATGGTAAAACGGATGAACTCATAAACACCATTCCCATTCTGGATATCGTGGCAGGACTGGCGTTGTCCACGTTATCGGGTTCGAAGACGAGTTTGCAATTGGCGGCCATCACGATTCTGTCGCCGTTAGCTAAGGTGAGGGTTTTGTTATCGTCTAGAACTGAATTTAGGTTTTCGATCCAGACTGCGTCTACGGGACCATCCAACACTAACCTGAAACAACCAGAGTGACTATATTCTAAAAGATAATTTGCGCAAGAATTAAATTATTGTATTATTGTGGGGCCAACCAAAGGAAAATTTATTGTAATTGAAGTCCTAGTCACTACAGAAATCGTGAACACTTGACTATTTTAGTGTACTTGGTTTTGTTTTTCATTCATTTAGTCAAATTATTATTGATACCGAAGGGTATATTGAAATGGTTCTTATACAAAATGACGTATGTTTCTTATTTGTGTAGCCGATTGATGAATACATACACACAGATTATTAAGTTTGAAAAAAACAACAAAATAACTGACTTGAATTAACTCACCAACAAAAATCAATCAGTTTTCTTCAGCTTCAGGGTACGTCTCCATAGTGTTGAAAAAATGCCATCAGTCCAATCATTTGTAGCTACATCAAGTCTACCAAACATTTGTGGAGCGGTTATAGCCTAGACAAAATTATTGAAATCACAAAAACATTGGCATTTTCTGAATTCAAAAGCAACGATTCTTAGGAAACCTTGGGAAGTTATAGTATTATTGGTTGGGAAAGTGTTTCTGTAATGAATTCTCACCTTTGGATTCATCCGCATTTCTTTATGTGGTTGGCCCATCTCGGTCATTGCTCTCATCAAACAATGCATACATTCTGTTTTTCCAGCCCCAGTTGGACCTTTTCATGAAAAAAGTTAGTATAATATATCATACATACAATTTCACTCTTCTATTCTTATGGTAAAATAATCGAGAGGAGAAAACAAATGAAAGCCATTTCACATTGGAAAACCAATTAAAGTAATCTATTCGGGATATTGAAAACAAGATAAAATTTTTGAATGCACAGATTATTGCACTTTTCGATAAACATGCTCCAATAAGAACTGTACGAGTCAAGAAGCTTTTTGTTCCTTGGCTTACTGACACGCTGAAAATTATACTTCGACAGAGAAACAGTGCATATGCGACTTTTAAACGCGATAGAACTGATGAAAAATGGCTTATCTATAAAAGAGGCGTAAGTTTGCACAGGCTAGTATAAGGAGAGAAAAAAAACGTTTTTAGAACAATTGAGTAGGGACGACGCCAAAAATTCTGGTCTAGTTTACGAACAATGAGTGTGTCGCGGGCAGGGTTAGGTAGACTCTACTGAAATTCCTGAACATTTATTAGACCCGGATCAGATTAATGTTAAATTTTCCGAAGTTTTCACTTCTGTTCGAACGGATTCCGATATGGTCGAATATTATAAAAATAACAGCTTCAATCCGAATCTTTCTTTTCATTTTAGATATGTGGAACCAACAGAAATTGTGAAGATTGTACAGAATTTCAGATCAAATTCATTTGGTGTTGATGGTATATCTCTTAAAATGATCAAGCTCTGTTTTCCTACTATATTGATTTATTTAACGCATATTGTCAATTTATGTCTCGAAATTGGATATTATTCAGATGCCTGGAAAATGTCTTTAATATGTCCTATACCAAAAAATAAAAAACCTGTTACAATCGAGGACTTGAGGCCTGTAAGTTTTTTTTTTATTTGAACAAATGTCATATTTTTCGAACGACTGTCAGAATTTTTTCGCAAATTTTTAAGTAAGTTCCACGAAGAAATAATATATGGGCGATGTCAACCCAGATTATTGGGTCCATAATGATTCTAAAACATCTAGAGATCATAATCGGCATCACTTGGAAGACTGAACCTGGCCATCGGGGCCCTCTCGGTCAAACACAGATGGAATTTGAGGAAATATCGTAGGTTATGTTTTTTTTTTATTATCTCCTTAGTCCTTTTCATGACCTTGATTGCTATGTGAAATCTTTTCTCAGATTTGTTGAAACATATAAGAACTATGATTATTGAAATATTTTTCTGCTGGTTTTCTTTTTCCATTGTTACAGATTCCTGTCCCCACCCCCATTCTTTCACCCTTGTCTTCGTTTAGGAATCATGGAATGCAAGAGAGAATGAAGCGGCTAAGCAGAAAAATCTTTGGTACTTTTTTGTACACACGACACTAACACAACATAAACAGACAAGCTATTGCTAGTGCAATAGCGACAGGACAACGAGTTTTTTCCTCAGATTTTTTCACTCGTTTATTGAATCATATACAAGATAGTATGGTTCCCCTGTTACATTTCCTGAGCTCACACATGTGCTTTTTCTGACACACCAAAATTATAGATATAAGCATTTATTGTAAATAAAATAATTCAATTTTTGTAAATCCTCTCTTTTCAAAAGAATATATATATATATATATATATATATATATATATATATATATATATATATATATATATATATCTTTTTTGAAGAGAGGATATATATATATATATATATATATATATATATATATATATATATATATATATATATATATATATATATATATATAAAAAATATATGGTAAAATAATTGAGAGGGCGGTGCATTCTCAGATTGAAGAGTATTTTTCTGATAACAAACTTTTCGCCTCCCATCAGTCGGCATTCAGAAAAGGCTTGAGTACCGTGTCAGCTTTACTAAATGTTACGGACGATTCAGTTAAATGTTTGGATGCTGTAAGGAATAGTGTGTTGGTTCTGTTCGATTTCTTCAAAGCCTTTGATTGCGTCAGTTCTCTGCGCTAAGTTGACATTTTATGGTCTTAGTGATCTAGTTGTCAAGTTCTTTGTTTCGTATTTATCTAATAGAAAACAGAGAGTTTTTACAAAAAATGGCATTTCTTTTCCTTGTGAGGTGTATCTCAAGGGTCCATTTTAGAACTACTCCTATTTCTAGTTTACACAACTGATATTTATGATAACGTTAAGCATGGTACAATGTATTCTTACGCAGACGACACTCAGTTTCGATACACATCAATAGGGGGGACATTCAGATGGCTAATGCACAAATAAATGAAGACTTAAACTCACTTCAGCTATACTCTGATGCTGATTGTCTCAAAGTTAATCCTTCCAAGTCGGCTTCCTTGGTTTTTTCTCCCAAGAACCAATATGAATTTGTCAAAGATAATATTGACTTATCAATGAATGGTTGTTCGATACCAATAGTTGAAGAAGAAAAAACCTTGGAGTTCTTTTCGACGTGAAACTCACCTTCGTCTCGCATCTCAATGCATTACTGCAAAAATCTTATTTCAAAATGAAACTTCTTTATGACTCGAGAGAGTTTTTGTCGCAAAGGATAAGACAGAAATCGTGTGAGACTCTTACTCTGCCAACATTTTATTATTGTTACGTCATGTACTACCCGTTTTTAGATTCGGTAAGTAAAAATCGTATTCGGAAGGTGCAAAATACTTGTTGTCGATTTGTGCTGGTCTCCGAAAATTTGATCACGTGAGTGGTCCTATCCATCAAGACTGATGGAATAGGATGAACCATGCATGGAAAATTCAGCTTTTGATTTTTGTGCATAAAATTCTTCTCATTGGCACACCGGATTATTTACGAGATAAGTTGGTCAGTCGCGGAGCTCTGCATGACGTGAATGTGAGGCGTGGAGACACGCTGCACGTCCCTCGTTTTAAGTCTGAGTTCTTTCGAACGTGTTTCACTTATGTTGGATCTGAAACTTATAACTCCCTTGACAAGAGGACAAAAACATTTTCACTTTCTATGTTTCGTAAATATTTCAAAACCACTTTCTTTCCTTGTAGGCTCCTAGTTGAATCAATTTGTTTTTTTGTCGCGTTTAGTGTTAGTTGAATATATATATATATATATATATATATATTTATTTATTTTTTTGTTATTATTGTTTCATCTTATAACCATGGTATATTGCAGAAATATCCAGGTCTGATATTGTTCACTGGTTAGTTCACTTATTTTCATTCTGATTTATTAATTTTTTCCTTCCGTTAGAAACATGCTTTTCTGTATGTGAATGAAGTTGAATTCCATTTTCTTTTTTCTTTGTTAATATTTTCTAGTGCTCTCACTGGTTGAGTGGAAGGGTAGCCACGGCTAAACTTCGCCAGTGTAGAACACTATTTGTACACTTTGTAGGTACAGTAAATAAAGACGATTTATTATTATTATTATTATTATTGTTATGAAATTCTCTTCTAACATCGTTTGATTATCCAATGTTACAGTGAGCTTCAGTGAAAAACAGGACTCAGAAAAAATTGATAAAAGTTTGTTATTCAGAGAATTGATTCTGCATTGCCGGGACGATACATACAAAGCAATAGAGAATCTCTGAGTTATATGAAATGACTGTTGATGTGGATAATACTACTATACGTACGGAATGAATGAGAAAGATATCGTGTATGGAATTCTCGCTTGACACTTGGTGAAACATGAATAAATGATTCGTTTATCACTTGGCAAAGGTTTCACAGATATGTTACATATTACACAGAAATAATATTAACACCATCAGCACTCATAAAAAGAATTTTGGTTCATTATTGGTTAATAATAAAGATAAAACAAAATTATTGGATAAAGGCAGAGTATATAAAATACACTGCAGTGAATGTGAGACATTCTATATAGGCCAAACCGGAAGAGGCATCGAGAAAAGAGTTGAAGAACATAAAAGATTTATTCACCAAAATGATAATTCTACGGTTTTTTCGGACCACTGCATCAATGAAAATCATTTCATAGATTTCGAGAATATCGAACTCATGCATCCAGGTAATAAAGAAAAAACGATGGACATCTTGGAGATTATTGAAATAACGTCCGCTCATAGGAAAAATTAGCCAATTTGCAACGATCAACTAGACTTCAATTTACCTCCTGTTGTGAATGCCGCTATACATAAGTGAAAGCACTCATTTTGAATTCAGTATTGTATTACTATTGATAATGGGCCAACAACCCGAAACATATGTCTATGTATTTTTTAATAAATTTTTGTGAAACCTTTGCCAAGTGACAAACGATTCATTTATTCATTATGTTTCTCCAAGAGTCAAGCGAGAATTCCATACATGATATCTTTCTCATAGTATTCATTATAATGTCGAGCGGATTCTTATACTTCCTAAAGAGTACAAGCGAGTTCTCATACTCATACTCGTAGAGGAGTAAATGAGTATTCATAATAGCGACCTTTTTCTTCCAGCGAAAAGTAAACCCTTCGAAAAAGCTAAGTTTGGTCAGTATCTGACTCAACTCCGAAGTGAAAAGCTGTTCAGTACGATTCTTAGCAGAATGGCAGATTTTGTGGGTGTCAGGGATGTAAAACACTACATGCCTCGTTTGCCTACTCTTGTTCACGTTTTAAAGCATTATACCGGTTTGAAGAGAAAATGTACAGTGGCTTCCAAACAGGTTCTGAGGAACTAGTGAAGGAACTTGAGGTGGTACGTTGTCATCTGTCCAGAGAATGAAGATATGTTTACGTTACCTCAGTGATCCAAGATATTAGAAAGGTATAAGCCAAGAACTTGAAGTGAGTCAAGCTACGGTATCTCGCATCGGCAATGACACAATTGACAAAATATATGCACATGCAAATGAATGGATTAAGGTTCTTGCTACCAACAATGAAATAATGCAAAAGAAAAACTTATGGCAGAGCAAGTATCAATTTCCAACAGCTATTGGCGTCATTGATTGTACCCACATAGGGATTCTGAAACCGAATCTTCATGGGTATGAATACATTAATCGAAAAGGAAAACCAACAATGAATGTGCAAGCTACATGTGATGCCAAAGAAATATTCACGAGTGTGGACGTCAGTTAGCCTGGATCAGTGCATGTTTCAAGAATATGGAGAAATTTTCAATGCTCACAATTAAGAAATAGGCACAATGTTGTGCTGCTTGTTGATGATGGATATGGAATAGAGCCATGCCTAATATCTCCATTCAGAAATCCTACTGCAGGAGTTAAGTCAAATTATTATAAGCTTATAAAAAAAGAGAGGGTAATAATTGAACGCAGGTTTCCTATTTTACAATATGTCTGTCATATGAAATTAGAAAATGTACCAAAAGTAATAGTGACTTGTCTTGTGCTTGATAATGTGGCGAACATTTTGGGTGATCCTGAATTCGATCCAACTGAATTGATACTAGAAGATGATGAGCTCGAAGATGAGGAACATGATGATTTAAGCAATAATGATGGTGTTCCCCTCTTCGTCATCAGGGACTGAGTTTTTATAAATTGAAATGTTTGAATTTGGGAGGCTTTTACTTGGTAAAATTTCATTATCAATAATAAAAACAAGTACTGTGTTTTAAGTAATTTTACTTAATAATTGCGATTCGTAACTGAAATTTTAAGATTAGAATATCGGAACATAAACGCAGTTTTTCAAATAAAAAATCAGATTCAAATTACGCGAATCATCTCTCAGAAAATAATAATTCTTTCGACCCACAGTTTGAAATTTTGCCTACAGATAATAAATATTGGAAGGTAGATCTTTGGGAAACTTTAGAAATCAATAAATACAAACACTCAGGTAGACTCATCAATGAACAAGTCGATTTAAGCCCTTCACCTCTATTGAATCTTTTCGGGGAGCAATCTATTCCTTAATTTTATTGGATATACCTGTCATAAATAACCACTTAAGAAGAAGCAACCCAATAAGCTTTTAATTACTCAAGAACATTTATAGTTATATTCTCATTTATATTTTTCTGTATATTCATTCGTCTGAAGAAGCTACGGTGTAGTGAAACGCGGTACGAATCGCAATTATTAAGTAAAATTCCTTAAAACACAGTACTTGTTTTTTATAATTGAAATGTTTGTTGTCCATCAGAAACAATTTGGCTCAAGTTTCATCATTTCCAACTTTTTACATAATATTGCTTCTGCACAATACTAGTTTGGTACTGTTGCAAAAGAACCAAGCATTGTAGTTCTCTGTTAGTCAGTCCCTTCGTTTCGTCTGTTTCATACTTGTGCGTTGAGATATTTTTTTTGGGTAGTAGGACTAACGATTTACATGCCATGGGGGTAGTACCTGCTAGATCGAAATATCCATTGCTCCCCCCTTGCTTGAATGATTCTCCGGGTCCGATGTCTATTAGTTATGTAGAGTTTTCAGTCCTTTTCACCTCATCCTCATTCACGCCAATTTGAATTGCCCCCTTCATTTTTCCAATCGTTGGATTGCTGTCTCCCTCCAAAGTCTAAGTAATTGTTTTTCCCAATGTAACAGTTATTGCTTTATTCCTTGTTTTCTTCTTTAATTTGAATATCATGTTGTTCAGTATCTTCAAAATACTTTTTGTATCAATGGGTTTGCCAAATGTTGCCTCGTGTTTCTCCAAACGTCTATTAATAGATTCGTCCTTTTTTCGTTTAATTTGTGGAACCTCAGGCCACCTCTTCTGCCAAGAATTGGAGTTCATTATTCACATTTTCCATAACATCAATTTCACTTTCTGAGGTTTTATAACATCAGAAAATGGCCTGGCTTGTGATTCAACCATAAATTCTCCACAAATATAACAAAATTTGTCAGGAGTGATTTTGCAAATGCGCAGCGTTTTTTCCGACATTTCCGTAGTTAAAACACTTCTTTCTCTACAAGCAGAGAACCTCTCACTTTGAAACTCAACAGAAGACTGATTTATAATCTTATTTTTATGTATACTATTGTAAACAACACGGTTCAGGCATCAAATTCATTCCAGCTAACCGCCCCTTCATTACATTTACTACCTGCATATATAGAAGGATCTTACTGAGCTTTTGAATTTGATTTGAAAAGTGGTACATTCTAGGGCTTTAGGAATATTTTTCCTCTTATTAGAAGGGTATTTACATTCAAAAAATAAAGATCTACTTTGTGTTAGAAACATTTTGTCGACCAGTCTTATCTATTGAAAATGATGCTTTGACAATTATCTATTAAAAGATACTCAACATTCTCAATAATCATTTCACTATTACGAATGTCATAAGGGACACCCTTTTTAACAGTCAGTACATTCAGCATCGTCCAGTAGGCGGTAAATGAGTAAGAAATATCATAAAGAAGCTCAAATGTGATTTTTTAGTGCTGGTACAGTATGGGTTACTTACCTAGAACCATGAGTCCATGTCTAACCAAAGATGTTTCATATAACTGTATTACTTTCAAATTCCAGCTAGGATAATTTATTAGCCCCAGAAGATTAATATGTTTATTTAAAGCTTTTTGAAGATCTTTCCATGAAAATGTTGTCAATTTTATTCCAGGGAACGTATCATCTATTAGAGAAAGGAATAGTGCCTCATCTTCGTCAACTAATTTGCTTAAATTCATATCTCTGAAATGTTTCATATGAAAAATGTATGTATAATGGTTAATCAAAAGTTTCGATATTCAATTAGTAGAAATAATATAGTACCTCAATACTCTCATTACGATTGTTTCTTCAGTGTCATTTGGATTACTTCGCCTTTGCGCTCCCAAAGTTCGTAATACCGACAGAATATTCCTCAGGCCGAAATCATAATGAACCTAAAATGATTCTGCAATATTAATTTTACAAAGTAATAGCAGTTAATGTTAATGAGCTATAAGCAATTTTAATAAACCCAATATATAAAATATAACTGATTCTATCAAAAGCAAAAACTGTTAAAAATGCCAACGCAATCTTTACATCGCAGAGAAATCTTATATGACACCAAGTCGATTATTGAAGTTGGTATCCATAAAAGTACCTCTCCAAGAACTTTATTATTAACCGATAAGTTAGCTAATAACATTTATAGAGATTATCGGAACTAAACATGTTCATTTTTGTATACGGGGTATAACATAATAGTATGTCACAGCTTGAGGGGGTAAATCTACGTGCAATTTTAAGAAAAAAAAGTTCATATAAACATAGGTCCGCAGAAGCTTCGTTACGGAGCTACAGGGTGTTTCTCTTCAAAACTCCTGCAGTTTTTGAAATATTCAGTCCAAATTTGGAATGCAAGATATTTTTTACAACCTCCATCATTACACGTCCTAAATTTTAACTAAAATCTTCAAGGTATTTTCTTTTCCGGGGCAATATTTTCTTTGGCCCTTTCAAACTTTTTTGCAGTACGCCACTGCTCAGTGTACATTCAATGTTCGTCATTCTTGTTCAATTTAGAAACTTTTTTGACACCTGTAATTTTTTCGTATCTCCAACCGTTCTCGAGCAAAAAATTATTAAACGATTGTATGCAGACGTTGAATTGAAAGCACTTATTAAAAAAAAGACTAGTAGGCTTTAATTTTTTTCCTTTATTTATTTATTTTAACAGTTGCTAAAGTTAAACCAGTATCGGCTTGAATTGTTTATCACATTAACGATTAGTTTTATGACTTTTGAAGTTATTGCTGTAAGAAAAAAATGGCTAATTTTACTAACGCCGAATTGGCTGATATCCATTACATGTACGGTCTGCCTGACGGAAACAACAGAAGCTAGGCGATTATATCAAGTGCGCTTTCCAAATCGAGTAACACCAGACAGGCGAACATTTTCAAATATCCACAGAAGGCTGAGGCTAACTGGTACTTTTACTGCAAATAATCATTCAAAAGGTGCAACTCAAACTAGGAGAACTTCAGACATTGAGGAAGCAGTTTTGAATTGTATTGATTCGAATCCTCAAGCGAGTTCAAGAAAAATTGAAAATCAGTTAAATATTCCACATGTTCTAATTTGGAGGATTTTCCACGACTTTTTATTGTACCCGTTCCATATTCAACGCGTCCAAACTGTACTTCCTCGTGATTTTCCTTCAATACTGAATTTCTACCGATGGTTCTTAGATGAAATTAGAGAAAATGCTAATTTTGATAGTGCAATAATGTTCACAGACGGAGCTAACTTTTCCAGAACTACTATCACAAATTTGCACAATTATCATTATTGGGCTGAGGAAAACCCCCTTTTGATTGAAGAATCTCATCATCAAGAACAATTCTCACAAAATGTCTTGGTCTGAATAATTGGAAATTATTTAATTGGGCCATTTTTTTGTGTGGTTCATACATGACGGGGCACCAGCACATTTTAGTAGAGAAGCTAGGGAATTCTTGAATAATACATTCAACAAACGATGGATAGGTCAAGGTGGGCCAGAATCATGGCCTTCTAGTTCCCCAGACTTAAATAGTTCAGACGCTTTCTTATGGGGATATCTCAAAAGTTTAGTTTATACCACTCCAGTGAACACTGTAGAAGAATTGAGAAATCGAATAATAACCTCTCGTGACACGATAAGAAATACCTCAGGAATATTTCAAAGAGTGCGTGATAATATGCGAAGAAGGACAGAGACCTGTATTCTTGCAGGTAGAGGACACTTCCAGCAATTTATCTAGTTTTTGATTGTTCTTTTTTTAGTTTGATATTGAATAAGTATAAGTAGAGTCTCAGAAGACGAGCTATCAAAATAAAAGCAAATTTTGGGCATATGTATCGATTATTTCTATTATTTGTTTTATTTAGTGAATAACATACAATTCAAATAATTCAAATTCAATAATTTTTCACTCGAGAACGGTTGGAGAACGAAAAAATTACAAGTGTAAAAAAAGTTTCTAAATTGAACGAAGATGACGAAAATTGATTGTACGCTGATCATTGACGTACTACAGAAAAGTTTGAAAGGGCAATAGGAGACATGGCCTCGGAAAAGATAACACCTTATGAATTTCAGTCAAAAATCTAGGACGTATAATGATGGAGGCTGTAAAAAATAGCTTGCATTCCAAGTTTGGACTGAATATCTCAACTGCAGGAGTTATGAAGAAAAACCAATTTTTTTCCGGAAATTTCAACACCCTGTAGCTCCGTAACGAAGCTTCTGCGGACCTATATTTATATAAACTTTTTTTCTTGAAATTGCACGTAGATTTACCACCTCAAGTTGTGACATACCATTATGTAACACCCAGTATACATGGTCAAAAAACCGACATGCCCCATTAGAGATCTAACAACGTTTAGATGTTGAAAGATTGCGTTCCGAAACTTGTTTTTATTCACTTTTCATTTTTGTATGTTTCATTTTCACACTAACGGGTTCATTTTCTTTGCATAGTAATTTTGTTTTAGTTAGATAAGATAGGAAAGATAATAGGTAAAAGAATGAAGAATATTAGGCTTTGATATGATTACAATAAAAGTTCGATTAAAACCATTCAACCATTATATTTAGGACCTCTTTATCGGACAAATTGAATTTCTTGTAATATTAATTTCGATATTATTGATTGATTTATTTTATGAGAATTAATTTTAATATAAATAAAATGATATTTGAAATGGCGTAACTGCCGAAAGCGTTCGTGTGTATCCAAAGTATTCATTGTGGAAAGCAGACAAATGTGTTTCAATTTATTTATATTAGCTTGTAACATTTAATGTAAAATATCAGAGACATATTTCAACCCTAACAAAATATTCCTGTATTACACAAAATGAAGTCGGTTGAATTCGATGCTTGATTTGTACCAACCTGTTTCGACAATTGTTCTTCACATAGTTGATATAAGGTGAAAAATTTTCTGGCTAGAATAATATTTTCCCTGAATCCACACGACGCTAATTTCACACGTATAATAATTTGTCTATCAGGTACCATCATCGCTACAGTGCGGAACATGATTTTCAAATTTTCAGGTAATTCTTGTCTTCCAGCATAACCAGGATTCATAGTCAGAAATATTCCAAATTCAATGTTCATGGATACGTTATCACCGTCCCTAAAACAAATTCATGAATGAAGGTACTGAAGATTTTATGCTAACAATAATCAAATTATTGATTTCATAGAAACTATTTTTAACAGAATTAAATCGAATCAAGTAACTGTCAAAACGATTGACGAACATAAACCTTTTTATGTAGTCTTACATGAATATGAAATTAGCTTTCCTCTCCTTTCTGGCAACAAGAACAATATAAATTTGTTGAGCAGCTACAGACAAAACAGGCAACTCTATTCTATTGAATTCATCGAAACATCCCCATGTTCCAGATTGTGCTAAACCCTGTACGAAAAAATTGTAATTGAAATTTCTTAAAATCCTAAAGGCAAAAATTCACCTTGAAGATTCGGCCTAAGCCTTTGAAATCCATCTGATCAGAGCAATTGAAAACAACTACAAATTTGCCCAGAGCTCTGCCCATGTCTTTAACGGTTTCTGTTTTTCCAGTGCCAGCTGGTCCTGCTGGAGCTCCCCCCATATTAATCCCTAAAATTGGAATGTGTGAAATGTGTTCTTCACGAAAACAGCATGGGTAAAGGTGTTATTTTCATTTTAGATACATTTCGTTAATTTTGACTATGAATTAGATAACTGCGTCTATTTTGTTGTATTGGAAAATGAATATTCATTGTGAATCACAATCGCCAGTTATCGCACAAAAAAAATTGAGTCAGTCGGATATGTACGCATTAAAAAAAACTCAATAAATTCTTGGTAACATCTCAAAAGTGATAACATGCGAAATTTATCGCTATATGTGTGAACATATTGAAGACTTTCATTCAAGGAACAATATTCAACCTTCCTTACAATGTTAAATATATTTCCCTGAAGGAGCTAGCTTTCCGATCCATCATTCATAAACATGGTCAACTAGGGTCAGATAATAGTGGTACAGTCAGTTGGATGTCATAAATAGGAGCAATAGACTGCAGTTTTGGTTTCATTTGACCTCGTCAATATTGCACACCCAATCACAAAACTAGGCCAGATTGCCACCTCCTCATCTCAATCCATTAGAGCGTATCAAGACATGTGTATGCAACGGCATTTTCAACGAACTGATACAGAAGCTACTTACCGTCGCCATGAAAACAAAGGGTAGATCAAAAACAAAATATCGAGAAGCCATACTAGTTTGACTATCTACCGCAACGCTACACACTGTCTGCAAGAGAAGCTAACGCTCCCTATACTTGTCTGGCTGTCTACCTGGTGTACATAATATCTAAACTGTGGATCGAAAAACCAGATTCTTCAGGGAAGGACGAAAGGATGAAGATTGTTCTAGAATAAAAGTATTCAATTCTTTTTGAATTAGAAAACAGAGTTTCAATTCTTTTAGGCAAAATTTTCTTCCGATCACAACACTTTATATTAACAAAAATATTTACAGATAGCTTGTGCCAGAGTGATGTAGCATCTATCTGTCAGCGGTGTTATCGCCAATCTTTCAGTTATACCCAGATATTCATTCTGATATATAAATATGACGTCGGTGATTCGAACTGTAACGTCGTCAGTTTCTTCATTGAAATAGAATCTACTTTGCTTCTGCCACTCGAAATCAGTCATGTACCTTATTCTCAACTTCACAATGTTATCGAATATGTCCCTATAAAAGATGGAAATGCGTTAATGAAATGTTTATAGTTTTAATTTTGCAATTCCTTCTGCACCTACCGTTGATGTACGTGAATTGTTACCATTGTCTCAAAGCGAACTCTCTCCATCTTCGTTAAATTTTTCGATGTCAAATCTATGAGTGCGTTCAAAAGATCTAGAAATTTTTGATTCGTGTTTTTCATTATCATTTTATCTATTTTACATTTTCTGAGGGCCGTTTCCGCATTGGTTGTCCATAAAATTTGAAGTCCTAACAGTCCAGCCTGAAAAAGAATATCATGAATGCTATAGTAAAGGGTGTCTCATTTTCGATTTTTAGTACGGCGCAGTTATTTCAAATACTACAAATAGGGAAAAATAACTTCCATCTACTTTCTCATTTTAGAGGAAAATTCATTGGTGGCAACGAATCTCAGCTCTTAATTTTTTCGAGTTATTCGGGATTTCGGCATATGCTAATATTTTGAGACAAGAAGAATAGTTCAAAAATCCGTAGATCAATGAATAATCTTCCTGACAAGAGCTAGTTCTCAAGCCTGCACGCCATGCACGCAGCCCCCACACAAACTAAGCAGCATGCCGAGAAACGAAGCGGAAGACTGCAGTTTCGTCCTGATTTGGAGCTCATCAGTGTCGCATATCGCTTCTCAGAATCCTAACCAGCTCCATCGGGGTACACTCACGATTCCAGAAAAGACTCATTTAGTACATACGTACGAGAGTCACCCTCTATGGACCGAGACGGTGAACCCGCTACCGGACTTCGAGAAAGCAACGAACAATAACAAATAGATGTGAGAACGGTCACCCTATGTGGCCAATTTGCCCGCGTCCCTCCTTAAAAAAAAAGACATGAGAGCGTTAAATATTACTTGAGGAACATCTTTCGCTGGTCCATGAATCAAATCGACTGTTGAAAACGAGCGAAATAATCCCGTTAGATTTGTTGCTCTATGCCTCTTTTTTCCAGGATAAAACTTCCTGTCGGTAAATATTTGATGAGACAAAAATTCTTGGGATAAACTTCCGGGTAAACTTGAGTCAAGAATTATTCAAAAATCCGTAGATCAATGAATAATCCTTCCTGGCAAGAGCTAGTTCTCAAATCTGCCTGCAAATATTTGTCTCATCAAATACACTCCCCACAAAAATTGTCGCATCACCCTTTTTTCACGACAATACTATATAAACTTTCAGGTTGATCATTCAAGAGTCGCTTGGTAACTTTCAGAAGAGTAAAATAAGAAGGTATCATTCAAAAGAGATGAGTTTATGATGGAAAATATCGACAATTTTCGGTTTCAGTATCCTTTGATACTAGACAGATCCTGGACTCGTCGGAAAAGAGAACATTGACCATTCTGGAATACCCCAATTTGCATGTTCCCTCGCAAACTGAAGTGTTGCAACTCGATGCTCTCTGTTGAGACGAGGGCCAGTAGAAGCCACCCTTGGTCTGATATCGTCTTTTCTGAGTCTGTTCCTAACAGTTTGCAATCAAATATGCACATTTCTGGAAATTGCAAGTTCATTTTGTAGCATTCTAGCCGTACAGTGCCGAACTCTTAGTGCAGTTAAACTGGTATTGTTATCCGATTTCCAAATTCCCCTGTTTTGTGATACCGATTAATTGCTCTTGAAATAGTGCTTTGATCAACATTCAACAAGTTAGCCACGTAACGTTGGCTTCGCCCCTCCTCTACAAGTGTTCAAAGATTCGAAAATAAACGAGAAACACAGAAAACTTGCATTAATTTAGCGTGAAAACTGAAGAAAAATTGAATGAATACTGATAGTCAAATAAACTCATTCTTGTTTCAGACGTGTTTGAGATCAGATGGAAACAAATGTTACTACATAGATAAGATTTTCTTCCACTCATATATCCAAAAACATATGTTGACAAAGAAACTGCGATCGAGCTATTTAATCGATTGTAGAATTCAGAATACAAGGTGATGCGACAATTTTTGTGGTGAGTATTTACCGAAAGGAGGTTTTATTCTGGGAAAAAGAGGCTTAGAGCACCAAATCCAACGGAATTATTTCGCTCGTTTTCATCCGTCATATATATTTATGAAGGTTTCAACCTATACAATTCGATTACGTAAAAATATACAGAGTGTTCCATTAAAAAACTACAAGTTTAATCTACAACTTGAAAATTTTACCTCTTGAAAATATTAAAGCGGAGTAAATTTTTCAATACGAAAAAAGTGTAATAAATTGATTTCCAGACAGAAATCTAATGAATAAACAAATAAGCTGAATTATTCATAACACTCACTGATTGGATGGATTTTTCACGGTCATCTTTCGAAAAATTGATGAAAAATCCCATTTTATAAAATCAAATGATGAAACTGAGGTGGCATAGTGCTTCGTAGTACAGTTTCGAAAATTGTTTACCCGGGAAGACTTGAACTGTGTACCGACTTTAGATTCAGAGCATCGATCAGGTCCGTATCTAAGACTCGTTCTCACTCCCGGGAAAGTTAGGAAAGCTAAACTCTCATTAAGAGATAAGGCTTGCCCAGGTGAGGATGGAGTTCCGGGTTTTTCTCTCAAGAGGAGTCTTAAAACCTTGTCTGCGACTTTGGCGACCGCTTTAACAAAGATCTTCGAAGGAGGATAACTTCCAAATGAATGGAAAACTGCCCTACTAATGCCCATCGACAAAAAAGTAAACAGGCAGTTAACAGAAAATCCACGTTAGTGATCTTGTTGTCGGCATACGAACAAACATCTACTTGTTTGCTGATGATATCAGCTGTTGGTGCAATGCCATGACTCAACAGGTGGATCTTCAACAGGATATAGTTACTATAAAGAACTGGACCATTAAATGGAAAATGGCCCTCCAGGATGATAAATGCTTTATACTCCACATTGGACGTTGGAATCCAAGACATCTATACAACATTGCCCGGCCAAGGTCAGGGTTTGTGTGGGATTGAAGGATCTTGGAATTGTCGTAACAGAAAATCTTAAATGGGAAACATATAAACAGCGTAGTGAAGAAATCAAACAGCCTAATATTTTTTATTACTAAGGCTTTTAATACTCAAATCAAATGTCAGACCGCTGCTTGAATACGCCCAAAGTGTATGAGGTCCTATTTTTATAAAAGATATAAAGGCAATAGAAAGAGTGCAGCGAAGGATTACAAAGCTCCCTACAGCGCTGAGAAATGAAAACAACGAGAGCAGACTCCAAATCTTGAATCTTCTATCTCTTGCCTAACGAAGATTAAGAGGTGATTTGATTGAAACTTATATGATTTTTCAAGAATACTACAGTTGCGACCTAGAAATTTTCGAACTATCAGATACCCTACAACTAAGAGGTCACCACTTGAGACTTAAGTGCAACAAACTGCTCCGGAAAAACTTTTTTAGCAACAGGGTAGTCTACTCATGACTGAATGAGCCGAATGTTCGAGTTGGTACCGTGAATGCATTCAAGAACAGACTGGATCGAGAGATGGAGATGTGGAACAACCCCTTGATACATTATGGGACCTGAACACCTTACTGATGTTGCGAATTTACTCAATTTGTTATTCAATTTAATAATTTTCTTTCTTAAATATTGAAATCTGGCTAACCTGTACAGGATGTCCCAAATTCGTTGTCATTGAACGGTAACTAATTGAGATAAGAGAATTCGATATCCACGAAGTGGTGCTACTTCGTGATGAAATACAAGATGCAGTCAACAAAACTTCCATAGCCCCCTTCGATTTCGAGGTACAGGGTGATTTTCAAAATCTTCAATTTTCAAGTACCATCGTATCCCGGTTATCCTTTAACATTACGCAATAGTGAAAAGGTCACCTTACAGATTTTTTTTACGAGGAATGTAGTGTTGAACACAGATTTTTTTCTAAGGGTACATTTTTCAAGTTATAGTCTAAATTTGTAGTTTTTTGATGGAGCAACCTGTATATTCTTACGTGATCGAATTTTATTCGTTCATAAATATTTGAAACACTTGGAGGATACTTTGTTTGGAAGACGAAAATGCTATTTTATCATTATTATTATTAATATTGTGCTGAACAGTGAGCGACATAGCCTATGAAACTGTTTTCAAACATAATACTTAAATTAAATATTTTCAATGAAATAAAACTATGCTATTTAGATTTTCACTATTTTAACAAAACTATGACCGGTTTCACCACACTGTGGCTTCATCAGATAGATACAAACTAATTAACAGAGTTATTCCTTATATATTAATCTTATTTTTACTTAATATTACAATAGGTACAAGAGGTATATTGGAAAACCCATCGGAGTTGCTTACTTTATGAATTGAAAAGATTGAGTAAAGGAGAAGAATTTAGATCTAATTGACTATTAAGTAACCTACCTGAATTCTTTTCTTTGTTGATCTCTAAAATTACCATAGATTGTTTTTGTCTGTTATTTTCATTGTGTAAAATTTTGAAAGTATCATTAAAGTTATGGTTTTCCTCTACTAAGTGATTAGAATAATGGGAATATGATTTATGATAATTAAAACTATGTTTGTGCTTGAATAATCTAACTTTGAAATTTCTGAAAGTTCTAACAATATAAAGTTCATTACAATCCCCGCAAGACAGTTTATAAACATTGTATTTATTACCTTTATCAATTTTAGATTTGCTGTTTTTGATATGTCGGCCTAAAGAATTATAATGCGAGAGAAATGATTTCAATTTTAGACTAGGATTACCAATATAAGTTGAGCTGTTGTATTTTGTGTTAGAACTTTTTATACTTGGAAATACTTCCTGGATTGCTTTTTGAATTTTGTTGCGTGAAATCATGTTCTAACCTAACCTAACCTAAAGAATTATAATGCGAGAGAAATGATTTCAATTTTAGACTAGGATTACCATATAAGTTGAGCTGTTGTATTTTGTGTTAGAACTTTTATACTTGGAAATACTTCCTGGATTGCTTCTTGAATTTTTTGCGTGAAATCATGTTCTCAATCATACTAGGAGTGTAACCGTTATTGACTGCTATTTGTTTAATTATATTTTGCTCTTTTATAAAATTATTTTGTGACATTGTCTATGTATCATACTATTGTAAGCTGCTAATTTATGTGGATAAGGATGTGTAGATGAGCTATGAATAGTAATATCTGTATGCGATGGCTTATGAAAGATAGAAAAATTAATGAATTCATTAACAAAATTCACGATAATATTAAATTCACGCCAGAGATAGAAACAGAAAACTCCATTGACTTTCTGGATTTAACTATTACTAAAATTAATGGCAAACATGATTTTTCTATCTTTCCTAAGCCATCTCATACAGATATTACTATTCACAGCTCATCTACACATCCTTATCCACATAAATTAGCAGCTTACAAGATACATTAGATCTAAATCCTTCTCCTTTACTCAATCTTTTCAATTCATAAAGTAAGCAACTCCGATGGGTTTTCCAACATACCTCTTGTACCTATTGTAATATTAAGTAGGAAATAAGACTAATATTTGAGGAATAACTCTGTTTATTAGTTTGTATCTATCTGATGAAGCCTCAGTGTGGTGAAACCGGTCATAGTTTTGTTAATATAGTGAAAATCTAAATAGCATAGTTTTATTTCATTGAAAATATTAAATTTAAGTATTATGTTTGAAAACAGTTTCATAGGCTTTGCCGCTCACTGCCCAGCACAAGAATGATAATAATAATGATAAAATAGCATTTTTCTCTTCCAAAGAAAGTATCCCTCAAGTGTTTCAAATATTTATGAACGAATGAAACTCGATCACATAGGAATATACAGGTTGCTCCATTTAAAAAACTACAAGCTTTGACTATAACTTGAAGAATGTACCATTCGAAAAGAATCTGCGTTCAACACTACATTCCCGTAAAAAAATTCTGTAAGATGACCTTTTCACTATTGCGTAATGTAAAAGGATAACAGAGATACGATGGTACTTTAAAATTGAAGATTTTGAAAGTCACCCTGTATCTCGAAATCGAAGAGGGCTATGGAAGTTTTGTTGACTGCATCTTGTATTTCATCACGAAGTAGCACCACTTCGTGGATATCGCATTCTCTTATCTCAATTAGTTACCGTTCAAGGTCAACGAATTTGGGATATTCTGTACAGGTTGGCCAAATTTCAATATTTAAGAAAGACAATCTTTTTAATTTTCAATGAAGATACACTATCTCAATTTTATCACAAAAAAATATAAAGGAAAAGTAACCAAAAGAACTAGTTCGTCGCCCTGCAAAATGTCAATATAAAAATTGTTACATTTGCAGCAACAGAGATATCGAAATCTGACCATCCTGTAAGCGAAATAACAATTCTTCACCTGTCCACAAAATGATTGAAAACCAACGACGAAATTGTAGTCGGAATCCTGAAGCGCCAGTGCTTGCGCGGCAATAATGCTCTTAACAGTCTCCTTCACAGTAGCCAACATTTGAGTTAACCACAATTCAACCGCCCCAATACATTGCACTGGTTTTTCCAACAATATTTTTTCCCCCAGGTCCGAATTCATGGCAACTATGTACTCGCTCCTCTTTTCGTCGAAATCCACCTGAAACATTCATTCACATAACAAAAACGTCGCGAAATCACTCCAACTTACCAGATATACCGCGTCGAACAAACTCGGAAGATGGGGTTGTATCGAAGCGGGATTAGAACTCTGTCCCAGAATCTCGAGCAGAACGGGATCCGAAATGAAGACGAATCGGGGGAAACATAATCTTTTCGACTCTGTAAGCATGAAATATTTTTAGGCGCAAATTTTTGTAGGACACTTTCTAAAAAAATTTCAAATCTGGATCATCTATCGAGTAAACTAATCGCACATGAGTGGTTGGATTTGTAGCTTTCTCTTCAGTAGATTGATTCAGGTGATGGTTGATGGTGTGGCGAGTGAATGCAGGAGTAGCCCAGGGCTCCATTCCCTTACCAGGTGTCTTTATATTGCAGATTAATGATCCGGTCCACTCCACCGAGAACAGAATATTTGGGTTTGTAGACTGTCGGCGTCCAATAACTGGTCAGGAGTCACACCGACAAAGATACCAACAGATCATATTTACTAAATCCAGACTTTGACAAGATATCAGAGTGTGGCCGATTGAACAGGACGGAATCAACCATGTTCTCTAGTCACGGCTGGATAATCTCTTTTAATCATGCAAGCATATAAAATTGCCGCAGAAACGAACAAAGATTTACTCGGTATCACAGTCAACGCCGGAGTTCGCTGGCATGACCATGCCAAATCTGTTTCATTTAAAATCAGTTCTTTTTCAGGGTTAAGCGCTCCATCATAGCAGATGGTTTTACACAAATCACTGGTGCGACCTGATCTGGAATACTGTTTCCATGTGTGGGACTCCGCGCCCAAACATTCATTACGTCTATTAGTGTCTAGAAGACAGCATTACGTCTCATCGACCACCCGAATATCACTGGTGATCTCCCATCTCTCGCTCAAAGCCTGTATGTTGCTAGTCTTTCTATTTTTCTATTTGTAAATGCTCTGAAAAACTGAAAGGTTTGCTTCCGGAAAAAATCCAGTGTCAATAAAAAACCAGGTTTGCGGAAAATCAGCAGACAGTTCAAGAAAACGTACCTCTATAAAGATTATTTTGTTTACAGGGCTACTTTGCGGTGGAATCCGCTTCTATCGTCCATCTTACCTTAAACTTACAATGTGCCGTCTTCAAGAAGCGAGTGAACACACATATCAAATCATTTTGGGTGGCCACAGCCACATGGCATGATAAATAGATGTATAATTAGCACCAAAAAAGTACATGTCATGTCAACATAAAATAAAGAATATATAAAATAGTAATGGAAAACATCATGTCATCGCACATTGAAATAAAAACATTCAACATACATTTCACAATTTAAAATCACTTGAGATCATTGAAATACTGTGTGTATTCGAATATGCATTAGAATTCATTTTTAATTAGAACCGATCCTTTTTGAAATGCTTCCCGCTCAAAGAACGGATGTCCTCAGGCAGCAGGTTATATAACTTAGCGCCCAAATATCTGAATGACTTCTGGATCTTTGAAAGTCGAACTATTGGAAGTAGATATCCCTCCCTTGATCTTGTTTCATATTGGTGTATATCCAGATGAAAAAGCAACAGACACGAGGGAATGAAACAACTTGGAATGGTGAGAATAGCCAATGATTTGAAAAATTCTCTGCAACTCGTTTGACTGGTCGCCCCCGTACTTATTCTTACAGCTTTCTTTTGTAGTAGAAACACCCCCTGTGCATCAGCAGAACTGCCCCATAACATGATACCATATGTTACAATGCTATGGAAAAATGCGAAGTAAGTTTGTAACAGCTTTACGCCCTACAATAAAGGTGATTCCCCTGATCATAAAATTTGCTGTCGAAAGTTTTTTGTAGATGTAGTCTATATGAGGGGTCCATGTAAGTGCACTATCAACATGGAAACCGAATAGTTGAAGACTTTCCAGTTCTTTTCTTTCAGATGCTATTAGTAGCTCTTGGGTGTTCTAACTATTAAATATGAGATCATTGCCTTCCAACCAATTCCTTGCCTCGGTTTGTAAATCATGGGCTCTGTCTCCCAGTGGTTCCCGACTGTCGGCTCTCTCAAATAAGGTGGTGTCATCGGCAAAGGCCATGTTTCCACGTGCACTGAGGTTCCCGAAGAGGTCATTCGTATATAGGATGAAAAGGATGGACCCCAAAATAGAGCCTTGTGGGACCCCCCTCGTTATATTTTCCCCGGTAGATAACTTTCCTATCCAATCGAATATCTGGTAGCAATTTTTCAAGTATGACTCGAGAGTTTTAGTGCAGGCCCTTTAATACCTTGATGGTACAACTTATTTAGTAGCTTTCCATGTTCCACCAGGTCGAAAGCTTTACTCAGTTCTAGGCACGAGAGCAGCGCTTCCTCGCCATCTTCCAAGGCCTCAAATACAAAATCGATTAGCAGCTGAATAAAAGCAGTTGTAGTGGACCTGTTTTTTCGAAAATTATGTTGCCTTTCATCCATTATGTTGTTTGCCTCAATATAGCTGACTAATCTTCTTTTAATAAGTGCTTCAAATATCTTGGATAAAGCGGGCACCAGGGATATAGGCCTATAGTTACTATACATATTTCTTCTTCCCTTCTTGTACACAGGAACCACTCTGGCTATCTTCAGCTGATATCTCCTCAAAACACCCATTTATCGGATATTCTAGTGGATGTGCTATACTTTCAATTGACGTTTTCAATAGTGCCATAGAGAAACCATAGGTGTCGAGTGAATTCTTATTCTTCATATTTTTTACCTACTGTACGATTTGCGTTGCAGTTGTCGGAGCCAGAAACATCAAGCCAGATATTTTCAAATTTTGATTTTTCGGCAGTTCTTTGTGCTTTTCTGAATTTTGTTCTATCTTATCTGATTTCACCAGTTTATTTCCTATGCTGACAAAAAACTTGTTGAAACTATCTGCATTCAGACCCTTATCAGCTGAAACCCTCTTCATATTTTTGATCTTTGAATTTATAACCTGCCATATGACTTTATTTCTGTTCTTCATCGCTCTCTCTGACCAAAGCTTCAACCCTGCTTTTATAGGCTCTCCTCAATGCATTGTAAAGGTTTTGTGAATCTTCAATTTTCGTGACTCTTTTTATGGTGTGTGCTGCCTCTAATTGATTCTTTAGTCTCAAGAGTTCAGAATCCCTACGGCCTATTTTCTGTTTTGTCTTTTTTATTTCAAACTTCTTTAGGGGGAAGTTGGCCTCAAAGGTGTTCATGTTTGTGTCATGAAACCGAACATAAGACACTTTTATCTCACTTGACCTTATAAATGTCCAATTTATTTCCTGAAGGCTTTCCTTGAACGAAGTTTTATTTCTTTCACTATATATTCTCTTTTAATAATAGCCAACATCCCTGGTCAATGTTTTCATTGGAATACTTAAAATTTGGCCACAATGATCCGCTACATGGAGGTCAATGGGCTTTGCTTCATATTCCTCAAAGTGTTCTGGGACAAACATATTGCCTATGCAAGTGGGCAATATGTTTACCAGTTGATGGTAAAACAAGAGACGTAACCCAGAATATTACAAACACCTCTAAAAGAATTTGGTATGCAGCTTTGTCGAAAAAAGTTGTATAATAACTTGAGAAGTTGGTTAGCTAAGTAGTTTTCTGAAAGAACCCTAAAGATATTCAAAATTTATATTGGAATGTCTAAAAGAGACTTCGAAACTTCTAGAAAAAATATTGAATAATATTTCTACTTTATGTGTATTATAAATGATTATAAACTGCCACAACGATTTGCAATATTTAACATCAAAATAATCTATATTTACCTTCCTCAATAAAATCAATAAAAATTCAAGTAATTGTAATAGGGGTAGACTTGGCAAGGAAAATACATTCTGTCAAAAAAGTACGAGGAATTGATTATTTAAAATATCTGCTTGAAACGATTATCAAAATTTTCGTCGTTGTTAAGTTTGCACAACTAGTTTCTATACTGAAAAGGAGTTTGAACACGATCTGCCATTTAGTTTGTTTACAGTTCTCGATTTTGTCAGTTCTCACAAGTGTGTTCTGCAATTTTTACAAAGGATGAAAATATCGAACAAATAATGTGTCTCAAATTTTGTATCACAACTAGAATTTCGTGTGCCAAATCGCTGAAAATGTTACAAAAGGCTTACGATGAATCGACTTTATGAAAAACACGCTCTGGCGGCAATCAACAGCTTCAACTGAAGTTAACATCGATAAAGTGAATAAAATGGTAAGTGAAAATCGTCATTTCCTTTGAGAGATATAGACAATGAACTTTCTGTGTCTGTGTCACACGTACCATTTTGAACGATTGTTTAGGCATGAAACGTATTGCCGCTCGACTAGTTCCTAAAGACCTAAATTTTCTTCAGAAATTGAATCGCGTAAATGGCTTTTGTGCTGTTGTTCTTTTCATGGAATGAGGGATGTAGAGATCCATTCCTGCATGAATGATTTCTGTAACAGATTCAGTGCACACATTGATGTCAGGATCTGAAAGGAAAACATTACTGAATGGAAAGCACGAAAACGAAAAGAAAAGAATTCATGCAGCCCAATTAGCACGGTTATAGTGCCAAATGCGTCTGGGTGGATTAGGTTCTTGGTTTAGCGGCAGCACAATGGTTCCAGAAGCAGCTATACGGTTGTGATCTGAGTTGCCTAGCGGTGCTGATACCTCCACTCCAAAATCACATGGATCTGTAATCGAGAAAAGATCCAAGGTGTTCGGGAAGTCGGTTCAGTGATCAGGTATTCTTGTCGTTACATTATGGCTGATTGCCTGAGTTTCAGCCTGTCTTCCCGCTTCATATGTTCTATTGGAGTAGCGGAGCCATCTAACCTGACCTCCGCTGCCGGATGATGAGTCTGAATCCAATCCACCTTATCACCTAGACACTGAAACAGTCTAGGAAGTGAATATCGTTTGGCGAGCGATATAGACAGCATAAGAACAGTGTTTTATCCTGCTAACAGATTTTAAACCACGCAAGGTCGAAAGCGTCGTCCTCCATCGTGTCCTCTCTCTGGCATGCAACATCCGATCTGGCGAAAACACAGAGGCCACCTTTAAACCTAAATCTCGTATGTAACTCATACCCATTAAAACGTAAATACGTTGTGTCGGTTGTTTGACTTATTTGGGTTTCGGTAAGGGCCAGCACATGGGGTTGTGGGTTTTGCAGATTCTGGTGGACTGCATCGACATTCACGTTGTTGTGCCCAGTCCTCTGATGTTCCAGAACTCTATCAAGAGTTTGCTTTCTTTTCTAGAACGTGAATGAATTAGCGAATTCGCCGGAGGAGTGCTCGACTTACCCGCATCATGAACCCCTCGAGGCAGTCCCCTCCGATGATCCTAATGGGAGACTATTTTAACTTCGGATGATTTTGTCCCAGAAGAGCTCATCATGCTTCGTTGCCAATTCTTCCCACCCTGAAAACCAGACCTTCCGCCAGATCCCGAAACATAGCCACACAGGTGACCAATTCACGGATCTTTAGCTGGATGTGGTGGTATCACACCGAGCGACGGGGGTGAGACCGCCTACCACCTCAGAACTGAACCGAAAGCGAAAAAACAACGTCAAATTCGATCAAAAGTCAAGGTAATGTTGATTGTTTTCTTTGAGTATTGAGGTGTTGTGCACTTGGAATTCTTGCCAAAACGTCAGACGGTAAATAAATAATATTACAATAGCGTTATGCGGGCTTGAGGGAGCAAATTCGTCGAAAAAGCCAGATTTGTAGCCAAAACAACAACCATCGAACAACCAACGTATTCAACGGATATTTCTCCAGCCGACTTTTTCCTTTTTCCAAAATTCAAATTACCACTTCGTTTTGAATCGATAGAAGACATAAAAGTTAATCCGCAGCGAGAAATTAAGTCGATTCTGGAAAAAGTGTTTGAAAAATGTTTTGATGATAGCATTATTCGTTGGCGTAAATGTATTATTTCGGAACTTTAAAGGCGACACAATAAATATTTTGTGTTTCATTGACCAATTTCCGGTACTTTTTTAACATTAGGGTGAAGAAAATGAATTACCTAAATATCCAGATAAGCTCTTCTGACAACTCTCTAATTGATCTAAGAGATGGGGTAAAATCTGTAACATAGTTTCATCTCCTGTGCAGCAATCAACCGCATTAGTTACTTCATGTGCTCTCGCCATCATTTTAACCCAAGATTTATCGATATTCTACAATTTTCACAATTGAAAGATGCTCATTGAAATTCAATTACACTTACGCTAAATCGCTTTGCCTCTGCCGGAAGCTGACGTGCAATATCTCCGCCCACGAACACAGCTTCCAAATAAATCCACAAATTCTGCACGAGCAGCCATTTTTCAAGTATTTCAGAAGTGTTAACCAATTTTTGGACCCAGAGCTGTATATCCTTTTTGAAGGGTTGGTTGTACCTGATTCAATATTTTCACTTACTAAACTATGAAATGAGGTCGAATTTTGCTGTTGCTAACTCTCCTCGATATTATCATATAAGCATAAATTAACTAGTGTGGAAAATGGCAATAAGCAGTCTGCGCAATGAACACCGAATCCTGTCCCCCCCTATCTCACTGGGATTTTGGGAAGATTGATCCCACACTCAAGAGTCCATGATTTGAGGAAAAATAATGAGATATACTTGAAGATTATTCACCTGTTGCTTAATAAACCATTCATAATCATTGAACTGTCTTCTAAAGCCATAATAATTTCCCCCGTTTCGGTGCCTTTCAATAAAAGTTCACCTCTAGCTTTGAAATGCGAAAAAGATAAGTCAGCTACAGCACAATCAGCTCTCACTTGCTTGAGTTTTGCTTCTATGTCTCTTTCCTTAACTGCACTTATGCATATATCTTCCACGTCGTCTTTGTATTGAAGTAAAGGAGCCTCCATCACACCTCTCAGGGTGAATGCTGGATTTTCAACATCGAAATTGTAATGGCATACATCTGATAGTCTCTTCCAATGACGTTCTTTCATTGCCTAAAATAATTCTTTTTCAATTAGGAGTACAAGACGAAGTTATTTGTACCAATCTCACAATAACATCTTAGTAGAGAGAAAATTTGTTGCTTTTTAGTTTTCGCAAAATTTTAGATTAATTTGTGATGTATTTTTCTTTACTTCATTAAAATTGTGAATTAATTTTGTAAATGGGGGTTATCCCGTATGTTGTTACTATCAACATGCTGGCACATAGTATATAAATAAATAAACAGAACAGCCGATATTGGGCGGCAGAAAACCTTGGCAAACTGCATCTATCCCCACTTCACAGTGAGAAAGTCACCGTTTGGTACGCTGAGCCGTCTTGGGGTGATTGGGCCGTATTCTTTCGATGATGAGAAAAGGGCAACCCTAAGTGTAAACTCTGAGCGATACGTCTTCATGCTGGAGAACTTTTTTATTCCAGAATTGTGACGACGAAGAATGAACAGAATGAATGTTTGGTTCCAACAGGATAATGCTACGGCACATTCAGCCAGAGCCCCAAAGGAAGTGGTGCGTCGTATTTTTCCTGGTCATGTAATTTCCCGTTTTGGTGATGTGCCGTGGCCCCCTCGTTCCCCGGATCACACTGCTTTAGGTTTATTTGTTGTGAAAACAATCTGCAAGAGTTGAAAGAAATCATCACAAGAGAAATTAGGGCAATCGACACAGATTTGTTAGAGCGAATGATACAGAACTTTCAGAATCGACTACAGCAATGCATTATGGAACACGGACGTCATCTGCCTGATGTCATTTTCGGAACATGATTCTTTTCACTTTTTCTACACTAAATGGTAACATTTAAGCTTTCATTTTACGTAATTAAAAATGTTCTACGTTGAAAAAGCTGAGTTATTCACATTTCCAAAACGCCCCACCCTGTATAAGAATATTGAACGTAGGTGGGTACCCTGGAAAACTTTTGGGAAAAAACTATTGGATAATTGGCAATTATGGATTTTGGACCAGCCTTATGAATCGGAACTACGTTAGAAAGTTTCCAAAGAATTAATAATCGCATTTTAGACACACACAGGTTGAAAATAATATGCAGCGGCCCATCAAGGTTATGACTGTACTCAAACATAAAACGTAAGGAAATCAGGTCCGATAGGCAAGTATTTTTCGGAGTAATCGCGAGTGCTTCTTGAGTAGATCTCGAGAGAAAAAAAATTAATAAATAGGTAACTGAACTACAAAACTTTATTACGTAATAAAATAACACTCTGCTAGCGCAAAAGGCGGCTTTATCAAAGTAACGCGCGGTACGTGTCAAAGATGAGCCGCGATTTTTATTCTTGCTACTTTTCTAGAAATTTCGGCTTTCGTTTTCGCCGATATAAATGTTGCGCCTGCAGGAATTGGAGTTATTCTGAATTGTAACTTGAAGGCAATACTACGTCGATACAAAGTTTATTATTAAATAGTACAAAATGAGTGCAGCTAAGAAACCTGAAACGTATCATTTTAATAACGATTGGGAGGAAGAATTTTTTTTGTATGGTAAAGGATAAGTGCATTTGTCTTATTTGTCGTGCGCAAGTTGCAATATCTGAGCGTGGTAACTTAGAAAGGCACCATAAAAGGGTTCACAAAAACTATGAAAAGGATTTTTCGCCACAGAGTGAATTACGAAAACGAAAAGTACGTGTTTTGATATTGTTTGAAAAAAGAACAAACCATGTTCCCAAAACCAGCCAAACAATCAAAAGTTGCTACGATCGCCTCATTTAAAATATCTCATATATTGGCGAAACACAAGAAACCATTCGAAGATGGACCGGTTGTGAAGGAAGCATTTATTGAAACGGGTGAGATTTCATTTGGAGATTTTAAAAATAAAAAAGAAATCATGTCTGCTATTAGAGAACTTCAGTTATCTCGTCCAACTGTCACAAGGCGTATTTAAGTCATGAGTCAGGAGATGGCAGTTAAACTTAAACATTATATCATGAAATGTGCATACTTTTCTTTACAGTTTGACGAATCCACCGATATGACAGACACTGCCCAGCTATGTATGGATGGCTGAACACACTGATTTAGTTCTTCACATGGACGTCACGGTGGTTGAGTCGCGGAAAATTCCTAGAAAGGTTTCAAGACTTATTGCCCGAAATAACAGTTTTTCTAGAAGAAAGAGATGATGACACTCAGATGTTGAAAAAGGAAAAATGGTTGACTGATTTGGCATTTTTGACTGACATCACAATGCACTTATACACCATTAATTTTGAACTTCAAGGTAAAGGAAAACTATTATTGAGATGTTTAGCGCAGTAAACACATTCAAAAGTAAATTGCAACTTATGATATATCAACTGTAAAGAAAGGATCTGAACCATTTTCCGTCTCTGAAAGCAAGGATTCCCTCAGTTGAATTATGATACGTATGAGGCCGAATTATCAAATATTTTGGGACAAGTCGAAATGCGTTTTTATGATTGCAGTAAAAAGGCAAATATAGCATCATTTATGAGTTATCCTTTTTCATGTAAACACATTGAGGTATTAGCTACTGAAATAGCAAGTCAGTTGATTATGAACTCATGTTCTGTTGGAAATTAGTTGGTACAGATTATATCAGTTATACATCTCAAAGCTACAGCATCTGATACAAATTTCTGGTGTTTTATATCAGAAGATAAATATCCGAATCTAAGGCAAATCGCCCTTCAACTGACGGCAATGTTTGGTTAGATTAGGTTAGATCTTACTTGTGCGAGTCCCCATTTTCTGAAATGAAGATAATCAAGTCACAATATCGCAATCGACTAACTGACGATCATATGCCATTATGTTTGCGATTAGCACTCAGTGGTTACGTACCATCTTATGAAAACTATGCAGAGGACATGCAGTGCCACGCTTCAACATCCAAAGTCACTCCTTAGTATGAGTTTTCTCATTGATATTATAGAGAAGAACCTAACTAAATCTAACCCAAACCTTTACCAACATAATGTACATTGTGCGGAAAGCTAATATCTGTATTTGCTACGGTGTACCCTTCCTAGGTAGGTACGTAGGTAGGTAGGGTGTATCGGGTATGTACGACAATTCTGCATCACACATACTTGCAGCTTCTCAGAGTCGATCACAAGTAGTCTAAAAATATTGAGGTAGATCGCCAGCAGTTCAAGTTTGAGCACCCCTGGTTTAGATTATATACATTTGTTACCGTGCTGCCATACGCACTGCTATTATCCAGGTTAATGGACCAGTCGATACCGGGAAGATTTAAATCACGAAGAATGCCCAGGTCAGCATTTTGATGATTAGAAAGTATTAAATTTTTATTATATTTTCATTTGAGAACAAAAACAATATGAATGTTACATCTTATTTGAATCATAGAGGGGAATGTGCTTCTAAAAAATTAAGCAAAAATTGCAGTTAGCATGACCACGATCATTTCTAATCTTGAAAATTTGTATCTAAATGGGAAAAATGTTATCGACACGCATGACTTTGACAGATTTTGATTGCGATTGATTGAATTACCAATTCAAACAGAACTTGTTTGAAAAAAACATCATCAATTTTTAATTTTCTTCAATAATTATAGCTCTGTGAAATCAACCTTCTATAAATGGTAACTTCGTTAATTTGTCAGAATTATTCATTTTGTTTGATTTCACTCGATGCTGAATTATTTTCTCGAAAAGTATATTTCAGAATTGATGAAATGTTTCATACATTCTTGATAACCAAGGAATATACAAATTGGAACAGTAAAATGACCAGGTTCATGCTAAAAGAGATTGAGATAAGAGAAAATCAAAAAATCAAAAATTCCCTAGTACATTTTTACATATAAAACAAAATGTCTTTCTATATCAACAAATCAAAAATTGATAAACTCTTATGTTCAATCAATAAAGTTGTTTGAATTATTTACCTTATTCGTCATCAATTCCAATAATGGGCAAGTTTCACTGAAGTCTTCTATTTTCTTCTTGAGATCCAAGAAAGCTGGCCAATCTTTCAAAGCTTTGGGAAGCTTACGACATCTGAAACAATAATGAATATGAAGAAGACTATTATATCGGGTATCCCGCCAAAAACTGTCCAAGCTATAGCACCTACAATTGTTAATCGATTTCAATGAAGCAAAAACTGAATTGCATGTTGAATAACATTCAAACAGCCTCAAGCATTTTCATTGGTCTGTCACTAGGAATTTTTAACAGTAACTCATAGTACGTTCAGCTGAAACGCTGTTTTTTCCGAGAAAAAAGATATTATCGCAAAAATTCTAATTTATCGATGTAATTCGTAGAATTGGCGACTGTTTGAGTTTTAATATTTTTGTCCTAAAAACTATTTTAGTCATTATTTCAGTTCAGATAACTGACATTATTTTGAATTTTTCGATAAAAACAAAGACTCAAAACAACAAAAGATTCTAATGAATCGCGAAGAGACGAAATACCATTGACAAAAACCGAAACGCACACCTACCCAACAAGTAGGTGGCCAACAGCCTCAATGGTATTCCTTAGAAGCCACATCGAGTCCTTTGTGCACAACCATATCGAAAGCTTTCGTTGAGTCGCATATTTCCAGCTCAGTGATCGCACCATCCACCAAGCCAGACACAATTTTCTCGATAACGCAGAGAACAGCTCCATAACCCGTTCTTGACACAAATGATGCGACAATCTCTTTGGAGACACTTTAGCTACGGTCTCCCCCCTAGGAATAACCAAATAGAAGATTGGCTCGTATGAATAAATACAGGATTCATCACCATTGACAATGTTGTGAACGCTTTCAGACATTTCAAAGTTGAAACGATCCTGAGTTTTTTGACACCACCTCACTCTTGTAGTTTTCTGTTCTTCGGTCAACAGTTGCGGTATTCAACAGGTAACTAATTTTTTGACACGCAATTCTTCGTGCAAAATTTTTTTTTGAAATGTGCAATGATGCTTCAATGTCCCGACATGTTGCATACCGATCTTCCTGGATAATCTTACTCACAGTATCTACATTTTCTAGAGTGACAACTGTTTTTGGTGCACCTACCTTTGGATCATCGCTATGCCAAACCCTTTTGCGTTTAGATTTCTCATATCAACGGAAAACTATTGACTGGTGTGGTGCTTCAATGCCAAAAACAGAAACCATCTCACCGAGATATTCTTGTAGGGGCAATTGTAAAAAATTATTGCGCGAGAATGCTCACCGTTTTATTATATTCTTCAATTAACTTATCAAGTTTATTCTGACTAAAACACAGCACATATAGAACTGAAATTCCGGATCTGGGGGCACGGTAGTGGCCCCGCCAAGTTGAGCAAAAAGCAGAATTACATAAACATCGTGAAAAGTAAACGAACAAAATACAAACGCACGACCGTAGCATCTTTTCAGGAACCGTTTCAGAGCATTTTCGACCTTCTATAACTTTGTTGTGGATAAAGCAGACTACCTGTGCCTTCCATTATTCAAGGGATACTACCAAAATTATCCGTTTTACAAATTTTCTTGCTCATATCACCTATATTATAGAAACTACAGACTGTCGAACTTCTCCATTTTTACCTCTTTCTGTAATAACTGACTCACTGGTCGTCACATTGTTTGGGAGCTTCTAGCATACACACATACTTCAAATTTTGGATTTAGTCATTATTTATCCCACAGAGTAAGAAAAAGTTCAAAAATTCTAGAATCTCTGTTTTCTGAATTCGAGCTTTGCACATACCTAGTGCTTCCTCACCTTGGAGAACTACTTCGAGAAAGGTACGTGATATCCTTCTTGTCGTGAAACGAACGATACGACATGATTTGTATGGCTCTGGAAAGAATTTGCAGAAGTTTCGAACACTAATATTCACATGAGAAGTCATAACTTCCACATAAATTACATAAAACTTTTCATTCTGATCGGAATTCTGGTTCAACTTAATAACCTCAGTAAAAGTGTATTCCTCCGCCACTCAGATCATAAACAGAAGTCTGCTCATTCCTACGCCATAAAAAGAACTCCAGAAGGGTGCCTCACACGGTCAATTATATTTGTCAAAAATATAGACATCAATCCATCAATATGGAAGTATACCATTAATATTTCTTCCTTACACGATCAATAATATTTTCAATATCGCAAAATATTGGCATTATTGAACTCTGAGGCAGCCTGTGTAGAAGAGAGTTGAACCGCCGTGCCCCTTAGGAAACGATTCTTTAGGCAACCAACAATACGCAACAAGACACCATGTGCGGCTTACTTTGGCCTCCTAATTTGGGAGAAATTTCTATATTGTAGATAATGTATCCACGACATAGGCTTTCTTCAATTCAAAATAGCCATAATTGAAAATGAATATATCACAATTGAATTTAAATATATTACATCGAATAGTGGTAGCGGCACGATGTGGCGCAGAGATTAAATCGTACAATTCTATGATTGAAAAAATCACAGATCTAATGCTGTCAAAAATTTTTCAACCAGTTCTTTTGAGATAGAAAAATAATCTGTTTAATCTATGTTCTGCGTGAACAATTTCCTCTTTCGGTTGCATATTCAACCACTATACATAAAAGCCAGGGATTGAGTTTGACTAATGCATCGATAGACCTCGAGTCATCAGTGTTCACATGTGGACAAGCATACGTTGCTCTTTCTAGAGTGACGAGTCTGGATGGATTACACCTGATAAATATAAACTTCTCTTCTATAAGAGCTAGAGATTCTGCGATAGTCGAATATAATCGACTAAAAGAAATTTACCGTCCAGATTTATAGAGAATTCTTCCATCAAAAACAATTAAAACTACCAATAAAGACAGGGAATGGGCTCCGAGGATACTATAGCTGACGCGCAGGAAAACGATTTGCTACCTAGAAGATCTAAGAATTTCCTACCTCGGGATCTGACCACAGACACTTTCAATTTACCATTGAATCTGGGATCTGACCAGTGGTTGAATACAGAAACCCAAGAAGAAATAACTGGGACGGATAAAGGGTCACCCTTAGTGCTCATTTGGGAGGTATTGCCACATCTACTAACAGTCGTGAAGACGATGAGCGTATGGCTGAGGAGATATTCCGGTCGATCGGGTCAGCGTATTACGATAACTGTCCACTAAGGAGAAAGCCTGAGAATGGCACAACTTCATGGTGGAATCCTGCCCTTGAAAATCGTAGAAGAGAAGTTCGGCAATTGGGACCATTATCGTTCAACTCTAACGTCATACAACAAAGAAATAAGGAGGGCAAAACGGGAGTCCTGGCGCAGGTTCTGGGGGGAGGTGGAAAGTACCCCCGTCAGTGCAAGGCTGCATAGGGTACTCGCCAGAGGCCCAGCGCTCCCCATCAGATCTGTGGAGGGTCCGGATGGGCGATACACGGGCTCTGGAAAGGAGACGTTAGAGATTCTTGCGAGAACACACTTCCCAAATTATCGCTTTCTTGATATCAGTGAAAGCTGTGACACCGTCGCCCCGAAGGGCCTTCTAAAAAGGCCAAAAAAGGACGATTGAAAGAACGCAAGAACGATCATCAAGCCCGGAGCAATCAGGTGGGCGATTAGCTCATTTAAGCCATTCAAAGCTCCTGGAGAGAATGGCATCATACCTGCCTTGTAACAACAGGGGGTGGATGCCCTTCTCCCATACCTTATTAGGCTCTTCCGGTCGAGACTTGCCTGGAATGTTGTCCCGGCCAGCTGGCGAAGAGTCAGTCACAACCGAAGTCGTTTAGATCGATTAGTCTTAGGTCTTTTGTTTTGAAAACCCTGGAGAAGGTGTTAGATGGATACATCAGGACCGAGGTGTTATCGCTGAGGCCTCTGAGTGAACATCAATACGCCTATCAAAAAGGTAAATCAACCGATCTGGCACTTAACAACCTAGTCGGGAGGATCACACAGTCTCTGGACCGCAAGGAGACTGCAGCTGCAGCCTTCATGGATATTGATGGTGCGTTTAATGCGGCCCCCACTGACTCACTGTGTGGGGCTGTGAGAGCCAGAGAAGTACCAAATTTTATTGCGGAATTGCGGAAATTGTTTATTCCGGTTGTGGAAGAAGCGAAATGTCTGGGGATGACCCTGAATAGTAAACTCACGTGGAATTCGCACCTGGAAAACACAATACACAAGGCTAGACATTCCCTATGGGCATGTCAAAGGACATGTGGAAAAAAGTGGGGTCTTGCCCCAAAGCAACTCCAGTGGCTCTATGTGATGGTGGTTAGACCACCACTAGAATGGCTTTCTACAGATTCAATCATCTTTCCCGTAATGAAGCGGGTAACTTCGGCTTTGTGCCTGGCGCCCTACAGTCTGAAATTGAGGACAATGAAGTGCTGAGTATGAGGTCGGACATAGCAACAACTAAAACCAACATGGAGAGGCCATTCCAGATAGACGGGAATGAATCAGCTCCAAGGACCGTCTACTTGAGGGTCCCTGTTGGTACACGGATGGCTCAGACTGCGAAAGGTGTTGGAGCTGGTATCTACGGTCGAGGTGCCGCCAAGGAACAGTCGATTTGTCTTGGTGGGCATGCGACTGTCTTTCAAGCAGAAATATTCGCCATTGACCACTGTGCTAACCTTGTGCTTGCGGGGGGATTAACAAGTAGGTCGATTAAAATCCTTACCGATAACCAAGCTGCACTGCAAGCATTGGAATTCAATACCTGTACTTCACTTATGGTGCAGAAATTTCGCTCTACCCTTGCCAAACAAGGAGAGCGGTGCAGGCTTCGTCTAATATGGGTTCCTGGCCGCTCGGGTATTGAGGTAAATGAGAAGGCGGACTCATTGGCCGCTCAAAGAACTAACCTGGAGTTCATAGGACCGGAGCCTAAGCTCGGAATTCCCCTGGAAACTGCAAGGATGGAAAACAACCGATGGCTGGACTTGAGGGTACGTGAGCATTGGATGAGCCTCCCAGGACTCAGACACGCTCGACGTGCCATCAGTGGACCTTCCACTACAAAAGCCGAGGCCTGGCTTAAACTCTCTAGGTTGGAACTGCCATATTAACGGGGCACTGTCGCCTCAGAAAACACTTAAATAAATTAGGATCGGTTGAGGATCCTTCATGTAGGCTATGTAAAGAAGATATAGAATCAATGGAACATGTTATGTGCGAGTGCCCAGCTGGGGACAGGGTCGGGATGGAAGAACTTGGATCTTGCAAACCGAAGCTGACTGGCTTATTAAGCTCTCACCCACGAAACTCGTATCCTTTACGAGAAGGATGGAGCTCGTGATAGAAATTTAGGACAGAGTGTGCCACAATAGACCACTGGGTCGCAGAGGCCGGGTTGCTAGGCAGCCCTCACTCTAAGATAATATCTATCTATCTATCTACCTAGAAGGAAAAAAAGGAAGAATACCTAGGCTAGGAAGAACTTTTGAAATATCATCACTGTTGATTGTATACATATACTCCTCCTTTGACTCAGATATAATATTGCTAAGTTTTTTGTGTTATTTATTTCAATAAATTTTTTATCGTTAGATTGGTACCTTGCATCAATTTTGAAAACCATATGAAAAGTTATTGATCATGTTCATCCTTCGTGAAGGTAGTCAATGATTATTTACAAAAAGAGATGAGATCCCACCAAAAACATAAAATGTAGAAAAATGCAAGTGTCGCAATGAAAACACTCTGCCGTAAAAATGTGTGAGATATCACGTGAAACCAAGTCGATCAATTTAGTTAATATCCACACATTTGTATTTATATAGAGAAAAACATAATGACTCGGCAATCGCTCTACAACACAATAATATAGAATTTACAATATTCAAAGAATAATATCCTCGATTGGATGGAGCAACAGTAATACCAAATACTGAAAATGGGGTTGCTGTCCAATTTTATCGTATCGAGCCTTGCAATTGCCAAGTCATTATGTTTTTTTCTATATAGATACAAATGTGTCGATATTAACTGAAATAATCGACTTGGTTTCACATGATAACTCACACCTTTTTACGGCAGAGTGTTTTCATTGCGAGACTTGCATTTTTGTACATTTTATGTTTTTGGTTTTGGGATTATATTCACAAATCATAGAGGTTAATTTTTAGTACTGACAGTTGGTTAATTGTGTTCCCTATGCCCCAGCTTGTAAAACATAAAAGACATCCCTTGACACATACATTTGAGCATTCTGATGCTACAGACTTATAATTCCGCATGAATAATTACTCTGAGTAGAGCCTTCAAATATCCGCATCATTGAAATTGTATAATGAAAATTATTTCGCTTACTTGTTTTGGAAATCCGTCAATTCATTGAGAATTTGTTCGATATCAACATCGGTCCAGAGAATATCATTATAACCGTCGATACTGTGGTTAACTGCCAAGTAGAGTCCGTATAATTTATTCAACAAATTGAACTCTTTCTTTCTCTTCAGTAGCACGGGATACTCGTTAACTTCCAAACCAAAAAGACGCTCTCCACTGCTGTACATTTCGTACTTGCGCCAAAGATCGTCGAAAAGATCTTGAAATATCATAACTCTGTCGCTCGCTTCTCTCGCAGATAAACCGAGCACCATTGGACCTACTGCATCAAAGTCTTTATCGAAAGCCTCAACCTCGATTTTGAATTTTTCCACTCCTTCCGTTAATTCTTTCAATAATGGTCCTTGAAGTTGAGATATGTTGTTCTGCACTTGTTTTGCCTGTATAAAGGTAGATATAATCAAGGAAAATTTTCAACTTGTCAACTAGTATAAAAATATTTGCCAAAGTAAACCCTTTCCTACGAGCCAAATGTATATTTCGTTTTCTAATCTGGTGAATTAGCTAAGCAGAACACTATTGTAAATTATTTAACTTCTGTAATTTAGAAAAAGTGAAAACTTTTCAAATAAACGTCTTTCATAACAATATTCTCAAGGAAAATATGAAATCCGCACAAGTGTATCTTGCTTGTTACCGGAGATACGGAGATAGAAAAATTTCCTCTGTACCGATTATGATCATTCACAAACATGAAATTTTTTAATATATATACGTACATGATTGTTCATGTTCTCGAAATTGAACCTGAGTGTGTCAATCCTTTCGATATCTTCTTTTGGTGTATCAATTTTGAACCTCGAGAAAACTGCATAAGTTTCTTCCATCAAAATTAATTCCATATCCATCTCTATGAAATGATCTCTTATGCGTTCCAGGCATATCAAAGCTGTTCTGTATTCAAGAAATATATTAAACTTCAACCGATTTATTCTATTTGAATAATGATTAGTGCCTCACGCTCACTTCGAGCGTGATTTCACACCGAAAAACAGAATATTAAATCTGAGTTCACGTGGCGGAAAGTCGAATTCAGCGTGAAAAGAGCACCCTTATCGTTACCTGCATTCATCCAAATCCCTAATAGCTTTATTCATGATTTTTTCTTGCGCTTTAATGAAATCCACCATTTCGTTCAACTTTTTCTTATTTAATTCCACCAGTTTATTTCCTAGTGTAATTTTCCAGGCGTTAGCTTCAATGATAGTTGCGAGCTTGAAGTTCTCTATAGAAATAAAGCAGAAGATAATAAGAAAGGAAATGATTCAATTATTAATCATGAATGAAAAGCTACCGCAAATGCAAGCTTGATTAAGGACAATCATTCATGAATCAATTCTTCATAAAGAGTTAATGTACCCAAATATATAGAGGAACTATTCGTTTATCTGTTTATTATTGATTAACTCAAAACTATTCCCCAATTTTCAAAATTGTTTCACCTATGGAAAGCTAAACTATACCTGAGTTACATGAACTATATTTTATTCTAAAATATTGCTGATCCCTGGGAAAATTACAATAATATACCCCATGATATTGAAATATAGATATTAATGTTATTAATTGGCATACCCTACGAAAATTGTTGATGATTCTGTTGTATTAATTGAGATATTTAGCATGAGAAATAATCTCATATTTCATATTTCAGAAATAAAGAAACTTCCTTGAAATTTCATTACGAAACAATTCTAAAATTCCCTATTATGCAATCTCCATCTCTTTACTTTTATTGCAGAAGAACTGTGTCTTGTCAGACACGTTTCAGTCAAAACTGTAATTACCCACTGAACATTTCTGAAATCTTCTCATATAAGGACTATAAAAACACTGAAAAGATTTGCACACAACAACCAAAGTCTTAGATGAACAAATTCTTAAATGTAATAGTTGGAACATACAACTAACAAGCAGCTATTGCGATATTCAATAAACATTAATTCATTTACTGAAACTGAAATCTTAAGTGTCAAACTCTAAGACCACAGTTAATTACTATGGTCTAAATCGAATCAAACGATAGAAATAACCATGATCTTAGGTAGGATCTTCAAAATCTGTGGTTTTCAGTCAAAGAACAATATGAATCGTTCATGGGCATGCATTTAACGAATGGAATTGTGGCAATTTCAGGTTTTTCTCTGAAATTGATATTGAATGCAAAAGTCATACAATTTTCGGTGTTTTATAGACACACGTCCCGGCTGAAGAAACTTCAGCACACATCATATATCTTTGAAAGAAAAAAGATATACGAAATCAAAGTTACTTATGATTCATATTTGAAAAACTCAAGTTTACATTATAACTCATAAACAATAGAAATATTGGCACATGACAAATTCCGAAAGTTTTTGTACTTTCCAAGTAACTCGAAAACAAAAAAGCTAGCTTGAATATCTTTGCGGCAATCAATTCCTCCTTCAAAAATAACACGGGGGAGCAGGGTCATTTTTGTTTAACCACAATATTTCACATAGCTAGAGTAATAAAATGACGACATCTGTTCTGTACATGAATCTCACCTAAAGATATCTGAATGGGCCCTACATTTTCATATGCTGGAAGTCTTTTCAATGATTCAACCTGGTCGACGTATTGCTGAAACTTCTCTATAATTTCAGCTGTAAGCGGCTTACTATTACAAAATTCTTCAATCTTGCCTTCGCGTTCTTCGGACCAAATGTAGGAATATTGAAGATATTTCTGAAAACCAATGTGCAAATAACAGAAAAGATGTTTAAATCTCATTATACCGTAATAACTTTCTTGATATCAGGCTGTAACAGATAAATAATACCCTGCAAACTCATGAATACTCTAACAATTTCCTTGTTTTCCGTTACAATCTTAAGATAGTTTCTCTTTGGCATTTTCAGACTGGTTTTGGATTCTGAAATTGGAAAAAAATCAACTACATTATTTGTTTGTTTGTTATTCCTTTAATGTGGTCTACTTCCGCCTTTCGACCAATGACACGCCAGGGAATTCTGTCACCTCACTAACCCGGGAATTTTGCCGAACACCTCTCGTGTCGAGGGAAGGGATCTTTAATGTCCAATACATCTGTTATACAGGACCGACGGCTTTACATCTCCTCTGAAAGATGGATACTAAAGCGATTCCCAGATTCCGAAAAATCGGACCGACTTTGTGGGGATTGAACCCAGGTAACTCTGGGCAGGAGACGAGCATCATATCGTCTACGCCACCGAGCCGACAACTACATTATTTTATAATCAACACTAATTTCTATTATAAAGTGCGATTTTGAATGGAAAAAAAGCGTAATTATATCCAGTTCAATTTTAAGGAAATATGATTGAACAGGACAATTTTTATACGCAGCTAGAAGTTTTTGATGAGTAACGTTTCTGTATAAATTATTTTTTTAAGTCTATTTTTTGAAACAGAATCTTGGGATTCACTGGAGAATTCAGTTAAATATACGTTCGATTCCGTCTGCAAACAGCAACTGTTCTCCATGTAGGAGCGACTGAAACTACAGTCAGGAAAGCAAGGGGAAACTACCTGACTTATTCTTCCCCAGGATATCACAATGGACTATACAACAGGAAATATGGCCCTCAGTCCCGGGCAATTTTGGACAAACTACAATACAGGATCATCATGTAGATTTCTCTGGGGATGACACTTCCAGAAACCGTAATGGGGTCGCGATAATCATCAGAAAAGAGAACAACAACTGCCTCATTGCATTCATTTCTATATAAGACAGAGATGCAATAATGAAAATCAATACAACACTAATTACTACAAATAAAATAACATGCTATGCACCAACATCCGAAAGCAAAGAAGAAGACATAGAGCGTTTTTACCGCCAACTGAAACGAGCCCTAAAACATACCCGAAAAAAAAGAAGTGAATATAATTCTTGGCGACTTCAACGCAAAAGTCGGATTGGGACAATTGGATGGCGTAGTCGACACATGAGCTCGGAGTAGGAAATACCAGAGGAGATAGGCTCCTTGAATTCCTGTTCCTGTTCTGAAGTAGAGTATGTTGTTATGACCACGTTTTTTAAATTACCACTTAGAAGACATTTTACGTGCAGATCCCCAGCCGATATTGAAAAAAAAATTGTAAGGAACCAGATCGACTACTTCATCATCAACCGAAGATTCAAGAACTCTATAAGATCTGTGCTCCTTCTTTCGAGGATGAGGCTCCGTTTGAAGAAGATAAAAAATTCAATACGCAAAAGAAGAATGGATATGCAAAAACTGAAGTATAATAACATAAAATAAAAAATCCGAGCAGATCTTAATGATAAATTGAGTGAAACATCCTCGCGAGTTCCTCCTGAGCTTGACATTCAGCAAACACGGAATGAAGTAAAAAATGCAATGGTTAAAGTCACAGAAGGGGAGTTGATATTAGACAGAAGGAAAAAACAAAATTGGAGGACAACAGCCATTTTAGACCTTATGGAGGTGAGATGAAAATATAAGAACATAAATCACAGAAAGTACAGAGAATTACATAAGATGGTACTGAGAAAGATCAAAGAGGCAAAAGAAGTAAAGCTCGGGGAGAAATGTCGCGAAATGAGGAACTAGAAGAGAAGCATGATACTTTCAATCTCCACAAGAAAATCAGTGAAACAACAGGAATGGGAAGAACACGCAGCATCAATCTTTCACAAGACAAAGACAATAACTTTATTTACGGCAAGAAAGGAAGAATTCAAAGATGGAGGGAGCACATGGAGGAAATTTACGGCAGTGGAGAGATAATGGGGGAAGTAGCACAAGGAACAACTGTACTAGAAATAACTCAGGATGAAGTTCTTGCTGCAATCAAGAGGTTGAAGGATAAAAAGTCTCCTGATCCTAATGGTGTTCACGTGGAGCTGTTGAAACTTCTGGATTACGAACAAGTTCGGCTGCTCACGCGATTGTACGACCGGATTGACGACTCTGGACAGTTCCCCAAGAGTGGCTATTGTCAACTTTCATACCAATACCAATACCAAAGAAGGGGAATGCAACGAGATGTGAAAAGTATCAGGTTGTTAGTCTAATGAGCCATGCGTTGTAAGTTCTCTTAAATATCATACACGAATCTACAGAAAAATTAATGGGAACATGTCCGAGACAAAATTTGGATTCAGGAGTGGACTTGGCACAAGAGATGCGCTGTTTGCTGTACAGGTTATGATTCAGAGAGCGAGATATATCAACTGTGATGTGCACATGTGCTTTATCGATTAAAAACCGCCTTCGACATAATACACCGTCCAAGACTTCATTAAACTTTCAAATAGATATAGATGATAAAGATCTGCGACTTACTAGAAATCTGTATGCGAATCGGCGAGCAAAAGTAAGAATCAAACAGGAAGAAACGGTTGAATTTTCTGTGGGAAGGGGAGTTCAGCAGCGTTGTATTCTTTTTCCGATGCTCTTTAACGCTTATTCGGAAATGACTGTTTCAGGAAACACTGCAGGATGTGGAGGATGGTGTCAACATCAACGGCGAAATAATGAACATCCTCAGATACGCAGATGACACCGTTCTCATAGCTGACAATGCAGAAGGATTACAGATAGAACTAATCTAACCTAATAGATCGTCACCTTCACAGTCAGCAGAGGCAACCATGTTGGTGAATCGGTATTGCGGCAAGCCGAAATAGTTACGTACTTGGGCTGCAATCAACAAAGCTTGGGATCACTGTCAAGAGGTCAAGATCCAAGTAGAGGCCAGAATTGCCTTCAATCGCCTCAAAACCTTACTGTGTAGCAAGACGCTGAGTCTGAGATTGAGAACACGAGTCCTTAGAGGCTATGTATTTTCCACACTTCTGTACGGCGCTGAAGCATGGACCTTGACTGATGCTTCTTGTAGAAAATTACAAGCTTTTGAGATATGGTGCTACAGGCATATGCTACGCTTATCGTGGATTCATCACGTTACGAATGGGTCTTAGAGAGAATGCAGAAAGAATTAGGTCATACCAACAACCAAAACTAGAAAAGCGGCTTATTTTGGACATGTCATGAGGAATGAAAAGTATCGCCTACTCCAGATTCTAGAAGGAAAAATCGAGGGTGGAAGAGGTCCAGGCCGGAGAAGAATTTCTTGGCTAAAAAACCTGAGTCAATGGACCGGCATGTCATCAACAGCCTTATTTGTGTAATGTCAGGCCAGGAGCTTCACTCCTGTTATGATACTGTCACCGGTCACATCATACTGTCTGTAGCCAATTTGTTGAATATTTTGAAAACTCAATTAATTTCTCACTCAGAAAAAAAAATTAGATCCGCTGTAAACAAAATAAAATGGGCCAATATGATCCCTAACATCCACAGAGGATAAGCACTAGAAGAAGAATACGTTTGAAACATCTATATTTGATTATAAAAAATACAATACCTTTCGCAGAATTTGTATCATATGTGAATTCTCGTTTTTGGCCCCACAATGAGAGATACATGTTTGTTTCTATCAAATTTTTCACCACCAGTCGAAAGATGTTTTCTATATCTTCCAATGTTGGGTCTAATACAATTATGGGAATTCGCAGTTCTAAGTAGGTCTTAATACTTGGGTGTTGCTCTATATTTAAAACACTGTAAAAAACACGGTTAAATTGATCAAACACAGTATTTATTCAAATTCAACATATCAATACTTTGAACATAAAACATCGCCTCGTGTATTTCTTGTATCTCAATATATATATATAGCGTAGACCTTGTTTTTGTTTTCTTGTCTTGTCGGAAGTTACTTTGCATTTATTGGAATTTAATTCAACAGAATCCAAATATTTTAGGGATAAGACTTACCTAGTTGCTTGTTTTTTCAATTGTTCCAATGAGGATTTCGTGCATTTCACAAATGTTTCACATAACTTCATATTGAAATAGGAGAACAATTCGATGCAGTCACTATGAATAGATTCCAACGTCAACTTAACTCTCTTATCTACCTCTTTGAATGCTGAAAATTTCAGTAAGAATTAATAACAATAATAATACAAGAACTATATTTCAGAGAAGGTACATGAGCAAAACATTGATGAAAATGTATCTAAATGAACAATATACATTAGGTGAAATAACGTCATTTATTTATACCTAGTCCTACTTCTACCCTATTCTCTGTTAATCCAATCATTCAAGGAAAAAGGCTACAATTTTATTAACATTTTTTTATCTGTTTTTTAAAGATACTGAGACTTCCACACTTTTTAAGGTTGTCCGGCAACGCATTGAAGAAACGTATAGTTGCATATATGGGGTGTTTCTCAGATGTTTTTGGAATTGCTGGTTTTGATGTCCTGTTTCGTAATTGTGAAGAGACGAGCATTCAGTGTATTTTGCTTTGATCTCAAACAGATGTATTAAACTTTCATAAATATAGACTGCACATATGGTCATAATATTGTTTTTCTCAAATATATCTCTGCAAGATTTTGTTAATGTTAACCCGAAAACATTTCTCATCGTCTTTTTTTGAATTCGAAAAATTTCTACTGTTTTGGCGTTAGACCCATAAAAAATCAATCCATACTTCATCACACTCTCAAAGTTGGCGAAATAAAGAATCCTCAGAGATTATTCGTTCAGATATTTGCTCATTACTCTCAATCTATAGCTAATTGCATTTTAACTTTTTTCCTAAATATTCTATATGGTGATTCCACAGTAAGTGCTCATCCAAAAACATGCCTAAAAATTTTGTTCAGGGTTCTGGTTTCATTTCCTGGTTTAATAACTTAACTGATGTGGGAGTCCCTATTCTTTGCTGTTTTGTTCTATAGAAGACTATGTTACTTTTTCCTGTGTTCAGAATTAGTCTATTTTTAGAGAACCAGTTTTGTACTCTATCTAAATGAATTGCTGCTGTTTTTAGCAAATTTGGATAATTGTTCCTGTCACTAATGGGTTTGTGTCATCTGTGTAGTTGGTAATGTGACATGTATCTGTATCATCATCCATGATATCATTAATGAAAATAATGAACAATATTGGGCATAGGATACTTCCGTGAGGAACGCCGTGAGTGTTATCTATTATTTCTGATTTAGTTGCCTTGCCGTTTTTCAGTATTTTTACCCTTTCTTTCCTATTGGTTAAATAAGATTGGAACCAATTTAGACAGTTGTGTCTTACCCCATATCTGTCCACTTTCAAAAGTAACTATTGATGGTAGAGACAATCGAAAGCTCTTGATAAATCTAAAAATATTCGGTAAAGTATTTCATTGTTTTCAAATTATTTCATAAAGTTCTCCGTAAATGGCATTACACCTGTGACGACAGATCCACCCTTTATGTACCCGTGTTGATTAGCATTAAGCAAACCGCAAGCTGACATGAACTCCAGTAACCTACTACACATTGCCAGTACAAACAACTTGCGAGTTGCCAGTTTAGTTTTTCTGGAAAAATACCTTTCTTGAATGAATCATTCATAATATAGCATATTACTTCTGCTACTTCGTTGATACATACTTTCATCAGGCTTATGGGTACCTCATCGTCACCACTTGTGTGCTTATTTTTCAGAGTATTGGCTAATTATTCTATTTCTTTACCTGTTACTGGCGTGAGAATGCATTGAATGACGGTTACTTGGGATATTGCAGACCAATTCAGCGACATCTCTGCCTCTGAGCAGTTCTGGTATTATTTTTGACAAATACTCATTGTAATGATTTGCTACATTTTTTGGGTCTCCTTCCATAATCGAATCCCTTGCTCCGCACTTACCACCTATCTCATCATGGATGCTCCACATTGTTTTCAACTAGTAAATTTTGATAATCCTTTTTATAATCATTAAAAATAGGCTTAAACTCCAGTTGATAATTTGATATGAGTTGTAGAGCACCCAGCCTGTTTTTGCACTCCGCTATTTCTGGATCTTCAGCGAAATTCTCACCTCTTTTCAGTTGGACAAGCTTCGGAAGAAAACATTAACGGAACAATCCCATTAAGACGCTGATGAACTCGTTCCACTGAGTATCTACTTCAGCTTCCCCAGCCATGTGAACCTCTACCCAGTCTTGTGTGGCTAATTTTTCATTATTATTCATTGAAAAGCATGGATAGAATGTATAATTTATGAAAAAAAATGAGAAAATACCTTTTCATTTTCTTTGGAGAAAATTCTAACAAGTTTTGGTGTTGGTGACTTATGATTAGTAGTTTGAAAAGTGGGCTTTATTCCCTCATGATCCGAGAGAGCAGTGTGCAGAACTAATAATTTGAAATTAGCAATATGAGAATGCTCAACATTGAATTACCATTTTGAAGTGAAGAACAAACTCATTTTTTTTCCATACATTATAAATTCTATCCATGCTTTTCAATGAATAATAATTAGTACACAGTAAGATTAAAATTGTGATATGGTACTAACCCGTTTCTGGTTCATCCATGAGCCTGAAACTCGATCCTATAGGTTTAATAGCATCATCTGGATCTAACCAGTCAAACTTGTTTTCCTGCAGATTAGGATCGTCAACTTTCTCCAAAAACTTATTTATTAACTCGATTACAGCGTTTTCGATAGCGTAAGACTTATTTTCCATGTCGATCACTAAAAAAGTCAATTAACTATTGAAACTTGCAATGAAAATAAGCAATGCGATAATACAAAATTTATTCTTGGAATATATTAATATTTTTCTTGCGGCGTCATCCTATTAGTGAATGTGTTAATCGATGACTGTCGGTTAGATTTGAGATTTATTTCAGGTTTTCGAAAAAAATCACTACTATACAGAGTGCATTTTTGAAATACGTTAATCAACGTTTCTCTGACTATTCAACTGAAATAGCCAACTCGATTATGCGGGCATTTTATGCGTTGGCTTTTCTCACATAATCACATGAAAAATCAAGATATCGAGAAGTAAGCATTGATTATTTTTTTTTATTTTTATTAACCGTCTATCCTTTTCAGGTACTCGCGGTGTCGTCAAGACATAATAGGATTTGCTTCCTTACCCGAGTAAATTTCAGTAACAAAAAAGCATTGATTTACACATGATTATATCAAAAAAACACCAAAAACCAAAGTTTATGGTAAAATTGTTTGTGTCTGACAAATAGGCGTCTATAGCTAGTAGTACAAGATCCAAGGAAAAATCGTGCTTCACCCATCTGTTTGCCAGATTATATAATTACATCTCATATGTTAACAATTTCATCCTAAAATGCTTGCCTATAAAATTAGGTCCATAATTATATTTAATCAAATAAATTCTAATTAAATTTTTTGAAATACTTTATCCATTTGTCCGCCCAAAGAATTTTATTGGAATCAACAGTTCAAAACATAAGAAACATGTCGGAAAGATATGGCCAACTTATTTAACTACAAACACCAGGACAGGGCACGCCGAAAGGTTCTCCACTTTCTCCATTGCTATATAATATATATTGCCATGACATACCTACTGATACCATTGAAAGCAAAGATTAACTAATAGCATGGAACAATGGTTCTGCAGGTGGCGTCTCAGGCCCAATCGAAACAAATCCCAACTCATAATTTTCAACCACAAAATATTTCCAGAGCCACCAACTATAATAATAGATAAAACAGTAGTAAGACCCTCACCATCAATAAAATATCTAGGAATACAAATATACAACAAACTAAATTTCAACTTGCAAATAAAGACAACCAAAACGAAAGTACTATCAAGAGCGAGATATTTTGCGAAGCTAACACTCAAAAACCAAGGCATCAACATCAGTACGGCATCGAAAATATACAAAGCTATATGCAGACCGCTTCCAGAGTACGCCCATCCAATATACCTAAACTGTAGACAACCAGCCCTTACAAATCTGGAAGTAGGAGAGCTGCCCTAAGATCCATAACAAAGATAAGGCACCCCAACAACATGCTACACACTCTATAAACGTACCAAAATTCAACCAATTGCAGAGAGATTTATGAAATTGAACAAAGAATTCTTCCAGAGACTGAGAAACCAAAATGAGAAATTGGAACTCTTCCTAAACCAGCCCAATAATGCACCTACAAGAAAATTCCCAACATCAACCATTCTACAAAAGTTAAATCAATTGATAATACTATATAAATATATATGTATATTTACCCTAAAGTCCCTCACAAAGTATTAATTAACTTTTTTTTCTAAACACTATCTTAAATATATTTGGCTGAAGGACCACTGGTCAATGGCCCCTTGTCTGTATGTTGTTTTATGCAGTCAATAAAAACTTTTATTATTATTATTTATTACAAGCTATCAGGCAAACAAGTATTTGTATTCATTCATTTCTATTTCAACAATGATTGCATGAGTGTATATTTTGAAATATAAGTAAAACAGAACAATAAAAGTGAAAAACGACTAAATATTAAAATAACAAATTCCCAAACAGTTCCACTTTTGCCAATGAGAAAGAAAGAATCCCTACCTTCTGAGGGCAACTCCTCAATAAACAATATGTTCTATTGGGTTAATAAAAATCTGTCGAGTCCTATTCGTGTTTTCAAAAAAAAGATTTATTGCACACTAAGTCCAAATTTTGAAGAATTCGTCGAGTCTGTTGGAGTCCATTCAGTTTTTGATCACTATCTATATGATATAATACCAAATTAAACTGAACCTCACTCAGAAATACTCTACAACTAACAGAAGAGCTAAAAACACTCAATATTCCCCCTTAAATACAACATTGACCCTCAAAATCAGATTAGAAATGATGCTGTTATTTCAAATACAATATTTGAATTTGGGAGGCTTTTACTTGGTAAAATTCCATTATCAATAATAAAAAACAAGTACTGTGTTTTAAGGAATTTTACTTAATAATTGCGATTTGTAACGCGTTTCACTAGACCGTAGCTTCTTCAGACGAATGAATAATTCATATATAATTCATTCGTCTGAAGAAGCTACGGTGTAGTGAAACGAGTTACGAATCGCAATTATTAAGTAAAATTCCTTAAAACACAGTACTTGTTTTTATTATTCAAATACAATAATAAAATTTACCAAAAACTAGATTGTCTTTCAATGAGTTCACCTTTTTCTCCTCTATTGTGCGACATCTTCATGACCTATCTTGAAAATAAACTTTTCTCCTCAACTAATATTTTAATCAATAACGTTCTCTATAGAAAAGATATGATATATCAAATAGTTAATTGATTTCACCGTTACTGCGTGATAGTTAATCATGAAGAAAATAAGATATTGAACTATGTATTATACTATCACAAGAGTTTATTTAAATTCAGGATTTCCATTTCGGTCTCTCGACCATCTAATTAATAATATTAGCGACGGCATTATGTCTTTCTAAATAATCTGTTGAAGCAAGGACTGAGCAAGATGATAATATATGAAAAACTGTTTCTGAAGAACAAAAACATCTACGACAAGAATCATCTGTATTTTGCTTCATTATGTTTTCTATAATTTCTTGTTTCTCTCTGTTTCAGCGAACAATTCCAATCTAACCTAACCATCTATTTGATGCGATTTCATCAATATAATCATTTTTCAATTCTTTAGGGTGTTTTGCGCGTAATTCCTTCTGCATCCAACTTTCTCTTTTAGAATTATTATCAAATATATCAAAATCTACCTTCTGCATTGCCAAGTTCAAAGGTGTAAGATTACAATCTGAAGTAACAAAGATATCATGTAATTTAGACGTTCTCTGTTTATCATGAAAATGAAAACGTAGAAGAAAAGTCTGTTCACTATGAAGATTGTTCAAATCAGTTAGCCCACGACCTCCAAGATGTCTAGGTAGTGTAACTCTCTGCACAACTGACTTTGGGTGGTGCTTATGATATTTACAAAGCATTTTCCTCGTTTGACATTGTAATTCATTTAGATCAGTTTTAGACCATTTAATAATGTAAGAATAGGAACTGCATAGAAGTTGATAGCTCTGAAAAGGTTTTTACTAGTTAAATGATTCTTGATAATAAGTAAATATAATGTAATTATATTTATATATATAATGTAATATAAAGTTCTAATATTTTCTTTAGTGCTGCTATGGTTAATTGTCTTCTCTGGAACAAATCTTACATATTTATATGTATCTTCTTGATGCATTGGCTCGATTTCGATATTGGAAATCTTTATATAATCAGAGGTGATCGTTCCTTTTTCGATAGAAAGAATTTTACATTTAGGAAGCCCAAATTTTGAATGAATATCATTGGAATAGTTAAAAGTAATCTCAAGTAGACTTTTCGAATGAGATCTAGTTCCGGCATATAATTTAATATCATCTGAATAAATTAAGTGAGGTAATTTGAATTCAGTTGATAGACTTTTCAATTTAAATTCGAAACTAGTAGCATTTAATTCATGAGATAACGGATAAAGGCAAAGACAAAACCAAAGAACACTTAAAGAATCTCCTTAAAAAATGCCACTTTTGATTCGAATGACTTCAGATATTAACGATTCTTCTGAAATATTCAAATGAATGAATTGGTTCTCCAATTTTTCATTACAAATTCAAGAAAAAGACGAAGTGTTATCAATTTCATAAATTTCCAAAATTTCTTGTAACCATGAATGAGAACTATCGAAAGCCTTTTGGTAATCGATAAAAGCTGTATGAATATTTCTATTCTTAGTTTGAGCTTGATTCAAAGCAACATAATCAATTACAAATTGCTCTTTACTACCAAGGTGCTTTTTTCTACATCCTTTTTGATGTTCGGAAAGAATATTATAATTCTCCAAACGTGCATAAAATTATTCAAAAATCCGTAGATCAATGAATAATCCTAGCAAGAACTAGTTCCCAAATCTGCCCGCCATGCACGCAGTCTCCAAGAGTCACAATAGTGCAACTAAGCAGAATGCCGAGAAACGAAACGGCAAACTGAAGTTTCGTCCTTATTAGGAGCTCATCAGTGTCGCATATCGCTTCTCAGCATCCTATCAAGCTACATCGGGTACCCTAACGATTTCAGAAAGGAGGTATCTCGTACATACGAACGAGAGTAACCGAGACGATGGACTGGCTACCGGACTTCGAGAAAGATACGAACACTAACAAACTGTTTGTTATTGTTCGTATCTGAATATATATATATATATATATATATATATATATATATATATATATATATATATATATATATATATATATATATATATATATACCACTTCACACAAAGGAAACTATTAATGAGTAACATTCAATGTTACTTGACTAAGGTCCGTACACTGGATTTTTCCGGGAGAAAGCCTCTGACACTACTCGTTGGTACATTGATATCATTGTCTGATGATGCTATAGTATGTATATATTCTGGTAGATTGATATATTCTCATAACATTTAACGTTATCCTAATATATAATTATTCCAAGATATGTTTTGATTATAATCATTGCCTGGCAATGGTATTAATTACCGGGTGGTGGACTTATATTTTTCATGAAATCAGTTTGATTGCATGAACAGATATATGGGCAACTCGTCGGGGTAAAACCCCTATATATATATATATATATATATATATATATATATATATATATATATATATATATATATATATATATATATATATATATTAGTTTTCTTTCGTGAGTGATTGTTTTCAGACCTAACACAGACAAAAAACTATCAGGATTAACTTGCACGGTTAAAACTCACCAACTATATGCCGATGTTCGATATTAGCATTGAGAAAGTCAACAGGTAACAATGGCTCATTTGGAAGGCAGACCAACGATGTGTTGGCTATATGATCCAAAATTTCATCGATTCTTGCTTCCATTAAATCCTTCACCTGAAAAATATAGAAATTTTGAAATTATATTATTATTATATAACAAATAAGGTCTCCAAACCTTATTGCATACTTTATGCATTTGTGGATATTAACAATCGAAAAGCATGGTGAATAAATAGGCATTGCTCTTGATATCTCAAAGGGATTTGACAGGGTTTGGCACGCAGCCTTGATGAATAAACTAATCGCATACAGCTTCCGAGAAATTATGTGGTTGGATTTGAAGCTTTCTCTTCAGTAGATCGATTCAGGTGGTGTTTGATGGTGTAAGAAATGAATATTTTCAAGATAAAACAGTTCCTCATGACTCCATACTCCCGCAAACTCTTTTTCTGTTACAGATTAATGATCTGTTCTACTCCACCGAAAACAGAATATTTGGGTTTTTTGACAAGTATACTCTGGTTTCACCACTTTCTAGTCAGCGTCCTATACTGCCGAGGAGTCACTGCTGAAGAATATTCCCTAATTCTTGAAGAAGATGGAATTTCTTCAGAAACCGAACATGCACCTTTAATGGCAACGTTGTTACCACCACTAAGCTACACGACATAACACAAGATCAGGCAACGCCGCTGTACTGTCACGACGAGTAGTGCATAGCGCACGATGCTACGATGCAGATTAACAGCGCAGGCGAAACAGTATAAAGGGTACCGCTTGAAACACGATAGGCATTCGAGGTCTCGAAGTGAGAGAACTTGGGTCTAACCCCTAGCTGTACGTACTGAGTTCAGCTGTTCCTACTTTTGATTGTACGTAGTGAGTTTAATTACAGCCCTAGTCGATGACCACGTATTGAGTGGCCACATATCTATCTGTACGTACTGAGTTCAGCTATTCCTATCCTTGAGTTGTTATACACTGCCCTATTCGGTGAACACTAATTGAGTGGCCGCATACCTGGCTTTACATATTGAGTACAGTTGCCATCGCAGCTAGATTGAGAGGTGGAGTAGCGGTCGATCCCCAGGACGACATATTATTGTGAATAGTTACACACACACTCGTTACACACCTACTCGGCATCACAGTCAATACTGTAGTTTGCTGACATGACTATGTGTCAGCTATTGCCAAATCAGCTGATGCTTTAATACAAGGCGCAGGTGCGACCTGGTCTGAAATACTGTTCCCATGTCCGGGGCTCCGCAATCCAATATTCATTACATCTATCTAGTGTCCAGAAGAGAGCAATGCGCCTCATTGACAACTCGACAATCACACGTGATCTCCTACCTTTCGCTAAAAGGCAGCAGATTGCTAAACTTTCTCTTTTTTACAGATTCTTTCATGGTAAGTGCTTTGAAAGCGGAAAGAATCCAATTTCAAAGAAAAACTAGAATTGCGGAAACCTCTTCCTATAAAAATTCTTTTGTTCACAGGGCTGGTGTGCTGTGGAACTCGCTTCCATCGAACATCTTTTCGATAACTTACAATTTGACCCTCTTCAAGAATCGAGTGAATACTCACATTAAATCCTCTCGGGCATCGCCGCCTCCCAAATGTTGAGAATAAAAAAACTGTACTCGGTTTGATCCAAGAAGAATTCCACTTAGTATCATAAGATTCGTCAAAAAAAAAACTTCCTTTTCACTTCTTCACAGGGAATTTGGTTTGAGTCTCGTGTCGCAATTCGAGTTCCAGCTTTAACCACAGCACATCGAAAAGTCCGACTGAATCATGCCAGGGAACATGTCAATTGGTTAGAAGCAAAGTGTGATAGTTTGGTTAAAGGATGATCCGAGATTTTGTCTTTTTCATTGCAAACGATGTTCTCTAGCATACTGACGTCGAAATGAGAGATATGTCTAGTATAACTTTTTACCTACCAATGGTTTAGGTGGAGGTTCAATTATTGTATGGGAAGGAATTTCTTTGAACGCCTTCACTGATCTGGTCATCGTCAATATTAGTACCCTAATACTCGGAAGTAGGCTACAGATATTTAGAAGTCCAGACCTCAACCCCGTCGAACATCTCAATAGAAGATTAAGAATTCAACAAAACCAACAGGCAATCTCGAATGAGGTTTGAAACAGACTGATCGAAATTTGGAACAAAAAAGATCAGAATCCTATATTGATTTTGAGTATGAACATTTCCGGTATTAACAAGTTTTTAAGGACTTTAGTTATTCTAAAAGTATTACATTTTTCATTCCGTTTTGTACTCATTTTCTTTTTGTTTCATCGATATTCCAATAGCCCAGTTATCAGAAATACCTTGTAGCTATACCGGGAAACACTGGCAATAGAAAACAAGAAAAAACTACATCGAGTTAGTTGATATCAAAAGAGTATCGAGTTTGAAGTGGGAAACTATCGAGTTTCAGGCAAGTCTATGCATTGTTTCATTTTCGGCGAATCACGAAATAATATAAATAGGCGCATTCATGTGGTTTCAAGACCGTGCGAGTTCCACACCTGACCTGAGTTCCAGAAATACCTGACCAGGTTTTCAAGGTGGAAGCCAATTTCCAGTGATTTGAATTTGGGAGGCTATTATTTGGTAGAATTCCATTATCAATAATAAAAACAAGTAATGTGTTTTTAGGAATTTTAATGAATAATGGCGATTCGTAAAGCGTTTCACTACACCATAGCTTCTTCAGACGAATGGATGTACAGAAATTATGACAACTATATATAGATAAGAATGAGAATATAAATACAAATGTTCTTGAATAATTAAAAGCTTATTGGACTGCTTCTTCTTAAGTGGTTATTGATGACAGGTATATCCAATAAAATTAAGGAATAGATTGCTCCCTGAAGAGATACAATAGAGGTGAAGGGCTTGAATCGACTTGTTCATTGATGAGTCTACCTGAGTGTTCATGTTTGTTGATTTCTAAAGTTTCCCAAAGATCTACCTTCCAATATTTATTATCTGTATGCGAAATTTCAAACTGCGGATTGAAATCGTGATTATTTTCTTGGAGATGATTCGCGTAATTCGAATCTGATTTTTTATTTGAAAAACTGCGTTCATGTTCCGATATTCTAATATTAAAATTTCTATGAGTCCTACCAATATAGAAATTATAACAGTCATTGCAATTCAATTTATAAACACCTGATTTATTATTTTATCTGATTTGGTTTCATTATTTTTTATATATAATAATAGCTTAGAAAAATATATAAAAATAATAAGAACAAATCAGATAAAAATAATAAATCAGGTGTTCACAGATTGAACTACAATGACTGTAATAATTTCTATATTGGTAGAACACAGAGAAATTTTAATATTAGAATATCGGAACATAAACGCAATGTTTCAAATAAAAAATCAGATTATTACGCAAATCATCTCCTAGAAAATAGTCACTCTTTCGACCCATAGTCTGAAATTTTGCATACAGATAATAAATATTGGAAGGTAGATCTTTGGGAAACCCAAGAAATCAACAAAAAAACACTCAGGTAGACTCATCAATACTGAAATACCCTGTATATTACAACAGGTGTATAACCAATAGATCATGCAATCCATAATATTTCCTTGGTCATAAGATATACATAATATATAGTGTGAGTGAGAAATGGGTATCATTTTATTCACACAGAATATACATGACATATTCACATGTACATTGAATGAATATGTAAAAGGAGGTCCAGTGGATTATCACTGACACATTCCTATCATATGCATGGAATATACACAATAGTTTTAAGAAATATTCTATGTAAATAAATATTCATCTAATGAATATTACTAAAATATTCTTGGAATATATTTCTGCTTATGAGGATTATGTTAAAAAATGTATTAGAAAAGCGAAATTTAAGAACATGCAGCAAAAATTGAACCTACCTCTTTCACGAAAATCTGCACATTCTCCACGATCGCCCCGACTTTCTTGCAGAATTCCGGTATTTGAAGAGATGTCCAAGTCAGAATGGAGAATGCCGGTTCGAATGCGTTCTCCAATTTGATCATAATCGAGCGTATCAACGGTATAAATAAGCATGGAATCATGGTACGCATTTCGTCGTTCCTTTCAACCAAGTTTTTTGCTTCGTCGAACGAATGTAACATATTATCCCTGCAGAAAATAAGAACTTGCCCAACGTCTGGAACATCTAAAATGTGAAATATATATAAATATGTAAAAATTTACATTTACAATATCTACTACTAATTTTCAAACTTCAAAATGTCAAAATATTGAGAAATTATAAGTTATAGTTGTTAATAATTTAGTAGTAGTAAGTAGTAAGTATTCATTCATTATCATACAATGAAACATATTATAATAATGGAAAATTAAACGGGATTATCTCCATTTACGTAATTATAACGAATTAAATAATTGTGACATGACACCATATTTTAACTTTCAAAATTTTTGTGAAAATCAGTTGAAGTCAAAATACCTTGAAAATTGTGATCTGAAACACGACAATGAAGACTTAAATAGATAAATGAGATGAAAAACACAAGGTTTAACTTTAATCTACACTTTATTTGAAAAAATTCGACGACGTTTCGCTGACACAGCAGCTTTATCAAGAATGACAAACAGAATGAAGAGTATGGTATTATAAACAAATCGTAGAACAAGTTGGATGAATAACAGGAAAATCCACACCGAGCCATTGTACAGTTAGTATGAAAGGTAATAAAAACTAATTAAACAAGTTAAGTAGGGGTGAATAATTCACATCTACCTGCTCATTCAAAAGCTTGTCCGAATTTTTGTATCTATTTATTTCTAATGCTTCTAGGAGATCTAATTTTAAACTTTTGATTTTATATGTAATATGTCAAAGTTTTTATTGAATGAATGGTTTTCTTTCATTAAGTGGTTTGAATAATTTGAATCAGATTTATTTTATCGAAGCTACGTTTATGTTCAGATGTTCTTATGCCAAAACTCCTATAGATCCTACCGATATAAATTTTATCACAAGAACCGCAATTGAGCTTATAGATTCCTGATTTACTTGATTTTTCAACACGAGATTTATCATTTTTAATATGTTTACCTAAGTTATTAGAAGTTTTGAAAGTTATATTAAGATTTTGTTTGACGAGAAAGGATTTAATATTTGTACTATACTGTAATAGTATTACAGTAGTGAAAATGGTTTGATCATGGGAAATCCTTTGAGTCCACTTTTAGCAGAGATTTTATGAATAATATTGAACAGAAAATTCATACACATCCACTCATTTCCAAATTTCTTTATTGGTATAGATATGTTGACGACATCTTAGTATGTTTCATTGGAACTACTCGTCAATTAGACTTATTTCTTAATTTCATTAATTCCATCCATTTGAATATTAAATTCACGATAGAAATTGAACAGAACGATTCCATTAATTTTTGGACTTGAAAATCACTAAACGAAATGATAATCATGTTTTTCGGTCTTTCGTAAACCAACAGATACTGATACAATTATACATAACTACTCATTACATCCAATTCAACACAAAGTTGCAGCTTTAAACAGCATGGTACATCGGTTACTCAATTTACCTTTATCAGTAGAAGATTATAATAAAGAGTTAATTAAACATCATCAAACAGATAGCCATTAATAATTCATATAATCCGGATATGATAGATCTAATCATTCGTAAAAACTGTATCAGAAAGCAATAAATGAAGATAATCCTATTCATAAAGACTATAAAATATTCAACAGTTTAACATTCTGCGGTTCTGCAAGTACAAATATTGAATCCTTTCTCGTCAAACAAAATCTTAATATAACTTTCAAAACTTCTAATAACTTAGGTAAACATATCAAAATAATAAATCTCGTGTTGAAAAATCAAGTGAATCAGAAATCTATAAACTCAATTGCGGTTCTTGTGATAAAATTTATATCGATAGGACCTATAGGAGTTTTGGCATAAGAACATCTGAACATAAACGTAGCTTCGATAAAAATAAATCTGATTCAAATTATTCAAACCACTTAATAAAAGAAAACCATTCATTCAATAAAAACTTTGACATATTACATATAAAATCAAAAAGTTTAAAATGAGATCTCCTAGAAGCATTAGAAATAAATAGATACAAAAATTCGGACAAGCTTTTGAATGAGCAGGTAGATGTGAATTATTCACCCCTACTTAACTTGTTTAATTAGTTTTTATTACCTTTCATACTAACTGTACAATGGCTCGGTGTGGATTTTCCTGTTATTCATCCAACTTGTTCTACGATTTGTTTATAATACCATACTCTTCATTCTGTTTGTCATTCTTGATGAAGCTGCTGTGTCAGCGAAACGTCGTCGAATTTTTTCAAATAAAGTGTAGATTAAAGTTAAACTTTGTGTTTTTTATCTCATTTATATCATGGATATACAACAAGTAACGGCCTCCACAATTCAAACTTAAATAGATCTATCCTATGAGGAAGGCTGTTGCATAATGCGGAGCATCTCACAACGAAAATGTTTTATCTATAAAAGGTATCACACTCTGAACATGAAAGAGATCTGGTGCCCGGGTTCGACGGGAAGGAATTTGAAGGATTCTAGTAGAGGAGGAGAATATGTCACACCATTAATCAATTTGTGCGGAAATGCCAGATCCAAAATTTCTTCTTATGTATAAAGCGTGGACATTGGTCGTCTCTTTAAATTGACATAATTCTCGTTTGCGCTCATATGTAACAAAACCTCAGAAATTCATTTTGGATTTTTTCCAACATTGTACTGGCTATTATTCCCCTCGCCGACCAAACTACAATCAATACTCTAAAATGCTTCTTACTAACGTGAATACAAAATTCTTAGGGTAGCTAATTGAAAACCCTGACAATTTCTCAAAATGAAGTCAAGAGCCTCAATGTCTTCTTCTTAATCATACCAATGTGAAGATCGAATACCATTTTAGAGTCGAGTAAGACTCCCAAATCTTTATTATTTCTTAGGTACGTTTGAGGTTACAACCCTCAAGAGTATAATTTGCAAGTCTTGAGGACTTAAGCCGCAAAAAAGTTATAACTTGACACTTAGAAACATTGAGAAACATTATGTTGAGATGGCAATATTCCTCCAGACGAGAAAGATGCTCCTGCAATAATGCAACATCCTCCACCGAACATATCGTACGAAAAATTTTTGAGTCATCGGCGAACAAAATATACTTGATGTTCAAAACTACCGAACCTATATCGTTGATGAAGAGGACCAACAACAACGGCCCCAAGTGCGATCCTTGCGGAACTCCCGAGCTAACCGAAATCGAATAGGATGTGTAACCCTGCAATCTCACTTTTTGTACCCTGTTCCTCAGAAAATCAGATAACCACCCATGCATCACCCTCGTTATACCCATTCTATGCTTATCTAGAAGCAAAATATGATTCGCCTTATCAAAGGCTTTGGAAAAATCAGTGTAAATCGCATATACCCGCGAACTAGTATCCATGGATGCTGATGTCACTGATGAAGAGGAGCAGGTTAGTGATAGTTGACCTATTCTTTACAAAACCAGCTGTTCGTCATTCACCACCGACATACACTTCCAAGTAAAATAGTTACAAACTAAATTGTCAAATAGTTTCGGAATAACAGATTGAATACAAACCCCTCTATAATTAGAAACATCAGATTTATCACTTGATTCAAAAATAGGAACCAAGAAGGCCTCCTTCCAATATGAAGGAAATCTTCCAATACTAAGAGAAGAATTGAATATCCTCGTCAGAGGAGAAGCAAGCGAAAAAATGCAACTTTTTAAAACTGTTGATGGTACATCATCTTGACCCAAAATATACTTATACTTAATGCTTTGGATTCCCTCAAAAACCTCAGTGGAACTTGATGTGAGTTGACTTATATCTAACCGTTCTGAAATATCGAGCTCTCGAAGAACAATGTGTACTCTAATGAATACTTCTGAGAAGAAATCGGCAAACAAATTGGCCCTATCTTCCCCCTCAGAACATCTATCGCGTAAATGTATTGTTTGTGAAATTTGATTTGTTCCCTTCAAATTACGTATATATGACCAGAAATATTGAGGATTGGATTTTACACTTCTTTCTATGTTTCGTATGTACCCACTATACAATTCGTCATTGAGTTTAGCACGCTCCTTCCGTAATTCCTTAAAGACTTGACAATCACAAGGATCACTTGACAGTTTAAACTTGCTGTGATATTTCTTCCTCTTGAATATTTTTGATATAAGTTCACGATTGAACTACGGATGATAATTTGAAACCTTAGAAACTTTCTTAGGATTAAACATTTCAAATGCAGTGAAAAGTATACCATAAAATCTATCAATGGTAGAGTCAATATCATCAGATTCACAAAAATCCCAATCCACAGAGTTAAAGAAGTGATTCAAAGATGAATAATCAGTTTTTCTGAAATCATAATCCGGATTGTAAGGTATGGGATCAGCATGAAAATTTTTCTTCACAATTACTGAAGCACTAGACCAGTATGATGTTCAGAATTTTCATAAATAAGTTGTTCAGCCACAGAAACCTACACATTTTCACAACTTGTATAAATGAGATCTAACAAAACATTACGATTATTAGGAATTGTGTTTACCTGGTTGAAGTTCAAAAATGTGTATATATAAGAAATACAGTGTGTAATAAATTGACCATCTGACCACTTCGCATTAGGCACATTAAAATCACCACAAATAAAAAAGTTTGCACCGGTATTACCAAGCTACAACTCCTCAATCGCTTCACAATGTCGCCTATAAATATTCTCCGGAGATCCAGGTGGTATGAACACTGCACCAAAAAAAGTTTTTCCAGAACTGGATCCAATAGAAACAAATAGTTGTTCAACATCATTGAATGTATGCCCAATTCTGAATCCATAAGATTGCTTCTGACAAGTATAACTACCTCCCACTACCTCCCGTCTGCTTGGAACTCGAATTAGGATTACGATCAAGGCGAAATAAATCAAATCCCGGAGTTCTTACTTCTGAGTCCACAATCTGGTCATTGAGCCTTATTTCGACAAGAATTATTTCCTAAGTCCTATAGATGCTTATAAAATGGAAAGATATAAATAACTGAACAACTGAAAAAAATTAATGTCCGCAACTATTTAAGTAACAGGCAGAATAGTGCAGTTCTATCTCGAATCCCTCTATCTCAATAGTTTCCGTTTATAAATAGTTTTGTGAGAGTTTCAGGAGGATCCATATACGAAATCGAAAATTCAAAAAACTATAATTTGAAAAACTTTGCGTTTACAACGTAAACCGCACATCTAATTATGGTATATCTGTCTATTTCAAGCGATTTATTTTCAAGAGACGTATAGAAACTACAGCTACTTTTGACTTCTTTCTCTTTTGCTTTACTCGTTTAGTTTGGAATAAATTGAGAGTTATCAATCAATACATAAATGCATTATTATTATTATCGACAAGAAAATGAATATCATTCCAGTGCAGCTTACAAGTTCAAGTCGATGTTAATTCTTAAGAAAGCTCGTAAATATGTGAGCGATACCTATTTGGAGTCTTTAGAAATTTATTAAAATACGATAGCTACTTGCCCCAAAAAGTTATGAAAGTTATAAACTAATTGAGATAAAAAAAAATTATTCAGTTTTTCGCAACTAATTCCGAAACTATGAGAATTTGGAAATTATCACAAGAGGTTGTTAAAGATCCAAAACTTTTAACACTTTTTGATTTTTCTTCAGTTTTCGCAAATAATTCAAAACTCATTCAATTGAGATTTCAAAGGAGACAATGAAATTTTCTATGAAAAATCCTATTTTGTGAAATTTTACCTGCGTTAGTCATTATTTAAATTTACAATTACCAGCCGTTTAAATAGAGCACACCTTGAAACAATTTTTTATAGTATTCAATATAAATTCAAAATTGAATATATTATGATGTCATTTGAACACTTAAACGAATGAAACCTAACGAAATGTTTTCGGATTTCCGTTTTCATTGAAGATCATAAAAATGTTGAATATTTATTCCACAATTTTTCAATTTCTAGAGTTACTCTCAAATGTAAACTCGATTAGAATACGTCATAAAAGTATGGAAATACTGTTTATCTTAATTATAAATTTTAAGAATCGATAAGAGTGAAAAATGTTCCGTAAATTTTAAGAATTAAGATAAACATGTGAATACTTGAATGGTGTAATCTTATTGAGTTTTTATGTAAGAAGAGTTTCAGAAAAGAAAAATATTCAGACTATTTGTTCTTACTAGTCAACTTTGAAAATAGGTAATAGTACATACTTTCCAATAAGCTCTAAACATTTAAAAATGACGTAACTATCGAAACCGGTCTTGGGAATAAGAAATGAACATTGTGAAAATCAGACAAAAGTGTTTCATTTCAGTTATATTATTTAAATATTTTATATTGTCATTATCGGAAATGGGAGTCAATGAAATAACTCAACAGGTTATCTAACCTAATATGTGTGTGTTGCTTTAGTGAGTGAGGTGCAAGAATACTTCGCTCCGTGTTAAATACCGAAAATATTGTTTTTACGATCGAGTTTGATACTCAAAATTTCGGTCTCACCATTCAGCAGTGGATCAACTAAATTGACCTATTTGTAAAAGACAAAAGTTCGTGGGTTTTGGGTGTTATCGAAGTCACAATTTATGTATCTTGTAAAACTGCAGTAATTTATATTCACCATATTTACCGAACGGCTGATAAGAGAACGTCGCGATATTGACAGCGATAACAGATAATTATCCTAATCGAATATTAAAGCGGTCCATACGGTGCGTGATAAACTTGCGACATACCTTTCAATGGGTGAATTTAGCGATAAGCAGAAGAAATATCTGAAAGATCTACTCGGTGACCTCAATTCATCACTAAACAATAAGATTCAGCAACTTGAAATAAGTATAACTGCGAAACTTGAAGATGTAAGGTCAGAATTCGAGGAAAAGGTGAGAATTTATGAGGGAAGAATTAAAGAGCTGGAGCACATCAATGGGAAACTTCGGAAGGAATTGAATTTTATTGATAAAAAGCAGAGGAAGAACAAATTAGTGGTTCATGGTCTTGACCTGAAGTTGGCAATATCGAAGAAAAAGTTATCGACATTGCGAGAAATTCGCTGCAGGTTGAACTAAACAGTTCTGATATAAATGATATATATAACGTTGGAAAAGGGCAAAAAACCTGTTATAGTAGAATTAATATCTTACAGAAAGAAATGTCAAATACTTAAAGGAGCGAATAAGTTAAAAGGGACCAGTATCTTCTTATCACCGGACTTATCGACCGAAGAAAGAGCTCAACATAAAATGTTGGTAAATCATATGAATGAAGCCAGAAACAGGGAAAGCAAGCAAAGATACAAGGAAGAACACTTATAATCGAGGGACAAACTATCACTATACAACAATTGGAAAAACAAAAACCGCTGATGAACCGAAAATTTTAGTGAAAACTTAATACATCCAGGTAACAAGGAAAAAAGGGCCCAGTAACAAGGTCCACACTTAAGTAGTATTTTGTTGATATTGAATATGGATGCCTACGTCCGGGATGTTAGACCTATAATTATAGAGACGAAAGTTATTAATGATTTGGGGGATTGCGACGGATTGATGTGCGGAAATGGTTTCAGGGTCTTCCACAATAATATAAGAAGTATATCTAAAAATCTGGATGAGTTGAGTATTGCTTTGGATAGATTGAAAACCGAATTTGACTGTATAGTACTTACAGAAACGCACCAACTCGATAATGTTGATCTGTATCGTTTTAAGGGATTCAGCACCATTTATAATGCAGGAGATATAAACAGGAACGACGGAACAATAATATTTATTAAAGATAAATTTAAATGGCAACATCAAGTAATAAAAATCTCTGAAATAAATGCTATAAATCTATATATCCATATTTCCAAGAAAGTAATTGTCCAGATACTAGCTCTCTACAGACCACCTTGCTTGAAAGCATCCGATTTTGTCGATAACCTAAAGCCGTTTCTCAGCCAGTGTCGGGGAAATCATGACGTGTCCATTCTTCTGGGGGATATCAATATAGATATCCTCGATCATGAGAATAACGTAACACAAGAATATCTAAATATACTTTATGAGGAGGACTACGTTTCAGCAATAAATACGTATACTAGATCCCAGGGCAACACAAGGACATGTCTTGACCATATCTTCATAAAGAGTTCATTTCCATTCAGTGACTTCTGCCCAATAGTATGCAGAATCAATATAACGGATCACAATCCAACTCTCCTTGGTATTAGATGTCCTGATGCATTAGCGCCACAGGTGCCTACAAACAATAAAAAGTTCAAAAACATAATTGATTTCGGAAAATTGAAAGGATGTCTGAAGGAGGAGAAATGGAGCTTTGTATACTGTGGTACTGATACGGAAGAGATTTCAAAGGTATTCGCCAAAACTGTAATTGGCTATGTGGAAGCTTGTACTGCAAGAATAAAACTACCAAAAAAAAGATAAAGCGAAAAGAGTGGGTGACAGATGGTTTATTAAAGTCCATCAATCATAAAAATGAGATGTACAGGAAAGTCCTTCTGAATCCAGGTGATATTGAAATAAATAATTCATATAGGGAATACAGGAATAGACTCAACAATTTAATGAAATTAACTAAAAATAACTATTTAAAATCTCAAATAAATAAGAATAAAAGTAGCTCTAAGCTTTTGTGGGAGACTGTGAACAAAATAAGGGGTAAAAATCTAAAGACGACTAATATTGATCGCATACGGGGAGAAAATGACAGTTACCTAACAAACAGAGAAGATATTGCAAATTATTTCAATAAATATTTTACCAAGATTGGAACCAGGATGGCGTCAGAAATACGCAAACCGTCGAGAAAAATTTACGAGTCTCATCGAACTTCCAATTCTTTTGGATTTGTCGAGACTTCTCCTGAGGAAGTGCAATGTGTTATTAGAGGATTGAAATCTGGTAAGTCACCAGGTTATGACGGTATAAGTGCGGAAACTCTTAAGAAAGTGTCTGAATTGATTTCTCATCCTCTGGCATTTATTTTAAATAAGTGTATTAACGAAGGTGATTTTCTTCGATTTTCAAGATTGCTATTGTTAGACCTATTTTGAAAGGAGGTGATGGGACGCTTCCATGTAATTACAGGCCACTTTCGGTTATCTCAATGTTTGGAAAGATTTTGAAAGAGTTCTCAAGGAACGAATTAATAGTTTTTTGGAAAAATTTAAGGTACTTTCATCTAGACAATTCGGTTTCAGAATTGAAAAATCGACCGAGGATGCAATGGCACTCCTATTATCAAAAATTTATGAGGCAATGGATGGAGGCGTCCCAGTCTTATGTATATTTGTTGACCTATCGAAGGCTTTTGACACCGTCTGTCATTGTGATTTGCTTAAAACACTAGAAAATATTGGATTTAGAGGTAACTCTCATAAGTTAATGAGAAATTATTTGAGTAAAAGAGAGCAAGTTGTAGAGATAGACGGTGTCAGAAGCTTTGAGACAATAGTTCAATGTGGAGTCCCTCAGGGGACAGTTTTAGGACCAATATTGTTTTGTATTTTTGTTAATGACCTCTTTGCCTTGAATACTTCTGGGGAAATAATATCTTTTGCTGATGATACAGCTATCGTTTACCAAGATATTTCTTGGAAATCTCTCAAGGAGAAGTGTGAAGTTGATTTTGAATTGATCTTGAGTTTTCTGAGGGAGAAGGGTCTCACTTATAATCCTGAAAAGACTGTATATGTACCTTTTGCGAGTTATATAACCTCATTGCCAGATTACAATCATTCAAATATTCAAGTGGAGAATGATATTATTCAAATAAGACAGACAAGATCAGTCAAGTACCTCGGGGTGGTGTTGGATTCTCATCTTCGATGGGACTCTCACGTATTGTTAGTGTCAAGGAAAGTACGAGGTCTCTTACCTTTGTTCAAATACTGTAGGGAATTCTGTGATGTGACTCAATTGAAGGTCCTCTACTCGGCATTGGTTCAGTCTTTGTTGGTTTATGGGATCCTTGTATGGGGTGGTGTAGATACTTGCTACCTAAAGAAATTAGAAGTACTACATAAAAGAGTCATTAAATGTATATTGGGAAGAAATATTACTTACCCCTCAAACGAATTATTTCATGAAACTGAGCTACTGGATTTGAGGCAGCTTTTTTGTAGTAGAATGCTTGTGTATTTTGTAAGCAATAAAAGTGAGGATCATTTAATTTCTCATGGTTTTCGGACCCGATATGCAACAGGTTATTTGCTTCCTAGAATGGCTAAAACAGTGGGTCAGAGATGTTTCACATTTCTGGCGCCCAGAGCTTTTAATATGCTACCTTTAAGGTTAAGAAATTTAGTCTCTATAAATTTGTTCAAGAAAAAAGTTAAAAAGTGGCTACTATCGAATCCATGCTCATTGATGTTATCTATGGTCGACATTAAAAATGCTCCAATCAGATAGATCAATCAAAACCAACCGCCTACAAAAAAAATTGTATTGTTTTCGCTGGGAATGGTTATTTTTCTTTTTTCGTGTTCTGTATTGGTCGAATTTTTCTTTTGTATTTCTCTTACTAAGGCTTCTTTGTTAAATACTTACCGCATATAAAACCATGCACAAGGGCTACCTTCAATGGTTTTCTATTGCTTAATTAGGTATAAAGAATAATATTAAGTTCAATTTTACGTCTTTGTTTCATTGTATTAGTTGTTCCATATTCTATGTAAACATACTAGAATATTATTGATACGTATGCTGTAGAGTGATTGAAATAAAGAAATTATTATTATTATTATTATTATTTCGATAAATTAATTATACAATTATTTTTCAATAGGATTTTATCCTTTCTCATTTATAATCAATAAATATTCAATACCATAAAACATATTTCATGATTATTTACCTTCACTCTGTGAAACATCAGGGATCATTTCCCTAGAGTCGAAATTTTCATTGGCGTCCATATTTTCGATGAAAAAAACACAGAATGTTATTCTAAATATGGAAATCTGACAGACAATAATTATTCCAAAGGTGACTATGACATTTCCCATTTATTATAAAGGAGTAAATTATTTAATATTTAGCAAAATCAAACCCCTACGTCAGGGGTGCTCAAACTTGAACTGCTGGCGATCTACCTCAATATTTACACTTACGATCGACTCTGAGAGGCTGCAAGTATGTGTGATGCAGGGTTGTCTTACATACACGATACACCCTACCTACCTACCTACCTAGGTAGGGTGTACCGTAGCATAAGTAGATATTAGCTTTCCGCACAATATACATTATTTTAGTCAAGGTTTGGGTTAGGTTTAGTTAGGTTCTTCTCTATAATATCAATGAAAAAGCTCATAGTTATTCAAAATTGCGAGTTTATTGGGTGTTACAAAACAAAAGAGATATATGGTGTTGAACTTAACTTAGGAGTGACTTTGGATGTTGAATCGTGGCACTGCATGTCCTCGTCATACTTTTCACAAGATGGTACATAACCAGTGAGTGTTAATCGCAAGCATGACATATGATCGTCAGTTAGTCGATTGCGATATTTTGACTTAATTATCTTCATTTCAGAAAATGGGGACTCGCACAAGTTGACCCAAACATTGCCGTTAGTTGAAGGGCGATTTGCCTTAGATTCGGGTATTTATCGTCAAGTATAAAATACCAGAAATTTCTATCAGTTGCTGTAGCTTTGAGATGTATATCTGATATAATCTGCACCAACTCATTTTCAACAGAACATGAGTTCATATCAAACTGACTTGCTGTTTCAGTAGCTAATTCCTCAATGTTTTTATATGAAAAAGGATAACTCATAAATGATGCCATACTTGCCAATTTACTGCAATCATAAAAACGCATTTCAAATTGTCCCAAAATATTTGATAATTCAGCCTCAATCGTATCATAATTCAACTGAGGAATCCTTGCTTTCAAAGACGGAAAATGTTTCAGTTCCTTTCTTTTCAGATGATCTATCATAAGTTGCAATTTACTTTTGAATGCGTTTGCTGCGCTAATCATCTCAATAATAGTTTTTCCTTTACCTTGAAGCTCCAAGTTAATGGTGTTTAAGTGCATTGTGATGTCAGTTAAAAATTCCAAATTAGTCAGTCACTTTTCGTTTTTTAACATCTGAGTGTCATCACTTCTTTCGTCTATAAAAGCTGTTATTTCAGGTAATAATTCTTGAAATCTTTCTAGGAATTTTCCGCGACTCAACCACTTCCATGTGAAGAACTAAATTAGTGTGTTCAGCCATCCAAATGAAAATACACAGCTGGGCAGTGTCTGTCAGATCGGTGGATCCGTCGAACTGTAAAGAAAAGTATGTACATTTCATGATATAATGTTTTAGTTTATCTGTCATGTTCTGACTCTTGACTTAAATACGCCTTGTGACAATCAGACTAGATACCTGAAGTTCTTTAATATCAGACATGATTTCTGTTTTATTCTAAAAATCTCCAAATAAAGTCTCACCCGCTTCGATAAATGCTTCGTTCACAACCGATCCATCTGCGAATGGTTTCTTGTGTTTCGCCAATATATGGGATTTTAACTGACGCGATCGTTGCAGCTTAACATTGTTTGGCTGGTCTTGTGAACATGGTTTGTTCTTTTTTCAAACAAGATATCAAATAACGTACTCGTTTTCTAAATTCACTCTGTGGCGAAAAATCCTTTTCATAGTTTTTATGAACCGATTTATGATGTCTCTCTAAGTTACCAAGCTTAGGTATTGCAACTGACGCATGACACATAAGACAAATGCACTTATCCTTCACCATACAAAAGAAAAATTCTTTTTCCAAATCGTTATTAAAATGATACGTTTTAGATTTCTTCGCTCTACCAATTTTGTACTATTTAATAATAAACTTTGTATTTACGTAGTATTGCCTTTAAGTTACAGTTCAAAATGACTCCAATTCCTGCAGGCGGAACATTTATATCAGCGTGAACGAAAGTCTCAAATGTTCTCGTCAAACGAGCCGCCTAAAATTTCTTGAAAAGCGGCAAGAATAAAAAACGCGGCTCTTTAAGCCGCGCGTTCCTTTGATTAAGCCGCCTTTTGCCGCTAGCAGAGTATTATTTTATTACGTAATAAATTTTTAGTTACAGACTTATTAAAAATTGTTTTATTCTCGAGATCTACTCAACAAGCACTCGCGATCGACTGTTTGAGCACCCCTGCCCTAGATGTTATGACGGTTTTGATTAATACAATTTGATAACGTAAAAATATACTGGGTGTTCTTTTAAAAAACTACAAGTTTAGTCTACAACTCCAAAACTGGACCTTTTAGACAAAGAGGATACACCACTGCATTCCCCGTAACAAATTTCGTACGATGCAATTTTCATCATTGAGTCTTGTTAAAGGATAATCTAGATACGAGGGATACTCAAAAATTTAAGATTTTGAAAATCACCTTGAAAACGAAGGGGGCTATGAAACTTTCGGTGACTGCATCTATTGTTTCATCAAAATGTAGCACCATTCCGTGGAAACCACATCCTTCTCTCTTTAGTTTAAATGAAAACTATTTTGACATTCTACGGGCACTTTTTGGAAATAATGCAGGAACGTTCAGAATTTTTCTGTTAAATAGTTTCTGAATCAAAGTATAAACTTGTTTCCACTCCGTGGAAATCGCGTTCTTCTATATCTATTACTTTAGGTGTCACCTTTCAAGGACAACGATTTTAGGACACCTTGTACAGTGTTTTTAGTGTCCTTCAGTTATTCTAAATTGACAATTTTTGCGTGACACCAAATTTATATTCAATAAGATTTATGTATCGAAATATATATAAATAATGAGGAATTACTCATTTTCAAAAAGTTTTGCGGTGATATTTGGACAACCTTTTCATAGCAACCAGATAACATCTACAAAATAACGAACAAATCGAATACGAGGTAGAACATACATTCTGTCAAAAAATTACTGGTAATTGATAATTTAGAAAATCTGCTTGTCGATTATCAAAATGTTTTTTATAATAACGCAAACTTTGAACACGATTTGCCACTTAGTTTGTTTACAGTGCTCGATTTTGTCAGTTCTCACAAGTGTGTTTTGCGATTTTTACAATGGATAAAAATATCGAACAAAGAATTTGTCTCAAATTTTGTATTGCAAATGGAATTTCGTGTGCTCAATCGCTGAAAATATTACAGAAGCCTCACGGTCGATCGACTCTATCAAAAACACGTGCATTTGAGTTATACAGTGCAGGCAATAGCGGCCGCGATATAGTGGACGATTTTCCTCACTCTGGTCTGCTATCAACATCTTCATCTGTAGTTAATACCGATAAAGTGAAGGAAATGGCAATTGAAAATCATAATTTAACTTTGAGCGAGATAGGCAATGAACTTTCTGTGTCTCTCGAATCAATTCTTACTATTTTTAACGATTGTTTGGCCATGAAATACGTTGCCGCCTGACTAGTTCCAAAAGACCTGAATTCTCTTCAAAAACCGGATCGCGTAAAGGTTGCTGAAGACATACTAGAACGAGTCGATTCCGACCCCACATTCATAAAACGCATTGTAACTGGTGATGAGACATGCGTTTGAGTTTAACATGCAAATAAGTCAACAAGCTTCGGAATGGCGCCTTGCAACTGAACCGAAACCGAAAAAAATCACGTCAAAGTCGATCAAAAGTTGACTGGTTTCTTTGATTACCGCGATGTTGTGCACTCGGAATCCTTGCCAGGTCAAACGATAAATAGAGAATATTATCTGAGCATTATGCGACTTTTGAGAGCAAATTCGTCGACAGATCGCTTTCTTGCAGACACCGTGTGTAGCATTGCGGAGAATAGTCGAACTAGTGTAACTTCTTGAGGTGTTCTGTTTATTTACTCTTCGTTTTCATGGTTTCCCGGTGGCGATGGTGGTTAGTCTCTGTGTCGGTCCGTTGAAGGGCGCAATAACATATACAAGTTTTGTAGCGCTCCAACGGATTGAGAAGAGTAGGTGACGGTCTGGCCTGATGTTGTGAATGGGTAGACAATACTGACGAGGTCGAATGAGACCGAAACTGCAATCTATTGCTCCTATTCATGACATCTGCCAGAGCTGTACCACTGCTGCGTGGCCCTTGTTGCACCACGATAATGCACCTTATCACGGTGATTGAATTTCTGACTAAAAACTCAATATCATAGAACAACCACCGTAATCGCCTGATATGGCTCCGCCCAAGTTTTTTCTCCTTCTTAAACTCAAATTACCACTTCGAGGTACCCATTCTGAATCAATAGAAGACATAAAAGGGAATTCGTGGCAAGAACTGAGGTCGGTTTCAGAAAAAGCGTTTGAAAAATGTTTTGATGATTGGAATTATTCGTTAGCGTAAATATATTGTTCCGGAAAGTACCTACTTTGAAGGCGATACAATAAATTCGGATGAAAAATAAATATTTTGCGTTTCATCGCCCAGTTACCGGTATTTTTTAGACAGAACTCACAAGTAAAAATGGACAATGGGGAAATATCTGCTCCATAAATTAAAGGCTTAAAACCCTAAAATAATTAATTCTTTGTTATAATAGTTTCAAGCACAGTCTGATAATTCAACTACAAATAGGAGAAGATACTCACGTAATTTCAACTTATACATAAGTTCAGACTCTCTTATAACTTCCACAATATATGGATGAAAGTTCACAGTATACCTTTCGGTTGTAGGATGTCTCACCAATATTCGCACATTCAAACATGATCGTACCTAAAAACTGTTTTTCGATCATTGTTTATAAGAAAAAAGAACGTGTTGATATTGGTTAAAATTTTTTGTTTGATAACTGCAAAAGCTTTTTGATTAAAATTTGACACAAATAACAGGGGCTGTATTCTTAAAATTAACCGATTTTTACTTAGTTATGACTAAAGATGGGTTTATATTACTTTGCGATAGTACATCTCTAACTTTTCGAGAATTCAATATAAATAATATCTACAGTGGACTTTACAGTTTAAGTACCTAAAGAAAAACAGATTGGTAGATAACATTAATACACACATTACATGGATTGAATTTCCAGCCATCCATCCATCGGCTTTAACCATGAACATATATGGGTCCTCTATTCATTGAGGAATTAATAATGTGTCATAACTTACTGAATCAACAGGGTATCAATAAAATGATTTGAATAAAAATTTCAATAATAAATATACATATTCTAAATTAGTTCTTACCTGTGCACTATAGTCGTACCAACCTTCATGATACAATTTTTCATAATGTACAAACACCATACACAAAGAATTGTACAACTGAATACATTTTGTACTTTATGATGCTTGATTACCTGAAGAAAAAATTAGATGTATCTATTACACTGTTCTGTTGTTCTCTCTTCCTACCCTAGTTCTCTCATTAAACAATAACATTGGTTCTTCGATTCTCTTATAAAACTGCCTGATCCACATAACTCTACCAGCTACAGGAGGCATGTTCATAGGTAACAATGGTGACTGTCTTTCTTCATTGTAGATATCTCTCAACAGGCCAAGTTCATCTTGAAACATGATAATTGCTTCCAGATATCTTTCATCCAGATGCAAACAAGGAAGATTCAATTTCTCGAATCTGAAAATATCCAAAACAAGCATTCAATACTGTTATTTTTGAAATGCTAAAGGAATGATAAAATAAAGAAAAACTTTGGTCTGATATGCGTCTGATTAGCCACTCTAGGAACAGCCTTGTTTCACCGGTCCGGAGCCTAGGCTTAGAATTTCCCTGGACATAGCAAGGACGGAAAATAACCGGTGGTTGAGCCTGAAGATACGGGAGCACTGGTTGAATCTTACAGGTCTCGGACAATCTTGACTTGCCATTAATGGACCTTCCACTGGGAGAGCCAAGACTTTGCTTAAGCTCTCCAGGCTGGGCCTGAGAGTTTTAATTGCCATATTAAAGGGGTACTGTCGCCTCAGAAATCACAAAAGTAAGCCAGGATTATTTGAGGAGCCTTTATGCCGACTATGCGAGGAGGAAATATAATGAATAGAACACATCATGTGCGAATGCTCAGTTGGGGATAGAATCAGGCTTGGTGAACTTGGATCTAACAGAATGAAGCTGACTAAGCTTATAAGGCTCTCAACTAATAAAACTTATAGCCTTTACAAGGATGCTGGTTGTAGGTGAAATTTAAGACACAGTGTGCCACAATAGACCAGTGGCTCACAATGGTAAGGCTGTCAATCAGCTCACACTCAATCTTTATATCTACCTATCTTTGTATCTAAAAACTTACTTTTCAATAGTTGCCAATTCTCTAGATGGGCAATGATTTTCTTCAATAAACTATTCATGCAATACGTTAAAGTTCAGAGAATCCCACCATGTATATTAAACTAGCTAATGCCCTGGGCATTGTTGCCGTGAGAGAAATAATTGTTTGAAAGAGGTACCTTGTAAGCATGGATGATAGAAGGAATTAGTCTAATTCACAAGACTATACGAAACCAATTAAGTTGAAAGAAGAACGGTATTCAGTTTTTCGCAAATACTTCAGAAAATGATGATTATCTCAGAAACACCAAAAGCAATAGTTAAAGATAACGAAATTTCTAATAAAAAAGGTCTCACCCTAAGATTCTGTCCCTTTTTTTATAAATTTAATTCAATATTGAAAAAAGCACTCCACATGGCCTTCGAGACAACAGTGATTGCTCTCCAGGATACTATAGAAACTCTGCTTCTTTTATTTATAAGTTTAATTCAGCGATAAAAGTACACACAACCAAATTTATATGGAATCACCCGATATTTTGAATATTACCTCAGGGATTTCGGAAATTTCGAAAGATTGTTTGAATTGATCCTTTTCGAGATATTTCAATTGAAAAAATAAATAAAGGTTTATTTTGAGAAAGAAACAAATGAAAGAAAATGACAGACTCCCTCCGCATGTAGTAAAAGAATTGAAAATTGTTTTCTCACGGAGTAGATGTTTTTTCTCGACCCCAGTAGCTTGTATTACCTCCTTTTGGACTGATACAAGCCTGAATCCATCTAGGCATGCCTTGGATTTGGTTTTCGACCTCCTCTGGGGTGCTATTCTGCCATTCTTCTGTGGCGTCTTGGATAAGCTGTTGTGGGGTTCTTGAATTATCCTGGAGCGATCTAATTATCCTCTTGAGATTATCCCATGAATGTTCAATAGCATTTAGGTCTGGAGAGCAAGCTGGCCAGTCCAAAATAGCGATTCCCTCTGTTCAAGATAATGTCGCGCGAGATTGCTGGTATACGGAGGGGCATATCTTGCATAAAAGTGAAATTCTCACCGTGGGCATCTCGCCAGAGTCTCACTATGGGCTCCAGCACTAGGTCCACGTAATTTCTAGCAGTTACACTCTACTACTCTCTACACACTAGCCGATACGAATCGAACAGATTCGTATCTGTTTTGCTTCCCTGTATAATGCCACCCCAAAACATCAAACTGCCCCCTTGGTATTTCGGAATTTGTCTTGTTGCTCGGAGTCTAGCTTGTCTGCCACGACCCCTTGAAACCCGAATCCGGCGGTCATCTGATCGAACACCAATTCTGGTCTCATCCGAAAAAAGAACGTTTCACCAATTCTCAATATTCTAATTTTGGTGCTCGATACACCAACTAAGTCTATTAATTTTTTGTTGTCTGGTTAGCTCTGGATCTTCTTAAGGGCCTTCTGCTGTATAAATTCCTTGAAAGAAGTCTTTGACGTATCGATTCGACTGATACATGCATATCTGTTGCTTCCAGAAATTGCCTTTGGAGTATGGGGTGCGATGCACTAGGGTCTCTTCTTGCGATTTAGCACAAAATGCGGTCTTGTTCTTCAGAAGTGATCTTCCTTCGTCTTCTTCTAGGCCTATTTTGCAGAGATTGTAGCTCCACGTATAAGGCGTAGGTTTTTTAAATCGCCCCCTGTGATGCCCCCATTATAGCCGCTATATCCCTCTGTGTCACCCCTTCTTCAACGAAAGCAATTATTCGACCCCTCTGCACATCAGACAATGCAACGTAAGGCATTTTCAATTATGATTATAGGATTTTTTAAATTTTGAAATTCACAGTTTCAAATGTCAGTGACGACTGAGTACAATATCCCGAACATGTGGTGATAATTCAACATTTCTTATCATACTATCCAGTTTTTTTTACAACAAAATACTTCATTCTTCACTAGTCAAAGATCCATGGTGAAAAACAATCAATAATGTGAAATACCGAGGGACTCCATAAAAATTTGGTAGTGTGTAGTACTCCAATAGTTTTCGGGACGAAAGTGCGTGGTATCTAGAATAGTATAGTGTTATACGGGAAAGAAAATTTAAAACGGATTCGTTGAAAAATCGTTTCCTTTAGACGCACGTAACAGAATGACTCCTGAATCTGGACGATTTCCTATCACATGTTTCACACAGATGAATCCGTGTCTAATTCAGAGTAAGAATTCATCGTCGGATTCACAATAAAGGATTTTTTTAAATTCACTCATCATATTTCAATTTTTCTTCGTTATAATTCTACAAACAAAATGGTCATAAAATAGCGACACAGTACGCCAAGGGACTCATCGAGGCGATTTTAATCATCCTAAACAAACGAGACATAGGTTTCGGATTGGGGGGGAATTCTACAATAGGGAGAAAAAAACATAGGATGTCAACGTGGTGAATTTGAGAATTTCAATTCAAGAGAATTCAAATAGTTGAACAATACTTTACGAACATCCAAATCTTTTGATGATAATAGGAATTTCAAATTGTATGGTCGATTGAAACTGAGAAACTTCTTTACATCAGTGAGGAATATTTGACATTGACGTGGAAGTTGCTGCACTTTAAAAGGAGATGATCTGGAGTGCCTATTTCACCACAGGAACAAAGTGGATCCTCTTTACGTCCTATTTTGTGTAGATAGTAGGTGGACAGTGCAGGCTCACTTCTTAAACGACATAAGGTTCTTATTAGTTTTCGATCACAGCCACAATTTCTGAACCACACTGTATCAGATGGTCTTTCCTCAATATCCTTATAAAATGAACCTTTCGTGCTAAGCTCATATTCGCAAGTCCACATTCTCCAAATAGATTTCTCGAGCACATTAAATTGATCTGATGGGACATAATTTAACAATTGATTGGGATTCTTGCATGCTTCTTTCGCAGCTTGATCTACTCTTTCGTTTCCTATGATCCCAACATGTGCCTTTACCCATGGAAAAATTTATCTGGAAACCATTTTGCCTAAGATTGAACATTGATGATACTATCTTTTTATGGATTGTTGTGAAACAGCTATGGACTTTTAAATTTTTGAGGAGAGAGAAGAGCGCTTTGACCGTCAGATAAAATGACGTTTTTCAAGAAGAATGATTTTGAATTTTTTTCGATATAGGAAAGAAGAGCTAACGAAATTGCAAAATGATCACCAAATAAAATCTCTCACACGAATCAAATTCTGAGTCAAAAACAAGCAACACCAAAACTGCTGATTTGGTGGCATCTGTGTACATTTGGTGATAGTTTGGAAAATGATGATTAATAAGACGATAAATACAATATCGAAACAAACGTATCGTTTGTTGGCAATAATTGGATTTACATTGTAATGTTTGATCTCGATGTAAATAACCTTGAATCCCCCACTGAAACATTACATGGCCGTCCTGTTCGTTTGTCAAGTTAGAATTCTTTACGGCAACATTAGCTGTTATAGATCTAGAAAATATCTCATCAATAACCCTATAAAAAATACGATATTAACTGTGCTCTTTTCGTAGAAACTAAAACGGAACCTGAAGATAATGTTCAATATAGAGACTGGAGCATAAAAAGACATGACAGTAACATTGTGAACCATAATAGTAGAGGAGGTAGTCTAGCACAAATTCATCTATCGCTAAGTATGAAGAAAAGGAACGCCCCTCGCATTAACAACCCCTTGAACGACGCTTTACACTTCATGATTCCCTTCGGAAAAAAAAAAGTCCAACTTCCATATGGCTGAAACTCCTCCAACGTTTATAATGCCCACTAATGAAGATACAACACCTGACTCAATAGTGTACAGCTCACATATGGGATACCTTATTCAAAACGTTGATGTTATACCAGACTTGGGAAGTGGCCATTTATCTATTATCTTGAACCTCGACATGAATATCCATCTGAATGCGGCATACAGATCGGTTAATTGCTTTCAAAAGTCAAACGTGGAAAGCATCAACCAGTCGTCAGAAACCCACATTGAGTCAATCAAAACAGCGTCCTTATCGCCAGATAATATATCTGACTTTCTGAGAGTGGTCCAGGAAACAGTTTTAGCGAATACACCTAAAACAACAAGGACATTTGGTACGCACCCCCTATCTCCTTTCATTGTGAGCTTAATTAAAAATAAGAGAAGAATGTACAGAGAATATAAACAAAACCCTTTACCTGAAATTGAAACCAACATTAACAATTACAGCAAAGAAATCCAAAAACTTTTTCATCAATACAGACAACATAAGTGGGTTGAAACTTGTGAGGAAATTAATGAGCTACATGGTAGAATGTTCTACCAGAAAATAAATAAGCTCTCCCGATATAAAAATACACCAAAAACACATACAATAGAAGAAAATGGATTGCAATTTGAGACAGATGAGGAAAAGGCAGAAATATTTGCAAGTCACTTTCAACAGACATATAAACAATCTCAGAATCCTTAGTTTAATCGAAATAGAGAAATTGAAATAGACCAGTGGTATGGAGAGTTCTTTCGCAATGAAAATAATATTCCAACAGTAGAAGAAGTACAAATTAACGATAATGATTAATTTCAAATCTTGGAATATCAAAAGTGTACGGCACCTGGTGCAGACAATACTCCATGGGTGCTTGTCATGAAATTCAGTTTAAACATACACGTCTTCATTTCAAGCAAATTTCAATTCTGTCTCACAAATCAATATTTCCCCCAGAATGGAAAATAGGAAACATCGTTGTAATACCAAAACCTAACTGTGACCATAAGAGAGTTAGCAACTATAGGCCCATAACTTTACTCCCAACTCTATGTTCGAAAAAATTATTAGGGTTAAGCTATTAAAAGCAATTCGAAAAAAAAATACCCAATCATCAGTTTGGCTTCAGGAATCGATGACCAGTTCACCCTATCACTATACTCGTATCAAACATCCAGGCTGCAAATTTTAATAATCTCTACTCTTCTGCAATAGTTCTCGATATAAAAAGAACTTTTGATAGTGTGTGACACAAGGGCCTACTGTACAAATTGAAGAAAATGGACGCACCAGATTATCTGATCCACCTTATAAGAAAATTTTCAATGGATAGAACCTTAGCAGTAAAAATTAACAACAATGTATCTGAATCTTTCATTCCTGAGCAGGAAGTTCCGCAAGGTTCGATCTTGTCACCCATACTCTACAATATTTTTTGCTCTGACGTATACGATACTATCGACAATAACGATAAAGACGAATATATTCTTCAATTTGCTGATGATACGGCTATAGCTGTGCCGCAAAGACACGGGATCAGGTGATGGAAAAACTTCAACTCCTAGTTAACAAAATCGTCGAATGACTGAATAATTGGAAACTACTTTTCAACCCAAGTAAATGTCAACTGATTGTCTTCAATCAGTTAGGTGTACATAGACGAACTGTGACAAAAGTCTGTAAGAGAATTTGCAGACCTATCTTAGAATATGTACACACAGTATACCTCAACTATAGAAATCCTGCTTTAAAACTGTTGAAAACTGCCGAAACAACAGCATTTAGAACAATAATTAAGATGCGCCAACCTGAGAACCCATTACACAACACATCAAATCAACTGTTCTACCAAGTGACGAATATACAGCCTGTCTCAGAAAGACAAATACAGGTATCCAAAAAATACGCAAAACGCCCTCATAATCATAAAAGATGAAAGATTTCGCGGATATTATTGTGAACTTACATATATGAAAACTTTCTTTTATATATTTATATATATATATATATATATATATATATATATATATATATATATATATATATATATATATATATATATATATATATATATATATATATATATATATATATATATATATATATATATATATATATATTCACATAAATTGATGATTTTCACTATAATTGAACTCATTTAACTAAATACAAGCGTAAATTTCCATCACTCACACTAATCGAAAGTATTGATGACATTCGTCAGCATTAATAAATCTGCAGCCATGAAAGAATTCGCGGATATTATTGTGAACTTACATATATGAAAACCTTTTATATATATATATATATATATATATATATATACCTCCTGTACAAAAAGACCTCCATCTGCCAATCTAGAAAGACTCCAAGATTTGAAAGCAAAATTTGCTAAACGTGAAGTTAACATCAACCTGCTGTAAACCTACTGCATCAAATGAGACAACCGAAGACAGCGCCTCAAGCTCGCAGCAAACACTCTGTGGGATATTATCTCCAGCACATAGATTATCCCCACCCACATAAACCAATATCAACTCTTGTTTTTTCTCTCTTCAATTGAATATAATGTATTTCACAAAATATTTAGCTTATTAGGCTGAAGGACCTAGGTCCATGGCCTTTTTAAAATAAGTTGTATTCATTTTGCAACAAAGAACATCTATTATTATCTTTATAAGTTCTAGAAGTGAGTTGAAACAACGTTTAAAATTTTCACACAGGTAGATAGGAAGATACAGGTTAGGCTAATAAAAGTGGATTAAAAATGAAATTACGCCATGTGACATGCGAGATGCAACACCTGATACGTCAGTATGTTATGCGCGTTGCAAGCATTCAACGAATTAGACGGTTTAATGTAATTGGAATTAAATATTTTCATTTCTTTTTTGCATACAAAAACGAATTATTGTACTGTCATGGATCCTTGATAAGTATGTAGAATTTCAATTGAATCTCAAGTTAAGACAAAGTTCAAAAATTCCGTTACATAGATAGATAGCTAGATATATACAGATGTGGCTAATAAAAGCGCGTTAAAATCAACTATTGTTACTGCTATAAATCAACTCATTTCTTGCAATTACGCATCCTTGAGTATATTATGTATTGTTATAGAACCTTTAGAACATACCTTTTCAGTAATTTCAAGACATTGTCGACATCCTGCATTCTAGACAAGCAGATTCCAACAAATTCTTCCAGTAACCATTCAGTATCCACAACATTCTGTCGATAATCTGCATAATCTTTCTCAAAATCAGACAGCCGATGATTGAGAACGTCGTACTTTTGCTCGATATTGTACGGTAAAATTCTTTGAATTTGTTGGCGAATTCATCTATGCCTTCGATCATACAGCTCTCAAGAATAGAGTATCTGGATGCTGTGGTTAAGACATCTGTTATCTGAAATGGAATATTGCAGATTAGCATTCACCTACAATCATAAATCGGACCACATTACCTGCTCAATGCGTTTTTGAATGTTTCAAGTTTTCCAAACACATACATCGGCAACCGAACGGTTTCTCTCCTGCCTCCTTCATTTCTTCTTGAATGTGAGAGTAACATTGATAATACTTCAGGTAAAGGTCTAAGCAGTGCTGGAATTGAATGAAATAAATAAAATAAATACTACATAAAGACATATATTTATAAGACTAGCAAATGATAATGAAAAAGAAAAATAATGTACGTATCATCTTGTATTTACTTAGTGAATTAAAATTCAATCAATGAAAACCTAGTAGGCTCTAAGAGAATTTTAATTATAAAATTAAAATTATCTTTCAAGTAGTTAACATAAAATAATTGAAAGTCGAATCTGAATAAAAAATCTGTTGTGCGGAAATGGTGCCGGTGAGCATGCTATCAACGCGTGCACAAGTGAATATAGAAAGTGTAGAAATTGTTGTATTTCGAAATGATTCCAATTATGACGTGAATCATGGCTGTTTGGATCTGCAGTGCCCCAGTTATCTCAGGCAATTGGAAATAATCACGGAAGAACGGACTACTCATCGTTTTATATCTTTCAAATTTGTTATGGATCAGTTCATCAGAGATTATAATTATGATAGTGTAGAAACTCTGGTCTTTGAAGAAGCTGACTTTTGCCGAAGATATACATCGAAGAAGCTTTTGGATCATTTCAGGATCTTTCATAATAATATACGAGTTTGAGTAAAATTTCGATCACCTTCAAGTTGTGTTACATGAATTGGCAAATAACTATGATTATATTGTTTTGACAGAGACTCTTCAGATTACTGATTTAGATTTGTTTGAGCTTTATGGGTACGATATACTTTACAATGGTGGAGATTATAATAGAAATGACGGCGTTATAGTCTTTGTAAAATCTAATTCTAGATATATTTTTGTAAGTGTACAAGTTGGAGATATAAAAGTAGTGAAGTTGTTGATTGAAACCAATAACAAAAAATTGAGATAACCGGGTTGTATAAGTCACCAGATATTCCTGTTGGTGAATTAAACTGGAACTTTCGTAATTATTTAAGATCTGAGTGTGAAATGATTATTTTCGAATAATTATAGGAGATATGAATGTGAATATCAAAGAATATGATGAAGATGTGTTAGATCATTTGAATATTCTGTGCGAGTTTAGATCCGAAATGAATGAGTATACTAGAGTGCAAGCAAATTGTGAATCTGGCATCGATCATATTTTCACTAAAGGGATTGGAAATTGTGTTTCAATCGTATCAAAAACACATATCACAGATCATTTTTCTACCATACTTTCTTTTCATATTTCTAAGAAATTGTTTGATCGATCGAAAACTCAAGAACACTTCAAATAAATTTTGTCAAATTGAAATCACTTCTTGCTGACTTGGAATGGGAATTATTTTATAAAAACACAGATGTTGAGAGTTTAACAGTTAACGTAAGAAACAGACTATACAAAAGTCGGAGAGCAGTAAAGACATGAGTGATTGGAATGAGTTCAAGGCTTATCTAAACCAATTACAAAATCTAATAAGAATTTCAAAAAAGAATTTTATACCGAAAAAATTCAATCAGCAAAATAGCACCACACAAATGTGGTTCGGGGGTAGGGTGTATCGTTTTTGACTTTTTTTCGAAATTCAAAAAAGTATAGTGCGGAAAAGTTGCATTTGGTGGCACCGAGCATCTGTGATTTTTTTCAGAATTTTTGAACAATACCTAGAGGTCGCGCAATGCCCTTAAAGTTTCTTCTGTTGTATATAGGCAACCCGCGTGTGGTATAAAGGAATAAAAGACTACGATGTAACGAATTAGAGAAAAAACAAGAAATTATAAATACCAGAGTGCTATTTTTCTCGTATTTGGTTCGGTAAGGTTCTTTATACTAAGTGCGTCAAGCAGGAACAGGCTACTCCACATTTGAATTTCTATTCAACCGTTAATCAATGTTGTACAAAACACTGATCGATATTGGAACTCCAGAATCGCGAAGTGCGTGGACATCCTAATCATCCAAACACCTGAATGATTATTATAATTTTTAGGGCTGATGAATTTTATCACGTTTCACAATTCAATTTCTGTCGAACTCGGACAATATTATGCAATGTAATAATTATTTAATGATTTTTATGTCTTTTGATTGATATGAAACAGTTCAGCACATAATTGGCACCAAGGAGACCTAATTTCAAAATTTTATACACAGAATTTCCACTTTAAAATAATTTTCAATGCTGTAGCAATAAATGCCTTGTTTCTATTGACATACAATACTAACACAATACATGAGCTTTCTTGATTTTTATAAATTCGACTTCCAGTTTAATAATCTAGTTTCATCAGCCTTGAAAACAAAATCGAAGTCATAGTTATTTTCATTCAGTTCCTTCTCAAAATTATCTTTAAAAGAATTTGCTGCACCTACATTAGCTGACATTTTTTCGCCTTGTATTTCCAATTCACGAATTCCATGACATGATTTAAATCTGTACAATCTTCCGTTACTTGCCACAAATGATTCATCGCCGCCCAATTTTTTATTTAACTGTAATGTTTTTCACAGAGCAAAGGTCCAGTTGATCGTTTTGTAAAAACAAGAATACAGAGCTTCTTCTAAAGTTCATTTTCGGTCCCTATTATTTTCCGATTTTACTCCCGTCTTCACTATCTTGTATAGTGGATGTACCTACACCATACTTATCAGCTAACTTACGGCCGGTGGACTTGTTATCCCTGTTCTGAAATTATATTCCTCGCGTAGCTCTACAGTGGGTAGCTCACAGCGTCCTCTTCGGCCCAAGGTAACTTTGGATTATATAATGATGAAATTGAATGGAATGGAAACGAACTATAATGGTTTGATGGAAAAGTACGGAAGGCTGTTGGAGATGTTCGAGTTGCAAGTTAAAGAAAATAAGACGCTGTGTGAGGTACAATAGGAATTGGCGAATCTTAAAATGATAATAATCCACAAAATATCATTGACGAAGTGAATGAAAAGTATACAGAGCTAAAAATAAATGCTGCTTCGTCTGGCCGAATCTGGACACGATACACTGGATGCAAGAATCAATCATGATACCGATGTAGTGGCCAAAATCTTAGCCCCAGCTAATGTTGTGCGTAGTGATATTGTCAAGGTGATGCGCATGAAAAAAAGAAGTGTTCCAAGTCGTCCGACGAAGGTGGTATTTTTAACTCTGAAATAACTGCCAAAGTACTGAAGTGCAGTTCATCAATTTTGAGTGCAAGCGAAGAAAAAATCTCCTTCAGGCTGATCAAATCATGATGCAGAGTACTTGCATAACCAATGCTCGCAAACAATTGGATCAACGCAGGCAAGCAGGTGAAATGAATCTTTCACTGAAGGTCATCAACGGTAAACCAACAATAGTTAGGAATAACGGACCTTTTAGTATATTACCAGAATGTGGGTGGCATGAAAACTAAGCTCAGGGATGTCTCTCTTTGGTTACAACATTGCAGCTATGATGTTGTGATACTCACTGAAAGTTGGCTTGATGCAAATATCTGGGATTCCGAAATTTGTTCTTCAAACTTCACAATTTTAGAATGGACAGGAATAGCAATACAAGTTTTAAAAAGAAGGGTGGAGGTGTTATTGTGCTTGTTCGGTCTTTATTGAGTTCTGAACTGATCCGTCATTCGTACAATGATGTAGAGCACTTATTTGTTCTGGTTTCAAATGGTTCTAGTGAGTTTATTGTTGGTGGTGTGTATTTACCACCAGCTTCTTCAGCTGAAGCCTATGAGGGCTCATGGTTTAGCTATTGAAGAGTTAGCTTTATTACATCCGGACGTGCCAATGTATATATGCGGTGACTATAATGTCCCAGGTGCAAGCTGGTCGACTGGCGAGTTTGTTTGTGTGGAAGCGACGATTCTGTAGCTGGTTTGAACGATTCAGTGAGTTTTGTTAATCTCTCGCAAGTCAGCCGGGTTATGAACAGCCAGGGTGTCCTCTTGGACCTTGTTTATACCTAGGACGACTTTATTGTGATTTATCCTGCCTCCAGGTTGCTACAGAAGAATGGCATTAATCATACTGCGAATCAGTTTAGTATTCCAAGAAAATATTTAGACTCTGCTAAATCGTAAAGGAAGAACGGTTCGATTTTCACAAGGTTGATTATACGGGGTTAAATGAATTTTTTTCATCTCGTAATTGGTCATTTGATGTTAATGATGTCAATGTATCGGTCTCCAGGTTTTATAGATATATTTATGAAGGACTCAACCTTTTCATTCCTAAAAAGTCTACCAAGGTCTCAAAATACCCTGAGTGGTTTAACAAGGAGTTAATAGTATTCACAAATATGAAGAAAAAAGGCTCAGAGAGAGTTCTAACATTCTAGAAAACCTGAAAGTTACATTAGATTGGTAAGGATGTGCCGATGTATAATGAATGGTGATATCTGCATGAGAAGGTTTACGATAAATTGAAAACTGGTGTTTATTATGTTCTGTTCTATTTCAGAAGTGAATTTTATTTTTGGTTGCAGGTTATTGATGAAATTTTCGAATACAGTGAACTGTCTGTTTGTTCCTGTGAAACACACAATAATGTCATCGACATATCTATACCAATATAGGAAATGTTACTAAGCGGGTGTTTATGAATAGTTTTTCTATATTATCCATGAAGATTTTTGCTGAAAAGAGGGCTTAAGGGTTTCCCATTACAAGTCCCTCATCACTTTTATAGAAATAGTTTTGAAATATGCAAACATCTAATAAAGCCACAATGTCGTATTTAATTCGTGGATTCGTCATATGTTCTGTTAACAAATTATTTATTATATTTTACGGATCTTTCGTTGGAATACTTGGAAACGAATTCTTGACATCAAAAGAGAAATTATTCAAATCATCTTTCAATTCAGAATTTAAAATCTTACATTCTGAGAATAGAGGTATAAAATCAACTTTCTGGAAGTACTTGAAATTAACAGATTTAGGTATTCACCGGAAATTCTTAATGATCAGGTAGACATAAATAACTCACCCTTATTAAATTTATTTCCTAAACACTAGTTCAAATACAGATAGCTCTGAGTGGATTGCCTCTTTAGTATATATAAATATATGTTAGTAAGATATATTTGTAGTATTCATTCGCTCTTGATAAAGATACTGTGTATCGAAACGCGTCGAGCATTTGATAATATATTTTAGTAGAAATTAGATAATTCAAAAATTCTCCACAAACTCCATAAAGGGATGACTTTGAATCTGTTGGAAAATTTGGAAATTAACAGACTTTGTAGAAACCCAAAATGCAACACCTTCAACTTGTATTGAATCACTCTCCATTACTCAACATTTAAAGAGATATAGTTAGCACATTCTTTCTCATAACTGTTAGCTCTACACACTCATTGAAAATATACGTTGTGGAAATCAGACAAAACTGTTTCATTTTATTTATATTAAAATGACCTTCCATTAACTAAATCAGCACTAGGAATGAGAAAAAGAAACGCACCCAGGATAAATAATCCTTTGAACGACTCCATACATTTCATTATTCCCATTGAAAACGACGAATTACACATTTTCCTAATATACAACCACCCAACATCTTATCTTGAAGAGACCATCCTAAATATGGCAGTAAACTACAAATATTCACTGATAATTGGAGACTTCAACATAAACAATAGCAAGAAACGCAGAAATAAATAACTTTCTGCAGAGGTCCAGTTTCAGCATGGCAGAAACTCCGCCAACTTTTATAATGCCCAATAATGAGGACACAACGCCTGATTTGATATTATTCAGCCCAAATATGAAAAAATTTTATTGAAAACATTGATGTCATACCAGATCTGGGAAGTGAACACTTGTCTATTATTCTAAGCCTAAATGTGGATATAACTATGAAATTGGACAAATTTTACTGCTTCCGCAAAGCAAATATGGAAAACATCAACAAACGATTAGAAAACTACATAAATATCAATAGACTGGTGCCTATTTCACCTAATACTATATCTGATTTTTAAAACTTTGGAGGAGACTGTCTCGACAACACACCCAAAACTACAAGGACATATGGAACTCATGAACTTCCACCATTTATTATTAGCTTAATAAAAAATTAAAAGAAGAATGTATAGAGAATACAGACAAAACCCTTCACCTGAAATCAAAACAAGCATTAACAATTATAGTAAAGAAATCCATAAGCTTATACACCAATACAGGCAACACAGCTGGGTCAGGACTTGTGAGGAAATAAATGAGATGAAGGGAGGATGTTTTACCAGAAAATTAGTAAGCTAGGTCAATGGTCAATTGGCCAATATTATGTTATTATTTATTGGCTAATAAAAATCGTTTATTATTATTATTATTAAAATCAGCAATATTACTTAGAAATGTTTGTGAATTATAGATTTTGCCAGATATTGTATACATATTTCATGAAAATTCAACAACAATAAAATTGTTCTTATTATTCTGCTGAAATTTTATCTTTTCATGTTTATAGAAGATTATGAATATGAAATCGAAATTAAGATTTGAAGGAGTATAAAAAGTCCAAAGAATATAGAGCTCTGTTTATTTTAATAGCCAGAAACATATTGAACAGGTTCGACTCACCCTAGTTTTCGTTAGTATAACTTGTTTCGGTTGGTTCCACACAGTTTTTGTACCTTTGCAATTCAGATAACTCCGACAGACAATGACTAGCTGATTGGAAATTTTCGTCAAGATCGCCGTAACGTTCGACATTCTGTTGAAATATCTGGACGTGACAAAAATCATTCTGACTGCGTAAAGTAGAGAGGGCAAGTGACTGGGAATTTCCGTGGGGGTACATCTGTAGAGTGGCTCACAAAACGAATCAAAGGAATAAAGATATCTTACGTTGTCGATGCATTCGTTACGAACGTCCAATACGAGATTGCAGTGTTTCTTCCAAGTCTGAAATAATCTTCACTTTTTATGGTATTCTGATACGGCAAACTTTGTAATATTGTAATGAAATTGTTGATTAAGTAATTGTATTTAATACCTTCAAAGTAGGGCTGGCAGTTAACTTCAAAAAATTGATTAACTTCTTACAACTTGCACTGGAAACGAATTCAAACATACTACTGAAGCGAGCAAGTTGATTTCTCCAGTATTCAACTTCTTCTAGAGGACCAACGAATTCATCTTCTTTCCTAAGCTGTTGATATTGTACCAGTGCCTAAAATGAATAGAAATTTCGATTGTCACTAATAAAAACACAATTTTTGCGTCACTCTGTATATCACTAAGATTTTACTAGGAAGTAAATGGGATGATCGCTAACGGTAGCCTATAATTCGAATTATACAGGGTGATTCGTGAGGAAACGGAACCTTTCTAGTTAGTGATAGAGAATTAAGTAGTGAACTCGAAACGCGCTATTACTTCTGAATTTGTCCCTTTCTTTATAGAGAGATTTAGACCGAATTCCAATGATCCTTCTGAACTATCGATCAGATTTCGTTGAAATTTTGTAGGATTGTCACATGGGTCGCCTCTATTAAAACTTTGACGTGTCAAAGAAAAGGTTGAACCGTACTAAAGTTCACCCTGCATATCGATATTCTGAATTTCAATATTCTTCACTTAAACTTCGAGTCCTGGTTAACCAAATCGGACCACGATATCGAATGGCACCATTTCAGAGATCCAGGAATTAGGGCTTGTTCTGTCCGTTGATCCCAGAAAGTTTTTATCCACGAAAAAAATTATCCAGTACCGAGTGTAATCCTTGAATCCAAGTATAGTCAAAAACCTATTTCTAAAGTTATTATAGGTCCGGACAACATTCAATCGTTTAAACGAAAACTTGGCCCATGAAAATAGCTAATTATGATGATTATCGCAATTATAAAATGAAGCGCTATTCTTTTGAGATAAAAATATCTTCGACAGAAAAACACAAAAAGTAACTCTAAGACCTGCACGACAATGTTTACACAAAGTAGTTTTTCAAAAATAATTATGTGGTAAAAGTAATTCTAAAATCATGTTTGGAGTTGATTTTCAAAATGTCCACGTTCTAACTTTACGCATTTAGTCGTCTGTTGAATTACATGATTAGTGGTAAAATCACGTCACAACAATTTGAACCAGAACACCTGATTCCAGTCAACCCTCCATCTATTCACGCCACTGGCTAACAGTCTGATGCGCATAATCCGGCTATCAGATGGTATGTCTTACCGGCTTCCGAACCTTCCCCAGCACTTTCTTTTCTTTGTCGACCTTGGGACTAATTAGTTGAACTTGAAAATCATCGTTGATTGTATTTGAAATAATTAATTTATATGAAAGTTCTCTAGTGAAAATTAGAGATATATCTTTATCTTGAATACTGTGTAGTGACCTATATCAAAAATATAGGTCATAGGTGGAGAGTCGTAGATAGATATTCTTAGGTGGAGAATCGTAGATAGAGATTCCTAGGTGTAGAGTCTTAGATGAAAGTCGTAGGTGGAGCTCGGAGGTTGAGATTTAACTTCTATCTGGAGTTCAGAAATCCAAATAAATCCGAAGCTGAAATAGAGGTTTTCCCCCTTATGCAGCAGTAAAATACAAGAAGTGATTCGAGACTATGGAAACTGGAACCATTTTGCCGCATTTTCAAGCCCCTATTTGAGAATTACAAGTCTGTAGGTCATTCAGTTCCGAAGTTTTTTTTCCTGAAGTATTGTTTACACTATTCAGTCATCAACAATTATATGGGTCCTGTTACGAATCATTATGATATACAGTGTGATGTAATAAGAAACTGCGTGCATGTGAGGTTCATACAAATTTTTTATCGTTGCTAAGAAACTGATAAAGGTGTGTGTAGATTTTTATGTTATTAGCTGCCAATAGATCGTCTAGATTTGAAGGACCATTTAATTTCAAAGATGAAATTTTGTTTAACATAAATTCCCTGTACCTATCATAAAGTGGACACAATAGAAATAAATGGGTAAGTGATTCCTCTGTGAATTTGTAGTCAGTGAAACCAAGTTTTCTTAAGCGAAGTATTATTGACGATACTTTTGTATTTCAAACCTTTCCTATCGTTTCGAAACTCTTGGCTCCATTCAACAAAAATTTCCTCCTCAATCGACTTAATGAACTCGTATTTAGGGACCGCAATTGGTGTTACCTCATTATCTTCTGAAGTGGCTGCCTGTGCTAGGCCATCGACGATTTCATTACCTGCAATTCCTTTGTGTGAACGTACCCAGATGATCTCTCACCTATCAATCGAAGCTGTCACTATTTCAACACGGTGGCCTCTTCGATTAATATCAGTCATTCTCAAGCTACATTCAAAAAAACCTATTAGCAAAACTTAGTTCACGCACTTAAATTGTTTTGATTGTTTGGTGTGTATTTCTTTTATTTGAGTTTGCATTATCAATGCGTTTTATGTCATTATTGTTTTTGAAAGTTTTTTAAATCTATTTTTAGGTTTGAGCAAATTTGTATATACTTGTTCGGCTCTGTAATTGGGAGTAATCCTGTTGAGCTTGTATCAATAAATAAATAAATAAATCTCTATATTATTTCCTCGTGAAAGAAGAGAGAGAATTTAGCTAGTTGTTCTAGGGCACTGCGGGAGTCAGAGATGATTAGAATATCATTATAGTTCGAAGATAGACAATATTCAACAGCTTCCTTGATTGCCAACATTTCGCATGAGAAAATTGATAACGTATTGGGGATACGAAACAACAACTTTCGACCAGAATATGAATCGTAAAGTGCACAACACGATCTGCCATTTTTAACTGAGGCGTCCGTATATATTTTTGAAAAAATGGTGTAATTTTGATTTATACAGTCTGTGTTTAACATCTGAGGTGAACACATGTGAATATAATTATCGAGAATTAAAATACGCGATATTTAACGATAAAAAATCAGTGTAAAACATTCAATCAAATACCTTACAAACTACCAGCATATAATGTCAAGAGAAGAAAATAGGGAAATCCAGAACAACATGGAAATAGAAGAAATTTTAGTTGATCCAGGAGGGAGAAATAAAAGAAAAGCAAGTCAAGATGAATTAATAGAAAGCATACAAGAGCTAACAGATGATGAAATTCAAGAGATAATCGGAATAACAAAAAAAATTCGTAAAGCAAAAACACCAGATGCTACTCAAGAAGGCTTCAGAGGTTTCGAATGGACTGAAATAAACAAACAATCAAGAGGTCAACCGCCTGCAACAGATTCACCACAACAAAATAAACAACAAAAACAAACCATTCCACATCCAAATCAAGATAACAACAATATTAAAAGAATAAACTACTCAACAAAAATGAGGGAAATTACCAACAAGAAATTTATCAACTTATATTATATTAATGTATCAACAAATGTTGAGTCAAGACTCCAAATGGCTGAAATCTGGGGAAAGGCTAGAATTAATAACAAAGATACGATATTAAAAACCAAAAAAGGATTTCTTCTCAAAAGCGATACCCCAAAAGCCATCCTCGAAAATACTCTAAAAACCCTATTAAACAGTTACATAATTACGGGTTATACGGCTACATCCTCTTATAACCAAAACAATAATGAAAAAAGTTACCTCCACCTACCTATGCCTGCGTAATAGCATCAGTGGAAAAAGAAATATCAGATGAACAGATAAGCGACCACTTAAAGAATGCAGGAATGGATTTCAGATTTTGCAAGCGAATAACATCCAAACAAACTAACGCACCAACGCACTTCATCAGATTGATTACAGGCTGTATCACCTCCTATGAGAAAATTCTTGCGGAGGGAATGTTCTACAAAAGCCGACACTATGCAGTTTACACTTGTGGTGCCCCACAACCAGCCCCACTGCCCTGCTCAAGGTGCCTTACATATACCCATCGTATAGAAGATTGTAACGAAGAATTAAAGTGCCTAAAATGTCAGGAAAATCACGCTACCAATAAATGCAAAACTCAACTACCGCCAAAATGCAATGCTTGCGGAGCCCTGGACCACCAGGCCTGGTCTTTTAAATACCCTAGGCGCCCAACTGAACCCATAAAAGGTATTCCTAATTTGCCAGTTAAAACTCTTAATAAAAACTCTTATCAAATAAGCTCTGATGAAAACAAAAAATCTCGAATCCATACTCCAGTTACCGTGCATGACACGATAATAAATACTTACGTCTCAAAACTCAACAAAACGAAAAATACCAATCGTGCGGAAATACTCGACAACCTGAGGAAAAAATACATAACAGAATATAACATTGAAACGACTGTATCGTTTGCGGGAAACAATTGGATTTATATTCGGATGTTCGATCTTGAGGTCAACAATTTCGAATCCCCCACTGAAATAGTTCACGGAAGCATGTCGAGCCATCCTCTTCACATGTCAAACTAAAATCCTTTACTGCAATATTAATTATTATACATCAAAAAAATATCTAATAAACAATACTATAGAAAATTACGATATCAATTGTGCACTTTTTGTAGAAACTAAAACGAAAGCTGAAGACAGCGTACAATACAAAGATTGGAGCATTGTAAGACATGATGGTAATATAATCAACCTTAACATCAGAGGGGGAAGCTTGGCTCAAATACACCCATCACTAGGAATGAGAAAAAGAAACGCACCCAGGATAAGTAATCCTTTGAACGACTCCATACATTTCATTATTCCCATTGAAAACGACGAATTACACATTTTCCTAATATACAACCACCCAACATCTTATCTTGAAGAGACCATCCTAAATATGACAGTAAACTACAAATATTCACTGATAATTGGAGAATTCAACATCAACAATAGCAAGAAACGCAGAAACCTGAATAACTTTCTGCAGAGGTCCAGTTTCAGAATGGCAGAAACTCCGCCAACTTTTATAATGCCCAATAATGAGGACACAACGCCTGATTTGATATTATTCAGCCCAAATATGAAAAATTTTATTGAAAATATTGATGTCATACCAGATCTGGGAAGTGAACACTTGTCTATTATTCTAAGCCTAAATGTGGATATAACTATGAAATTGGACAAATTTTACTGCTTCCACGAGGCAAATATGGAAAACATCAACAAACGATTAGAAAACTACATAAATATCAATAGACTGGTGCCTATTTCACCTAATACTATATCTGATTTTTTTAAAACTTTGGAGGAGACTGTCCTGGACAACACACCCAAAACTACAAGGACATATGGGACGCATGAACTTCCACCATTTATTATTAGCTTAATAAAAACTAAAAGTAGAATGTATAGAGAATACAGACAAAACCCTTTCCCTGAAATGAAAACAAGTATTAACAATTATAGTAAAGAAATCCATAAGCTTATACACCAATACAGGGAACACAGCTGGGTCAGTACTTGTGAGGAAATAAATGAGATGAAGGGAAGGATGTTTTACCAGAAAATTAGTAAGCTCTCAAGATACAAAAACGCACAAAAAACTCCACCCATAGAGGAAACAACAACTTTCGTTCTGTACGAGACAGAAGAACAAAAAGTTGAGGTATTTGCGAAACACTTTGAACTCCATTATGAAGAAACTCAGAATCCCCAATTTAATAAACACATAGAAACCGAAGTGGATCAGTGGTGCGAAAACTTTTTTGATGAAAATCACATTCCAACAGAAGAAATAGAAATCGAAGAAAGTGATTATTTCCAAATTTTACAAAATCAAAGGTGTACAGCACCGGGGGCTGATAATATACCATGGGTGGTGGTCAAAAGATTTAGCATTAATATACACATTTTTATTATGAGCATATTCCACTTCTGCCTCTCCAATCACTATTTTCCTCCCGAATGGAAAATAGGAAATATTGTAGTAATTCCTAAACCTAATACTGACCATAAAAGAGTTAATAACTATAGACCTATAACTTTGCTTCCTTCTCTTGACAAGATGTTCGAAAAGATAATCAAAATAAAGATAGAAGAAATCATTGGGGATAAAATTCCTAAACATCAGTTTGGATTTCGAAGCCAATGTTCTACTCTGCACCCTATCACTATTCTCATTTCAAATGTCCAGGCTGCCAAACTCAATAACCTCTCATCTGGAGCAATATTTCTTGATATAAAAAAGGCATTTGATAGTGTATGGCACAAAGGGCTTCTATACAAGTTGAAAAAATTGGAATTGCCCAACTACTTAATCCACCTCATAAGAGAATTTTATTAAACAGGAGCTTGGCAGTAAAATCAAGAATTCAAGATCAGAATCCTTCAAACCTAAAAAGGAGTTCCCAGGGTTCACCTTTATCGCCTTTACTATACAACCTTTTTGCACTGATATAAATGAAAATGTCGACCATCAGGAAAAGGCCGAATATGCTCTACAGTTTGCCAATGACACTGCCCTCATAGTACACGCTAAAACAAAAGAACAAGTTATGGAGAAGCTACAAGCCCTGGTGGACAAAATTATGAACTGGCTTAACAAATGGAAATTACTGCTAAATCCTGTTAAATGTCAACTGATTATTTTAATCATACCCCATCTCATGCTTCCCTGCAAATTTCGATCAACCAGCACAACATAAAACCTAACGTCACAGCAAAATATTTGGGCATAAATATTGACAACAAACTTAGCTTCAACTATCACACTAAACTCTGTAAAAGAAAAATTACTACCAGAGCTAAATTTTTTCGCTGCCTGGCCTACAACAACAAAGGAATAAGAAAAAAACAGCTGCTAAAATCTATAAAAGCATTTGCAGGCCGATCCTAGAATATGGCCACACTATATTTCTAAACTGCAGAAATCCAGCAATAAAACAATTGAGAACTGCAGAAACTACTGCCCTCAGAACGATTACCAAGATGCGCCACCCAGATAATCCACTCCACAACCCTTCAAATCAGCTGCTCTACAAGGTGACAAAAATTCAACCCATCACTGATAGATTAAGGATGCTTTCAATTAAGTTTTCAAAACGACCACATAATATGGAAATACTACAACCCCATATAAGAAAAAGAGATATACATATACAAAGTCGACGAAAATACCCCACGCACACACTACTGGAAGTTATAGAGCAGCTTCAAGGGCACTAAAATAGTTCTGTGCATATAAATAATCACTTATAGTTTTTTTTTTACAATCAAAATTGGGAAAACAAATCTCTATGTTCAATTTCAGTAGTAGGAAATAATATCTAAATGTAAAATTTACGGGCTGCAGGACCTAGGTCGATGGCCAATTGGCCAATATTATGTTATTATTTATTGGCTAATAAAAATCGTTTATTATTATTATTATTATTATTTGATTTATATATGCTTGAAATTCTTTTTCAATAGGTAATCACTAGTTCATTGAATGGGGCATTCAATGTTATATTTGTAGTGAAAAAGGAATTCAAAATTGTGTAGAAAATTTGGGTGGACGTGACTTTCGAAGAGCGAACACCAATTGTTCGATTTATCTACTAAAATGTCAAGTAAAGGAAGGTTTTTTATTTTTCCAATATGATAACGTCGAATTAAAAATGCTTAGGTTGTATAAATCATTATAAATAGGGCTGGATTTGCTAAGAAGATGAATGATGAATTTGGTGCCCATTAGTTTCGATCTCTTACTCAGTGGAATCTCGCCTGCTTCAGATAGCAGTGTTGATATAGATGTGGATCGTAGTAACCCTAAGCATTATCGTAGACATTTATATTGGAGACCATCTAGCTGCTTAAGAAATCCTTTCGGTGCAAGACGATAGAAGTATGAGCCATAATCGATAATAGATCTCACGAAAGATTTGAAGAAGTTCAAAGAAATGGATGGTCTGTAGGTCATTCAGTTCCGAAGTTGAGCGAAAGCAAAGTTTCGCATTTATGACACTCACTCACTCACTTATGATCATCCTAATAAAACTAGTACTTCCCCTAAACTCACAGAGCTGAAATTTGGTACAGAGTTAGGGTTTAATGGCAACATAAAAGGATTACATGTTACTCGATAGTTGACTTGATATCGAACCCTGCGGTAGCACTACAATTTAATGAACTACCTACTGCTACAGGCAGCAGGACTCACCAAGCATTCGACACCACTTGCCATAACTGTAAAATTGCACATTTTTTATGGAATATCTAAGCAAACTCACAATGTAATTCAAGGAGCAACAAGTTTGTTAAGTTAGGAAGTGGACATTTCGAAAAACACTCCATAACTGATCTCAGGATTACTTTATTATTATTTTTGAAAAACTACTTTGTGTGAACACTATCAAAGTCAAGGAGTGATTATCTGTTCATAATAATCGTTTTTCTGGAAGAATTTTCTGTTTTTTGGCTTTCAAGGATATTCTCCACATTAAATTTTGTTATCTCTCAAGAAAATAGCGCCTCATTTCATAATTGGCGACAATCATTTTAATTAGTTATTTTCATGTGCAAAGTTCTCGTTCAAGCGATTGAATGTTGAAGTTCTTGAATATTTTCTGAGAACTTACGGATTACACTAGATACTGGATAATCTTTCTTCATCGAATAATTAAATTTAGAAGCGACAAGGATATCAGGTTTTCGTGATTCCTGGATCCCCAAAATGGTGCCATTCGATATCATGGTCTGATTTGGTTAACCAACACTCGAAGTTCTACTGAAGGAAATTAAAATTCATATCGATATACAGGGTGAATTTATGAATAGAAGTCAGAAAAATGGAATTGTTTCTAGTTCGGTTCAGCTTTCACTTTGACAAGTCATAGTTTCAATGGGGTCGACCCATGTGTTAATCCAACAAAATATTAACGAAATCGGATCGATAGTTCAGGCAATATGAATCATTGAAATTTCGTGCAAATCTCACAACACAGCCTGTATATCGTGAAGAAAGGGTCAAATTCAGAAATAAAAGCGCACTTCGAATTCGCCTCTAAATTCTCTATCACTGCCTAGGAAGGTTCCGTTTTCTCACGAAACACCGTGTATAAATCATTTGATATTAACATTTTTTTCCTCACCCTCTCAATTTTTTTGTTCCAGATTCTCACAGCAAATTCGACTTTCTGTATCAAGTCCTTGTTCAATCTGTTGGCATCTTCGCTGTTCTCATCTAAAATTTGTTGAATCTCCAATTCTTCGTCGAAATGAATAATACTATCTACGTCTATCCGGGTTCCTGAAAAATAAATCTCGTTGAGAAAATAAGATGTAAAAAATGTTGAGTCTCGCAAAGCAGTTCATTCGCCTAAAGAAAAAATTATCTCATATACAACCAAGTTAGCTATTTTAGTTATTATTTATGGAAACACCAGGTCAACAAATTTCTCATAAATTAACTACCAGTAGAATAATCTGAGATTTTAAGTGCATTGTTCAGACTCTGCATATTGACCACTTAATATGTTGTGGTTAAGACTTACTTAGCAATCGAAATCCTTTTAATATTCTCATAAAATGGAATTGATTAAATATATGAAGCAGTTCATCGATTTTGTCTGACGGAACTGAAGTACAAATATCATCGACGTAACTTCGGAAAAATGGAACTGAAAACGACAACTGGCTTAGACAATTATTTTTGTGATTCTATCATAACAATCTAAGTAAATTTTTAGCAAGATTATTACATAACATTCTTGAGAAAGATGAAACGTATGTGACCGATTCTTTTACATTGGTTTCAAGTTTAAAGGATGTTGTTCTACCAGAAGACTTTATCTTAATATCATTAGATGTAAACTTCCTCTTCACGAATATACAAATAGAACTTTCTATAGACCTTATCAAAAAATATTGGCACAGGATAGAATCGAGCACCGAACCCACTCACGACGAATTTTTAATGTTGTTCAAGTTTTGTGTAGAGAACAGTTATTTTATGTTTGGTTACGAGTATTATAGGCAAACGTTTGGTTTGGGAATGATCAATTGTCTCGCACGCATCATTTCCGATATAGTTATGATAGAATTACAAAATAATTGCCTTAGCCAGTTGTTATTTTCTGTTCCATTTTGCCGAAGATACTTCGATATTTGTACTTCAGTTCCGTCAGACAAAATCGATGAACTGCTTCATGTATTTAATCAATTCTATCCTCGACTTCAATTTACTGTAGAGGTAAGAAATAAATTACCATTCTTAGATGTTCTCCTCATTAGAGACGAAAACAAAATTAAAACAGATTGGTACCACAAACCCACTTTTCAGAAAGATTTTTAAATTATTATTCGGAACGTTCCATAACACAGAAACTAAATATTATTCAAAATTTGAAACAAGGAGCTTTAAAATTGTCAGATGAGACTTTTCATATCACTAATATCAACAAAATTCGAAAACTTCTTTTAAAAATAATTATCCTCCTACACTCATCAATAAGATTTTAACAAGAACCGAAAATGACACAATATCTGACAGAACTGAAAATAACAGTAATAAAAAATACTTCAAAATACCATATATACATAACTTGCCTGACAGATTGAAGAGAATTTCGCAAAGTAAGAATGAGAGTGTTGTTGTGACTTCTTTTAGCAGAAAACGGAAATGAAAAGTTTAATTCTAAATTGAAATCAATCAATCCAAATAATCAATAAAGCAAATTATTTATGAGATTCCATGTACAAATTGCAATAAAGTTTATATTGGTCAGACGGGACGCTATCTAGGTACACGAATTTCAGAACATCAGAGGGATGTTAATGTTCACAATCCTGTGAAACTAAAACTGAATTAATACCGTTCTGGCAGAACATGCCTTGAAATAGTAACATACTTTTAATTTCGACGATGTGAAAGTACTCGGTAGACAGAACATTTTACAAAAGGTTGGTTCATGAAATGTTTGAAATTGAGAAGGAAGAAAACTCTCAACAAAAGATCAGATATTGATAACCTAAATAATTATTTTAATCTAATTCGAAAAATTAAGAGGTAGAATAGTTGTTAACCCTCGATTACAGTCTGGAATTATTTGTTAGTCACGTTTTTATTTTATCATTGATTGTCTTGTTGAAGCGATACGTAGCCATCCCCTGCAGACGGGCGGCATGATAATTCAGTCTGTATCATGCTGTTTGGTATAGAGAGTAAATGCACCGTTCGTTCTTTTATTATTAATGGTGACTCATAAAAACAACTTGTTATGTGAGTAACTCTGCTTTTCAAATCATTCTAATATGTAACAGTCATCGTCAATCATAAATATTTTTACTGAATTTTTATTCATATATCCATAAGTCATTTTATGTATGATTTACATGATTTTTGAACTGTTCTCTGGTTCTCTTGAAAATTTTAGAGAAAATTAGTTTTTCAAATATTTTTTAAAATTCAGTATCCTTCACATTGCTTATATTCTTCATATTGTTTCGAGATGTACAATTTTTAATTTTTTTTATGAATCCGTTTTCGTTCTTAGAGCCTTGAAGAAGATTCTAAATAAATCGAAACGTCGGCGATTAACTGGTCTGGTTTTAGTCATTCGACCTGATATCCATTCATTCAACTGAAGAACTCATTATTGGTCGTAAATCAATTTCAATAGTTATCGTCGTTTCATATTATTGTTTAGAAGATCCTTAAATCTCTCCGAATCCTTAAATCCACTCCACAACCGCTCTGCCACTATGAAGAATCTGCTGAACATCTCAGATGTCAATGCACTTGAGCTTCCTTATCTATTTTAGCCTTACTATTGAGATATATAACATTTCCATCCATCTTATTGTCTGACTCGTATATAATTCTAGCATGTTCATTCTAAGATTGTTTTATCATCTCATTTTTGAGTTGCTCCTTTATGTCTTTATAACCAACTAGCAGCACGCCTCGGCTTCGCAAGGTTATAAAACAAACATTTCAAAAGTTATAATTTTTTACGCGAACACTCTCCCATACATACTTTCTCGTTTTTGTGTGGGGTTATTAGGAAAGAGTGAAATGAAGAAAATATTTATATTATTTTAATTTTTTTTTTGTATCATTATTTTTTTATATTTTCTTTTTAATGTTTGTAAAGAGGCCTTCTTTATATACTTTACATTCTCTGCTGCTGAAAACCAATTTATTGAGTCAGAGCTTTCCTGTAAACGATATTCGATGTTAATTTATTTTGTGGCAGCAACGAAGATTTGGAAAAACACTTATTGTGACATAACTATAGTAGTTGGACATATGCTGTTGCGATATTTTTGGTAGATAATTATATGTTCTGCAAAGTAGTAGTACATTATTTTGTTCTATAATCAATAGTTTTCGCAGCGCACGCAAGTTAAGAAAGATTTTTGGTAATTTTTTTACGCCTTGGGTTACATTATTGGAGTTTTAGAATGGATCCCTAACTTGAAACTTTGAACTTTGAAAATTTAATATATGTTGTTTACCGGAGATAGTGTAGCTTCCCAACAGTAAAAGAATTTTTCAAATCGGTCGAGTAGTTTCGGAGATTATCCAATGCAAACAAACAAACAAACAATCAACTCTTTCCTCTTTATAATATTAGTATAGACAAACGATTCACGATCTCGCTTCACGAGGCGATTGTGTGGGCTGCATCCAACTAATTTTGAAGTTTCATATCCTCAGGGTTTTTTTGTAAATACCATTTGCCTGCTAGCAGAGATATATACATTTCCAAGGGTTCCAATTTACCCAAATCACATAAAATTTGGGCATACAATTCAATGATCCACAGAGCATTTTCGTTAACTTTATCATTAGAAAATCTCGAAAAAGAAATTGAAACCATTGAAACTACAGCTCACGACAGCAGTTTTGATTGTGGCATAATTGACAAAACAGTGAAAGAAGACAGTAACGTATAGCTATTAGCCAAATATTTCCTAGATCAGAAAAATACTGCTCAACCTCGATACTAATAAAGCAGCTGAGTCTGATGGCATACCTCCTACCGTTTTGAAAACATGCGGCTCTGAATTAACACCTATTCTTTGTAGACTTTTCATTATCTCCTATAATAAAGGCATTTCTCCTTCCAACTGGAAAATTTCCAGAATCCAACATATCCCTAAAAAAGAGAAAAAAACCATCCAATTATAGGCCAATATCCTTTTACCTATGATCTCTAAAGTGATGGAGAAAGCCATCAATTTTAAGCTTATTAAATATTTAGAATCTGTTGGTATTATAAACGACCGACAATATGGTTTCAGGCACCAGAGATCAACAGGAGATCTACTTGCGTATGTCACTCACATATGGAAAAGTTCTATTGAGAAATTTGGGGAGTCTTTGGCTGTGGCTCTCAATATTTCGATTGCGTTTGGCGATGAGAGTCTGCTTAGTAAATTGTCCGCATATGGTTTGTCCCAATGGCTACGCCCATGGATTTCGAGTTTCCTCTTCAATAGATCTCTGTGTGGTCGTGGATGGGGTTACTTCTGACACACTTGACATTAATGCTGGTGGGCCTCAGGGCTCCATCTTGGCACCAACTGTTTTTGCTTCATATAAATGACCTCCTTACTATTACAGGTTGTAAACTCCACAGCTTTGCGGATGACAGTACACTTCATACATCTTCTTGCTCGGTAAATTCCCTGTAATCACAGGACAGGAACGAAATACGAATCCAGCAGTGCAACAAAGTCAATAGCGACTTGAAATCAGTTCTTTATTGGGGATCTGCTAACCTGGTAGAGGAGTTCAATGCTAGTAAAACTCAAGCCTGTTTATTTTCTAGGAAGATGAATAGCACTGTCCCGGATATAACGATGGCGAATGAGTCTATCTCACTTACTTCCTTTATAACAATGCATGGAGTAACTATCGGCGACAATCTATCATGGCATGACCATGTTGTGAATATTGCTCAGTCAACGTAAAAAAAACTGGGATTTATATATTTCACTTCGAAACAATTGCTTACTCTCTATAAATCTCAAATTGGTCCTGTTTTAGAGTATGGCTCCCATGTATGGGGTTCTGCTCCAAAACACAGCTTGAAACTCCTGGACTCCATCCAAAAGAGAGCAGATTCCATTCCACTATTGGAACATTGAAGAAAAGTTACTGAGATTTCTCTTTTTTTACAGGTACTTTCTACTCTTGTTCCACCGCTTGTTTCTATTTTAAGGCAAACAAGGCAAACTCTTGCCAATCACCCATTCGTAGTTGAAATAGAAACACCTAGAACGACTTTGTATCAGAATTCCGTTTTCATAGAACGGCAAAACTCTGGAACTCCTTCCATATAAAGTATTTCCCATGATTATAACCTGTTAGCATTCAAGCGAAATATTAATTACCTATCCTTTTCAGGTACTCGCGGTGTCGTCAAGACATAATAGGATTTGGTTCCTACCGCGAGTAACTTTCAGATAAGAAAGAAACGATGATTTAATGTGTGTTTTTACTAGCTTCTCGAAGAAAGCCAAATTGTAAGTTAAAGGAAAGATGTTCGATGAAAGCGTGTTCCACAAAGGGTAGAAAACTCAATATTCAATGACAATGTGTAGATAATGAACGACCAGACCGATCAAACTAAATCCCAAATTTTCGATGTATTCAAATAATAACCGTGCCGGATTTAGCTTGTAGGAGGGAGAGATTCCGAATTGAGTAGGGGTCTTTCTGTACCTCTTGCAAGACAACTTCGGATGGGAAAGGCCTCAACCCCGACACGGCGCGTCCCAATGGCTGATAGGGAACGTCCTGTAGATATACAGGATAGGTGTGAATAAGGTTCAACCAAATAAGCACCCGCGGATCAACTGAGGTCATGGCATAGGGCAGCAGCTATGTCATTATTGGGGTTAAGGATATTGAGAAATAATCTCTCTAAAACCTTTACACCAAATATTAACAGGCGGCAATCAGTTATGATTTAACCGGCTGTTATACTGCGATGCGACCGAGTGACTGCCGGTATAAGCAGTCCCCACTTGCTGGCCAATAGCTTCGGGTGGAGGAGCTGGCAAGTGAAGGGCACCCTTTTGCCCTGGAGTTAAGAAATTGGCTCCAAAGGCGGATGAACCAATTAAAGGATGTGTAAGGCAAGGGGAAACCAACACATTATATAATCCCAAGAAAGTAACATGGAAGACAGTAACTCACAAATGGCCCTCAGTCCCCGGCAGGCCTTAAATGGCCAGAGGGTGCTAGGAATCCCCGGAAGGAACTTTGCAAATTCAAAAACCAAGATAGGTACCTGGAATGCGAGAAGTCCGTGTAAAGCAGGAAAAACTGCTAACACCATTAAAGAAATGCACAGATTGAATATAAAAATCCTTGGCATCAGTGACACTCGATGGAAGGGCAGTGGAAAATTCAAATCACTTTTCGACACCGAAGTATATTACTCTGCAAATGATGACAATAGCGACTACGGTGTAGCAATCATGGTAACAAAAGAAATAGCAAAAAGTGTTAAGAGTTTCAGTCCAGTTTCAAATCGAATATGCATGCTTCAATTAAAATGTTATCCTGCAGATATTAATATAATACAGGTGTACGCCCCAAAACAGCAGATAAGTCCGATCAAGAGATTGATAATTTTTATGAAGAACTTGACAACGTACTAAAAAGCACTCGAAAGCACCATGCAACATTAATACTGGGGGATTTTAATTGTAAGATAGCGAAAGGACGAGTAGAGAATATTGTAGGAGATTTCGGTCTTGGTCAAAGAAACGCAGGGGCGAGAGATTAATTCAGTTTTGCCAAGAAAACGAGATGGTTGTTAGTAATACGTGTTATAGACTTCCGGATAGGAGATTATACACATGGACATCACCTCAACACACTAATGAACATATTGTAAGAAATCAAATAGATTTCATCCTGATAGATTACCGGCATAGAAATATTATTCTCTCTGCAAAAACCTACCCAGGGCAGATATTAAGTCAGATCACAACCCTGTAGTTGTCGTAATAAAAATAAGAATGAAAAAGACACTCCAACCAAGTGTAAAACCAAGAATCGACCCCAAAGTGCTCAAAGATCCCATTATAGCCGATATAATATCTCAAGAACTGTCCAGTAAAACAGATCAAATCGAAATATCTGGTAATGTAGAAATTTCTTGGCAAAATTTCAAAGAGGCTATTATATCGACAAAACAAAGCCTTATCAAACATCAAACAAGGAAGCCCAAGAAAGAATGAATGACACCAGAGATTTTGGACCTTATGGACGAAAGAAGAAAACACAAAACACAGATAAATACAAAAATATAGATAGGAGATTAAACGAAGAATTAAACAAGCCAAAGAGAAATGGTTTTCTGAGAAATGCCAAGAAATAGAACAACTGCAAGAACGTCATGACGACTTTCAGCTCCATAAGAAGACTAAAGAGATCACTGGCAACATTAGAAGGAGCCCTACCAACTTGCTCGTAGACGACAATGGAAAGATTCTAACAACTCGAGAAGAAAAACAGGACGCTTGGAAATTATACATAGAAGAACTGTTTTCAAGTACGAGAACGGATAACTATGAAAATGATAATTATGTGGAAGAAGGTCCCGAAATTTTGAGAGCAGAAGTAGAAAGAGCCGTGAGACTATGCGCGGAAGGAAAATCTCCAGGTCCAGATAACATTAGAGCCGAATTTTTAAAACTGATGAATGATGAAGGTAATAAAATGCTTACCAGCCTGTTCAACATCATTTACAACTCTGGCAAGATACCCAAAGATTGGGAAAAATCAGTTTTTGTATCCATACCCAAAAAAGCCAATGCAAACAAATGCTGTCAACATAGAACAATCAGTTTAATGAGCCACGTCTTAAAAATATTTTTAAGAATAATATATGAGCGTATACCATCGACGTGCGAGAATTACGTAGGCGAGACTCAATTTGGATTCCGAGCGGGTTTGGGGACTAAAGAGCCTCTTGTTGGTTTGACTGTTCTGGCCGAAAAATGTTTAGATATGAGACAAGATCTGTATGTCTGTTTTATTGACTTTCAAAAAGCTTTCGACCGAGTGGAGCACACATATTTAATGGACATACTGTATCAGATAGGTCTTGATGAAAGGACATAAATATAATAAAGACCCTTTATTGGCAACAAACAGCATGTGTTAGAATCGGCAACGACTATACAGAAGATATTGAAATAAGAAGGGGAGTACGCCAAGATTGCATATTATCGCCTCTGTTGTTCAATCTGTATTCAGAAAAAATAATGCAAGAAGCTTTATCGAATAGAACCGAAGGTCTGAAAATCAACGGTATGATATTAAACAACTTAAGAATGCAGACGATACTGTAATTTTGGCCCGAAGTGAAGAATTACAAGCTCTCTTAAACGCTGTGGGGCAGAGCTCTCGTCAAATGGGACTTGACTTGAACGCTCAAAAGACTAAAGTCATGGTGATCAGCAGAGACAAAAGAAACATACACATAAACTATAACAACACTAGAATTGAACAAGTGAATCAAACAAAATATCTAGGAAGAATAATAAATGATCACGTGGATACAGACATAGAAGTTACGTATGGTCTACACTGCTCTATGGATGTGAGTCATGGTCACTCAAAACAAATACCATGAAACGACTTAGAGCATTTGAAATGTGGTCATATCGTCGCCTACTAAAAATACCATGGACCGACAGAGTAACCAACGAAGAGGTTTTAAGGAAATTGAATAGGACACCAGAAATAGAAAACATAATTAAAAGGCGGAAATTGACATACTTTGGACACATCGAAAGACATGACAAATACAATATCTTGCAATTTGTAGTAGAGGGAAAAATAGAGGGCAAACGGACTAGAGGACGTAGAAGAACTTCATGGATGAGCAACCTGCGTAATTGGACCGGACTTAATAGAGAAGAACTAATACATACTGCCAGAGACAGATGGAGATATGCCATGTTATTAGCCAACCTCAGAATCTGAGAAGGCACCAAGAGAGAGAGAGAGAGAGAGAGAAATAATAACTTCCTCTCAATAGTTTGTGAATTACTTAGTTTTCATACTGTTGTACTGTTTTCATAATATGATGAGCGAGGGTTCGAAATCGCGATAACAGTGAAAATTTTCATTTCTATTTTGATCATGCTTTACTTACTACCAAGTAACTAAATCTCGAATGTCCCACTTAACAAATTACCCACTTGAGATACTATAAATATGCAGAAAAATTAGTCGACTTACTGTTCACGAAGTTTTCGAATTTGCTGTAATGTCTGTCGAAGGTGATTAGTTTTTTCTTTCCAGTTTCAGTCTTCGATAAATCACCCCATTCCTTTGACAGCGAGAGGGGGCTTGATATCAGGCCTTTCATAATCCCATGAGTCATGGCGACAATATTGCTGCTGTAGTGAATTCCGTCGAGTAGCGTGTAATTAACCTCCTGAAAGAATTAATACGATATACTAAATTAATCCCACCATGAATGAGTGGAATATGCAAATACTTTGAGGGTAACAACTGTATTTAAGCTTTAACTAAGTATACGTCTAAATACACTGAAGCGACAACCATAATTCTTGAGACTAGTGAGAGAGTGTCACATTTGTCAAATTGATCAAATTTAAAATGTATTCATCTCACGTCATGCGGCACAACACCCCAGTTTCAGTGGACGATCGAGAGGGACAATTATGGACCACGTGATTCAGTTTGATAGATCCTACAGGGACCTGGCGTCCCAGATATTCTCACCGATCAGGGCCAAGTGGGCTCTTAATACCTTACTACCATATAAATCATCGGGACCGGACGACATGTACCCAGCCCTTCTTCATAGAGGTTTAAGTGTGTTGATTCTGGTCTTAGTGGAGATATACAGACCTTTGCAACACATTTCCATGTTTTGAAAAACGGCAAGGATAGTGTTTATACCCAAAAAACCAAACCATACTTTGCACTCGGTTGTTCGAAATATTGAGCAGCAGTTGGATAAGGGCGAATTTTGTGTGTCGATGTTTCTGGATGTCGAGGGAGCTTTTAATTAAACCTCACCGACCTAGTTCGGGGGGAGGCGGATGAGCTTAACGTCGCGACTCCTCTTACGGAATGGCTTAAAAAGCTTGTGGGGTTAAAAGAATCACCTGGAAGATCAGAAAATACACCGTCGCACGAACGGTGAGTTGAGGCTGTACGCAGAACGACGTGATGTCGCCGCCTTTCTTGTAGGGTGGGGGGTATATGGAGGAATGTTCAAGCTTACGCGGACGACTTTATCCACAGGGAATCTACAGGTATGTATGAATACATTGCATATTCATACGGTGATTTTCTTCTTTATCTTGTAGAGAATATCACAAAATTATATGGAAAATATTCAATTAACAAACGTAATAGCTATTTCGGTATTTCTGTCATCAGACGTTTACAAATTGTAAGTAAAATCTAAGGTACAGTTGTACAATTTATCTTTAATATATAAAAATAGGTATGAATAAAAAACACAAGTTATCTACTATTAGAATATAGATAGGTACTCAAAGGTACATTCATAAATACTTGAATATCCCAAATATTGGGGAACAACATTACATTTTCAAAAAACTCACAAATTTCAGCCCCAAATATTCCATAAAAAAACTCCTTAGAACTCTTTGAAAAACTGCAAAATGTTACAGTACCTACAAATGATTTTCTACTTCCCTAAACGTCGACGATATGTACTCTAATATCACCGGAGATGAGTGTCTACCATTAATTTCCAGCATTTTCGACCTTTCACATATCAATCCTATTTCACAATGATTTATTTCTCTTCAACAAAACTATTTCTAATTTAATAACAAATTTTTTGAACAGTCTACGGCAGCGGTGCTCAAACGGTGGATTGCAATCGACCAGTCGATCGCGAGTGCTTTTTGAGTAGATCTCGAGAAGAAAAAAGTTTTGATAAGTAGGTAAGTAAACTACAAAAATTTATTACGTGATAAAATAACACTCTACTAGCAGTAAAAGGCGCCTTTATCAAAGGAACGCGCGGTACTTGTCAAAGAAAAGCCGCGTTTTTTAGAAATTTCGGGCGGCACGTTTGACGAGAACATTCGAGACTTTACATCACGCCGATATAAATGTTGCGCCTTCAGGAATTGGAGTCATTCTGAATTGTAACTTAAAGGCAATATTACGAAAAAACGATACAAAGTTTATAATTAAATAGTACGAAATGAGTGCAGCGAAGAAATCTGAAACATATCATTTTAATAAGGCTTGGGAGGAAGAATTTTTTTTTTTGTATGGTGAAAGATAAGTGCATTTTCTTATTTGTCGTGCGTCAGTTGCAATACCTAAGCGTGGTAACTTAGAGAGGCATCATAAAACGGTTCATAAAAACTATGAAAAGGATTTTTCGCCACAGAGTGAATTAACAAAACGAAAAGTACGTGATTTGATATCTTGTTCGAAAAAAGAACAAACCATGTTCACAAGACCAGCCACAAAAGCTGCTACGATCGCGTCATTTAGAATATCTCATTTATTCGCGAAACACAAGAAACAATTCGAAGATGGATCGGTTGTGAAGGAAGCATTCATTGAAGTGGGTGAGACTTTATTTGGAGATTTTAGAAATAAAAAAGAAATCATGTCTGTCATTAGAGAACTTCAGTTATCTCGTCCGACTGTCACAATGCGGATTGAAGTCATGAATCAGGATATAGCAGATGAACTAAAACATTATATCATGAAATGTACATACTTTTCTTTACAGTTCGACGAATCCACCGATATGACAGACACTGCTCAGCTGTGTATTTTTATTCGGATGGTATTCAATGACATGTTGGCTAAGGAAGAATTCTTGAAAATTATTCCTCTGAAGAGGAAGACCCGTGTCGAAGATATATATGACGTTTTCTTCAATTTTGTGAAAAACTACAACCTACCAATATATAAATTAGTGTGCATTACAACCGATGGAGCACCAGCAATGACTGAAAACAAAAACGGTTTTGTGGCATTGTGACGAGCTGAGATTTCACTTAATTAATTAGAAAATTTCTAGAAAGGTTTCGAGAATTATTGACCAAAATAACAGCTTCTCTAGAAGAAACAGGTGATGACACTCTGATGTTGAAAAACGAAAAATGGCTGACTGATTTGGTATTTTTGGCTGACATCACAATGCACTAAAAACACCATAACTTAGAGCTTCAAGGTAAAAGATAAACTATTATTGAGATGATTAGCGCAGTAAACGCATTCAAAAGTAAATTGCAACTTGTGATAGATCAACTAAAAGGAAAGTATCTGAAACATTTTCCGTCTTTGAAAGCAAGGATTCCTCAATTGAATTATGATACGTACGAGGCTGAATAATCAAATATTTTGGGACAATTCGAGATGCGTTTTTATGAGTAGTAAATTGGCAAATATAACATCATTTATGAGTTATCCTTTTTCATGTAAAAACAATGAGGAATTAGCTGCTGAAATAGCAGTTTAATATGAACCCATGTTCTGTTGAAAATGAGTTGGTGCAGATTATATCAGATATACATCTCAAAGCTACAGCATCTGATACAAATTTCTGGTGTTTTATATCTGAAGATGAATATCCGAATCTAGGGCAAATCGCCCTTCAACTGACGTCAATGTTTGGGTCAACTTTGTGCGAGTCTGCATTTTCTGAAATGAAGATAATTAAGTCAAAATATCGCAATCGACTTACTGACAATCATATGTCATCTGCTTGCGATTAGCACTCAGTGGTTACGTACCATCTTATGAAAAGTATACTGAGGAGATGCAGTGCTAGGCTTCAACATCCAAAGCCCCTCCTTAGTAAAGTTTAACACCATATGTAACTCTTTTGTTTTGTAACAACCAATAAACTCGCAATTCTGAATAACTATTGATATTATAGTGAAGAACCTACCTAAACCTAACCCAAACCTTGACTAAAATAATGTATATTGTGCGGAAAGCTAATATCTTTATATGCTACGATACACCCTACCTAGGTAGGTAGGTAGGGTATATTGTGTATGTACGACAACCCTGCATCACACATACTTGCAGCCTCTCAGAGTCCATTCTTAAGTAGTCTAAAAATATTGAGGTGGATCGCCAGCAGTTCAAGTTTGAGCACCCCTGGTCTACAGGATTTCAGGCTCCGTCAGAAAAGGACGACGTATAATAATAGATAGAGATATAATCTTTGAGTGAGGGCTGCCTAGCAGCCTGGTCTACTGTGGCACACTGTCGTAAATTTCATCCATAAGCTCCATACTACGTATAATAATAACGCATAGTGTTAACGGTTTTGTGGATAGGGGGTTATTATCATTTCAAAGAAGAAGTACTGGAGACTATCATGAGGACATGAATGCGGATGTTTTCGAAGAATATTTTAAACAGTTGTTGGATTTGATTCCACTAGGATCTGTTATATTATTGGATAACGCAAGCAACCATTTGCGACAAATTGAATTAACTCCAACATCTTCATGGCGTAAAGCAGACAGATCGGATGAAAATATTTATATTGAAGAAAATATGGTTAAAAAATAATTATCAATTGTAAATTTACATAAAAAATGAGATTGACGAAATGGCAAAAAACTGGTAAGTTACTATACTCCGCCTTTCATCTTGTCACTGCGAATTGAATCCGATTGAACTAATATGGGCACAGGTAAAGGAGAAAGTGGCTAGCAGGAACACAAGTTTCAAGATAAAAGACGTCGAACTTCATTTCAACAGTGCCATAAAAAGTGTTACATCCCAAAACAGGAAAAATTGTATAGACGTCGTCATTAAAGAAGAAAATAAAATGTGGGAACTGAATTATCTTATGACTGCCATGATAGATCCTGTTATAGGGAATTTAGGTAACGAAGATACATCATCAGAAGATGAACTGTAAATATTTTTATGAAAATATTGCAGGTTAAAATATATATGAGTATTTTGACAAGCATTATTTTGATTTTTATAATTTTAGAGTGTGGAAAGAAATTGAATTTAAAACTATTTATAAACATGTTTAACATTCTATTAGGTAATGTTAAAACATATGTGGAAATTTTAGATTGTCTACTATAATATAAAATAAATGTTCTTCTTCTTCTTTTTCAGCCCTTCTCTGTCCACTCCTGAACATAGGCCTCCCCTTCTAGCTTCCATCTCTCTCTGTCCTGTGCTATATTATACCATCCTCTTCCTACTTTTTCCTTTATGTCATCCAGCCACCTTCTCTGGGGGCGCCCCACTCCCCTTTTGTATAAGCGTGGTCTCCATTGAGTTATTCGCTTAGTCCATTTTACATCCTGTTGTCTTGCTACATGTCCAACCCATCTCCACTTCAATGCAGCTATTCTCGTGATCACGTCCTCTACGCCTGTTCTCCTTCTTATTTCTTCATTACGTATGTGATCCCGCAGGCTCACTCCAAGCATAGTTCTTTCAATTGCGCGTTGTGTGGTTCTAAGTTTGTTAGCAGATCTTATTGTGAGAGTCATGGTTTCCATGCCATACGTTAACACTGGGAGAACGCACATATTAAAAACTTTTCTTTTGAAGTTAATGGGGATTTGTTTTTCAAGACAAATCCTAGTTTTCCAACAGCAGCCCAAGTCATTCTTATTCTTCTTGACAATTCTGCAGTTTGATTGTCTTTACCTATCTTTATAGTGTGTCCAAGGTATAGATATTCATTCACTTTCTCTATAACATTGCCGTCGACTTCCAATATTGCGTCCTCCGTTGTCATTATTTTAGTTTTTGTCAGATTCATTTCCAATCCTACTTCTTCCGATGTTCTTTTGAGTTCTAGCATCATTTCGTGGAGTTGTTCTAGGTTATCGCTTATTAGAACTATATCATCTGCAAACCGGAGATGGTTCAGAATTTTCCATCCACATTTATACCTTTTCTATCCCATTCCAACTTCTTAAACACGTCCTCCATTGCAAGTGTGAACAATTTTGGCGATATCACATCGCCTTGTCTCACGCCCCTATTTATCGGGATTTTTTTGATTTGCATGTCATCGTCTAGTCTCACCTGAATAGTCGCTCGTTCATATATATTCTGTAGGATGTTTCTATATCTCGAATCTATTCTAGCATTATCGAGGGCTTGAAATACTGCCCACAGTTCTATAGAATCGAAAGCTTTGTTATAGTCTACAAAGGCTAGGTGTATTGGCACTTTGTATTCGTGACATTTTTCAATAAGTGTACGAAGAGTTTGTAGGTGTTCTGTTGTGCTATATCCTCTGCGAAACCCTGCTTGTTCTGCCGGTTGATAGCTGTCAAATTTGTTTGTCAATCTGTTTGTGATAATTTTTGATAACAATTTATAAGGGTGTGGTAAAAGACTAATAGGTCGGTAATTATCTATCTTAAATTTGTCACCTTTTTTGTACAACAACACAACGTGTGCATTGTTCCATCCTTCCGGAACACTACCTTCTGTTAGGCATTTATTTAGTAATATTTTTATTGCTTCCAAAGTGACCTGTCCTCCCAATTTTAGCATTTCGCTTGTAATGTTATCTTCGCCTGGTGCCCGGCCGTTTTTCATCTGGTTGAGGGCTAGTTGTATTTCATCAATGTTAATCTCAGGCATGTCCTCGGAACCGACATTTGTTATGTTACTAAGATTCGTTGTTTCAGGTTTGGGTTTCTTAGACAAATAGGGGTCAGTATAGAAGCCTTCAACAATCTGTATTATCTCCGTTTTTTCATATTTTAATTCACCTTGGTTGTTTTTCAATTGATGTATTCTGGGTCTACCGGTGTTAGTAATTCTCTTTATGACTTTCATGTTACTGTTGTTTTCTATGACTTGTTGTATATAGTCTGTGTTGTAATTTCGTATGTCTTCTCTAGTCTTTCGTCTTATAGCCCTGTTCAGTTCCCTGTATTCTGGATTAAATCTATCCATTACTTTCCTTTCTTCCATTAACCTTATCGAGCCTTGGCTTAATTTTTTAGGTTTTGTTCTTGCCCTGTAGCATATGGTCTTTGTTGCCACTTGTATGTCTTCCGTTATCTTTCTTTCAAGACTGTTAATGTCTAGTCGAGTTAAGTTTTCTTCAGGTGTTAGTTTTTGCTTAGTTCTGATTGATATTGAACAATATTTTGCTTTAGGTCTTCATTTGTTGGCACGCGTTTTGGACGTATCAGCTTGTTTCTTTCTTTTTGGCCACGATTTCTATTTTTGCTCTTAATAACCTATGGTCACTGTCGACTTTAAATTTATTGATAACTGCTACGTCTAAATAAATGTTCACTTTCACAATTTATAAAATTATTGAGTTATCTGAAATATCATAAACAATATTTAATTATTACATATTTAAACGTATAGAATTAAGCGTAAGTTCGAAGAGAACCCTTAAACACATATTCGTCTACGTTACTGACTACAAATTTTAGACGTATAAAGTAATGATTTTATTTGAAATGAGGACAGGAATCTTCGCAAACAACAAAAAAAGACAGAGAAGATCGTAGACAGGTAGTTGGATTCTTCCAGGAGATTTGGAGGAGGGTTTCTATCAAAGATCCGGCAATAAATTCATTTATGAATTTGCCCACGTACCACATTTCTAAGGGATTTGCATACTTAATGAACTTCCATTACTCTACGTCTTTACTAAAGAGACTATAGTGGCACAGACATTTAAAGAATAGGTACTTCTCCTAACGTTGTCACTGTCAACAATTCTAAAGAATTCAAACGCAATAATGTTAATATGTCAAAATCGGTATAACAAGAGTCACACAACCCATTCTGAAAACAGATTACAATATAAAAAAGGATTGTGTAATGTTTCATCCGTTAATCGAATACGTGAACTGTTTTCTTACTTCGCCAACATTCTTCAAGCTTACGGCAACATTTGCCGTTTTGTAAACAACCACGGATTTATCTGATAATATCACTGGGTGCCCCGACAGCTGAACTTTCCTGTGGTGTGGATCAAACTGATTGTCGAATCGGGATTGTGCTGGAATAAAAACATAATGTTAAGAATATCCCTATAAATATATTTCAATTTTTTCTCCTCAATTGTAAGTAGGTGACTTAAATGTATGTTAGAAATGAGATTTCGTTATTGATTTTGTATTATCGTTTCGAATACTCGGTTAAGTAGATCAGCTATGTAGGACTATAATGACATTATTATTATATTGATTTAGTATATATAACATCAAGGAATAATTAGCTTATTAAATAACGACATGTTTCTCTATGTTTATATCCTTGATATGAATTAGATTAAAGCACAATTCAAAATGGAAACTGTGATTTTTATTTATTAAGACTCACAGCTTAGTCTCGGTGATTCATGCTGAAGATAGAATAAGACAGATATGTCTCTGGTGTCCTTTTCTAAGAACGAGTCCATAGCCGCCATAGACAGCTTTGTATCGATAACACTATCAACGACGTCGTCCACTGAGACATCAAGAAATATCGAAACCATTTCGCATATATGCCTGTGATGTAGAGAAATATTTGACAATCTCTCGGCCCGTTCATCTCTTGTTCTTGCCTTGAACAAAGTATATTCACAATCAGAGTTCTCATATATATGCTACTAAATATAGATAAGAGTTCCTTACTTTCACTTTGTAAATTTAAGAAATTGCTTTTGAATATTATTTTTCTCTGACCAATGATTTCTATAATGTGAATTCCTTTTTGTTAACAAGACTAAGTTAAATTATGTTAATCTATTGAATATTCAAGTCAATTCCTAAATATTTAGTACTTTGAATTTGAATCTTAGCAATAGGATTTGAATCATAATCATTGTTAATTATTACTCCTTAGGGTTGGTCAGAAAACGAATATCGCTTGGTGCTCGCTTCGTAAAGAGAAGCTCCTCCGCCTTACAATTTTCTGTTTTTTTTTTTATCACATAGAGAAATTGATATCTCGCTTCCAACTACTTGAAAAAATATATCGATTTATAGATTTCGTAGAAAATTGGATGTTTTACAAAAAAGCCTCTCACGATTTTTCGTAAAGCTAACCGTTTAAAAGATATTAACGGTTGAAGTTTGATTATTTGAAGGTGAATTTTTCTTTTTATGAATTTTATAACTCGATGAAAAAAAACAAAGTTTTTAGGAAATTTACTGCTTTACAAAAATGATGCCTTATAATTTTTCCATTAAGTTTTCTCATCGAGTCACATCCATCAACACTGCTCGTTTTTCCAGCCATAAAAAAAGAGCAATATCGGGCCTGTTATGCCCTGCGTCCCTATCCCTTATGAGAGTGGTGTTCCAGTAAAGTTTCCGATCGCTATTTCCAAGGACATCTACAGATGAGTATTTCTAATTCCCAACGCTTTTTTGTAACAGGCTATATTTTAGCACTAGCTCTTGATGAAATACCTTTGATACATCGTTGTGTCTTTGCAGGTATCCAACAGAAGCCAGGATTGATCGGAAGGTACGTTTTATTTGCTATATGCCTAAGATAGGCCCTCGTTGCAACAACCTGATCCTGAGTAGCCAGTATTCTCCTCAGTCTCCGGAAAGAGGTAACCAGCTTCTAGAAAGTTCAGTGAATTCACCTTATCAACATTTTCATTTTTCAGGTGTCCCAGGAATCGTCCATGGAGGGTCTTTCCTTGCCATTCATGTACAAGTTCTTGCTGAGTGGCTGCGTACGGAGCTATAAGAGGTTCAGCCAGTCTTAGTGAGCTATAGTCTTCATCGGCCCTGCGTACAGCGAGATAAAGAGGTGAGTTTTTATTTTGTAGGTACTGCTGTAGGCCATGGACCTGTTTATTATGACTTGTTTCCAGAGCCATAAGGCCTCGTCCCCCCGAATGCCTTTGTATATAGAGGCGGTTGACCGATGAGTGGGGGAGATGTATCCCGTACTTAGTTAACATCGTCCTTATTTTTGTATCCATCGCCTTGAGGTCGGTCACAGACCAGATAAGTACTCCAAAGGTGTATGTTATAAGCGGAAGGGCCCAGCTGGCATTGGAGCTAAGTTTACCAGATCTGACCTCAGCTGTTTGGATATCTAGCGCTTGTCGGATGCCTATATATATATATATATATATATATATATATATATATATATATATATATATATATATATATATATATATATATATATATATATATATATATATATATATATATATATATATATATATATAGGGTATCCACCGGAACCGTCCGTTAAAAACTTTTAAGTTCCAATTACGATATCAAGCTGAAATTTTATACGCGACCATAACTAGCGATTTCCAATTGAGTGAAATATTTTCGAGTGATAACATTTCCGGTTATACCGGAAATGGGTCATCACTTCGATATTTCAAAAGGCAATATACCTTTTTATTATACATCTAGAACCGACATTTGAGCAAGGCATAAAATACCCAAGTTCTTGGCACTTATCTGTCAAAACTTTTGACAGATTTAATTATTTTTGTTATAAACTCGATTTTTGAGGAACATTTGAAAAAATTGTAGCTCGTAGATCTTTTGCACTACAGACACAATTTTTGCTTGGGTGGATAGAAGAAGGATCAAGGAATTTTTTAAGCAATCTACACATGTCAAATGTTTATTGCGTTGTTTTGTATGATTTTTTCAATTTGGCCTTTTTCAAACAGCAATAACTCAATTTTTTCAAATTGCACGTGCCAATTTTTATATCGCCATCAGATGAAGCGTCAAATTTCAGATGGAATTGTATCAGCATGTACTATACCCATCTCTTATAGTTCCGAAATAATTTGGGAATATATTGAATTTTGATGATTTTGCAAGAACTAACAGAGAATGCTTTGAAATATTTGAATCAAGTAGCTGAACTGGTTACGTTCACCTGACAGGTGCCTAAAATTAAAGTAATTGTCACTTCGTTCATTCGAATTTGATATTTCAACAAGAATTGTTGGTAATTTGAAGTGACAATTTTTGAAAAACACCAGATTGATAATAAAATGGCTGATTATTGATACAGGGTGCTTTAACGAAAACTAAACAATTTTTGTTTCAAGGGGGACATCAATCATCAATTAAAAATGGAAATTCGTTCAAGGCGATGTAGACAAAGATACCACCTTTCTTTTGAGTCATTACTCGACCCATCTTCCCTATTCAAAATGTTCAAGATTGTAACCCCGCTCAGGGGTTAATATTTCAGGCAAGTTTTGTACCCCAAAAGATGTCCCCCTTGAAACAAAAAATTGACCTGTTTTTGCGTTTTGATCAGAAATGAACATCTTGGTAGATATAGCCTCTGTTTAGTTTTCGTTGAAGCACCCTGTATATTAGGATAATGTTAAATGTTATGAGAATATATCAATCTACCAGAGTATATACAAACTATAGCATCATCAGACAATGAGATCAATGTACCAACGAGTAATGTCAGAGACTTTCTCCCCCGAAAAATCCAGTGTACGGACCTTAGTCAAGTAACACTGAATGTTACTCATTCATAGTAACTGTTCAATCAAATTTTTCTTCAGACCCAAAATCTCAATATTTTTGTGAAGATTCCTAGGAATAACACCTGTTGTAGAAATAATAATCGGTAGAATGAATATTTGTCTCATTTTCTACATTTTTTTTAATCTCGTCGCCAAGCATTTTTTTTTCATTGTATTCTTTTTGTATATAATGTGTGTCGGGTATAGCAATATCAATTATATATGTTATTCGATTCTGTTTATCAGTAAGAATGATATCTGGCCTATTGTGTTTTACAGCTCTGTTGCATAGAATTGTTCGATCAAAATAAAGTTTATATTTATTACGTGATAAAATAACACTCTACTAGCAGTAAAAGGCGCCTTTATCAAAGGAACGCGCGGTACTTGTCAAAGAAAAGCCGCGTTTTTTAGAAATTTCGGGCGGCACGTTTGACGAGAACATTCGAGACTTTACATCACGCCGATATAAATGTTGCGCCTTCAGGAATTGGAGTCATTCTGAATTGTAACTTAAAGGCAATATTACGAAAAAACGATACAAAGTTTATAATTAAATAGTACGAAATGAGTGCAGCGAAGAAATCTGAAACATATCATTTTAATAAGGCTTGGGAGGAAGAATTTTTTTTTTGTATGGTGAAAGATAAGTGCATTTTCTTATTTGTCGTGCGTCAGTTGCAATACCTAAGCGTGGTAACTTAGAGAGGCATCATAAAACGGTTCATAAAAACTATGAAAAGGATTTTTCGCCACAGAGTGAATTAACAAAACGAAAAGTACGTGATTTGATATCTTGTTCGAAAAAAGAACAAACCATGTTCACAAGACCAGCCACAAAAGCTGCTACGATCGCGTCATTTAGAATATCTCATTTATTCGCGAAACACAAGAAACAATTCGAAGATGGATCGGTTGTGAAGGAAGCATTCATTGAAGTGGGTGAGACTTTATTTGGAGATTTTAGAAATAAAAAAGAAATCATGTCTGTCATTAGAGAACTTCAGTTATCTCGTCCGACTGTCACAATGCGGATTGAAGTCATGAATCAGGATATAGCAGATGAACTAAAACATTATATCATGAAATGTACATACTTTTCTTTACAGTTCGACGAATCCACCGATATGACAGACACTGCTCAGCTGTGTATTTTTATTCGGATGGTATTCAATGACATGTTGGCTAAGGAAGAATTCTTGAAAATTATTCCTCTGAAGAGGAAGACCCGTGTCGAAGATATATATGACGTTTTCTTCAATTTTGTGAAAAACTACAACCTACCAATATATAAATTAGTGTGCATTACAACCGATGGAGCACCAGCAATGACTGAAAACAAAAACGGTTTTGTGGCATTGTGACGAGCTGAGATTTCACTTAATTAATTAGAAAATTTCTAGAAAGGTTTCGAGAATTATTGACCAAAATAACAGCTTCTCTAGAAGAAACAGGTGATGACACTCTGATGTTGAAAAACGAAAAATGGCTGACTGATTTGGTATTTTTGGCTGACATCACAATGCACTAAAAACACCATAACTTAGAGCTTCAAGGTAAAAGATAAACTATTATTGAGATGATTAGCGCAGTAAACGCATTCAAAAGTAAATTGCAACTTGTGATAGATCAACTAAAAGGAAAGTATCTGAAACATTTTCCGTCTTTGAAAGCAAGGATTCCTCAATTGAATTATGATACGTACGAGGCTGAATAATCAAATATTTTGGGACAATTCGAGATGCGTTTTTATGAGTAGTAAATTGGCAAATATAACATCATTTATGAGTTATCCTTTTTCATGTAAAAACAATGAGGAATTAGCTGCTGAAATAGCAGTTTAATATGAACCCATGTTCTGTTGAAAATGAGTTGGTGCAGATTATATCAGATATACATCTCAAAGCTACAGCATCTGATACAAATTTCTGGTGTTTTATATCTGAAGATGAATATCCGAATCTAGGGCAAATCGCCCTTCAACTGACGTCAATGTTTGGGTCAACTTTGTGCGAGTCTGCATTTTCTGAAATGAAGATAATTAAGTCAAAATATCGCAATCGACTTACTGACAATCATATGTCATCTGCTTGCGATTAGCACTCAGTGGTTACGTACCATCTTATGAAAAGTATACTGAGGAGATGCAGTGCTAGGCTTCAACATCCAAAGCCCCTCCTTAGTAAAGTTTAACACCATATGTAACTCTTTTGTTTTGTAACAACCAATAAACTCGCAATTCTGAATAACTATTGATATTATAGTGAAGAACCTACCTAAACCTAACCCAAACCTTGACTAAAATAATGTATATTGTGCGGAAAGCTAATATCTTTATATGCTACGATACACCCTACCTAGGTAGGTAGGTAGGGTATATTGTGTATGTACGACAACCCTGCATCACACATACTTGCAGCCTCTCAGAGTCCATTCTTAAGTAGTCTAAAAATATTGAGGTGGATCGCCAGCAGTTCAAGTTTGAGCACCCCTGGTCTACAGGATTTCAGGCTCCGTCAGAAAAGGACGACGTATAATAATAGATAGAGAGATATAATCTTTGAGTGAGGGCTGCCTAGCAGCCTGGTCTACTGTGGCACACTGTCGTAAATTTCATCCATAAGCTCCATACTACGTATAATAATAACGCATAGTGTTAACGGTTTTGTGGATAGGGGGTTATTATCATTTCAAAGAAGAAGTACTGGAGACTATCATGAGGACATGAATGCGGATGTTTTCGAAGAATATTTTAAACAGTTGTTGGATTTGATTCCACTAGGATCTGTTATATTATTGGATAACGCAAGCAACCATTTGCGACAAATTGAATTAACTCCAACATCTTCATGGCGTAAAGCAGACAGATCGGATGAAAATATTTATATTGAAGAAAATATGGTTAAAAAATAATTATCAATTGTAAATTTACATAAAAAATGAGATTGACGAAATGGCAAAAAACTGGTAAGTTACTATACTCCGCCTTTCATCTTGTCACTGCGAATTGAATCCGATTGAACTAATATGGGCACAGGTAAAGGAGAAAGTGGCTAGCAGGAACACAAGTTTCAAGATAAAAGACGTCGAACTTCATTTCAACAGTGCCATAAAAAGTGTTACATCCCAAAACAGGAAAAATTGTATAGACGTCGTCATTAAAGAAGAAAATAAAATGTGGGAACTGAATTATCTTATGACTGCCATGATAGATCCTGTTATAGGAATTTAGGTAACGAAGATACATCATCAGAAGATGAACTGTAAATATTTTTATGAAAATATTGCAGGTTAATATATGAGTATTTTGACAAGCATTATTTTGATTTTTATAATTTTAGAGTGTGGAAAGAAATTGAATTTAAAACTATTTATAAACATGTTTAACATTCTATTAGGTAATGTTAAAACATATGTGGAAATTTTAGATTGTCTACTATAATATAAAATAAATGTTCTTCTTCTTCTTTTTCAGCCCTTCTCTGTCCACTCCTGAACATAGGCCTCCCCTTCTAGCTTCCATCTCTCTCTGTCCTGTGCTATATTATACCATCCTCTTCCTACTTTTTCCTTTATGTCATCCAGCCACCTTCTCTGGGGCGCCCCACTCCCTTTTGTATAAGCGTGGTCTCCATTGAGTTATTCGCTTAGTCCATTTTACATCCTGTTGTCTTGCTACATGTCCAACCCATCTCCACTTCAATGCAGCTATTCTCGTGATCACGTCCTCTACGCCTGTTCTCCTTCTTATTTCTTCATTACGTATGTGATCCCGCAGGCTCACTCCAAGCATAGTTCTTTCAATTGCGCGTTGTGTGGTTCTAAGTTTGTTAGCAGATCTTATTGTGAGAGTCATGGTTTCCATGCCATACGTTAACACTGGGAGAACGCACATATTAAAAACTTTTCTTTTGAAGTTAATGGGGATTTGTTTTTCAAGACAAATCCTAGTTTTCCAACAGCAGCCCAAGTCATTCTTATTCTTCTTGACAATTCTGCAGTTTGATTGTCTTTACCTATCTTTATAGTGTGTCCAAGGTATAGATATTCATTCACTTTCTCTATAACATTGCCGTCGACTTCCAATATTGCGTCCTCCGTTGTCATTATTTTAGTTTTTGTCAGATTCATTTCCAATCCTACTTCTTCCGATGTTCTTTTGAGTTCTAGCATCATTTCGTGGAGTTGTTCTAGGTTATCGCTTATTAGAACTATATCATCTGCAAACCGGAGATGGTTCAGGAATTTTCCATCCACATTTATACCTTTTCTATCCCATTCCAACTTCTTAAACACGTCCTCCATTGCAAGTGTGAACAATTTTGGCGATATCACATCGCCTTGTCTCACGCCCCTATTTATCGGGATTTTTTTGATTTGCATGTCATCGTCTAGTCTCACCTGAATAGTCGCTCGTTCATATATATTCTGTAGGATGTTTCTATATCTCGAATCTATTCTAGCATTATCGAGGGCTTGAAATACTGCCCACAGTTCTATAGAATCGAAAGCTTTGTTATAGTCTACAAAGGCTAGGTGTATTGGCACTTTGTATTCGTGACATTTTTCAATAAGTGTACGAAGAGTTTGTAGGTGTTCTGTTGTGCTATATCCTCTGCGAAACCCTGCTTGTTCTGCCGGTTGATAGCTGTCAAATTTGTTTGTCAATCTGTTTGTGATAATTTTTGATAACAATTTATAAGGGTGTGGTAAAAGACTAATAGGTCGGTAATTATCTATCTTAAATTTGTCACCTTTTTGTACAACAACACAACGTGTGCATTGTTCCATCCTTCCGGAACACTACCTTCTGTTAGGCATTTATTTAGTAATATTTTTATTGCTTCCAAAGTGACCTGTCCTCCCAATTTTAGCATTTCGCTTGTAATGTTATCTTCGCCTGGTGCCCGGCCGTTTTTCATCTGGTTGAGGGCTAGTTGTATTTCATCAATGTTAATCTCAGGCATGTCCTCGGAACCGACATTTGTTATGTTACTAAGATTCGTTGTTTCAGGTTTGGGTTTCTTAGACAAATAGGGTCAGTATAGAAGCCTTCAACAATCTGTATTATCTCCGTTTTTCATATTTTAATTCACCTTGGTTGTTTTTCAATTGATGTATTCTGGGTCTACCGGTGTTAGTAATTCTCTTTATGACTTTCATGTTACTGTTGTTTTCTATGACTTGTTGTATATAGTCTGTGTTGTAATTTCGTATGTCTTCTCTAGTCTTTCGTCTTATAGCCCTGTTCAGTTCCCTGTATTCTGGATTAAATCTATCCATTACTTTCCTTTCTTCCATTAACCTTATCGAGCCTTGGCTTAATTTTTTAGGTTTTGTTCTTGCCCTGTAGCATATGGTCTTTGTTGCCACTTGTATGTCTTCCGTTATCTTTCTTTCAAGACTGTTAATGTCTAGTCGAGTTAAGTTTTCTTCAGGTGTTAGTTTTTGCTTAGTTCTGATTGATATTGAACAATATTTTGCTTTAGGTCTTCATTTGTTGGCACGCGTTTTGGACGTATCAGCTTGTTTCTTTCTTTTTGGCCACGATTTCTATTTTTGCTCTTAATAACCTATGGTCACTGTCGACTTTAAATTTATTGATAACTGCTACGTCCAAATAAATGTTCACTTTCACAATTTATAAAATTATTGAGTTATCTGAAATATCATAAACAATATTTAATTATTACATATTTAAACGTATAGAATTAAGCGTAAGTTCGAAGAGAACCCTTAAACACATATTCGTCTACGTTACTGACTACAAATTTTAGACGTATAAAGTAATGATTTTATTTGAAACGAGGACAGGAATCTTCGCAAACAACAAAAAAAGACAGAGAAGATCGTAGACAGGTAGTTGGATTCTTCCAGGAGATTTGGAGGAGGGTTTCTATCAAAGATCCGGCAATAAATTCATTTATGAATTTGCCCACGTACCACATTTCTAAGGGATTTGCATACTTAATGAACTTCCATTACTCTACGTCTTTACTAAAGAGACTATAGTGGCACAGACATTTAAAGAATAGGTACTTCTCCTAACGTTGTCACTGTCAACAATTCTAAAGAATTCAAACGCAATAATGTTAATATGTCAAAATCGGTATAACAAGAGTCACACAACCCATTCTGAAAACAGATTACAATATAAAAAAAAGGATTGTGTAATGTTTCATCCGTTAATCGAATACGTGAACTGTTTTCTTACTTCGCCAACATTCTTCAAGCTTACGGCAACATTTGCCGTTTTGTAAACAACCACGGATTTATCTGATAATATCACTGGGTGCCCCGACAGCTGAACTTTCCTGTGGTGTGGATCAAACTGATTGTCGAATCGGGATTGTGCTGGAATAAAAACATAATGTTAAGAATATCCCTATAAATATATTTCAATTTTTTCTCCTCAATTGTAAGTAGGTGACTTAAATGTATGTTAGAAATGAGATTTCGTTATTGATTTTGTATTATCGTTTCGAATACTCGGTTAAGTAGATCAGCTATGTAGGACTATAATGACATTATTATTATATTGATTTAGTATATATAACATCAAGGAATAATTAGCTTATTAAATAACGACATGTTTCTCTATGTTTATATCCTTGATATGAATTAGATTAAAGCACAATTCAAAATGGAAACTGTGATTTTTATTTATTAAGACTCACAGCTTAGTCTCGGTGATTCATGCTGAAGATAGAATAAGACAGATATGTCTCTGGTGTCCTTTTCTAAGAACGAGTCCATAGCCGCCATAGACAGCTTTGTATCGATAACACTATCAACGACGTCGTCCACTGAGACATCAAGAAATATCGAAACCATTTCGCATATATGCCTGTGATGTAGAGAAATATTTGACAATCTCTCGGCCCGTTCATCTCTTGTTCTTGCCTTGAACAAAGTATATTCACAATCAGAGTTCTCATATATATGCTACTAAATATAGATAAGAGTTCCTTACTTTCACTTTGTAAATTTAAGAAATTGCTTTTGAATATTATTTTTCTCTGACCAATGATTTCTATAATGTGAATTCCTTTTTGTTAACAAGACTAAGTTAAATTATGTTAATCTATTGAATATTCAAGTCAATTCCTAAATATTTAGTACTTTGAATTTGAATCTTAGCAATAGGATTTGAATCATAATCATTGTTAATTATTACTCCTTAGGGTTGGTCAGAAAACGAATATCGCTTGGTGCTCGCTTCGTAAAGAGAAGCTCCTCCGCCTTACAATTTTCTGTTTTTTTTCTTATCACATAGAAATTGATATCTCGCTTCCAACTACTTGAAAAAATATATCGATTTATAGATTTCGTAGAAAATTGGATGTTTTACAAAAAAGCCTCTCACGATTTTTCGTAAAGCTAACCGTTTAAAAGATATTAACGGTTGAAGTTTGATTATTTGAAGGTGAATTTTTTCTTTTTTATGAATTTTATAACTCGATGAAAAAAAACAAAGTTTTTTAGGAAATTTACTGCTTTACAAAAATGATGCCTTATAATTTTTCCATTAAGTTTTCTCATCGAGTCACATCCATCAACACTGCTCGTTTTTCCAGCCATAAAAAAAGAGCAATATCGGGCCTGTTATGCCCTGCGTCCCTATCCCTTATGAGAGTGGTGTTCCAGTAAAGTTTCCGATCGCTATTTCCAAGGACATCTACAGATGAGTATTTCTAATTCCCAACGCTTTTTTGTAACAGGCTATATTTTAGCACTAGCTCTTGATGAAATACCTTTGATACATCGTTGTGTCTTTGCAGGTATCCAACAGAAGCCAGGATTGATCGGAAGGTACGTTTTATTTGCTATATGCCTAAGATAGGCCCTCGTTGCAACAACCTGATCCTGAGTAGCCAGTATTCTCCCTCAGTCTCCGGAAAGAGGTAACCAGCTTCTAGAAAGTTCAGTGAATTCACCTTATCAACATTTTCATTTTTCAGGTGTCCCAGGAATCGTCCATGGAGGGTCTTTCCTTGCCATTCATGTACAAGTTCTTGCTGAGTGGCTGCGTACGGAGCTATAAGAGGTTCAGCCAGTCTTAGTGAGCTATAGTCTTCATCGGCCCTGCGTACAGCGAGATAAAGAGGTGAGTTTTTATTTTGTAGGTACTGCTGTAGGCCATGGACCTGTTTATTATGACTTGTTTCCAGAGCCATAAGGCCTCGTCCCCCCGAATGCCTTTGTATATAGAGGCGGTTGACCGATGAGTGGGGGAGATGTATCCCGTACTTAGTTAACATCGTCCTTATTTTTGTATCCATCGCCTTGAGGTCGGTCACAGACCAGATAAGTACTCCAAAGGTGTATGTTATAAGCGGAAGGGCCCAGCTGGCATTGGAGCTAAGTTTACCAGATCTGACCTCAGCTGTTTGGATATCTAGCGCTTGTCGGATGCCTATATATATATATATATATATATATATATATATATATATATATATATATATATATATATATATATATATATATATATATATATATATATATATATATATATATATATATATATATATATATATATATATATATATATATATATATATATATATACAGGTATCCACCGGAACCGTCCGTTAAAAACTTTTAAGTTCCAATTACGATATCAAGCTGAAATTTTATACGCGACCATAACTAGCGATTTCCAATTGAGTGAAATATTTTCGAGTGATAACATTTCCGGTTATACCGGAAATGGGTCATCACTTCGATATTTCAAAAGGCAATATACCTTTTTATTATACATCTAGAACCGACATTTCAGCAAGGCATAAAATACCCAAGTTCTTGGCACTTATCTGTTAAAAATTTTGACAGATTTAATTATTTTGTTATAAACTCGATTTTTGAGGAACATTTGAAAAATTGTAGCTCGTAGATCTTTTGCACTACAGACACAATTTTTGCTTGGGTGGATAGAAGAAGGATCAAGGAATTTTTAAGCAATCTACACATGTCAAATGTTTATTGCGTTGTTTTGTATGATTTTTCAATTTGGCCTTTTTCAAACAGCAATAACTCAATTTTTCAAATTGCACGTGCCAATTTTTATATCGCCATCAGATGAAGCGTCAAATTTCAGATGGAATTGTATCAGCATGTACTATACCCATCTCTTATAGTTCCGAAATAATTTGGGAATATATTGAATTTTGATGATTTTGCAAGAACTAACAGAGAATGCTTTGAAATATTTGAATCAAGTAGCTGAACTGGTTACGTTCACCTGACAGGTGCCTAAAATTAAAGTAATTGTCACTTCGTTCATTCGAATTTGATATTTCAACAAGAATTGTTGGTAATTTGAAGTGACAATTTTGAAAACACCAGATTGATAATAAAATGGCTGATTATTGATACAGGGTGCTTTAACGAAAACTAAACAATTTTTGTTTCAAGGGGGACATCAATCATCAATTAAAAATGGAAATTCGTTCAAGGCGATGTAGACAAAGATACCACCTTTCTTTTGAGTCATTACTCGACCCATCTTCCCTATTCAAAATGTTCAAGGATTGTAACCCCCGCTCAGGGGGTTAATATTTCAGGCAAGTTTTGTACCCCAAAAGATGTCCCCCTTGAAACAAAAAATTGACCTGTTTTTGCGTTTTGATCAGAAATGAACATCTTGGTAGATATAGCCTCTGTTTAGTTTTCGTTGAAGCACCCTGTATATTAGGATAATGTTAAATGTTATGAGAATATATCAATCTACCAGAGTATATACAAACTATAGCATCATCAGACAATGACATCAATGTACCAACGAGTAATGTCAGAGACTTTCTCCCCCGAAAAATCCAGTGTACGGACCTTAGTCAAGTAACACTGAATGTTACTCATTCATAGTAACTGTTCAATCAAATTTTTCTTCAGACCCAAAATCTCAATATTTTTGTGAAGATTCCTAGGAATAACACCTGTTGTAGAAATAATAATCGGTAGAATGAATATTTTTCTCATTTTCTACATTTTTTTTAATCTCGTCGCCAAGCATTTTTTTTTCATTGTATTCTTTTTGTATATAATGTGTGTCGGGTATAGCAATATCAATTATATATGTTATTCGATTCTGTTTATCAGTAAGAATGATATCTGGCCTATTGTGTTTTACAGCTCTGTTGCATAGAATTGTTCGATCAAAATAAAGTTTATATTTATTACGTGATAAAATAACACTCTACTAGCAGTAAAAGGCGCCTTTATCAAAGGAACGCGCGGTACTTGTCAAAGAAAAGCCGCGTTTTTTAGAAATTTCGGGCGGCACGTTTGACGAGAACATTCGAGACTTTACATCACGCCGATATAAATGTTGCGCCTTCAGGAATTGGAGTCATTCTGAATTGTAACTTAAAGGCAATATTACGAAAAAACGATACAAAGTTTATAATTAAATAGTACGAAATGAGTGCAGCGAAGAAATCTGAAACATATCATTTTAATAAGGCTTGGGAGGAAGAATTTTTTTTTTTGTATGGTGAAAGATAAGTGCATTTTCTTATTTGTCGTGCGTCAGTTGCAATACCTAAGCGTGGTAACTTAGAGAGGCATCATAAAACGGTTCATAAAAACTATGAAAAGGATTTTTCGCCACAGAGTGAATTAACAAAACGAAAAGTACGTGATTTGATATCTTGTTTGAAAAAAGAACAAACCATGTTCACAAGACCAGCCACAAAAGCTGCTACGATCGCGTCATTTAGAATATCTCATTTATTCGCGAAACACAAGAAACAATTCGAAGATGGATCGGTTGTGAAGGAAGCATTCATTGAAGTGGGTGAGACTTTATTTGGAGATTTTAGAAATAAAAAAGAAATCATGTCTGTCATTAGAGAACTTCAGTTATCTCGTCCGACTGTCACAATGCGGATTGAAGTCATGAATCAGGATATAGCAGATGAACTAAAACATTATATCATGAAATGTACATACTTTTCTTTACAGTTCGACGAATCCACCGATATGACAGACACTGCTCAGCTGTGTATTTTTATTCGGATGGTATTCAATGACATGTTGGCTAAGGAAGAATTCTTGAAAATTATTCCTCTGAAGAGGAAGACCCGTGTCGAAGATATATATGACGTTTTCTTCAATTTTGTGAAAAACTACAACCTACCAATATATAAATTAGTGTGCATTACAACCGATGGAGCACCAGCAATGACTGAAAACAAAAACGGTTTTGTGGCATTGTGACGAGCTGAGATTTCACTTAATTAATTAGAAAATTTCTAGAAAGGTTTCGAGAATTATTGACCAAAATAACAGCTTCTCTAGAAGAAACAGGTGATGACACTCTGATGTTGAAAAACGAAAAATGGCTGACTGATTTGGTATTTTTGGCTGACATCACAATGCACTAAAAACACCATAACTTAGAGCTTCAAGGTAAAAGATAAACTATTATTGAGATGATTAGCGCAGTAAACGCATTCAAAAGTAAATTGCAACTTGTGATAGATCAACTAAAAGGAAAGTATCTGAAACATTTTCCGTCTTTGAAAGCAAGGATTCCTCAATTGAATTATGATACGTACGAGGCTGAATAATCAAATATTTTGGGACAATTCGAGATGCGTTTTATGAGTAGTAAATTGGCAAATATAACATCATTTATGAGTTATCCTTTTCATGTAAAAACAATGAGGAATTAGCTGCTGAAATAGCAGTTTAATATGAACCCATGTTCTGTTGAAAATGAGTTGGTGCAGATTATATCAGATATACATCTCAAAGCTACAGCATCTGATACAAATTTCTGGTGTTTTATATCTGAAGATGAATATCCGAATCTAGGGCAAATCGCCCTTCAACTGACGTCAATGTTTGGGTCAACTTTGTGCGAGTCTGCATTTTCTGAAATGAAGATAATTAAGTCAAAATATCGCAATCGACTTACTGACAATCATATGTCATCTGCTTGCGATTAGCACTCAGTGGTTACGTACCATCTTATGAAAAGTATACTGAGGAGATGCAGTGCTAGGCTTCAACATCCAAAGCCCCTCCTTAGTAAAGTTTAACACCATATGTAACTCTTTTGTTTTGTAACAACCAATAAACTCGCAATTCTGAATAACTATTGATATTATAGTGAAGAACCTACCTAAACCTAACCCAAACCTTGACTAAAATAATGTATATTGTGCGGAAAGCTAATATCTTTATATGCTACGATACACCCTACCTAGGTAGGTAGGTAGGGTATATTGTGTATGTACGACAACCCTGCATCACACATACTTGCAGCCTCTCAGAGTCCATTCTTAAGTAGTCTAAAAATATTGAGGTGGATCGCCAGCAGTTCAAGTTTGAGCACCCCTGGTCTACAGGATTTCAGGCTCCGTCAGAAAAGGACGACGTATAATAATAGATAGAGAGATATAATCTTTGAGTGAGGGCTGCCTAGCAGCCTGGTCTACTGTGGCACACTGTCGTAAATTTCATCCATAAGCTCCATACTACGTATAATAATAACGCATAGTGTTAACGGTTTTGTGGATAGGGGGTTATTATCATTTCAAAGAAGAAGTACTGGAGACTATCATGAGGACATGAATGCGGATGTTTTCGAAGAATATTTTAAACAGTTGTTGGATTTGATTCCACTAGGATCTGTTATATTATTGGATAACGCAAGCAACCATTTGCGACAAATTGAATTAACTCCAACATCTTCATGGCGTAAAGCAGACAGATCGGATGAAAATATTTATATTGAAGAAAATATGGTTAAAAAATAATTATCAATTGTAAATTTACATAAAAAATGAGATTGACGAAATGGCAAAAAACTGGTAAGTTACTATACTCCGCCTTTCATCTTGTCACTGCGAATTGAATCCGATTGAACTAATATGGGCACAGGTAAAGGAGAAAGTGGCTAGCAGGAACACAAGTTTCAAGATAAAAGACGTCGAACTTCATTTCAACAGTGCCATAAAAAGTGTTACATCCCAAAACAGGAAAAATTGTATAGACGTCGTCATTAAAGAAGAAAATAAAATGTGGGAACTGAATTATCTTATGACTGCCATGATAGATCCTGTTATAGGGAATTTAGGTAACGAAGATACATCATCAGAAGATGAACTGTAAATATTTTTATGAAAATATTGCAGGTTAATATATGAGTATTTTGACAAGCATTATTTTGATTTTTATAATTTTAGAGTGTGGAAAGAAATTGAATTTAAAACTATTTATAAACATGTTTAACATTCTATTAGGTAATGTTAAAACATATGTGGAAATTTTAGATTGTCTACTATAATATAAAATAAATGTTCTTCTTCTTCTTTTTCAGCCCTTCTCTGTCCACTCCTGAACATAGGCCTCCCCTTCTAGCTTCCATCTCTCTCTGTCCTGTGCTATATTATACCATCCTCTTCCTACTTTTTCCTTTATGTCATCCAGCCACCTTCTCTGGGGCGCCCCACTCCCTTTTGTATAAGCGTGGTCTCCATTGAGTTATTCGCTTAGTCCATTTTACATCCTGTTGTCTTGCTACATGTCCAACCCATCTCCACTTCAATGCAGCTATTCTCGTGATCACGTCCTCTACGCCTGTTCTCCTTCTTATTTCTTCATTACGTATGTGATCCCGCAGGCTCACTCCAAGCATAGTTCTTTCAATTGCGCGTTGTGTGGTTCTAAGTTTGTTAGCAGATCTTATTGTGAGAGTCATGGTTTCCATGCCATACGTTAACACTGGGAGAACGCACATATTAAAAACTTTTCTTTTGAAGTTAATGGGGATTTGTTTTTCAAGACAAATCCTAGTTTTCCAACAGCAGCCCAAGTCATTCTTATTCTTCTTGACAATTCTGCAGTTTGATTGTCTTTACCTATCTTTATAGTGTGTCCAAGGTATAGATATTCATTCACTTTCTCTATAACATTGCCGTCGACTTCCAATATTGCGTCCTCCGTTGTCATTATTTTAGTTTTTGTCAGATTCATTTCCAATCCTACTTCTTCCGATGTTCTTTTGAGTTCTAGCATCATTTCGTGGAGTTGTTCTAGGTTATCGCTTATTAGAACTATATCATCTGCAAACCGGAGATGGTTCAGGAATTTTCCATCCACATTTATACCTTTTCTATCCCATTCCAACTTCTTAAACACGTCCTCCATTGCAAGTGTGAACAATTTTGGCGATATCACATCGCCTTGTCTCACGCCCTATTTATCGGGATTTTTTGATTTGCATGTCATCGTCTAGTCTCACCTGAATAGTCGCTCGTTCATATATATTCTGTAGGATGTTTCTATATCTCGAATCTATTCTAGCATTATCGAGGGCTTGAAATACTGCCCACAGTTCTATAGAATCGAAAGCTTTGTTATAGTCTACAAAGGCTAGGTGTATTGGCACTTTGTATTCGTGACATTTTTCAATAAGTGTACGAAGAGTTTGTAGGTGTTCTGTTGTGCTATATCCTCTGCGAAACCCTGCTTGTTCTGCCGGTTGATAGCTGTCAAATTTGTTTGTCAATCTGTTTGTGATAATTTTTGATAACAATTTATAAGGGTGTGGTAAAAGACTAATAGGTCGGTAATTATCTATCTTAAATTTGTCACCTTTTTGTACAACAACACAACGTGTGCATTGTTCCATCCTTCCGGAACACTACCTTCTGTTAGGCATTTATTTAGTAATATTTTTATTGCTTCCAAAGTGACCTGTCCTCCCAATTTTAGCATTTCGCTTGTAATGTTATCTTCGCCTGGTGCCCGGCCGTTTTTCATCTGGTTGAGGGCTAGTTGTATTTCATCAATGTTAATCTCAGGCATGTCCTCGGAACCGACATTTGTTATGTTACTAAGATTCGTTGTTTCAGGTTTGGGTTTCTTAGACAAATAGGGGTCAGTATAGAAGCCTTCAACAATCTGTATTATCTCCGTTTTTTCATATTTTAATTCACCTTGGTTGTTTTTCAATTGATGTATTCTGGGTCTACCGGTGTTAGTAATTCTCTTTATGACTTTCATGTTACTGTTGTTTTCTATGACTTGTTGTATATAGTCTGTGTTGTAATTTCGTATGTCTTCTCTAGTCTTTCGTCTTATAGCCCTGTTCAGTTCCCTGTATTCTGGATTAAATCTATCCATTACTTTCCTTTCTTCCATTAACCTTATCGAGCCTTGGCTTAATTTTTTAGGTTTTGTTCTTGCCCTGTAGCATATGGTCTTTGTTGCCACTTGTATGTCTTCCGTTATCTTTCTTTCAAGACTGTTAATGTCTAGTCGAGTTAAGTTTTCTTCAGGTGTTAGTTTTTTGCTTAGTTCTGATTGATATTGAACAATATTTTGCTTTAGGTCTTCATTTGTTGGCACGCGTTTTGGACGTATCAGCTTGTTTCTTTCTTTTTTGGCCACGATTTCTATTTTTGCTCTTAATAACCTATGGTCACTGTCGACTTTAAATTTATTGATAACTGCTACGTCCAAATAAATGTTCACTTTCACAATTTATAAAATTATTGAGTTATCTGAAATATCATAAACAATATTTAATTATTACATATTTAAACGTATAGAATTAAGCGTAAGTTCGAAGAGAACCCTTAAACACATATTCGTCTACGTTACTGACTACAAATTTTAGACGTATAAAGTAATGATTTTATTTGAAACGAGGACAGGAATCTTCGCAAACAACAAAAAAAGACAGAGAAGATCGTAGACAGGTAGTTGGATTCTTCCAGGAGATTTGGAGGAGGGTTTCTATCAAAGATCCGGCAATAAATTCATTTATGAATTTGCCCACGTACCACATTTCTAAGGGATTTGCATACTTAATGAACTTCCATTACTCTAAGTCTTTACTAAAGAGACTATAGTGGCACAGACATTTAAAGAATAGGTACTTCTCCTAACGTTGTCACTGTCAACAATTCTAAAGAATTCAAACGCAATAATGTTAATATGTCAAAATCGGTATAACAAGAGTCACACAACCCATTCTGAAAACAGATTACAATATAAAAAAAAGGATTGTGTAATGTTTCATCCGTTAATCGAATACGTGAACTGTTTTCTTACTTCGCCAACATTCTTCAAGCTTACGGCAACATTTGCCGTTTTGTAAACAACCACGGATTTATCTGATAATATCACTGGGTGCCCCGACAGCTGAACTTTCCTGTGGTGTGGATCAAACTGATTGTCGAATCGGGATTGTGCTGGAATAAAAAACATAATGTTAAGAATATCCCTATAAATATATTTCAATTTTTTCTCCTCAATTGTAAGTAGGTGACTTAAATGTATGTTAGAAATGAGATTTCGTTATTGATTTTGTATTATCGTTTCGAATACTCGGTTAAGTAGATCAGCTATGTAGGACTATAATGACATTATTATTATATTGATTTAGTATATATAACATCAAGGAATAATTAGCTTATTAAATAACGACATGTTTCTCTATGTTTATATCCTTGATATGAATTAGATTAAAGCACAATTCAAAATGGAAACTGTGATTTTTATTTATTAAGACTCACAGCTTAGTCTCGGTGATTCATGCTGAAGATAGAATAAGACAGATATGTCTCTGGTGTCCTTTTCTAAGAACGAGTCCATAGCCGCCATAGACAGCTTTGTATCGATAACACTATCAACGACGTCGTCCACTGAGACATCAAGAAATATCGAAACCATTTCGCATATATGCCTGTGATGTAGAGAAATATTTGACAATCTCTCGGCCCGTTCATCTCTTGTTCTTGCCTTGAACAAAGTATATTCACAATCAGAGTTCTCATATATATGCTACTAAATATAGATAAGAGTTCCTTACTTTCACTTTGTAAATTCAAGAAATTGCTTTTGAATATTATTTTTCTCTGACCAATGATTTCTATAATGTGAATTCCTTTTTGTTAACAAGACTAAGTTAAATTATGTTAATCTATTGAATATTCAAGTCAATTCCTAAATATTTAGTACTTTGAATTTGAATCTTAGCAATAGGATTTGAATCATAATCATTGTTAATTATTACTCCTTAGGGTTGGTCAGAAAACGAATATCGCTTGGTGCTCGCTTCGTAAAGAGAAGCTCCTCCGCCTTACAATTTTCTGTTTTTTTCTTATCACATAGAGAAATTGATATCTCGCTTCCAACTACTTGAAAAAATATATCGATTTATAGATTTCGTAGAAAATTGGATGTTTTACAAAAAAGCCTCTCACGATTTTTCGTAAAGCTAACCGTTTAAAAGATATTAACGGTTGAAGTTTGATTATTTGAAGGTGAATTTTTTCTTTTTTATGAATTTTATAACTCGATGAAAAAAAAACAAAGTTTTTTAGGAAATTTACTGCTTTACAAAAATGATGCCTTATAATTTTTCCATTAAGTTTTCTCATCGAGTCACATCCATCAACACTGCTCGTTTTTCCAGCCATAAAAAAAGAGCAATATCGGGCCTGTTATGCCCTGCGTCCCTATCCCTTATGAGAGTGGTGTTCCAGTAAAGTTTCCGATCGCTATTTCCAAGGACATCTACAGATGAGTATTTCTAATTCCCAACGCTTTTTTGTAACAGGCTATATTTTAGCACTAGCTCTTGATGAAATACCTTTGATACATCGTTGTGTCTTTGCAGGTATCCAACAGAAGCCAGGATTGATCGGAAGGTACGTTTTTATTTGCTATATGCCTAAGATAGGCCCTCGTTGCAACAACAAGATCCTGAGTAGCCAGTATTCTCCTCAGTCTCCGGAAAGAGGTAACCAGCTTCTAGAAAGTTCAGTGAATTCACCTTATCAACATTTTCATTTTTCAGGTGTCCCAGGAATCGTCCATGGAGGGTCTTTCCTTGCCATTCATGTACAAGTTCTTGCTGAGTGGCTGCGTACGGAGCTATAAGAGGTTCAGCCAGTCTTAGTGAGCTATAGTCTTCATCGGCCCTGCGTACAGCGAGATAAAGAGGTGAGTTTTTATTTTGTAGGTACTGCTGTAGGCCATGGACCTGTTTATTATGACTTGTTTCCAGAGCCATAAGGCCTCGTCCCCCCGAATGCCTTTGTATATAGAGGCGGTTGACCGATGAGTGGGGGAGATGTATCCCGTACTTAGTTAACATCGTCCTTATTTTTGTATCCATCGCCTTGAGGTCGGTCACAGACCAGATAAGTACTCCAAAGGTGTATGTTATAAGCGGAAGGGCCCAGCTGGCATTGGAGCTAAGTTTACCAGATCTGACCTCAGCTGTTTGGATATCTAGCGCTTGTCGGATGCCTATATATATATATATATATATATATATATATATATATATATATATATATATATATATATATATATATATATATATATATATATATATATATATATATATATATATATATATATATATATATATATATATATATATATATATATACAGGGTATCCACCGGAACCGTCCGTTAAAAACTTTTAAGTTCCAATTACGATATCAAGCTGAAATTTTATACGCGACCATAACTAGCGATTTCCAATTGAGTGAAATATTTTCGAGTGATAACATTTCCGGTTATACCGGAAATGGGTCATCACTTCGATATTTCAAAAGGCAATATACCTTTTTATTATACATCTAGAACCGACATTTCAGCAAGGCATAAAATACCCAAGTTCTTGGCACTTATCTGTTAAAAATTTTGACAGATTTAATTATTTTTGTTATAAACTCGATTTTTGAGGAACATTTAAAAAAATTGTAGCTCGTAGATCTTTTGCACTACAGACACAATTTTTGCTTGGGTGGATAGAAGAAGGATCAAGGAATTTTTTAAGCAATCTACACATGTCAAATGTTTATTGCGTTGTTTTGTATGATTTTTTCAATTTGGCCTTTTTCAAACAGCAATAACTCAATTTTTTCAAATTGCACGTGCCAATTTTTATATCGCCATCAGATGAAGCGTCAAATTTCAGATGGAATTGTATCAGCATGTACTATACCCATCTCTTATAGTTCCGAAATAATTTGGGAATATATTGAATTTTGATGATTTTGCAAGAACTAACAGAGAATGCTTTGAAATATTTGAATCAAGTAGCTGAACTGGTTACGTTCACCTGACAGGTGCCTAAAATTAAAGTAATTGTCACTTCGTTCATTCGAATTTGATATTTCAACAAGAATTGTTGGTAATTTGAAGTGACAATTTTTGAAAAACACCAGATTGATAATAAAATGGCTGATTATTGATACAGGGTGCTTTAACGAAAACTAAACAATTTTTGTTTCAAGGGGGACATCAATCATCAATTAAAAATGGAAATTCGTTCAAGGCGATGTAGACAAAGATACCACCTTTCTTTTGAGTCATTACTCGACCCATCTTCCCTATTCAAAATGTTCAAGGATTGTAACCCCCGCTCAGGGGGTTAATATTTCAGGCAAGTTTTGTACCCCAAAAGATGTCCCCCTTGAAACAAAAAATTGACCTGTTTTTGCGTTTTGATCAGAAATGAACATCTTGGTAGATATAGCCTCTGTTTAGTTTTCGTTGAAGCACCCTGTATATTAGGATAATGTTAAATGTTATGAGAATATATCAATCTACCAGAGTATATACAAACTATAGCATCATCAGACAATGACATCAATGTACCAACGAGTAATGTCAGAGACTTTCTCCCCCGAAAAATCCAGTGTACGGACCTTAGTCAAGTAACACTGAATGTTACTCATTCATAGTAACTGTTCAATCAAATTTTCTTCAGACCCAAAATCTCAATATTTTTGTGAAGATTCCTAGGAATAACACCTGTTGTAGAAATAATAATCGGTAGAATGAATATTTTCTCATTTTCTACATTTTTTTAATCTCGTCGCCAAGCATTTTTTTTCATTGTATTCTTTTTGTATATAATGTGTGTCGGGTATAGCAATATCAATTATATATGTTATTCGATTCTGTTTATCAGTAAGAATGATATCTGGCCTATTGTGTTTTACAGCTCTGTTGCATAGAATTGTTCGATCAAAATAAAGTTTATATTTCTCGTTTTCACAAATAATCTCAGGTTTATATTTGTAAAATTTTTTCTTTTGGGAATGAGGTCATGTTTAATTCCTAGATTAAAATGAATAATATTAGCGACGGCATTATGTCTTTCTAAATAATCTGTTGAGGCAAAGACTGAGCAAGATGATAATATATGAAGAACAAAAACATCTACGACAAGAATCATCTGTATTTTGCTTGATGATGTGTTTTCTATAATTCCTTTCTGTTTCAGCGAACAATTCTTCAGATACTAACCATCTATTCAATGCGATTTCATCAATATAATCATTCTTCAATTTTTAGGAGCTGTTCGTGTAATTCCTTCTGTATCCAACTTTCCTTTTAGAATTATTATCAAATATATCGAAATCTACCTTTTGCATTGTCAAGTTTAGAGGTGTAAGATTATAATCTGAAGCAACAACAATATCATGTAATTTAGACGTTCTCTGTTTATCATGAAAATGGGAACGTAGATGAAAAATCTGTTTACTATGAAGATTGTTCAAATCAGTTAATCCACTACCTCAAAGATGCCTAGGTAGTGTAATTCTTTGAATAGCTGATTTTGGGTGGTGCTTATGATATTTACAAAGCATTTTCCTCGTTTGACATTGTAATTCATTTAGATCAGTTTCAGACCATTTGATGATTCCAAAAGAAGATGTAAGAATAGGAACTGCATAGGAGTTGATAGCTCTGAGAAGGTTTTTACTAGTTGAATGACTCTTGATGATAATTCTAAGTCTGTTGTAATATAAACTTCTAATATTTCCTTTAGTGCTGCTTTGGTTAATTGTCTTCTCTTGAACAAACCCAAGATATTTATATGTATCTCCTTGATGTATTGGCTCGATGTCGATATTGGAAATCTTTATTTAATCAGAGGTGACCTTTCCCTTTTCGATTAAAAGATTTTTACATTTTGGAAGCCCAAATTTCAAATGAATATAATTGGAATAGTTGGAAGTAATCTTAATTAGACTTTTCAAATAAGATCTAGTTCCGACATATAATTTAATATCTTCTAAATAAATTAAGTGACTTAATTTGAATTCAGTTGATCTTTATTTTGAAGCCGAAACTAGTAGCATTTAATTCATGAGATAATGGATTGAAGTAAAGCAAAACCAAAAACTATTGCATAGAATTGTTTGATCAAAATAAAGTTTATATTTCTCGTTTTCACAAATAATCTCAGGTTCATATTTGTAACATTTTTTTCTTTAAATTAAAATGAATAATATTAGCGACTGCATTATGTCTTTCTAAATATACTGTTGAGGCAAGGACTGAGCAATCGGCTTTTCTGAAATGTGCAGAAATATATTTGAGGCACCAAATTACAAAGACAATAGCCATCGAGAAGCATTTTCCAAAATGTATCATGAATTCGGGAAAACATAAAAATAATGATCTCTATAAGTGAAATCTAAGCGATTAGTACAACATCTCCTTTCCATCTCTGACTGAATTGACATATATTACGGCGAAATATCCCCAAACTACTAGTAAACGAATCGAATGTGTTTGCCAAAAACACAAAGCTAGTAAATATTATTTGTTAAATATCTTCTATACTACTTACCATTTTTTCTTTAAGAGTTTCATGAGCGGCAACAATTGTTACACTTGGTTTTTTTCTACCAGAAAGTTCTTTGGCTGGATCCATCATCACATTAAAATCGTCACGTGTTTCCATTTTCAAGAAATCAAATTATGCTCCTCTGGTATAGTCTTGGAGGTTTTAATTGGTTCTTTATGAATCTTTCGGCTACTAAAATGATGATATATCTATCTATCGTTCATTTTTGTTCTTCATAATTCATAATATGAAAATTGTTTCTTTCTAATTTCATTTGATTCTAACTCCACGGTAACTACTTAATTCCAAACAGCTCTCTAAGTTTTTAACTATGATATATTTCGTGAATATCAGTTCAGCAGATTTTCAATTCCTTCTGATTTTTGTATTTTTTCTGTGATTTCCTTCTAGTTTCTAATAACATTTCTATTTCTCGATATTCAGAAGTTCAATTCGATCTTTCCGTATAATAAAGTCCCAAATAATAGCGTGGAAATTCAAAATCCATTCTGCATATACTCGAAATAGGTCATTAATTTTGGAATCGCGATGTTTCGATCTTAGATATTCAATAATGTTAGTTTAGTCCATCGTTTCTCAACCATTTACGGGGCTTACGAAAACCCAAAAATTAATGAGTAATATTGATGTTTTATTTATTTTATGAAAATTAATTTTAACGAAGATGAAGTAAATTATAATGTTTACTCTCCACAATTTAATTTTTATAAACACGACCGATGTCGACCGTCAGGTCATTTTTATACTTATATAGATACTAGCCTCATTTGATATTAAGTAGTGGAGATGTATTAATGTCTAGTTGGCTATTGAGGCTAATTTCATTTACGTTTTACAAAGTTTATTGATTTTCAAACATCCAAACAGATTCATTTTCTTTCCTTGTCGCAATTATAAAGAATTTTGATATTATCAAATGTTATTGAATGTTTTGTGGTTTTTATACCGAGTGGGGCAACTAAAACGAAACAGACTCAACAACTACTAAACTATTCGTTTCTGGATAAAAAGCAGAAACAGGACAATTTTTGTTTGAAGGGGAATATCTTTTAACACCTGTGATTTTAGTTTGCATCAACCCCCTAAGCAGGGGTGCACAAAACTCAATTTTTGAATAGGGAAGATAGGACGGGAGATACCTCATTGGAAAGCTCACTTGATTCTTAACACAAATTTATAATAATTTTTGAGTTTTGGCATATTCGGAAGAAGATACAGGCTGGTTCGTCAAAAAACGAGTTATTTTCAGTGATTGCAAATTCTGTCGATTTCGGATGAATATCCACCGAAATACTGTTGTATTTTGGGTAAAAATATCTTTAAAGCAGTGGTGCTTCTACTACACCTCCTCAGATGAGAGTGTCAGCCCCTCAAATCTTCGAATTGATCAGTTAGTCCGAGTAATAGCTCAGTGGATAGATATTTAGAATTATCTGATAACAGTGAACGAATTTTCAATTCCGATTGCATTTCAGGATAGATCATTTAATAATTCCAAAAGAAGATGTACGAATAGGAACTGCATAGGAGTTGATAGCTCTGAAAAGGTTTTCACTAGTTAAATGACTCTTGATGATAATTCTAAGTCTTTTGTAATATATAGTGCCGGTATGGTTAATTGTCTTCTCTTGACCAAATCCAAGATATTTATATGCATCTCCTTGATGTATTGACTCGATTTCGATATTGGAAATCTTTATATAGTTTTCTTTTCACTTGATCTTTTGTCATTATATATATATATATATATATATATATATATATATATATATATATATATATATATATATATATATATATATATATATATATATCTGAAGAAGGCAATGGTGCCGAAACGCGTAAAATAGATTTCTGCAAATTATATATAACCGAAGATAATATCTGTCCATTTTAACCCATATTCCCAGTATAATCAAACATTTATAGAGGAAGGGTTAGTAAATTAAACGAACGACATCATCGCCACAATAGAAACTGCAATTTTCAAAAACCCAATGAAATAAAAATGAAATAAGAAACAAAATATGTAACATACTAACGAACCACAAACAAAAGAGCAAGGGAATAAAAGACTATTATAAAAAATAAATATATACACTACAGGAAAAAAACTAGGAATTCGTCAAAACAACCCAGATGTATACATTCTTAGAGCTGATAAAACCAACAAAACAGTGTTTATGAACAAGAGAGACTATGATTACAAAATGAAAGAAATGCTTAACGACACCAATACATATAAAAAAGAAAAACTGACCCCACTAACAAAATTCAACTTGAAATGAGCAAAATGATAAACAGTTGGTGTACTGCAAAATACATTGACAAAGATCTCAAAAACAAATTAATTTGTCACAATGGAAGATCACCCTTCATGTATGGGTTGCCAAAATTACACAAAAAATCAATCCCTTTAAGACCTATAGTAAGTAACATACATTCACCAATCTATAACTTAGCACAATATCTATCGAAAACTATAACTAACATACTTGGCACAAATAACTACTTCATAAAAGATTCCTGGCATTTTTATGAGTTCATAAAAAATCAAATTGTTCCAAAAAACTTTGTACTCATATCTTTAGATGTGATATCCCTATTCACCAATATCCCATGCATACTCGCACTTCAGATAATCAACAAAAAATGGGAGAAAATTGCTCCTTTCACAGATCTACCACAAAAAGAATTTATAAGGGCTACGAAATTTTGCTTAGACTCTACCTATTTCATGTTCGAAAACCAGATTTATTCACAAATATTCGGAACTCCAATGGGATCACCTATTTCAGCTGCAATAGCAAACCTCATATTAGAAGATCTCGAATGCACAATACTTTCAACATTAAATTTCAAAGTGCCATTCTATAAACGCTTCGTTGATGACTATATTGGCATGTATACCATCGAATCAAATAAAACAAATAACAAAAGCCTTTAATAGATATAACAATAAGATCCAATTTACGAACGAGGTAGAAAGTGGGAGAAAAATAACTTTTCTTGACATGCAAATTTTATATGACGAATACGGAGCGATATACACCAATTGGTATCAAAAACCAACATGGAGTGGAAGATATTTGAATTTTGAATCAAGCGTACCTAACAGGTATAAAAAAAAGTGTTGTTAATGGCCTGGTTGATCGAGCAATAAAACTATCACACCCCAAATATAGAAGAAAGAATCTAATGAAATTGAAGAAAGTGCTGAGAAGAAATTCATATCCACCAAAACTTTTACGAACCACTGATAAGACAAAGAATACATCAAATTTATAACACGGAACCGAAAAGAGAAGAAAAGGGTGATTTCAACCATATAGGTCTCACTTTCACTCCCGGATTGTCTCAACAGATAAATAAGTGTCTAGAAAAATACAACATCAAAGTGGGACATAAACCTAATAATCATAGCAAAAAATTCTTCACAAATCTAAAACCTCGCATTGAATTAAAAAACAAAACTCAGAGCATATATAAAATAGAATGCCAAGAGTGCGATGGGTGTTATATTGGCAATACCAAACAATATTTGCATAAGAGGGTCTACGAGCATGAATATTCCGTTAGATCGAACAAAGTAGTCACAGCTCTAGCAAGACATAGTATTGAAAAACTGCACAAATTTGACTATGCAAATGCACAAGTACTCACAACGGAATATAATGATTTTAAAAGGAATATTTTAGAAATGATCAAAATCCAGAAAGAACCTAGGACAATAAACTCAAAAGTTGACACTGATGGTTTAATTAATATCTATGGAAATCTTATCTCTTAACTGTAAAGTGTATAATTCTACAACCCGTGATACAGTAATTTTAAGAATGTTTGCCTATATTTGTTTATTGTTTCCTTTCATGTCAGTCTTAATGTGATAACGACAGAATGATATCGTCGGTTAAGTTTTTAAATGTAAGATTTGTTTCGTATAGTATATGTACTTATTTTAAAATATCTCGATTTTAATTTTAGATAATTGTGCAGATACAGATTTTCTGAAGATGGCAATGGTGCCGAAACGCGTAAAATAGATTTCTGCAAATTATATATAACCGAAGATAATATCTGTCAATTTTAACCCATATTCCCAGTATATATATATATATATATATATATATATATATATATATATATATATATATATATATATATATATATATATATATATATATTACTTATTAAGGTGATCCAAAGGCTGATTCTTGATAGGAGTCTCCATTATTTATTCCATTAATGGTAACATATTGATTGGTCTGAATTCTTCCACCTTAATGGTATAAACAATTTTATGAAACGGTACTACTGTAGCAACCTTCCACTCTGCAAGCACTACTCCACTCTCAAATGATGCATTCAGAGGATCAGTCATTTTATCGATGGCAAATTTACCTCCAGCATCAATTATTCTAAGAACTATTTCATCTGTTGAGTTAGGTTTTTCAGATTTTTTAATATTCTTTTTACTTCATCTTTTGTCTTTAATCGTAGATTTTCCATTTTCTTCATTGCTGCAGTATCATATGTTACCACTGGATTCAGTACTGTACCATTGTTGGTATTCATGCCATCTTTTATAATGCTCTCCACACACAACAAAATACTTGTTGAATATTTTCACAATTTCACTTTCTTCATTGAATCTTTGGTTCCTGTACTCGACCTGGCGACATGGTTGAAGTTTTTGTTCCAATGAGATACTTTATATGCCTCCACATCTTAGTGCCATTCATTTTATTTTCATCGATGCCTCTTTCATAATATTTCCATTTTTTAATTCTGATCATACCAGTTACCTTATTTCTCTGTAGCTTGTATACCTCCAAATATCAATGGTACTATGCAAACTTAGCACTCATATAAAATCCATCTCATTTAATTATTTCTTGTTTTAGTTCTTTGTAAAACCATCCACTCGGTTTTTCTCTAGTTTTTATTACTTGCATGGGTATAATTTCAACCGTCACCCTTCTTGCATAAAACTGATCAACCGAGCTATCGACATCTGTAAGTGTCTCCCATTTTTGTCCCATCATTAATTGCTGGAATTTGCTTTTATCGATTTTCGAACAATCTCTGAATCTTTTGTCACTAGTTCTTTGGGGTGTCCTGATACTCCTCCTGTTAGGAAGTGCATAATATCATGATCTGACCATTTTGGACTTTTTAAGACCAAGGCTCCAATATTTTGATTATCAGTGAACAGCAAATCTACCATAGTTTGCGAATTTAGTGTTATAAGTGTACAGTCCCTAACTTTCAATGATAACCCATATACTTTCATTATGTCAGTCAATCTTTTCTTATATATTGATGTACCTGAAATTAATATTGAAATCACCCATAACATAAATGTTTCTAGAACGATCACTCATAGTATTTTCCATAATATCCTCGAATTGGTATTTAATTTCATTAGTATAACATTTAATTTCTTAAAGTCGGCCAACTGTTGTTAAACTCTGAGTATTCACACAAAGGCATTTTGATGGCTATTGCTCATATATTCTGTTTTTAACTAAGTCTTCTTTTCTTATGAGGCATTGACACCGCCTACCCCATGATATATGAGCAGTATCTAATTTCAAATTATACTTCTCATTGGTACGTACACAATTTATGCATTTAACTTATTGAGATTGGCAATCAACAGATCTATGCTCTCCAGCACACTTCGAGCAGATATCACTCTTTTCTCAACACTCATTACTCTTATGGTTGAAACCCCAGCACCTATACCATCTGAACACTTTTACATGCTCATAGACTTTGCAGCTATACAAGCCAACATCCATGGTTCCTTCTGCTAGTATTGCTTCGAAAGTAGAGTTATCAGCTTCCATTATTATATTGAATTTATGATACTGAATTCTTGACACGTGAAAACTCTCTTGATTTAGACCAACTCTATTCTGCTGAATTAATCTCCACATTCTCTTTACCATGAAATTTTTCTGGTAAATTGACAATCTTTAATTTGGGCTTGATTTTCTTAGGTCGGACTACCTAGTGATCACCACCCAAACAATTTGGATTGTTTTAACAGTTTCTGCACTAGCTGTTTTATTCACAGTTCAAGATACATCCTCCACTCTTTATATTTCTTCCAATTTTAATATCACACTCCAGCTCCATTGTATCTACTGTCCTCAACTATATGATTTCTCACTATTTTGTGATCTGTATTAGCTTTTGGTCTCACTAGTATTACTTCTTTTTAATTCTTCTTTACTTTAGCGCTGTAGGATTCAATCCCCCTACCACCTCTACTCTCGTTAAACATTAGATTCTTTCAACTCATTCACTTCTTCTGTTAGAGTATTTAATCTAGTTATAACTTGTGATGATGAGTTTTCAATATTCACCTCAACCATCTCACCAAGGCGCCCCTCGAGACGAGTAACCAAGTTGTCAAAAATATTCTGAGTAATAGCCCTTACCAATGGCGATCCTGGTTGGACTGAGGATTCAATTTCATTTTGCAGACACGTCCCACAGCGAAACAGGATTGTTCTCTTTTTCAATATAATTGTTCTCCATTCTGTTGCGGTAAGAATACCACTACAACTTCGACAATAATCTTTGGTGCATTGGTCGCAAGTGCTTAACTCTCCCAATTCTTCTGCATCGCATGAAGTGCATGCCATTTTGATGATACGCCACTGGTAGCAGCAATATCAAATAATGAAAGAATAAATGTGTATAATCTATCAGATATTCACAGCGATTTTAATCACTTTTTTAACCGGAGATATAATACAGTTTATTTTCTCCAACTCTAGTTTTTATTGAAAATAAATAAATTACACATAATTGCCACATGTGCAAAATTTAATCATCGTCTTTCACATATTATTTTATCGAGATTAATACTAATTGTCCACGCAATATTGGATTCCAAATTCGTAACAATTTAACTATTAAAAATACGATATAACTTAAATTTTGTTAATTCACTTTTATATCACCAGAAAAAGCGATTGTTTTCGCAACTATTGAAATGAATTTTGCAAATTGAAAGTCTTTAATTCAGTTCGTAAATCTCATTTTGAAGGGAACAAAAGAATTCACATGTACACATGTTAAATGTATTAAATACACTTTAGCAGACGGTTAACAAAACTCATAGACATCACGCCACCATACCACCGCGGACGAGGAGACAGACCAGCACGGAAAATCCCAGAGAATACAATTTACGAAATGATAACACAAATTTTATAATTTTTTTTATATTCAAGTACATAGTTGAAAATATACGAGGCTGAAGGACTCAAAGTCGATGGCCCATTGTATATTAATATTACTGGCAATAAATTACTGTTATTATTATTACCTAGAATCGAGAGACTGACAAAACATTTTACCATCCATTCACAAGAAGAATATTGAACCAGCATACCTTTGGAAGGGACCCAAATGCAACACCAAAGAAAAAATACCCCCTACTTTCCCTCAAGGAAAAATTAGATACTCTTACTAGAAATTAGAAATAATTGAAATCAAATGCATGTCTTACATCAAATAAATAATGATATGTTAATTTAATTGTTAAAAAAATAGGGCAGAAAGACTTCGAGTCGATAGCCCGCTGTTAAACAAATATATACTCTCTCTAAATATTGTTGGGCTTGTATTAAGACTTGGAATATTTCATAATATGAAAAATGGAGCATTCATGTATTATTTAGTTTATTAATAAAAACTTTTTATTAACTATAATGAACGGATTTAAAATCTATTTTGTTTAGAAAATAGTCATAGTTCCTTATAAAATGCTACGAGTACATTCGAATCTTATCTTACCGAGTAAAGTGAGTGGATTTTATTCAGTAGAGTAGTACAGTAGTACAAATACCATTACAATAATTTAATAAACTAAATCAATCCCTTTAATTCTAATCATTGCTGTATATGCAAGTGAAAAATAAGTTGCATCAGTATATACTCTTACATGAATACATTGTGAAATACGAGCAATTTTTATCAAGGGAGTTTTGCCCAATGTCTGGTGTCCCCCAGGGTCCTCACCTTGTTCCTATTCTTCTTAATATATTTGTTAAGATGTCAAGTCCATTGTTTCTACGAGGTTTATGAAGTTCTTGCTATTCGCTGATGACATGCAGGTTTTTTCGGCAATTCAAGATGACTCTGAGGCTGCAATTTTGCAGGCTCAAATTGACCGCTTCTCAGAATGGGCCTTTGGGAACGCTTTGAGCGTTCTCCACAGCGAACTGTGGAGAAGTGCCAAGTTATCAGCTTTCATAGATCTCCTCTATTAAAACGGCCAGACTTTAAAGAGAGTGTCCACTGTGCGGGATCTTGGTATTATCTGTGACTCAAAACTTGACTTTAAGGATCATCTATGTAGCATTACGGCCAAGGCCTACCAAATGACAAGAACTAGACATGATAATATGAAGCAAGGTAACCCATCTAAGCTTGCTGGAGATTTCAACAAGTTTTTCATAAGTGCTGCTCCTAATATGGTGAAGAACCTTCTGAAGGGATCATATAATAAAAGGAAAATAAGAAGATTACAGAAATCTATCTATATCTTTGAAATTGGGGAGGCTGAGATTATAGCAGCTGTAAAGTCTCTTAATAATGGAAATTCCAGTGGATGGGATGGCATTCCAACGAGTGTTCTGAAGAAGTCTATCCATCTGATAGCTGAACCAATGGTGAATGAATCATTCTTTCAGGGAAGGTATTTTTCCTGACACACTAAAAATGGCTATTGTACGTCCTCTCCATAAAAAGGAAATACTGAAGAGATGGTAAATTACCGTCCAATAAGCCTTCTGTCCTCTTTCTCCAAGTTTTCGAAAAGGTCTTGGCTACCAGACTAATTAAGCTCTTCAACAAGTTTAATGTTTCATCAAGAACAAGTACAGACACAGCAATTTTGAATTGATTCAAGCTATAGTTTTAACTCTGGAGAAGGGGAGGTTCCTGTCGGTTTGTTTCTGGGCCTGTCGAAGGCTTTCGATTCTGTGGACCATGCCCTTTTGTTATAGAAAATGGAGATGTGTGGGGTTAGAGACAACCAGTTAAAGTTGATTCAGAGCTATCTCGGTGGAAGGAAGCAGAAAGTACTTGTAACTTTGAGTGGTGAGTCATATTTGTCGAGTGAGGAGGAACTAACAATGGGGGTACCCCAGGGCAGTATACGGGGTCCGCTATTGTTCATAATTTATATCAATGATTTTCCATCAGTTTTGAAAGATGATTCTAGTAGACCTGTTATGTATCCGGACGATACCAACGTATTGCTGAGATGTGGATGTTCCCTCATCAGTCTCTGCATTTGAGAATACTATGGACGAAGTTGGTGAGTGGTGTAGTGTGAGCAGCCTTCTTCTTAATATGAAAAAAAACTGAGTGCATTTACTTTAGCACAACTAAGTCTAAGATGCAACATTCCAGTACACTGACACATAGTGGTAGTGATTTGAAGGTGGGCACTGCAGTAAAGTTCCTTGGTGTTACCATTGACGGATACTTAAAATGGGGCCTTCATATTGAACAACTGAAGAAGCGACTGAACTCTATTACTTATACGCTAAAGGTTTTATCAAAGCAAGTTGATCTAAGTGTACGAAAACTTGTTTATTATGCCAACTTCCACTCCATTCTATCGTATGGGATAATCTTCTGGGGTGGATCATCTCAGGTTGACAGTATATTTGTTGCTCAAAAATGGGCAGTTAGATCAATCCTCAGAATGACATATAAAGAATCTTGTCGCGGTGTCTTCAGAAATAACAACATCATAACTGTTTATGGTGAGTATATTTATAGGTTGCTACTATTAATTCGTCAGCATGACCACTACTTTAAAGACCTTCAAAATGAAAATAACACAAGACGAATAGAACCCTATTTCTATCCTCTGTACTCATCAACACTCAGAGAAAAACATCCTCAGTACATGGCCATCAAACTGTTTAATAAACTGCCCAAGCGAATACAGAATTTGACTAGTTACAATGTTTACGAAAGAAAAATATATGAACTCATTTTGAGGTGTGAACCGTACAGTATATGTGAATTTGAATTGTTCCTTAGAAACTGTTAGTGAATTAATTGTTTTGTATCTTTGACCTTTTTCATCTTTATTGTAACATATCTATATGTTGTATTTTGTTCACCATAATTTCTGAAAAAAAAATTAAAAAATGCTTGGTTTCGTGGTAAGAAGCGGTAGGGATTTCTCAGCTGAGACAATGAAGACATTATACTGTTCGTTGGTCAGATCTAACTTGGAGTACTGATCATGTGTTTGGTCACCATATTATTTTTGTGATGTGAATAATTTAGAGAAGGTTCAATGTGAGTTTCTTCTGTATATATCTTACAGGTTACAAATAAATGTTGCAAAGCAGGGTCTTGATATTGTGCGGAATTCATTTGGTCTCGATACATTGACGAATTGAATTACGCTTATGTTTATTTTATAAGATTTTGAATGGACATGTTGATTGTTGGAAATTATTAGGATCGATTAATTTTAATTTACCCAGAAGGCTAACTAGATTTACACCTTTATTTCGTTGCAAACTATGTAGACATAATTACAGTTCTAATTTTTTCTTATATCGTTGTTTTTCTTTTGCAAATAGTTTTGGAAGGAGTTGGATATTTTTCCATTCACAGTTTTAAGACTAATGTAGGACAATTTTGATGATTAATTTACCTTGTACTTTTAGCAATAGGGCCTGTTATAATTTGTAAATCTTTATTTTTATTATTTATTATTTTTTTCAAATGGGGTTTCCGTATATTATTGTACACAAATTTGATGTATTTTTGTGTATAATAAATTATTATTATAACTATTATTATTAATTCCACATACTTTAAGTGAATCGATTTCAAAAACAATTATCCCCTTTAGGTATTGAAGAAAATATTTTCATTAATCATTTACAATGTTTTTTTCCTGTTTTATTATATTAAAAACGGGTGTAACTAATAATTGATACCTATAATAATAATAATAACAAGTGGGAAATAACATCAATACCCCCCAACCGACTCTTGATGTTTCAACGTTGGTGCAAGCCATTATGCCTACGACCACGAGAGCCGGACCTAGGAAACGCCTGAAGTGGACCCCAGAAATGAATTCCTCCATTATGCGTTCCTATTACAAGATTACAAACTTGGAATCGAAAATGACAGCATACAGATACGCGTTACATCTTGCATTCGTAGGAAAATATCCTGAATTATAGCACATATCCGAGCAGATAATTTCGGATCAACGAAGAACAATCGTTAAAAACAGGCTACTTTCTTCAGAAACGCTGCAAAGCATATGAGAAGAGGTCATAATGGAACTCAGAAGCGAAAATGATACTCATAACGGTATACCTGCTGGAGTCAATGAAAGTGTTACAGATAACATCGAAGCCACGGAAACGAATATTAACATGGAACGCCCTTCTGAGCCGAATCAGCAGAACGAATATATGTATTTAGAAAGATCAGAACTCAACAGAGCAATAACTGAATTCAGTGGTAGTAACCCAACTAAAAGACCTAAACTGCCCAAACTCAAGACGAACAAGAACACCAATATCATCCTAGCAAACGTAAACTCAGTGTTTGAAGAATATACCGACCAGAACATCTTGGAGAAGATTCACACTTTGATTTACTGTGGAGCAGTAGCGGTTTTTCGACTTCACAAACAACAAATCTCCACAACTCTGATTCAAGCTGAACCAATAAGCGTCAGAAAACCACCATGGCAAAAACGACTGAAGGATATTGATAATATTAGAGCAGAAATCGGTCGCCTCACAGAATTCCTGAGAAACAGAAAACCGTCAAGGCGCTTGAAATCACATATACGCAAAATTTATAGGAAAATTCGTACGAACACAAAACACCCTGATCACAAACAACACATCGACGTGTATATGGACACTTTGAAACAGAAACTCCAAGCAAAAGCAAAGAGGCTTTCAAGATACGTCAAGTTTACTGAAAGAAATCATTAAAACCAAAGGTTCCTCCAAAACGCGGCCAATTTCCATAAGGGATATAACAAAACTGCGACCAACAATAACAGAGAAGTACCTAACGCACACTGCTTGACCGATTATTGGTCATCACTATGGTCGAACTCCAAAGAACACAATAGAGATGCGGAATGGATCACGAATGAAAAACAATGCCTTGATATCAAAAACATGGACTTCGAAGGAATAACAGAGGAAGAAATCACAACAGTAGTTAGAGCGACCAACAATTGGAAGGCCACAGGTATAGATAATATCCACAACTACTGGTACAAGAAGTTTGATAAGTTCCATGGAGCCCTAGCGAAACAGCTCTCGTATGTTCTTCAACATCCCAAGAAAACACCCACTTTTCTAACACAAGCCTTAACATATATGCTACCTAAGAGCGATAGAACACAGGATTCGTCTCGATATAGGCCAATCACTTGCCTGCCAACACTCTACAAAATACTCACCTCATGCATATCCAATCGAATATACCAACACCTTGACGACAACAATATATTAGCAGAGGAGCAGAAAGGATGCAGAAAGAAACACCACGGGTGCAAGGAACAACTCATCATCGATTCTGTGATAATGAAACAGGCACACGTAGGGCATCGGAATGTTCATTCAGCTTTTCTCGATTATCTGAAGGCATTCGATAGTACCCCTAATCTTGGCTTGTCGAAGTATTGCAGATATACAAAATTCATCCAACCCTGGTAGAATTCTTGAAGACAACAATGACACACTGGCGCACGTCTCTGCAGGTCAACATGAACAATACATCAATTAAAACCGACGAGATACCCATATGTCGTGGAATTTTTCAAGGTGACTCTTTGAGTCCACTATGGTTCTGTTTAGCTATGAACCCATTGTCCTCAATGCTCAATAGAACAGGATACGGATTTCGGATGAAAACAGATAGGAATTATTATACAGTCTCCCACCTGCTGTATATGGATGACTCAAATTAAATGCTTCGAACAAGAAGCAATTGGATGATTTGCTGAAAACTGTCAGTGAGTTCTCGGCAGATGTTCATATGAAATTCGGGATTGAAAAATGTAAGACCCTGAACATTCAAAGAGGGAAAGTCATAGATGGTGAAACACAACTTCCAAACGGTGATATTATACAGTGCATGAGAGATGGCGAAACATACAAATATCTGGGATACCAACAAGCCAGATTGCTAGACCAAAAACAATCGAAGGAGAAGATTCGTTCAGAATACAGTCAGCGTCTGAAGACTGTGCTGAAACCAATGTTGAACTCGGAGAATTTAGTCAAGGTAATTAACACCTACGCCATTCCAGTGTTGCTTTACTCATTTGGAATTATCAGATGGACTAAGACAGAACTGGATGATATTCAAAGGCAGACCCGAACGATGCTGACAAAGTACAACAATCTTCATCCAAAATCGTATGTGATACGAACAACTTTGAAGCGGAAAGAAGGAGGACGCGGATTAATAGATGTTGTCAATTTACACACCGAACAGATAAAAAAGCTCAGAGAATTCTTCTCAGCAAAAGGTCTCACTTCTGACCTCCATAGAGTGGTATCGTTGGCTGATAAGTGATATACACCTCTAAATCTTGCTACCAGAGATGACCTTCTGAATCTACCATTCCTATCAGATACTGAAAAACAAGAGCAATGGTCAAGAAAGGAATTGCATGGACGACATCACCATGAGATTAATCAACCACACATCGACAAAGAAGCCTCCAACAAATGGTTGATGAAAGGAAAATTATACGCAGAAACAGAGGGATTCCTTATGGCCATCCAAGACCAAGTGATCGCTACAAACAATTACAAAACATTTATAATGAAGGACGGAACATTACAAACAGATAAGTGCAGAAAATGCCATATAAGATTGGAGACTATACAGCATATTACGTTCGGCTGCGAACAACTGGCCAATACGGATTATCTTCACAGGCATAATCAAGTATGCAACATTATCCACCAGAAACTTGCACACAAGTACGGACTTCTGTATACCTTCCAGCCATATTACAAGTATCAACCGGCGCCCGTATTGGAAAATGACTCTATCAGATTATACTACGATAGGCCTGTTATCACTGACAGAATGGTGACGAATGATAGGCGGACATAGTGGTGTATGATAAGAGAGCCAGAACAGTAATGCTGGTGGATGTCGCCATACCGAATAATAACAACGTGCTGAATAAGTTCCAGGAGAAAAGTCCAAATACACTGACCTTGCTATTGAGATCAAGCAGATGTGGCACCTCGAGAAAATAGATATTGTTCCTGTCATCGTATCCTCGACTGGTTTAATACCCAAAACTTTGCATGATAGCGTTAAGAAATTAGAATTGCATAAGAATACCTTTATAGAAATGCAAAAGCTGTAATTCTTTATACATGTAGGATAGTTAGGAAATATATGTCAAGTATATTGTAATCGAGCCTATTCCTTTGATTGCTGAATCTGGGAAAGGTAAATTATATCCAGCTAACAGCTGAGATAGTGCATAATTCCACGATAATAAATAATAATAATATTTATTCAAAGATTATACACTAATATATAAATAAATGTTATTGAGACATCGTAACATACTGAGTATTCAACATACAAATTTAATATGAAATAGTTTAAAATAATGATATCTATCTATTGAAAAAGAAAAGGTAAAAAAATGAATAAATGAGGCCACCTCGAAGGTGAACTGCTGGTAAGCAGCACACCTTGTGTGAGGGGATATCCTTGAAACTTAATTAAAATTATGTCTTTTTTTTCTTAAACGTAAGTCAAAATAACAATCTGAAACTCTAGAATGCAAGACTCAAGTGTGGACATATGTGTTTTAAATATCAATGATCTGTCGAATGGTGATCCCGGATTCATTAGAAATCCATTTTCACGTAACAACTTTTCCTGAGACTTAAACTCCTTGATATAGGATGGTAATGCATTAAAAACTTTAGGAGCAAGGAACACGAATGATCTCTGGCCTACTGTTTTCCTCATCATTGTCAGAAGCTAGAGACAAACAAAAGTCTCCTTCTGTTGCATTAGCCCTAGTTTAATTGTTTAAAAGCAATTAAATAAGTGTTTAAATTTTTTTTGTTAACAAGTTTCATAATGTAATGGGCGATTTCTTTCAGTCTTTGGGAACCTTCAACCTTCTTTTGGAAATTTTCAAATAGTGCGTATCATATTTCATTTCTGAATGTTTCATCCTTCATTAAAACTAATTAATTTATCAGCGATAAGTGACTTACATTCTCGATCAGCATTATTCAAGTTTTGAACTACAAGTGTTTTAGTGTTTTTCATAGTTTGAGTCGGCGAGTCGTATAAGGACAAATTGCGAAAGCCTGTTGTAGTTAATCGAGGCATTATGTGCATTCCCTTTTCTTTCAGTAATTATCACATTAATTTCGAAGAAATAATATACATTCTTAACCAATTTTTTGAAATTAACGGAAATTTTTAAATACCAAAGATGATTTATATACTCTATGGGGTGCTTTGTCTTCTTCTATACTTGGTCTATGTAAATACTTTCAACATAACCTATATTTATAAAAAGATCCAAAACAAAGGTGATTTATTTACTCTAGATGAGGAACCCAGTTCAACGTAAAATTTTCACACAGTATAGTGAATTTGACGTACAAAACAGTCCGTCTGCTGGCGCCCTCTTTAATAATAGACTATATGTGCGGTACTATATCTATAAGTGCAGTGTTCTGCACTAATACGACAAAATATTGAGTGAATTATTCTGATATGGCACATAGATGACGCGTGAAATCGAAAGAACCTATGATATTCAGCTGACATAAGCGTAGACATGAATAGGAAAAAGGGTTTTACTCATTTTTACATTTCGTAGTCTAGGATTGAATGAGAAATGCAGAAAAGGAGAATATGTTCAATTATTTATCAATAGCTTTCAATATATGTTTTCACAAACACATATATACTTAAACACAAAATATTATAAATATCCATCCTACTTTAGCATCTCTTTTCAGAGAGATGCAGACAATCTATGAATGTTTAATTTTCAAATCGGATGAAAGAAGAACAGACATCTATTATATGACTCCATTATAAGTTACACGCATTTTCATTTAAATTTATGAAGAGTGTAGCACGCTTTTTTCAAAATAGGAATGTAAAATAGAAAATTCGAATTCAGACCCAGAACTTTGCTTTGAGAATAATTTTCAGTTTCGAAAGTGCAATGCCCGACTTTACCTCCAGAAAATTGTATTAAAACATCAAGAATATTCATATCATTAGTTAAGTGCATTTTCGAAAAGAATGATTAATTTTGTTTAAATAAAACAACTTTTGAAGTAATTCAATACATAATTGTGATATTTTTTTTAATAATTGTTTAAAGGTGATGTATTATTATGATATCATCTATACATTATGAAAATGAATAAATTGCAGATATTGTATCAGTTAGGTATTTACTGTGTATTATATTAATGGCAAATGCAATTTCGACAACATTCTTGACAAGAAGTAATCGGTAAACCAATGTAACAAATATAAAGCGAAAGACGAAATATCTGGTAAAAAAAAGTCTATTCGATTCATAACAATTCCGAAACAAAACATCAATTCATTTATCCATAAATAAATCTGTACACAGACGAAAATAGACAAACAATTTGACGCTATCATGTTCTATGTTCGCACTCTCCTTTTTCTACCAGTCAGTGTCGCAAAGCATGCAATAGGTTGCATAGTGCGTACGATGTACAGAAAAATTAAGAAAAAATTGAATTTTTAACTCATTGCAAGGGGTTGAAGTTTTAATTTTTTGCAGAATTTATTGTCGAAGCCAACTGGCCATCATATTGAAAATGCAGATTGATTAGAGGAAATTGCAGTTTCCTAGCTATTTTAACAGAATTATTAAAAGTTTTGTAAGCATTCACCAGTTATCGGGATCGTCTGAATACGTTCATTTTTGGTATATGTGTGAGTTCCGCTATTTATAATGAGCAAAATTATAAACATGAGGAACATAGGGTTGAACTAAACACTGATTAATACTAGTATTTTCATGAGTAGTAACCAACTGTGAAATTTCTAAAATTAGGTTCCAATTCCTCTAAGAGACTACAAATGAACACAAAGCTAGGAAAGTTCTTGGCATTTATTTGTGGTGTTAAATTCGTATTTACAATCTTAATCAATTATGTACATTATTCCATAAAAAAGATTTCAGATAAGTAACTATATTATATTCCACAATGGGATTATATCTTAGCAAATTTTGGGTGGTTTCCATATTTGAACCCAAAATTTTGCTTTTGAAGAAGCATTTTCCATCTAGTTGAAATTGCTATTTGATATCAGTTTGGAATCGATTGGTTTCGAGTTCCAATGTTGGCAATTTCTATCATAGGAAAAATTTTACTGCGTCATCTTCCGAAGATAATGCTTCGGAATGATAACGGAGAAATTTATGAAATACAAACTTTCGAAAGAACGATACATCACTATGGGCATTATTGAAATGGTTTTTCATATGGAGTCATATAATACCATCGTGAATTTCAGAAATCTTTATGAAATATACTGTATATTTTAGAAATTGAAACTTAATCAACACTAAAATGAAACGTTATAAGAGGGTGAATTTCAAAAAAATTTGAGTTTTCGGAAAAGCGAAAATTCTCAAAACAGGTGAAATTTGGTGAAGAAATATTTCTGTAGAAGTATGAAAGAAATGATGCCATCAAAGTTACTCCTTCACACTGTAACTAACTCATAAGAAGCTTTTCATGAAAAAGGAAATCAAAAAGAGAAAGAGTCCCGGAAAATTATGGATATTTTTGAATCTATTTAATAAGAAGCTATTGCGAAAACGTTACAGATTATTGAATTCGTCAAAAAATGTGATTAGTTCGGTAAATTCTGGTGGAAATGAGTTGATGAATAACATGGATTTCTGTCACTCTAGTCGAAGTTTTTACGATTTATTGAGAAAATTGGGTTTCAATAAGTCCACCCGCAATAATTTCTAATTAAATATTATCCAAACAACTCACTACACTGTTACAAGTGAAGCTGAGAATTAATTTCTATTTTCGAATACAAGTTGAAAGCGTATAACGGCCGATGTTCAGTACGAAATGTCTAGCTGATTTCTGTCGGACGGTGGCCTCTCAAAGGAAACAGCGAAAAACCCCAGTAAACTCGTCTGTGTCTCGAGAAGCCGTCAAAACAAAAGACGCTTGCCTTAAAATTAACTTCGCTCAGGGTACTGTTTATCAATTATGGGTTTTATTATCGTTATTATTATTTGAATGATGAAATATTTGTCCTAAAATTTCGGTCAAAAAAACTGAAAATCTAATTATATTTATATTATATGTATATAATATATCAGATTTATTAAAATTATGGCCAATAATTATTTCTTTTTGTGCTCGTAGAAATTCATTAAGTGGTAAAGTGTATCAAATTAATTTATGCAAATGATCAAGTTCATAACGAGAAATAAAAATTTACAACAGATGTTTGTTTTATTATACACGTAGATAACTATATAAATATACTTCTATTAATAGATTTCAAATGTTAATTGATAAACAAAAATTAAATTAAAACGTTTATTGAGTTAGATATGAATATAAAAATAAGATGAAATATTTTAGGTAACATACATGAGATATTACATTTCAAAGGAAATTAAATTCCTCATCAGAATATATATATATATATATATATATATATATATATATATATATATATATATATATATATATATATATATATATATATATATATATATGCATGCTGTCACGCAATGAAAAACTTTCTGAAATGACTTCGATGGAAATTTATTAAAACTGCTAGAATCAGGAATAGAATAGAATATATATATATATATATATATATATATATATATATATATATATATATATATATATATATATATATATATATATATATACCAAAGTGCATTGAAATTTTATAAAACTTCTTTCCGCCTCTATTCAAACTTTTGGCATCCGCTTCACTTCAATGTGAAGTCTTGTCAATGAATTGTTCAACCGTAGGTGTGAAAACCTCCAGCTCACCGAATGACTGAAAAAAAAGGTTCCAATGATTCCTGATTGAAATGATTCGTTAACAAATATTCCACGTTTTCACTTTCCTATTTATAGTCTCCCAAAGATACAAAATGCCTACCAATATTCCAATTGATTTAAATTTTGAAATAAGGGTTATCAGTATGGTTTTTATTTCACCTCCCGCCATATTTCCAGAAACGATGAAATAACTTAACGGAATTTTGTAATACGCATAAAGTCCTCGAATCATAAAAACAAGAACGTGATTTCCATAATTTTGTTGTCGACCGAATTCTCCATAATCTGAAACTAATCAATTTAGAATTGTAACTAATACTCCTCTTTATTCCGATTTCATCAAAAAGTATAACACAGTTTTTTTCTGCTTCGGTAGAACCGTCAAATTTCAAACGCACATGTTCGAAAGTAAACGCTATCAAGGATAACCCGTCTCTAATTTAATCGAATTGAACCAATTCGAGATTGTGCCTTCATGCGGGAGAGTGAATCCCTGACGAACTCGAAGGAAATTTTATATTCCCGGGCTTCTATAAAAAATTGTGGGAGCAAATTTTTTTTTTCTTCTGAATACTCTGTATGCGGCTTATGTTCCGTTTGGAGATCTATGAACGTTTTGACACTTCGTAATCTTTGCTTCACTCTTTTATGTTCTTTCAGAATGATCTGGTCTTTGTTGGCGCGCCCGCGACGTAATCGACGATTATTTTGACGAAGGACATCAATACATTTCCTTAATTTATCGATTTGTTTTTGTTTCGGAGCTAATTTACGTTTGAATTGAAAAATTCCGCGGGAAGAACATAAAGAATCGTAAGTTTGCCGTAGAGGAGAAATATGTCGATAGTGGACTACTGTGTTCGTCAAAAAGTAGTTTTCCAGTCACTTCAGCCTCACAGGGGATACCTAATTATGTTTTTATTTTTATCAGAATCAGCGCCGAAATCCATAAAATCGAGTTGCAAAGTTGGTACTGCATGAGAGCGTAAATAACGTTTCGAATGATCAGTAAAACACGAATCCGCAAAGTGTATGCTACCAATTCTTTTGTACCGGATGTCTTTACGCGGAACAAATGAAATTAAATCCCGTCGATCGATTGCCCGAGGCCAATCACCTTGTCGTGAGTCCAACGGAAATCTGAAAAATGAAACATTTGAAACCCACCCAGGCGATATTTATTTTCACAATATTTCACAGAACGCCTATACACGTTTGCTTGGATGTTATTGGATTTTTTACCATCGACATTACTGGGAAAGCTCTTTCAGTAAATTCAGTAACAAAAATTTTCAATCGACAGCGACCCTATATAAAATAAACCTGCTCTAGGCAAAATCAATCAAATAGAAACAAACATTTACCCAAAAGTCAGACGAAATATTAATTCTCGTTTCAAACTACAAGAAATATACGAACTCTTAAAAAGTGACATCCCCCTTCTCAATGTACATCCTACCCATTGAAATATAGATGGAAAATCCAGAAGACACGATAATTTTATTGGTTCGATTCAGTTTCATATGAATGCTATGGTTTTCGCTAAACAAGGTTGCCAGATTGTGATCTATCCCTAACGAGTAAGAGAATACGGAACCAAAGAACATTAATTTATTAATAAATCAAAATATACAGGGTCATTGACAGAAATTATTCATAATTTTATGATCAGAGTGTCGATAATTCGAATTAAGAACTTGCAGTAGATTTAACGAAATATACTCAAATATATAATCTATCAATCATCAGTCAAAATTTAAAAGAATACAGTTAAATTTTTCAACTTATGGAAAATAGGATACTGAATATTGTGAATCGAAGTACATAACAAATGATGCATGAGAATAAAATAAAGTCTAAAATTGCACGTAATGAAAATTCGATAAAATTATTCACAAATATTCAAACTTCCTCCCATCATTTTCTAAACAGTTCTCTCCCAGGGTATTCAACAACTTCACTCTCGTACGTTACTTTTCAGAAGAATTTAAATGTTGAGGGAATTTGCGTAATTTTTTTTTACCACAAATGTATGTTGTGATTTCGGAAATTCGAGCATAGATGATCCTACGATAATCGTAGGATTGCAGGATATATCCCGACTTCTATTTTTTCATTTCCTATTCTAACAATACTTTCCATTCCATTCTTGGTGAAATGGATTTTTTTCCAAATTGAGACAAAAACATGGAAAATTTAATAGAAATTATCTTGATTTAAAAAGAATTCAATAATCAATTATTTCATCACGTCTTGGAACTCAAATGGTTTTCTTCAAAATAATCCAGAGGGGGCTACCGAAAACCTTGATGAAGAAAAGTCTCATTCAACCACTATTACTAGGACTTAAAGGTGATTGGATATTTCCACCAGCCATAAAGAATCTTGAGAGGAAATGAATGGTATATTCACGACTTGGACCGAAAGGTATATTCGATTATTATTTACTATGAACCCATATGTATTCGCCTACACTATAAGTGGTCGTATTCGTTGTAATCTTAAGTATAAAATCGTATGAAAACTCCAATCTATTTTATTAATAAACGATGTGATGAAACGTGCATTTTCAGGTACGTAACTTTGAAATCTTAATGGCTTCGAATTATTCACAAAATTTTCCATTTTCGTATTCCATATAATATGAAATTTGAAAGGAAACATATATCTACGTTGAAGATTGCACTTCACTGATTTTCTTCATCTATAAAATAATTGATATTTTATATCCATAATCAATCTGAAAACACTGTGTGTTTAGTCTGACGCCTCTGGCGGTGCCCGAAAGCAGGCACCAACAGCAAAGTTACGGACAACAATCATCGTTCGCCGGTCGCCGGGTTGGCCTGGTGACACTATAGATTGTAGAAAGAAAACAAACACTAAAAACTCTCTGTTGTTCAAGTGGGCGAAATATTGGGCTTACCAAGATTTGCTTCAATACAGGGAATCATGGCCACAGTTTTTTAGGGTTAACCGTTTCGAAGGGTTGTTTTAATGAATAATTTTATGCATTTGAAGTAGTTTACAGTTCAAAAACTGAAATTATATCTTATGAGAATCTAGAAGATCACAACACTCTCGTAGGTATTTAATAAATATTTCGATGGAAAACTATTCATTGCATGTTACTTTTCCTATATCAAAATTGTCTTGTAGTTATTGTTTCCAATGCTATAAAAATTCCGATTTAGATTGTTGGTGGTACTTATCGACGATATAATCTCCCATCATCGCCAGCATATCTTTTCTCAAGTAAAAATATCCCATCTTTAGAATGCTATGAAAAGGTCCGAAAATCTTAATTCTTCAAAACACTGGTTGCCTTTGGTCGCAAGCTCTGTAGCAATAAGTAAAGACATTCAAGTAATAGTTTTTCCCAGAAATCATATATTCTACGATGTTCTGGAGTTTGTCTACGAAGTTCGAATCAGTTTAAAATGTATTTTTAATAATGAACGCAATATAGAGTTTAAGTTTTTCGAAGATATACAAGTGTTCTTTAAATATGTAACCAAACATCAGGAGCTAATACTTTCAGTGAATTGAGGATAGAGAGTTCATATGAATATTGGTCTAGAAACTCTTCCATCAAAAATACGGGATATGTACTAAATTGTTATATATCGTGGAATGTGAAAAAAATTTGGCAATGATAAATGAATTCGCTACTTGTCTGATGATAAACGAAAGCTCGAATTAGTTATAACGTTGAATAAACTTTTCATCTTAAACAGTAATATTTTATACGTAGTAATATTCGCAATCCTCATAATGAAACTATTTTGAATTTTTTAGAGTTGACTTCTAAAAATGTATTGTTATAATTTTCTTAAAAAGTCATATCTGTAATATAATTTCTGTAATAAGAATCTAACTATTCACTAATCGTAATCTCTTCTATCCACTGTATAAGAAAAAGTACGCCCATGGATTATCATTCTAAGATAACTTTGAGATTTTTAGCAGCTATCTGATAGTAGTAACTGAAAATAAAAAATTATAGTATTCTGTTTTATCAGGAGCCATCTATGGACCATCTATGAACCTCATCTCAATCTTTCAATCCTGACCTATCCTAACCAGCCAGAATCGCGATTCTGGCTGGCGAATAAACTTCAATTTATTCTATGGGGTGCTTTGTCAGCTTCTATATTAGTCTATGGTTATGTTAGGCATAGACATAAAATAATTATAAAAGAAGAGAAAGCACCCCATTGAATAAAATGACGTTTATAGACCAGCCAGAATCACGATCCTGGCTGGTTAGGATAGGTCAGGATTGAAAGATTGAGATGAGGTTCATAGATGGTCCATAGATGGCTCTTGATAAAACAGAATACTATAATTTTTTTTATTTTCAGTTACAACTATCAGATGGCTGCTAAAAATTTGGAAGTTATCTTAGAATGATAATCCATGGGCATACGTACCACTTATACAGTGGATAGAACAGATTACGATAAGTAAATACTTAGATTCTTATATCAGAAATAGAGATATGACTTTTTAAGAAAATTATGACAATACTTTTTAAGAAGTCAACTCTAAAAATTCAAAATAGTTCCATACGAGGATTGCGAATATTACTACCTAAAAAATATCACTGTTTAAGATGGAAAAGTTTACTCAACGTTAAAACTAATTCGAGCTTTTGCTCATCATCAGACAAGTAGCGACTTTATTCATCATTGCCAAATTTTTTTCACATAGCACGAACTATAATAATTTTTTTTAATAAATATCCCGTATCTTTCATGAAAGAGTTTCTGGACCAATATTCAATGCACTCTCTATCCTCAATTCACTGAAAGTATTAGCTCCTGATGTTTGGCTACATATTTAAAAAACACTTGTAAATCTTCGAAAAATTTAAATTCTATAGTGCGTTCATTATTAAAAACACATTCAGAAATGATTCGAACTTCGTAAACAAACTCCAGAACATCATAGAATATATGATTTCTGGGAAAAACTATTACTTGAATGTCTTTTCTTATAGCTACAGAGCTTGCAACCAGGGTCTCCGCAACCATATGTGCAATGCACACGGGCGCCATCCTTTAGGGGCGCCAAAACCCAGGGTCCAAAAAAAATATTAATATAAAAGTTGAGAAATTAAATAGGATTAGGTATAAATACACACGAAATTTCATTAGTATATCATCCAGTTACTGCCGATTCCTATGTTGCGAGAATATGTCAGGCGGCAGTTTCTTAATTTTTCATGTGCAGACATGAATAACGCCTGGAGCGCTATAAAAGCGATGCATCGCCACAGGCGTTTTTAAATCAGTTAGTTCGCTGGACCGTGCAACAAGTGAATAAAAACAAGCAATCCTATTAATTTTTACATATAAAGTTATTTTGATTTTGTCAAGTGTGGTGTTGTGTAATATTTTGTTTACTACTTTTTTTCAAATTAAGTGCCGAATACTTGCTGACTGCAATTTCAACGGCTTGATTTTTTATAAAATGGTAAGTGTTCCTACTTTATACTAGCAACATTAACCCTTTATAGGATACTGGTTATAATTAATTTTTTTAGCCAAATATCTTTTATTAATTGAAATGTTATATAAGAATTTAAAAAGTAACTGGTTTTACCCATAACTCGCTTAGTTTTTATGCTTTTGATCCATTTAAAAAACCATTTTGTAAGGTTTTTTAAGGGCTATAAGATCAAATGAGTTTAATATCTTTTTTCCCTTTATTTTTGAAAGGATTAAAGCTGAAAGGGCTCGAACAAATTGCTTTTTACTCAAATATGCAAACTTTAATCGGCCATATCTTACTTAATAATAATCTGCCTTATAAAGGGTTAAACACTATTGGCTACTCAGTTAACTTTTTAAGAATATTTCCTTCCCCTTCTCACCTGGTGCTTATTATTGTGGTTACTTTAGAAGCTAATTCCTAATTCCATGAGTACTAATTATTTATTTGTTTTTTCAGGATAAAAGAAAGAGACTTTCAGGTGCGAAGTTTCGCGAGCAAAAGAAACTGAGACTACAAGAAAGGGGGAAAATTGTTGGATCTTTAAAGCATTTCTTGTAAAACAATCGAGATTCCACGGAGACTATCGATGTTGGTGCGACCGAATCGTCCGAATCTCAAGATTCTAAATCCGTAATATCAATAACCGTGAGTGGACCATCTGAAATTTCAACAGTAACGTCAGGTCCTGCAACAAGTGGCAGCGGTTATAGCAGCAAAACAGCTTCTACTGATGCAGAGCCCAATGAAGCGATGACACCATCCTCGTCTACAGCACTTGAACAATCCACTTCAGGTAATTCAGCTTGTGTAAAAAGTTCGGTAATGTCAGCTACCGAAATACCTGCTGCAAGTGACACTTTCGGTGGAGGCTGTAATGAGGCTAGTATCGATATAATTCCGTCCGACCCCGGTTTGTGGTCCGAAAGAATCACCAATGAGATGGCCAGAATATTGGTTGGGCCTGGTCCGCCGTTGATAGACATCAGTTTTAGCTTTCCTTGTAATAAAGATAAGAGAAAGTTTTCATGCAAATACTTTGAAAGAAATCTAGCAAATGGAGAAAAGGTCGAAAGGGCTTGGCTTATTTACTCTATTTCTAAAGATTCTGTGTTTTGTTTTTGTTGAGTGTTGTTTTGTAAATGTAAAACTCCTAACGCTTTTTGTGATACAAATGGAGTATCTGATTTCAGAAACAATAAAAAATATTGGCGAGACGTGTCGGAAAGAATTATTGCGATTGTTAAGTATTTATCTCCACAATGCTTGGCATTTCAAGGTTCTTCTCAATTGCTTTTCGAACATGATAATGGAAATTTTCTAAAAGCTGTTGAGTTGATTGCCTTTTTTGATTCAGTGATGAGACAGCACGTTAGCCGAGTGTATAACTCTCAAAAAAAAACTGTTAAAATGGCTCATTATTTAGGCGTGCAAATACAGAATGAAATAATTGAAGTATTGTCGTCCAAAGTAAGAAATAATATTATAGAAATGGTTCGCAGCTCAAAATATTTTTCAATAATATTAGATTGTACACCAGACACTAGTCATACTGAGCAAATTAGTCTTGTTCTGAGGTATGTTGTCCTTAACACCACTTCGAAAAAGGTTGAAGTTAAGGAAAGTTTTATTGCGTTTAATCCAATACTGGACTCTGCAGGAGAAGGGATATATATATATATATATATATATATATATATATATATATATATATATATATATATATATATATATATATATATATATATATATATATATATATTTTGTGATAGAAGATTTTAAAATTTTAAATTTAGAATTAAAATACATTATACATTAGGGGACAAGGTTAGATAATGGGACAAATATGAAGGGAAAACATGTTGGGCTTCAAAAACGCATTTTTGATGCGAATCCGAAAGCCCTTTTTGTACCTTGTGCGGCTCATACTTTGAACTTAACAGTAAATGACGCTTATAAGGTGTCAGGTGCTACAATAAACTTTTTTAATCTTGTGCAAGAGTTATATAATTTTCTTCGTCAACCACAAAGAGGTGGTATAATTTGAGAAAAAATGTCCCCGGTTTAAGTTTAAAGCCTCTAAGTGAGACAAGATGGCCCAGCAGAATTGACGCAATAAAGCCCCTCAAAGTTTATTTAATTAAGGTTTGCGAAAGTCTTCTAGAAGTGGCTGAAGGTAATTCCTTTCACATTAATGCAAGACATAAAGCGAGTTCCCTCTTGACGTCTGTACAAAATTTTCCATTTATTTGTTATGATGTTTTATTTAATATAAATATTGTCAGCAAACAAATGCAAAGTACTACAATTAATATTAAAGTATGCGAAACCTACCTAAAAAATTTAGTTGATCACTTCCAGCAATATAGATCTGACCAATCATTTCAAGAAATTGTTGTGCAAGCGGAGGAAGTAGCATCATTTCTCGAAATTGAAGAAGACTTTCCACCACTACCAACGGTTAGGAGGAAATTTAAACCAAAACTGTTTGACTATGAACACCGAGATGAGACCCCTCATGATCCAAAAACCGCCTTTGAAATTAGTTTTTTCTTAAAAATTCTAGATCAAACTATAAGCTCTCTAAAAAATCGATTCTCTGATTTGTTGCTATCACTCAATTTCCATGTTACACCCGGTATATTATTCAATTCTTTGAAGCATTAGGAAATTTTGTACATATATAATCTTGTTCATTGTTTCGATGAACCAACTAGAATCAAATCATGTCTCGATAATATTTTCACCAATGTGACAGCGTTCACACCAAGGACCTTTGAAGCTCATATGAAGACCATGGGGGGGGCACAACATCTTATGAAGACTAATGTACCTGAAAAAAGAGAAGTCAGCCAATTAAATGGAAACACTCTTAAAAGTATAACTAATGAGCTAGTCCGAGCAGACTGGAAAAGTATAACTGAGATTCCAGATCCCGAGAACTCATTCAATAAATTTTTTGAAGTCGTTAATGCTGAGTTTTAAAAGGCATGTCCTGTTAAAAAAATTAAAATTAAGACCAGAACAAAGATTCAATGGTACATCAATAATTTAGTGGAGATGAAGAAGTGCTTGGATGTGGTGGCCACAGAGAAGAAGACAGTCAATAGCGCAGAATTAAACAACTATTATTAGATCTTGAAAAAGGAATACAGGCATAAAATACTGAGAAGCAAGAGGCAGGCGAACAATAATCATGTTCTGAGAGCCACAAACAGACAGAAAGCTATTTGAGGTTACAAATAACCAGAATTCTAAGACAAAACGTGGAGGTGAATCAACAAGCTAAGAGCCAGTGATTTCAACAATATTTTTGCGAATGTTGGTAGTAAGATAAAAGAACAAGTAGTTAATGTGAAGTGCATTCCGAGTGAACTTTTAAGAAATCAGAAGACAACAAGCAAATCGTTTTTTCTTTATGATGCTACAGAGGAAGAACTTCTGAACATAGAAAAACAGCTGAAATCAAAGAATACTAGGAATATTTACGAGCATAGCACAGTGATGCAGGAAAGTATTCTACCAGTGATCAGCTCCCCATTAACACACATAGTCAACAGATGTTTTAATACTGGAGTTTTTCCGAAGTGTATGAAAACAGTAAAGGTGGTGCCAATCTTCAAAGCAGTGAACAGAGATGATGCTCAGAACTATAGACCGATATCGATTCTTCCGGCGTTGTCCAAACTACTAGAAATTATTCTCCAGAATAGATATATTGACGACTTCGAACGGTACAACTTGTTCTCACCATGGCTACAGAGCGAAGAAATCGACTATTACTGCCATGATTAACCTTATAAAGTATATGCTAGATGAGTTTGATGAAAAAAGTTTTGTTCAGATAGTCTGCTGCGATTTGAGCGAGACCTTCGACACAGTGGACCATAGTATTCTGTTGGAGAAACTAGAGTATTATGGAATTAGAGCTTTGCCATTGAAACTTTTCACCTCCTGTTTCAAGAAGCGAAAACTTGGAGCACCACTGAAAATACGGAGTGCCCCAGGGCTCTGTATTAGGACCAATTTTGTTACTGATATATATATATATATATATATATATATATATATATATATATATATATATATATATATATATATATATATATATATATATATATATATAATATATATGGCCTGAGCTCAAATGTGCCATGTTTGGGAACGTGTAAATTCGCTGATAACACCACTTTTATTAACAAAGGAGGGGACTCGCAGCAGGTTACCATCAAAACTAAAGCTACACTGAGAACTGCAGAAAACTGATTCAGTTCAAATAAACTCCAGCTTAATGGAACAAAAACTCAAATTCTTGCATTCTCCACATCTTCATCAGCTAAGGAACAGTATATTAAATTTTTGGGGGTCGCATTTCAGCAGACCTTGAAATGGGACAAGCACATAAAAATTCTTACCAGGAGGTTTTCTACAGCGGTGTTTACGGTGAGATGAATGGTCCAACTGGCAAATATTCAGACAGCACTGGCTGCTCACTACACTAATTTTCACAGCAGAATGTCTCATGGTATCATCATCTGGGGAAACAGTCCACACGTCGAATCAGTGTTGAAACTTCAGAAAAAATGTGTCAGATTGATGTGTAATGCCAGGAGTCATATAGTTGTCGGAGTTTGTTCAAACACCTTGGAATACTCACTGTGAGCGCTCTGTATAAACTCCACTGTTCGTCTATGACAGCAGAGGAAAGTTCCAGCGGAACTGTGATCTCCATAATTACGGCACTAGAAAAAGAGATGAATCCAGTGTAAACATAAATGCTACTCAACATGGCAATAATCAGCTGTGCATAAAGCTGTTCAATAAGCTTCCTATTGCTATAAAAAACTGCAAAGGCAGAAATAAATTCGGAGGATCAGTTATAAAGTTACTACTCCATAAGACAAGTTATAACGTTGATGAGTTCTTAACTTAATTTGAAATTTTCTGTTGTAGATGTGAACGTGTATTTGTTGTCATGTTTAGACAATGTGATACATAAGATTTTATGTTTATATATATATATATATATATATATATATATATATATATATATATATATATATATATATATATATATATATATATATATATATATCTGGTTTCTCAGTATTTCGGCGCTTGTAGTTTTTAGATCTTTCCCGAATTCTCTCGTGATCTAATTGCACTTAACGATTTAACATCAAATCATAACCCTCTTCTGCTCTTTCTAGGTAATCTACCTAATCGGAAAACCAATCCGAAAATAAGGACAGTATGCTGTAAGCGTTTACATATCACTTACAAGAGAATCTGCCCTCTGGGCAAGTAAGAGTCGACCGTCGATCTGGACAAAGCAGTCGGAGTATTCGAAACAGCTTTACGCCAGTTATTAGAAACGTTAACGAGAACCTAAAAAACGTAACGTCGACCGCAAAAACTCCCTGAAGGCATTCGTCGGATGATCAGAGAAGCCTAACAATATCGACGAAAATACAAACGCCTGGCGAGGAAGGTGAAGAGCGCCTAAGAGGACCACAGTAATTCATACTGAGCCGACAAGATCTAGACTTTAGAAGAAGATTTTCAATGTGGAGAATGGCCAAACTTTTACGCCACATAACGACAATTATGCCCCCTATACGAGGTGAAATATGGATAGTATTCACTATCCATCCATATATGTTCCAAATAAAGCCGAGGCTTCTACTGACAGTGTAGAAAGCCAGTACAGTAGAGTACAGTTGCAGCTAACCTAACTCAAGTAGAACACAGGAAATAACTAGTCGAGAACAACGAGAAGATCATCCAATCAACCACCACAGAAAATTCAAAAAGCGTAATCACTCGAGCAGAAGTAAGAAAAGCGGCTTGAACCAACTGCGATAAGCAACAACACAAATGTGATTGTCATCAAAACACCAAGTAAGTCAGCTTCCCTTTCACATAAATAGTAATATTGGGAAGATTTGGTATTTTCATTTAGCTGATTCCTTTTGGAAAAATCGAACACCTTTGCAAACGTTCTGTGAACTCGATGTACTATCAATTCATTCGATTTCATTCTATGAAAAATTTATGAAAGCTTCAAATTAGAGAATTCGTTTTAAATATTCATTGAATACATAAACTTTGGCTCTGAAATTATCTCTTTGAAACTTAAAATTATCTACATAGAATAGTGAGGCAAAACTACTGATCAAATTCAATTTAATATATAATTTTAAAACATGTAATTCAACATCAAATACGTTTGGAACAATGATTGTTCATTTAACTTGCTCACATTGAAGGAAGATAACTCGTCTATTCCAAAATGTTTTTGATCCAGAAATATATAAAAATAAGGAGAGAAAGATTCGAGTGAGTATATTATCGGACTGATAATACAGACTTGAAAAACAATCATATTCGGATGTGGAATAAAAACAATGTTTCGATTTTAATATAATAATATATCAATAAATGTGATTCTATATTCACCTTGAATAATTCAAGAATTGAAAGCATCTTAATTTTACCTATTTTTCAAAATACACTGGTTAACAAAATTTGAACTTTTTGGTCACACGAAAACTTTTCAATGTACTCTGACCATTAAACAATAATGAATCAATGGAAACAAATTGCACTTTAATGTGGATAAAAGTGACCCCCATGTCAATCAAATGACTGACATCATATTAAAACATTTTATGCGTATCGAAATAAAAACAGAGATCTATAGTCTTAATGTACAGAAAATAGATATGATTTTTGTGAACTTTTGGTTTCTGGTACCTTTTCAACTCTCCAACATTAATTTGCCAGCATTCCTTGACTACATTTTTCCCGATAGCGCCTTTCTATTAAGGAGATGACGAGAAGAAATATCTCTCCTTGTTCGTCACTCATTGCACCCAAATTCATAGAAAAGAAATCCAGATGAAAGTGCATTATATGTAAATCATATGTAAATGTAAATCATATAAAATTCCAAATGGTTTCCTAGAAAATTCACAAAACATTTCCAGGTGACATTTCCTGATAATTCAGCTTTTCTTCGAAGTTTCATCTTTCATTGTTTTCGGTATTTGTGGACCAACAAATATTCTCTATTCAATTTTGGCCTCTCTGAGTTTGGGGAATTTCTCAAGTATAAGAATCCATTGTCATCTTTAAGGGGCTCACGTTTGGGCCATACTTTCCTTGTAGTGACTTTTCGTCTCTGCTGTCCTATTCACAAATGAAACAGCCATCTTTTGAGTAACCAAGCTGTAGCCCAATCAACAGAGCAATGACTTTAAAATCTCCAGAAATTTGCAAAGTATGATCACTGTGCTTGAGAGCAAGCATTTAACAACGTCAAGCATGATATCTTTGTGGAGCTACTGAGAGGTATAAATCTTGATAGTAAAGACGTTAATATAAGTTTAAAGCTATACTGGAAGTGAAGTGACATATAAAGGTTAGAAACAGAACAACTGGCGATATCAAAATAGAGAAGAGCCTAAATCAAGGATGCATATTATCCCCACTCCTGTTCAACTTTTTTTATTTCGAAATATTTTTAAGAGACTCCTAGATGGAAAAGAAAAAGGTATCATGGTATCAAATGAATATCTCCAAAATAAAACTTATGACAGAAAAAAAGACAAACACTCCTAACCATCCCGTATACATCATAGGAAAACTTGTTGAACAAGTAAGCTTTACAAATACCTTGGTTGCTTACTCACAGAGGACTAGAACCCAGATGCCGAAATCAGACGAAGAATATAAATCGCACGTAATAGTTTCTTCATAATGAAATCTGTGTATAGAACAACACCATCGCACTCAGCAAAGATGGTGAGTCTCACAATGTTACGTGCTTCCGGTACTTTTGTGTGGCTGTGAAGGATGGACTCTGAAAGCGGCATCCATCAACCGAATTGAGGCCTTTGAATTGTGGCTATACCGGTGAATATTCAAACGCAAGGCAGCCTAATTAGGTCATATATTCAGAAATGGTAAATATGATCTATTGCAACTAATTATGGAAGGTAAGATCGAAGAAAAACGAGAACTAGGTCGAAAAAGATTTTCATACCTCAAAACTTAAGGTAAACTCAATATCAGAAATGCAGAGAATCTCATTACACTGACACAGAACAGTGAAGAATATAGGGTGATGGTCGCCAACCTTCATTAAGGAGAAGACTCTTAAGGAAGAAGATCACTGCATTTAATTTCTTCAAGAATGAACTTCACGTTTTAGTAAGTCCCTTTCATATCAGAATCATGGGCAACCAGCACTGAAGGATTTTTGTTTCTGATGCATAGCAGCACTGATTTCAAGCTTTTTCTTGACCAGTCAATGAATAATCGTCAGTGACTTGGATCATATTATTATTACAATAGGCTAAATCATCTGCATTAGAAAAGTAAGGTTTCCCCCATCTTCACTAGGTCGGAAATAAAGAAAGTCGTTTAATCCAGTGCCCAAAAGCTCAGCCTATTTTTTAAACAAATTCATATCACGTAATGTCTCGATTAAATCACCTCGTCTCAATAAATGAGGTTATTTCGAAATTGACGGTTCATAACTTGAGATACCTCATCGTGTCGATTAAAAACAAATTCCGGACTAAGAACAGAATCCTGACTTTCTGCTCAATTTGTAGGCTTATTAACAGGCTGTTCGGTACTATGTAGGATTGGTTTGTTGCCCAATAACAAGTTTGGGTACTGCACAGTGTGTGTGGACTTGGTTGTAGCGATTCTCTTCGAATCAAACAAGAAAAATTCACGTACACTATCATTTGGTTCCGTCCTAATCATTGGTATACCAAATACCCAGGATTTTTCGTGGCCGCGTACAGGAAAACAAAAATAAACACCTCAAAAAAGTCTAGGGAACACTTCTGAATATCGATATATCGTATCCAGAACGATCAATATAGATGATTTTTTTAAAGAAATTAACACCTGCATCAATTTCTCACGAAATTATGTAGAGTGCCGCAACAGACGCTACTTTATAATCATTTCATGTATTCATTGTTTGAAATCAGTTAGTTGGCACTTTGTTTCTGTTGTAAGCACAAATAAAAGATTCAAGTTTTGTGATTCGACCATGGAAAGACGACGTTTGACTAGAGAAGAGATGTTACGAGCCGTTGGCATGCTTCAAGCTGGGAGCTCACAACGAGAAGTATCCAGGGTTCTGGGAAGTAGCCCAAGTATCAAAAACCGTTTATGGTCGAGCTTCAATGAAACAGGTAGTGTAGAAGAACGCCATAGAGGTCGTTTTCAGGATTACTGTAGTCGGCCAAGACCGATTTTCGGTTTTACAAGCCAGAAGAGATCGTACCACCACAACATCTCAATTAGCTCAAGAGCTATCACAGGTTCATAATGTACAAATTTCCGACCAAACTGTGAGAAATCGACTGCACGAAGGTCAACACCACACCAGACGTCATTTGAGAGTTCCACAACTGACCCATGGAAATCGCGCTGCTCGTTTAGCTTGGTGCCAAGAACACGTAAACTGGGATCAAGAGAGGTGGGCCACAGTGCTCTTCAGTGATGAATCTAGATTTAGTTATTATCCCGGTTCGGGAAGAATTCGAATATGGAGGGAACCTGAAAGCAAAACCGTCCCCAGCATGCTCGAGAAGTTGTTAGACAGGGAGGCGGATCAGTGATGTTTTGGGGAGGTATACACCTTGGTGGAAGAACTGTCCTCGTTTTCATACAGAACAACCTCACGGGAAATTCTTACGCAGATGAGATAGTTTTACCTGTAGTGGTACCGTATCTCCAAACAATGGGTCAAAATCCACTCATCCAACAAGATAATGCCCCTCCTCATCGTGCAAGAGTTGTCTTGAACGTTCTTGAAGAGAATGATATCGATCTTCTACCGTGGCCAACCTGCTCCTCAGATCTGAATCCCAACGAGCATGTGTGGGACACCCTAAAAAGAAATCTCCTTCGTCAAAACGTCTTCCATCATGAACAGGAGCTTTGATTAGCAGTTCAAGGGGCTTGGAATGACTTAGGCCAAAATGTAATAGACAATTTAATATTCAGCATGCCGCGACGATGCCAAAGTGTCATTAATAACAGAGGTGGACCTTCTGGGTACTGAAAAATATAAGTGCTTCCATCGTTTCGAAAATATTAGTTCAGGATTTTTTTTTGTTTTACCAAATTTCGTCATTTTCAAATTTCAAATTTTTTTTATAATAGGTGCTTTGGAGAAGTCAAATATTATTTTGTTTCCTTGAGAATACATTATATACAATACATCCTAACAAAACCGAACAATTTCTATAAATTCGAATCATCAAATTCATATTTTAAAGATATTGGTAAGTGTTCCCTAAACTTTTTGAGGTGTTTAGTATAAACAACACTTTTCAATTGATGACGTAAATTTTCGACGTTGAGATATGAAAGATCAGGCTTTTTGAACACTTTCGCGGCATATTTACTATGTAACAAATGTAAGTTCATTGAATGTAATCGTTATACGGCCGTCTAAATTAAATTAGTCAAGCGTAATATTATCAGATTGATAAGACAGACATATTGAGATGTGAAATAAAAATATGTTTCTATTTTAATGTAATAATATATCATCAAATTTGATTGTATATTCGCCTTTATTAATTCAAGTGAGAATCGAAAGCATCTTAATTTTCCTATATTCAAAATATTTTTCTCATTGCCGCCACAAATTGTTTGAATCATAAGGGTGACATCCTACAGTATGACTTAAATTTTTATAATAATCATAATGCTGTTTTGTTGGCAATCATCATGCTTGCATATGACATAAACCATATTCATTGCCTGCACAGTTAGCATTGATATTCAAATTATTAAATTTTTTCATTATTATATTAATTTTTCAATAGCTTTGCGCTACTCCTTAAGGAGCGATATACTAGCGGTATCAACGAAATATCGTTCGAATTCACAGACCAAAGGATGTAGCCTCGTATTGGAACCCGTATTTGCCTCTAGTGCTCGCACTTTCGTGATGAGCGTCATGACTACTACTGAGTCATCTGGCAGATCCTTGCAACCATTAGAATGGTTTTTAAACGCCCTAAAAGAATATTTTCTCGAAATTGTAAGTTTGTAGGAGCTGACTATGAATTATTATTATTCTTATGACTACTTTGCAAGCTTGTAACTTGTAACCCTCAAAGTGGATTGTCAATTGTTGCTACTCTTAAACATTTACAAATAGAAAGATACTAGAGAACCCGTTCTGCTCCGCAGCAATGAGTCATAATACGTAAACCTTCATGATTGAAAAATAATACTCTCATATAATAGATATTAATGGTGATGTTACCTTAGTGCTGTATTGGAGGTATGAGCAATAATGAACATAATATATCACAGATATCTCAATAATTCTCTCAAAATAATATTGACTTCTCGTCGACCCTATGGTATTATTTCTATTTTCACATTTGCGAAAGATCTTCTGCGCGATAGACCATGGCTGAAAACTGGTTCGGTCAAGTAGATTCCTACTCGATTAATAGTTTGTCCCTCTGCCTTATTGATAGTTATGCAGAAATCCATTTTCATAGGACATTGCTTTCACTTTAAATGTAAATGGAATAGAGTCAAATGATGATAAATCAATGCGGGGTAGCAGTACCCGTTGTCATAATTGGTGCCAGTTATGATTTTCAAAGTCCAAAATGTTCTCGTGCATTTTTCTGACAATTAGTCTAGTGTCATTCAATAATCCTTCGATAGACTTCAAATTTCTCAGAAGCATCACAACACCACCTTCTCTTAAGGTCAGCTTATAAGATGGTGAACCAGTCTCAAAAAGTGCATCAGAATGTGTTCGCGAATTTTCGAAGGTGTTATTAAATGAGAAAAATATATATTTTTTTGATCCTTTGAAGTGCTCTATTTCTGTCATCTCACTAACCCGAGAATTTCGTCGAACCCCTCTCGTGTGGAAGGAAGTTAGACAGGATCGACGGCTTCACATCTCCTCCGAGAGATGGACACTCAAGTGATTCCCTGAATCCAAAAAATCGCAATGACGAGCGTCATATCCTCCACGCCACTGAGCCAGCTTAAAAATATATATGAATGAAATTCATAATAATTTCAAATTTCGCATCAATATCAGCAAAAATTAACCCTACAACTGTCCTACCCCTGAAATTCTATATTCGTTTCCTTATCTTAAAGTTCTCATTTTCGATGGTTTAATTTATATCGCCTGTGTATAAACTGCACAGATGATTTAAATTTTTCATACAGTATCTGAGCTTCTCTCGTTTTCCCTTCAATAATCGAGTTCAGTTACTCACTATGTACCATGTTGTTTAGGATGAGGTAATTTATTACCTTACAAACCGATATCTTGAAGCTAAAGTTGTGTATAAAATAATTGTGATTCGAAACTCATGAAGAATCAATCAAGTACAATGAACAGAGATATATATCTGTGATCTCTATGGTTGAATATCAACTCTTAGATCATATTATTACGTGTGAAGATTTTATGTAGATTAATATTCGTACCTAGCTCCCCTCAAACCCAAATAGGTTTAGTATGCGACAGCTCAAACGAGAAAGCCGATTCCGGCGAGAATTCTCAGACTAAAACGAAACGCTTAATACAACTACATATGGAGATATAGAGAAACGAAGGAAAGAAAATACCGAACTTAAAGGTAAGGTCGTTTTTGAGTACAACTCTGAAAACGGATTTCTAAGACGCCATGACAAATCTGCGTTTCCATACCTTTCATTTAAAGAAAGAATCTTCGAAATCCGTCGTATAGGACGGCCTGGCAAACTCGATGAAGAAAACACAGATTGTTTTATTGATATAAATTAAAATTTCAGTTTCGTGGGAGAAGATTCGAAAAAAAATTTAAAGAATGGATATGCATCAGCAAGATGCTTCCTAAATTGACATAATTGACAATAAGATAATATTCAAAAATTTTCAAACTTTGTGGGAACGGGTTAGTTGGATTGATCGCTAGCTATTAGTCTATCAGGAAAAATGTTTTTTGCATTTTTTTCTGTAACAAGAAAACGATCGAATTTTATATTTATTTCTGTTTAAGTTTCAGAGATGTTGGATGATGTTTTGCTTACCGTTAGAAGTCCTTTCACTGATGCAAAGAAGAAAATAGTAACATACATAACGTATGTTTCCTTGATAATCTTCTGTATTTCAGAAATGATTTATTTCTTTTTGTATCCAAGTTTTCAATTTGCTATGGATTATGCATTTTGCTTTGTGGTACATATTTATGTAAGTAATTATCTTCCAAATAATGGTCTTCTGTAAATATTTTTCTCTAGCAAAAATCTGAAATCCCATAAGTTGGAAACGAAGAAATTCCGTTATCAAAAAGAAAACTGTTTATTAAAGAAAACACGAAATAGAAATTGAGCACCGAGGAATACAGCAGTATTATTTTTATCTGTAGTTTTTATGATAGAACAATCTCATATCTAGCAAAAGAAGCTTCAGTCGGTGATGTCGTTCATGAACCCAAGTATCAGTATTAGATAAATTTCAATAACCTTAAGGCAGAAATTTGTTCGGAATACATCTCAGCAACAAGTCCCGTTATCTATACAATTTAAAACCGTTCGTGATTTTCAGTAGAGTTGCACTATAAATGTCAACCAGAACGTTTATACTGAACCTCCTTTCGAAACGTCTTTGCCTACGTTATTTAGATTCTGCCAGGTCCATAATGAAAATTATTCATACCTTCTCTTGTGAAACATGATTCATCAGGCCTTAAGATGTGGGAAATGAAATCTGGATTTTGAGAATGTTACTGCAGAATCGGCAAAATGTGACCTGATGCTGCTCGTCCCTGCATTCAATACATGCGCTCCCTGTCGATGATTAGGAGGCAGTTCCTCTCTTTTGGAAACACGCCACACGACACTTCGGGGCGTAGGCAATTGATTTTCAATGCGCCGAATACTTATCGAGTGATACTTATCTTCTCATGGCTCAAGTGTTCTCATTTCTCTGAGTTTTCTGAAAACTGTAAAACGTCTTCGAGAAAATCTGCGATGATATTCTGTAGCTGCTTCTCGTGCATTTCCATCGAAAATACTCTAAACATAGATCATAATAAGCATATTTTTCATTACTGAAGAAATACATTTTCAGTTGGAGGAATTTAAGATTTAAAAATAATAATAATCAATCGAATTAGATGTCTGACATTTTATTGATACATCGAAAACAACTCAATTATTTTGATATTCGTTTTATTATTGTTAAGAATATCACCTACTGTACAACAAGATATGTATTTCATTCCATCTATGGAAACACTACAGACTCGTCCTCGATTGTTGAAAATTGTGATCCCAAGACCCGTGAAGATCAAACTTTTGAAGCTGAGTATCTCGGAATTTAAAAAGATTAGGACTATGCTGTTCTCGCTAATTTGCCTTCAAATTGCTTCAGGAATAATCTCTCAAACTTTATCATAGAACTTGGGACATCTGCTTATGATGAAAAATATAGATGCCACACAGTTTTTTTTGGAAGTATGCCTCGTCACTGGACTAGAACATAAATGATTTATTCATATGAAAGAGAGAGTTACAGTAAACTGGAAGACTACATTCTCATTGACTACGTCATGACATAAAGTTTTGTTGTGTATATTAGTATGAACACAATCAGAGACAAGCAAAATATGAGAAATGATAAACAATCAAAACACGCTAAGCCCCTTACGCTCGCTCATATAGTGTGAGGTCGATATAATGTAAAGGAAAGACGAACCACACTATTATATCATTCGATAGAACAGGGAGACCTCTACGTGAAATAATAGAACTCGTAGCTAAAAGCTGATGAATTTTAATTTTTCGTCTGTTGACAGTTACTCATCAAAGTTTCAGCTTTATTGGACGCGGAGTTGATAGGGAATTGTCGTTTGAGTGAGTTGATGTGTGTTTTCGTGAAAATGTACAGAATCGAGTGTCGAGCTAGCATTGAATATTTGTTTTTAAAAGGCAATACGCTTATGCAAATTAAAGATGAGTCGGATTCTGTGTATGTGGACTCTGGATCATCATTTACCATAGTAAAATTCTGGACAGCTCAATTTAAACGTGGCCGTAAGATTTTGGGAGACGATGAACGTTCGGGCCGCAAAAACCATGGATTAGATTTCTGGTATATTTTGATTTTGTTAGACGCACATTAAAAAATAAAAGATATATTTGCACGTTTCGGATTACCCAAAGTTCTGGTTTTAGATCAGGGAACGCATTTCGAGTCAGGTGAGTTTAAGAACTCACTAATATAGAATTTTCAACGGGCGCTGCTTATCCCCCTCAGTCTAATAAACAGGCAGAAATAGGGGTAAATATAGTGAAAATACGTTAAAACAAGTATTATTAGGTAGTAACGCGGACGAGATGGCTCGTATGTTGGCAAATTTTTTATTCGATTATAGAAATTCTATTTCAACAACCTGGATAACTTCTCGGAGTTGTTGCTGAGCAAGATCCCATCAATTGGACCCCCCTTTTTCCACTTGATTATTAAATTCAGATATAACATTTTTTCATGAAGTATTTACTATAAATAATGAATCCTGAAATAGTTTTTGAAATTTTTTAACAAAATTTTTTCAATGAAAATTTTATGACTTTTAAATAAAAATCAATAAATAGAAAACTACTAAAGATATTTTAATGAAACTTTCTGTATTCATAATTTATCAGTTATACTTTGATAATATATATGAATGTTTAAACTATTTATCAATTTTCATATTGTTGATTAATTTTTAAGTTAACAATTGAAAATTTCTATGATTTCTCCCTCAACCAAAAATTTTTTTTCTTCTCTTTATGATGCATTAAACATCAAAGTAACAGAATCCGCATTGACCGCTCGCTATTAGATTAAACAAAAAAAATATTATTTATGACTCGCGGCTAGCGTTGTCGGTACAGCGGGCTGCCGCACGGCCTTCATTCACCTTTCAATGTACTTAGTAATTGTTTATAAGAAGCAATATTCTATTTTTTAAATGAAAATAAGATTATTTAATGGATAATTTTATTAAAATACTATACCTAAAATGAATTCATAGAATACTTTTTATTTATTGAAGAAACGAAGATTTAAAACCTTAGCAAAATCCTATCATTTTATTTTCATTATGATTCTTTATGAACAGTATTGATTATTTTTATTTATGATTTTAAATAATATTTTTAACTTTCACTGAATCAATGTAGAATTTACTAGCTCACCTGCGTTTATTTTTATACACGTCGATAACACCTTGGCTATTCATTCATTCATATCGTAAGCCATTTTAGTTCATTTGTGAAATCCGTTTATGGGCGCATCAGTGAATACATTTTAAAGTCAAGAATTTTTGTTTTATAGCTGTGTTTAACAGTTTTTATTAATTTTATTAAAGTGTCTTAGTATTAATCATTTTGATTTTGGTTTATCATGGGTCGCGTAAATAAATGCTGTAATCCTTTCAATGAAAAAAATCATAAAAAAATAATTTAAAATGTAGTTCGTGTGAACGGGCTATTTATTTGGGTCAAAAACCTAACACTCCTGCTGAATTATCTGTTAATAATTGTCAAGATGTTGATGAGCCTGAATCATCGAATATATTGAAAATAATGAAAAAAAGAACCTTCTTTCCAATGTGACTCAGTTGGCAGCGAATTGAAAACTGAAAAAGTTAATAAAGTGCTATTAGAGATTGGTGAACCTCCAATTAAAGTGAAGCGACTATCAAATGCAGCAGAATGTCAGAAAGCTTTAAAGAGCGTTATGCAGAAAGTGAACAATAATAACAATAATTTAAATAATGACATAAAATCTGAAGACCTGCTATATAACTTCAAATCTGCTTTTAATAGCTGTAGAGCTTAGAAAATTCAGGTTTCGACCATGCTTCCTCCAGATTGGTCGATAAAAGTGATAAGGAGAGAATTTAAAGTTTCTTAACGAATGGTTAAATTGCCAAAGAAAATCAGGCAGGAAAAGGGATTCGCTTCACATCCCACGATTAAAATAGGAAAAAATTTAGAAGATGAAACAACCGAGCATGTTAATGCATTCTATTTTTCGAATGATGTCAGTCGCGTTAAGCCTGGAATAAAAGATTATGTATCGGTGATTGAAAATGGTATTAAGATACATAAACACGATTATTATTATTTAATATTCATGAGCTATGTAAAAATTCAAAGAAGCTTTTCCCGACGAGAAGATTGGACAAACAAAATTTAAAAAACTTCGTCCACGTGAATGTACATCTGCTGGCAAGAGTGGTATTCACAATGTGTGTGTGTTAAATTCAACAAAATATTAAACTAGAGCTAAACGGATTGAAAAAAGAACTGAAGAAAAAGGAACTTTAAAATTATTTCATTAAAAGCTCTGTTTGCCAAGAATCAACTGTACTAAATGCGCAACTGATAAAGTTATAAATATATTGAAACGTTTACTTGACAATCATGAAATTACATACATTCAATGGAAGAGTACCGACAGGTAAGGAAAAACTCACCCAAATCATTAATATTGTTTTCAAATTATTATACATTTTAAAAAAAGAAAATTTTTATTAGACTTTGCATAATAATAATAATAATTAAAAATTAATAATTAAAATTTCTTCGACTGTGTATTGTAATGAATACTATTCATTTCGATTCCTGAAGCTGAGCTTCAATTGAATCAACATATAAGTAATGAAATAATTAGATTTTGTATATTCAAATTGTAATTTTGTTGTTGTTGGTTTTTTATTAATTTAATTTAATTAAACTGTTTGAAATTCGCAGGATTGAAATAGCTGAAGAAAGGAAAAACAAAGAAAATTACTTTAACGATTTAATACAAGAATGGCCTGAATTATTGAGACATGATTTGCTTGCAAAAGCTCAAGCATCGTATTTTACTGAAAAAAAGAAACTGTTTGAAGATGGAGAATTTATTGTCTGTGTCGACTTTTCCGAAAATTATACTTTTTTTTACAAGACGCAATCCAGTCTCATCATTGGACTAACACTCTGACTACAATTCACCCTTACGTAGTGTATTATAGAGAGAATATCGAATTAAAACCAGAAAACTACTTAATTATTCAGAAAACTTACCCACGACGCCAGTTCAGTTCACCTTTTTAATTTTAAATTGATTGAGTTCTTAAAAGCAAATAAGTTTAAAAACTCAAAAAATAACCCAATACTGATTTGATTTATAACTAAATTATATTTTATTCAATCTCTCTGTTTATTTTTAATGAAAAAGTATTCCATTAATTGATTTTATGTTTAGTATTTCAATAAAATTATCCATTAATTAATCTCATTCTTATTAAAAAATAGAGTATTGCTTCTTATAAACAATTACTGAGTACATTGAAAGGTAAGGAACCGACAGCGCTACCGCCCGTCATAAATAATTTTTTTATTTAACCTAATAGCGAGCAGTCAAATTTTTCTGTTACTTTGATGTTTAATCAAAAAAATTTCTTTAGGGAGATATAGTAATTTTCACTTGTTAACTTAAGAATTATTTAACAATATGAAAATTAATAAATAGTTTGAACATTTTTATATATTATTGAAGTATAACTGATAAACTATGAATCCTGAAAGTTTCATTGAAATATCTTCAAAAGTCTTTTATTTAATAATTTTTGATTAAAAGTCATAAAAATTTTCATTAAAAAAATTTTGTTGAAATAAAATTTTCGAAAACTGTTTCAGGATTAACTATTCATAGTAAATACTTCATAAAAAAATAGTCATGCCTGAATCTAATAATCAAGTTATTAGACACAAAATTAACTCTCGGTTTAGTTGGTTAAAGCTTTCGAATGATGAAATCAAACAAAAGGTTGTAAAATGTCAGCAAATTCAGCTACATAATTTCAAAGGTTGAACTAGATTTCACCAGGAGGAGGAAGTTTTGGTTAAAGAATATAGCAATAATAAGGCTGGTTGGACGGAAGCAATTACGGTGAATAAAGTAGGTAATCGTTTGTAGAAGGTTAAACTGAAACATGAAAATATTACAGTTAGTCGTCACGTAAATCAAACGAGAAAAAATACGAAATATTCCTTGCCTCTTCGGAGGACAAAGTAACAGTTGAAATACCTCAGGCAGAAGCTGAAGAACCAGATGTAATTCTTGTAGATTCCGAAAATGATTCCAGTAAAAACTCTAGATCAAAACGTAACAGAAATCCACCGAAACGCTTAATTTATGATAATTGAGGATGAGTTATATGTATATAGTTTAGGCAGAATTAGAGGGGTTTTCTTTTCTCGTTTTATTTTAATAGAGTTATTTTAGGACGGAAGTGTTTGATATAGAAGTGTATGAAGAGAACATTATTATCTGCAAGCTAAATATATGTATAATACCAAAATCGCGATATTTTTTTATGATTAGGACATGTGGTCCGAACGCCAACGCCGGACCGGCAATTGCAATTGGGAAATTAATAAAGACACTACACAATGAAGTGCCAGCGTTTTATTTCAAATATTGAGTTTCGAAATTAAAAGCTAATAACTTAATATTCACATACAAAATTTGCGTACCAAGTTAAGTATATCAGTTTTCAATATCTCCGCTTGTTCAATACCTAACATGGTACCAATTGGCACAATATATTCGGCAACCAAACGTCAATGGCTCCAAATATTAAGCATCATGATACATGTTCCAGAATGATATGCGCCATTTACATCGCCTCTTTCAAACGAACTTCTTCTTGGAACGTTTATGGCAATATTAACTAACTTTCTTTCAAATCTTGTCGCTAACTTATTGGGTTGCCAACCAAGTTGGTTGTCTGCGGGTGCTTTCACACAGACGACCTTCCTGGTGACACTGTGGTACATGGAGCCTGATCACCCTAACAAAATAATTCAGAAGGTTGACAACCAGTCTTGTTGCTAACTATGTTCTCCTTAGACGACAACTTTCTTTCAAATCTTGTCGCTAACTTCATTTGGTTGCCATCCCAGTTGGTTGTCTGTGGGTGCTTTCACACCGACGACCTTCCCGGTGACACTTTATGGCAATATTAAACCATCCAGTCAAGTCAAATCTTTGAATTGATGTACAGTCGAACTATGAGTCGACCGTATCATGGATTTTTATCGCAATGACAAACGCAAGTAAAAATAAATTCGGATTCTACAAAACCTTTCCCATAAGTTTTCGAAAGTAGGTAATCCAGAAAAACTATGTATCACTCAGTTTAATTTGTTTCATGAATTTACAATGAACTAGAATTAATGAAGCAATGGTCATCATATGGAAAAGGTCAACTTTCAAATGATTAATAGAAACGATGTACTCATAACTGTGGCATTTGAGGAGGTCTATGTCGAAGACCTAAAGAGTCCCACAGACTAGCAACTTGGTCGTCAACCTTGTGGCTAACTACGGTTTCCTTAAACGACAACTTTCTTTCAAATCTTGTCGCTAACTTCAGTTGGTTGCCAACCCAGGTGGTTGTCTGTGGGTGCTTTTACACCGACGACCTTGCCGGTGACACTTTATGGCAACATTAAACCATCCAGTCAAGTCAAATCTTTGAATTGATGTACAGTCGAAGCTATGATTCGACTGTATCATGGATTTTTATCGCAATGACAAACGCAAGTAAAAATAAATTCGGATTTTACAAAACCTTTTCCATAAGTGTTCGAAAGCAGGTAATCCAGAAAAACTATGTATCACACAGTTTAATTTGTTTCATGAATTTAAATGATCCAGAACTATTGAAGCCATGATCATCATATGGCAAAGGTCAACTTTCAAATGAATAATAGAAACGATGTACTCATGACTGGCATTTGAGGAGGGGTTTGTCGAAGGGCTAAAGGGTCCCAGAAACTAGCAATTTGATCGTCAAACTTGTTGCTAACTACGGTTTCCTTAAAGGACAACTTTCTTTCAAATCTTGTCGCTAACTTCATTTGGTTGCCAAACCAGTTGGTTGTCTGTGGGTGCTTTTATACCGACCACCCCTCCCGGTCACACTTTATGGCAATATTAAACCATCCAGTCAAGTCAAACCTTTGAATTGATGTACAGTCGAACTATGAGTCGACCGTATCATGGATTTTTATCGCAATGACAAACGCAAGTAAAAATAAATTCGGATTCTACAAAACCTTTTCCATAAGTGTTCGAAAGCAGGTAATCCAGAAAAACTATGTATCACTTAGTTTAATTTGTTTCATGAATTTAAAATGAACTAGAACTAATGAAACCACGTTCATCATACGGAAAAGGTCAACTTTCAAATGAATAATTGAAACGATGTACCCATGACTGTGGCATATGAGGAGCTGTTTGTCGAAGACAAACTAGTTGCTAGTCCCACAGACTAGAACCTCAGACTCAACCTTGTTGCTAACTATGGTTTGCTTGGATGACAACTTTCTTTTAAATATTGTCGCTACCTTCATTTGATTGCCAACCAAGTCGGTTGTCTGTGGGTGACACTGTGATACAAGGAGCCTGATCACCACTACAAAACAATTTAAACCTCACAAGCCTCCGTCTAAATGGAAAAAGTATTATTTTAAAATTTTTCATTTACGGTTCAAGTGTCAAGTTTTTATAATTTAGAGTTTGAAATATGACGTTGACTAGCTAATGACTCCTCTTACCTCAATCACACTTCGATAACCGTCTCTACTCTCTTTAAGGTGTGATATAATTTATAGATGCCCCTTCAATCTCTATATTAATCTATTTACGATAAATGTGTAAAATCCCTTCTCTCGCAGGCTTCTATGGTGATGACGTCATATATATTACAGTTTCAAGATATGAATAAGATGGAAGCCTTCATGAAGGAACATTTCTGGAATATACGTTGTTGTGGATCCACTCTTTACGAAGAAATATCTAAAGTTGCCTATACCACCAGAATTATAGCACGGGGTCAAGTATACCTAGGATACCTGAATGGCTTAATATTCCTACCTACAAACAGCAATCGACTTGACCTCTTCTTTTTTCTGATGTTTGTAGAAAGAACTAACAAATTTTTCTATAAATTCTATAAGTTCGTTTTCTTCGCAAATGTAGTTTGGGCTTGTAGAGTTGCGATATGTTACAGCAATATTCATTTGCAATATATAACGCACTTGAAATTTCAGTATAAATTATTGATAGAACATTTAAAAAACATCGAATACGGTTACCCGAATGGTGATACTAGCAGAGAATATCAAGAAACTATACAAAAAAGATTAATATTATGCATCTCACATTTCCAGAATTTAAAAAGGTAAGCTTGATTTTGAAACTTGATGAGATAATATTTATGGAATTTGGTTTTCAGTTTTCGTCGACAGATATGGAAACTTATGTTTGGCCCCTACTTTTTTTTGACGTGGTTTGGACTAGGAGTCTCCATGTTTTTGGCGTATTTGATTCTAGTTGTAAGTATTGTTATTCCAAAATAAAAAAAATAAATTTCTCCCCTGATTCCAAGAAAATTAGTACAAGGTATCCCAAATTCGATGGTTTTGTTGGGGTAGCTATGTGAAACATCAAGGTAGATGAAATGATTCCCCCCTTTTCTGTCTCGATTGTCGAGAGAATCTTATCGGTGAAAACTAATATCAGTTATCAATTTTTGGTTTCGAGTTCTTCCGGGATTTGAGCAAATTACCATATCTCAGGTACTAATTACGTTCGTAACAATATTTTCACATTCTTTAGGAACCTTTTTGAACAGAATCCAAGGATGTATTCGAAAAAATTCTTCATCCAACGGTTTTTGAGCTATATGGTAAATTTATTTTTTGCTCAATACAAACCATACTGGAAATCTGTCGCGTTGAGAAAATATAATATGATTTCTAATATAATTATGGAGTATTTTTCAAAAAATGAAAAGTCATTCCCAACCGAATCTCGTTATGAAAGTGGAATCTTACCAGTCGCAAATTAATTCTCTATGACTATCAGAAGAATTGATCTATGAACGTGGAAAGATCACAGAGAAGAACTTTCGATCCTGAAAAGGTGTTTTTGTGTTAGATGAAACCACAAAGAACGCTTCATCATTGTTAAAATAATCAATATTATCTCCTCGTTTTTAGAATTTTCGTATCGTTAGAAAGATTCAGTGGTATTTTGGAAGTTTTTCGAAATGGAATATCGAAACCACGAGAATTATGACATGATTTCTTGTTTTATTGAAAGCGGAAATATTAGCTGAGCTGCTGGGCATCTCTATCAAGAGCGGTTGCCGGAGATGCATCTGCCTGACAAACGTATGCTAAAGAAAGTAATGAAGGAACTGAAAAGAACATAATTGAAAAACCCGAAACATCGACGAGAAGAATAGCCGATATAACTGGTGCTTCGAAAAGTCGCAATCAGGAAATATTAAAAAAAAAAGCATGAGTTTAAACCAAATAAGATGAGATTGAATCACCAAATTTTTCCTGGTAATTCCGAGTGACGAATTGATTTATGTAAATGGTTTGAAGGGAAATGCAGATTTTCTAAGGAAAGTTATCGTTAACGGCAATGTTAGGATAAGCAGTGATAGACTATTTAATTGAAATAAGCGACATCATTGGTCACATGAAAATCACCATTTTCCAAGAGAGAAATCGCCAAGTTCACTATGGCTTCAATGCGTGGTTGGCAATAGTTCGGCAACAAATGATAGGACCATATATTTGTGAGGAATCCGTAAACGCTTACAGGTATTTGAATATTTTGACCCAATTTCTTGGGCCATACTTCGCAAATGTTTCGCTTACAGCCTCAAAATAAAATGATTTCAAGGGGACAACGCAGCTGTGCATAATGCAGGCACTTTTTATACGGGGGTTTGTCAAGAACAAAATTTACCTCACGCGGCCGGAAAGTAGCGATCCTTCCTACCGATTCCAGGATTGATCAAATTCACGGAATTCAACAACTGAATGCTGTGAATTCGGTTAGAAGCAGATGCAGATTATCCACAGAGAATTTGAGACGACAATTCGAGCATCTGCTTTGAAACTGGCATTGCTTTTTCATCAATCTTTATTTTACATTCAATAATTCAAACCACAGAAGCCATATATTTTTTAAAAGCTGAATTTTTTATACGGTGAGATTTCTATTGGTTAACAGTTGAAATAAGAAAGTTACACTCTTCTTATACCTCGGAAGTTTTCAGATTGAAAATTTATCTGGAAATTATGTTTGTAGTTTCCAACATTTTCGCAAACGAAATTTCAAGATGCGTCAGACTTCAGTTTTCCTAATAAGTAGTGAATGTTCTCGAAACAGGTTTTCACTATTCCGCGGTTCTCGAAAGAATCGTGAGCACATCTGTTTTTATACAGGGTGCTTCAACGAAAACTAAACAGGGGCTATATCTACCAAGATATTCATTTCTGATCAAAACGCAAAAGCAGGTCATTTTTTGTTTTGAGAGGGACATTTTTTGGGGTACAAAACTTTCCTGAAATATCAACCTCCTAAGCGAGGGTTGCAATCCATGAACATTTTGAATAGGGAAGATGGATCGAGCGATGACTCAAAACAAAGGTGGTATCTTCGTCTACATTGCCTTGAACGAATTTCCATTTTTAATTGAAAACTGTTAAAGATACACGGTGAGCAACTGAAATATAGGGAATACTATTTCCCTGAGACTATTCAAGTTTCAGTGAAGTAAAATGGAACAGATCCATGCTGATCAATAGCAGTCATCATCAAGTACCATCCTCATCTCAAATTCAACCCCTAGAGAAGGGGTGACCACCCTTAAAAATTTGGAAGAGGGTAGATAGGTTGAGTGATACCTCGAAAGAAAGCTATTATCTTTGTCTGCATCCCCGTGAACGAATTCTTATTTTTAATTGAAAACTGAAGAAGATACAGAGTGAGCTACTGAAAAATAGAGGAGACTATCTATCGCCCTGAGTTATTCAAGTATTAGTGCAAAAAAATGGAACAGATTCATTCCAGATCAAAGGCAGTCATCTTCCGAAACACTAGTTACATCTCAAATTTCATCCCCTCGAGCAGGGTACTTGAATAGCTCAGGGCGATAGATAGTCTTCTCTATTTTTCAGTGGCTCACTCTGTATCTTCTAAAGTTTTCAATCAAGAATGAAAATTCGTTCACGGGAATGCAGACAAAGATAATACCTTTCTTTCGAGGTATCACTCGACCCATCTACCCTCTTCCAAATTTTCAAGGGTGGTCACCCCTGCTCTAGGGGTTGAAATTCGAGATGAGAATGGTACTTGATGATGACTGCCATTGTTCAGTATGGATCTGTTCCATTTTACTTCACTGAAACTTGAATAGTCTCAGAGAAATAGTCTTCCCTATCTTCCAGTTGCACACCCTGTATCTTTTACGTTTTCAATTAAAAATGGAAATTCGTTCAAGGCAATGTAGACGAAGATACCACCTTTGTTTTGAGTCATCGCTCGATCCATCTTCCCTATTCAAAATGTTCAAGGATTGCAACCCTCTCTTAGGGGGTTGATATTTCAGGCAAGTTTTGTACACCAAAAGATGTCCCCTTTGAAACAAAAATTGACCTATTTTTGCGTTTTGATCAGAAATGAATATTTTGGTAGATACAGCCTCTGTTTAGTTTTCGTTGAAGCACCCTGTATACAGATCATCATCAGCAGCTCACCCTTTACTTTCACTTTCAATTGAATGAGAAATTATATTAAATTATATTATATTTTTTGTCGTTCTAATACTATGGAATTGTTTTCCCTTTATCACGAAATCTTGCTAAAGAAATGAAAACGTTCCCTGGAGTTTTCTGATTCACCTATTCGGCATCGATAGTTCGTCCAAATTATTCTGTGATCTCTCCATGTTCATAGATATACTAATATTGCCATGGAGAATTATTTTGCGAATAGCAAGATTCCCATCTCATATCGAGATTCGGTTGGAAATGACTTAATTTTTTGAAAAATACGCCATAATAATATTATTATCATCATATATATTCTCGAAAAGGAAAACAGATACTCTACTCAACGCGACTAATTTCGCCTATGGTTTGTTTTGAACAAAACACAAGTTTATCCGAGATGTGGTCATTTGTTTAGAAACTGGAAATTTTTTTAAAAAGCAAGACCAAGAAAGGAGGTTCATTTGTTTCTATCTGCAATGCTTCACGAAGCTTCCCCAGAAGACCATCGAATTTGGGACACTCTATACAATGCTCAATGTAGAATAATTGGTTTATTATAAATCACAAGTTGAAAAAAATAGTCCAAACAAAGTACTCCCCGAAATCTTACCAGAAAGAAAAAAATATGTTTCATGGAATACAAAATTCAAAGAAAGGTTGCGTTCTTCCCAGTTTTCCTTCATGACCTAAGAAATTCGTTAAATTTGAATTTTCCACATTAAGAAAACAAGAATTGACAGAGAAAATATCAAATAAAATGTTGTAAGTATTAAAACTTTTTTCTACATATATCGGAAAAATCGTCGAAAATCTTCTTTGTTCGTTTTGTTTTTTGTTGTATTCTTGCAAATTAACGATTCCTAACTTATTACTTGCTCAAATTATATCAAACGGTAAACAAAAAAGTATATTTTTTTTGAAATGAAAAGATAAGTTTTTGAGGTTAACAAAATTCTCGAAAATAAAAAGTCTGAAAATCAACTGGATCATATCGACATGTCACTCTAGAGCAGGAGTTCCCAACCAGGGGGGCACGCCTTCCTTGGGGGGCGAAGTGGAATACCAGGGGGGCGTAATCAGTACGTTTAATTTCCGGAAATAGTACTTAAGCGCAATACACACTAAGCCCGCCGGGCCGCCGACACAATCCGTCGGCCTGTATGAAAAGAATCAAATCAAAGACAAAAAGTTGCCGACATATGTCGTCGGCTCGGCGGACTCAGTGTGTATTGCGCTCTACATATACAAGTTTCGACAAGTCACAACACGACACTCACGCGCACCCCCGCCCTACCTTCCCCCTTGCATCCATCTATCACTCGTAAAACAATTGGGAGCATTTGCGGATCGTACTCGTACTGTCAGTACTTAGTTCGTTCGCTCCAAGTTGCGTTTTTATTAACATATATTTAAATGTGAAACTGTTGTTTGTGAGGTATTTAGAAGTGAAATTGTGTCTTCACTTTAATAAAAGGTAAGTTTCTCAAGTTATTGTGTCATTAAATCGCAATAGTATTCGAATAATTATTTTGATCACTTTTCTATCTATTCAACCATATTGGCAGAGGCGATAAAATTTTGTATTGAGATTGAGATACCTAATTCCTAAATAAAGTAATTATTTTTTTAATTTTATCTTGCAAGTATTTGTATGGAATGGGTTACATTCTGAACATTTATGTAGGTTCGAACGCCGCTGCTGCGAAATACGCCGCGCTGGTGCGATATTTTTTCCCACAACCACACAGGTTCGAATGATCATAGGCTTGAATGACGTTGTTTCGAAAAACATTTTCACTGCCACATAATGTTTTTTAATTTCGATTTTAAGGATTCGAACGTATGAGGCAGTGAAAATGTTTTTCGAAACAACGTCATTCGCGACTAGGTACGTCACTCGATCCAAGTATGAATGTGTATGTACTATTGTTACAGATTAGAAATGGCAGCTAAAAAAGAAAGTTTTCGGAAGATTATATTAAATTTGGATTTACCTCCATAGAAAAAGACGAGCTACAATTGCTGCAGTGTGTAATATGCATGAAAGTTTTGAGCAATGATAGCATGAGGCCCATTCGTCTTGACAGGCATTTGAACCAGCAACATCCTACTCTGGTTTCAAAATTTAAAGAGTTTTTTCATCCAAGGCAGAATCACTCAAGCGCATGAGATTGGATAAATCAGGAAGTTATCATGCAGGTGTATCAAAACATCTCAATGCTTCATTTGAAATTGCTTTTTTGATAGCAGAACAAAAAAAACTCACACCATCGGGGATGATTTAATCAAACCATGTATCCTTAAAGGTACGAAAATATTGGGAGAAGAATCAGAGCAAAAAATTAATTTCATATCTCTCTAATAACACTGTCAAGCAAAACATTAACGATATTGCATCAGACATAAAATTACAAATTATAAATAAAGTCAAACTATCACCATTTTTTGCCATAAAGTGTGATGAGTCCACAGACATCGTTAATTGTGCACAACTAATCATTTATATTAGATATGTCAGCGGAGATCACATTGAGGAAGAGATTTTTACTTCCAATCGTTAGCACCAGGCACTAAATCTGAAGGTATATTCTATTTAATATCGGACTTTATCGAAAGAAATGACTTGGATTGGAATAAACTTATTGGACTATGCACATACGGCGCTCCTGCAATGATAGCTTCACGATCAGGCTTGGCTCAAAAACTTAAGGAAAAGAACCCCGCCTTAGTACGAATTGTGTTATTCATCGGGAAGCTTTGGCTTCGAAAACTTTGCCACAGAATTCGTCCCAGATTTTAAACTCTGCCATAAAGATCGTTAACTATATCAAAAGTAGTGCATTGAACAGTCGGCTATTCACTTTGCTTTGCGAGGATCTCGATTCTGATCACAAGGTCCTCCTATTCCATACAGAAGTGCGCTGGTTGTCAAAAGGCAACATGTTAGCTCGCCTTTATGAATTCAGAGAAAAGGTCATCCTCTTTCTTAAATTTAAAGAAAATTATAATTTTATGCAACTATTCAAAGATGAAAAATTCCAGTGAAAGCTGGCCTATTTAGCTGATATTTTTGAGGCCCTGAATCAGCTAAACTTGAAACTTCAAGGCAGAAATGGCAATTTGATTAGTAAGTATGATCATATTCAAGGTTTCATATTAAAGCTTCAAAATAAGGTATCTGATGAAAACACATTTCCTTTTTCACGGCTATCCAAAGCGATTAATGATCAAAAACTGGATAATGATTTGAAATTTGAAATAGAAACACATCTACAAACATTGGAAAACGAATTTTACCTGTACTATCGAGATGTTAATTCCGAGTGACCAATATGGCGCATGACCAGAAACCCATTTGTTGTCGATGTCTCAGATTTGCCTGAAGATGTTCAGGAAGAATTTCTAGAAATGAAGGCTGACTCGACCATGAAAGATGACTTCCATCTCTTGACATTAGAGAAATTTTGGGTCAAACGATTTCTTGTTACTCCCATAATTGCTTCACTTGCTTTGAGAATAATTATTCCATTTTCGACCACATATTTATGTGAGACAGGTTTTTCAGCTTTGGTTTCAATGAAAACTAAACAGCGAAATCGTCTTGCCGTCGATAGCGATTTAACTATTGCTCTAGCAAAGACTGAGCCCAGAATCGACATACTGGTACAGAGCATGCAAGGTCAAGTCTCTCATTAGTATTTAATAATTAAAATAAAACTAACATATTGACCTAAATGTGAAAGTAATTAATCGTTTTCAAGTGAATATACATATATCTTCTCTTATTAGATTCTTAAAACATAAATATCTACAAATATCTGTATGGAACTCTTTGTTTTTGATTTTAATTCAAATGAATAATATAGTTGTAAAAAAAATTGTGTGTTTTTTAATGTTTTTAAATTTAAGGGGGCATGATAATATTACTTTTGAATTGGGGAGGCTCAGTGAAATAAAGGTTGGGAAACCCTGCTCTAGAGAAACAAATTTGGACTAATTTTTGTTTCAAAGAGTAATAATATCCTGGTAAAATCAGTGGTAACAATTTTATCTTAAATGTGCGAAAATGACAGAAAAAACTGAATCTATTTCGGTCAGGTTGTTACCGCATATATTATTCTCCAATATTTATTTCCCGATGATGATTATTACGAAATCGATTAAAGGCATTTTGACAAAAATTTAAAAACTTTTTTTAGGACCTTCAGAAGTTGTGTTAAATTTCAATTTTTTCTTAAAATTCAAGGGAGCGCTATTTACGTTCTACGTTTCTAGACAGAATTAAGTTGAATTTATTCAATTTCAGATCCTTGAACTCAATGCAATCTTTATCATCCTTTTCAATGTGATAGGAAAATTTGTCAAATTCAAAATTAAGTTTCTTGAAATATTTGTCTAAAATTGTATATAGATTGATATAATCTGTTTATTGATTTCCAATGCTTGCGATGGTTCAGTTTCCATATGTGAATATGTAATATATCGAAATTATTATTGATCAGTAAATTTCATTATTGTTAGGTAATTTTCCAAAATTTTTCCGTTCATTGATTTCCATTGCTTCTCATAGATTCAATCTATTATTCCTATTATGTCAAATATCGAAATTATTATTGATTAGTAAATTTTATCATTTTGAGTAAATTCCGTAATTTTTTGTTTATTAATTTCAATGCATCCTATGTTCAGTTTCAATCTATTATTTATAAAATATCAAGACATTAGATATATTACAAAATGAAAATAATAGATTGAACTTAAACAGAAAATTCCGGAAATTTACTTAACAACCCATTAGACCAAAATTCGTCAGTATTACTTAAATCATGAAATATATAAAGCAAATCATTCTTCAAAATGTACTACTTATCTGAAGAAGCCACAGTGTTGTGAAACACGTCATAAGTTTTTCCATATAATGAAAATTTGAACATCATTGTTTTATGTAATTCAAAATAGCAGAATTTTAATTTCAATTTTCATCAAGTAACAATCTCTTGAATTAAGTTATGAACAATATTGTTTTTCAATAGAAAGTAATGTTTTTCAACACACAAAAATCTTTTCAATTCATCTTTTCTTCAAGTGTCTTTTTTGTGGTGGATATTTCGAAATGACTTCTTCAAGTCTGAAGACTTTTTCAGTAAAATGCCACTCAATTTTATAATGGATTTGGTAAGAGGGCGCCGATATGGAAAGGGGTTGATTTCACATGCTCCGAATCAGCTTCAAAAACAGTTCATACCGAATCACAAACTGACCAGTCTCAGGATGATTTGCTAGAATCACTCATTCCAATGTTAAAAGCGTTTTAGTTGGAATACACAGTATATATAATTTCAACCAGAAATAATATAAATAATCTTAATTAGTATATAGTATGTTGGACTAATTGAATGTTTTCCTTTTCTGTTTCATTTCGTTTTATAAAGAGATTATGAAATTCTATTCATATTTCATATAATTTGAAAAGGTATGATTTTACGCTAGAGTAAACCCGGCATGCAGCATGATCTATAGAAATGGTGGTCTTGATCGTTTTTCATCATCAAATAAATTACGATAACTTAAGTTTCCTTCGTACATCATAAATCAACATCCGATTGTACATTATAGTATATTACATATGTTGCACTTCCAAGTTGCGATGTTAGTTAATATAGACCATCAATATTCAATATTATTAAATATTCTATCCCTAATTATTCAAACAAACATCCCTTTTGTTGAAAGCAGTGACAAAAATACAATCGATACATTATCCGGCCCGCCGGGTTGAAAAAATTGCAAAAACCTATATAAGTACAGCTCGAAACACATCCCTCTTTTTATCAAGTCATTTTCAGTTGACTAGGTCATGATTCAAGTGGTCCTGAACGGCGACCATCCAATACGACCAGCGTATAAACCTTCGGTAAGGGAAAAAAGGATGATATTCTGTTTCTGAAACTTATCTGCTCAAAAATTGTGAACCCCAGTGAAATTTCTTATATACTAGGTGTCCATTTAATGCGTAACCGTTCCTTGATTTTGTTTCTATTGAATACATCGAAGAAGTGTATATACAGGGTGTTAGATAATAGTCAGAACTTGAGGGGGTAAATCTATGAGCAATTTTGAGGAAAAAAGTTCATATAACATAGATCCGTAGAAGCTTCGTAACGAAGTTACAGGGTGTTGAAATTTCCTGAAAAAATTGGTTTTTCTTCAAAACTCCTGCAGTTTTTGGGATGTTCAGCCCAAATTTGGGAGGCAAGCTATTAGAATCTACAAGGTGTTTTCTTTTTCGGAGCCAAGTCTTCTTTTGCCTTCTCAAACTTTTTCGAAGTACGCTACTGATCAGCGTACAATCAATTTTCGTCATCTTCATTCAATTTAGAAACTTTTTTGACACTTGTAATTTTTTCGTATCTCCGACCGTTCTCGAGCAAAAAATTATTAATTTTGTATGCATTCGCCGAATTGAAAGCACTTCTAATCAAAAAAGTGGCTAGTAGGCTTTGATTTTTTTTCATTTATTTATTTATTTTGACAGTTGCTAAAGTTGAACCTGCATCTGCTCGAATTAATTATTAAATTAACGATTAGTTTTAAGACTTTTGAAGTTATTGCTGTAAGAAAAATGGCTGATTTAACTAACGCAGAATTGGCTGATATCCATTTCATTTATGGTCTGGCTGACGGAAACATAACAGAAGCTAGGCGATTATATCAGGTGCGCTTTCCAAATCGACTAACACCAGACAGGTGAACATTTTCAAATATCCACAGAAGGTTGAGGGAAACTGTTTTTTTTACTGCAAATAATCTTTTAAAAGGTGCAACTCATAGTTTGAGTTGCAAACTATGAGAACTCCAGATTTTGAAGAAGCAGTTTTGAATTGGATTGATTCGAAAGCTCATATGAGTACAAGAAAAATTTTAAGTCAGTTGAATATGTCACATGTTCTAGTTTGGAAGATTCTCTACGACTTTTTATTGTGCCCGTTTTATATTCAACGCGTCCAAACTCTACTTCCTCCTCGAGATTTTACTTCAACACGATGGTTCTTAGATAAAATTAGAGAAAATGCTCATTTTGATAATGAAATAATGTTCAGAGACGAAGCTAACTTTTCGAGAACTGATATCACAAACTTTCACAATAATCATTATTGGGCTGAGGAAAATCCCCATTTGATTAAAGAAACTCATCATCAAGAACAATTCTCACTCAATGTCTGAGTCGGAATTATTGGAAATTATTTGATTGGGCCATTTTTTTTCCTAACAGACTAAACGGTTCCGCTTATCGGCAATTTTTTGAGGAGGAGTGATCTTTATTGCTCGAGGATGTGCCACTTTTGGTGAGAAACATAATGTGGTTCATGCCTGACGGGGCACCAGCACATTTTAGTAGAGAAGCTAGGGAATTCTTGAATAATACATTAAACAACCGATGGATAGGTTGGGGAAGGTCAGAACCATGGCCTCCTAGGTCCCCAGACTTAAATAGTTTAGTGTTTTTCTTATGGGGATATCTCGAAAGTTTAGTTCATACCACTCCAGTCAAATCTGTAGAAGGATTGAGAAATCGAAAAATAACCTCTTGTGACGCAATTAGAAATACTTCAGGAATAGTGCGTAATAATATACGAAGAAGGACAGAGCCCCGTATTCTTGCAGGTGGAGGACAGCAATTCATTCAGTTTTAAATTGTTCTTTTTTTAAGTTTGATATTGAATAAGTTTAAGTTGAGTCTCAGAAGACGAGCTATAAAAATAAAAGCATATTCTGGGCATACCTATCAAGTATTTCAATAATTTTTTTTTCATTGAGCGAATAACATACAATTCAAATAATTCAAATTAAATAATTTTTTACTCGAAAACGTTTGGAGATACGAAAAAATTACAGATATCATAAAAGTTTCTAAATTGAACGAAGATGACGAAAATTGATTGTAAGTTTATCAGTGGCGTACTGCAAAAAAGTTTGAGAGGGCTAAAGGAGACATGGCCTCGGAAAAGAAAACACCTTGTGAATTTCAGTTAAAATCTAGAACGTGTAATGACGGAGGCTGTAAAAAATAGCTTGCATTCCAAATTTGGGCTGAATACCTTGAAAACTGCAGGAGTTTTGAAAGAAAAACCAATTTTTTCCGAAAATTTCAACACCTTGTAGCTCCGTAACGAAGCTTTTGCGGACCTATGTTCATATGAACTTTTTTTCTTAAAATTGCACGTAGACTTACCGCCTCAAGTTCTGACATACTATTATGTAACACTCTGTATATACAGTTCTTCGATGTATTCAATAGGAACAAAATCAGGGAACGGTTACGCATTAAATGGAGACCTAGTACATAAGATAGCTTGAAAACGGGAAATTTCACTGGGGTTCACAATTTTTGAGCAAATAAGTTTCAGAAACAGAATATTATCCTTTTTTCCCTTACCGTTCATACGCTGGTCGTATTGGATGGTCGCCGTTCAGGACCACTTGAATCATGACCTAGTCAACTGAAAATGACTTGATAAAAAGAGGGATGTGTTTCGAGCTGTACTTATATAGGTTTTTGCAATTCTTTCAACCCGGCGAGCTGGATAATGTATCGATTGTATTTTTGTCACTGCTTTCAACAAAAGAGATGTTTATTTGAATAATTAGGGGAAGAATATTTAATGACATTGAATATTGATGGTCTATATTGACCAGCATCGCAACTTGGGAGCATAACATATGTAATATACTATAATGGAAGCTTTTGCGGACCTATGTTCATATAAACTTTTTTTCTTGAAAGTGCACGTAGATCTACCCCCTCAAATTGTGACATACTATTATGTAACACCCTGTATAGAAAAAAATTAGGCGCTGATTTCGCACATGTCATAAAATCAATTTTAAATCTGCCAGGTCTTCCATTCATATCAAAGTTATGCTTTTTTTAATAGAACCTCCTCTCATTCTCATAATTTTAACGTGTTAACCCTAAGATGAGTTTCTTCCGATCAGTATATACCGTAACTGAAGCGTTTCAGAATTAATCGACATTTTGCGAAAATATGAGTACTATGTATCTACTTGAAATCGTCTTACACTTTCAATTTCAATACTAAACTAGTGAACCCATTAAAATCGCATTTTTATATCCTACGCACAATATACTGAACACCGTCTCATATTTACCTCTATATATATTGAACGCCTCATTATATTCATTGCCATTCATACCTAATGGATCTCCGGTATATCCTCTCACACACCGTTATAGCGGCTTCGAGTATTGTTTTGGAGATACTAGTTCATCTGCCGTACAAATTTAAATACTATCCAGAACTTCCAATTCAATGAGATACATTCAATTCCAAAATCTCAATCTCTTCTAATAGAGCCATGATAAGATAAAATTAGAACTGTTCAAATATGATTATTAAAAAACGCATAGTTTGGCCACCCTATAAGCAATCACCAAGAACTCTTAGGATGATTCAAAATACCGTACGATGAACATAGGAAAAAAATTTCCAAAATAGCACAAAAAATCTTCTGCCAGTTGTCAGCAGCCAAATTTTATTTCAGAAAGTATGATATATACATAACTACAGTTTCAAACTTTTGATTGGCCCCCTGTATTGAACTGTCCTGATTCTAATAAGATCCATGCATTAGAAATTTCTGAATCTAAGTGAACAACAAAAATTGAATTAAAACAGGTAAAGTAAAAAGAATTGATTTCAACAAAACATTGTGAAATTATTTCTAAAGCATATTATGAAAAAAATCCTGGGCCTTAACTGTCAAGCTGGCAACTAATTTCAGGACAGAGTAGTTCGTAATAATGACTGAAAAATTTGAGAACAAGTCAAACTTCCTCTCACAAATCTAGAATTTCACTTATATTTCTCAATTATCCTGTTATATTCCAGTACTGATGCTAGTAATAATTGAAGAAACAGTCAGAAAAATCTCGATTTTAATGTTGAATGACATGGATAAAAAAACATCCTACATGTTCAAGAAAAATTAGAGGTTGGATATATTAATTCACTGTCATCAAGCTAACTTGCTGTGCAAATAAATTTATTATTTTAACACCAATCGTAACGAAAATAATGTACAAATCGTTTTAAGCACTTTCAAAGTTGCTCTTTGTCCCGGTTTTGAAACGATCGAACACGATAGAAAAATTTGTATAGACATAAAAATCCGACGAAATTAGACCCTCCACTCGCAAAAAATCGGAGACTTTTTTTTTTCGTTTTCGGGACTTTTTTTCGGAAATTTCGGTCGATCTATCGTTCCGATCGCCTTCCGAAAAATCTCGCCGTTTCCACTTTCCGTTCGCTCTCGGCGACGAAATTTTTTGAAAAATCCTCAGGTCTTCGTCGTTCGAGCAGGGGCTCCAAATTTGGCACGGACCTTTCTCCTACCCTTTCCTACAGGAAAAAAAAATTCTCGCGGGGGCCTTTGGCCGCGTCCCTTCTTCTCCGCTCGGTTCGAACTACCGTCATCCCCTCAGATTATTTCCTAAAAAGGCGTTACGACTTTTACATCATATATTATTTTCATTCACCAGTAGGTCGAATTTTGATCCATAAATTTTCAATAGCTAGTTCGATAGCTAAAAAAACAAGTTATAGGTCCAGTTCAAGATACAGTAATTGTGTAACCCAAACATCTATGAACACCGAGTAATTGTTGATATAGCAATACAGAGTGTACGGTGATGGATGTCACATTTTGTTTTGCCTCAAACCTTATCGTGTTTCTTATCTCAAATGAAACACCCTGTATTTAGTACGAATAAAGGACAATTCTAGTATCGATCAAAATGTATTAGGTGTCCTATTCTCTAACCTAACCTATTCTCACTAGATTAAGAATTAAATTCGATTCGGTATTTTATGTTAGAATTTTCACATAATCTTGTATTGTCTTGTTTTACAATAAAATTCTCAAGCATCGTCTCACTAGGAACAATATCTGAGAAAAGAGTACTTACACGTGTCATGAAAAATGCCTCTACCTTCTTCTCGGGCGTACATTTCAATTAGACGCACAGAGTTTCTCCTCACGTTATTGAGATAGTTCGGAGTAATATTGAGGAATGCATCTCGAAAATCACGAAATCAAATTTTTACAAATCGACATGTTTATATCCTCAGTAACTTCTCTTACGGTGATTCGACGGTTGGCAAATGCTACTTTCTTCATCAATGTTTTCGTCTGTTGTTGAGGTGCTCGGGGGTACGGCACGCTCTTCGTCGTTCACATCTTCTCGGCTCTTTAAGAACATTATACCATTGTTCCTTCCAAGAACGTTGCGTTGGTCCAAAGTAGATTCACCATATACCACAGTTAACATTCAGAACGCACCCGTCCACTCAATTTTGTATTTCATACAGATTCTTTGATCCATTTTTGGAATAAGGTAAAATCGATGACGCGCTAAAACAAATCCGAGCAAAATTGCTATGAAAAACTAACTAAATATTCAAAATGGCCAATCTAGAGAGCATAAATGAGGGATGTGAGAACCAACATAACGTCACAAACAAATCGAATATCGAATATACGTAGGCCGCGGTAATTCAATTATTAATTAAAATTCGCAAGACATTTTGAATGGACCTCGTATTCGGAATATTCATATATTCATTCAAATATGAAAATAGAGGTCATGATGTTCTTGTAATGTCATTTGAAGCATAAGATTCACTAAACATGAAATAAAAATAAATAAATGAATAAATCGAACATGTTTCTGTTTGGAATGCATTCAATAATGTTTGGATCGCTTCTCGTTTAAGTACCCCTTTACGCTGAGCGAACTTCCCAGCATTGCACGCCATCAATCGTAGCCATGTCGACGACGCATATAAACGCTCGCAAACGGGACAGAATGTTACTTTCCACTTCGCCTGAGCTCTTTTCGCGAGCATTTGTAGTGGATGCAAACAGGAAAATTCTCTGTTTGGACTTCCCCTGCTGAAATCATTATAGAATTCACAAAATTTTGTAGTAATTTTTACCGTAAAAGACGTTTTTAATATAATGAAATCCTTTAAACGTTTTTCATTCTTCAATCACTTTCGAAACAACAAATAGTTTGAGCAGAAATATCTGCATCATAGCATTCTTCTCAAAGAAGTTATCTCTTTCGCTGGAGGTGAAAATTAAGGTATAGAAGATATAGAGCATAGATAGAAACACAACATTTTGAATAATTTGAAATCAAAAGCTAGCTGAGATTGATTCGCAGCTTTTTCAATAGAAGTATGAGACAATCATATTTAAATGGGTTGCCGTTTAAAATATATATTATACCAAGAAATTAACGCTTAATTTCAATATTTCAAATTTCTTTTTTTATTGACAACTAGTTATTAACACATTTTTTTCCTATATGTATCCGGACATATGCCAACAAAATTGGATGTTTTTTCTCGGCAAACATGTGCCTCCATGGGAAATGAAATGAAATGAGATTTTTCAAAAATCCACCACATATTGATTTCAGCAGTTGATGATCAATAATTGCGAGTAACGGTTGTTCTTCTTGAAAACTTTATTTCACTTTCACTACTTTACATCACGTAATTCGACCCCGGAGAATGTATTTAAGCAGTTGTGTTAGATGACCCATATACAAGAATAGGCTTAGTGTGTTCCATTCAACTGTTTCCAGAATGATCCACTCTCACAGGGAAACTGATGGTCATAATAATTATTTGAGATTTTCCTCGTTGAAACAAGTTTTCTCTACTGCTAGGCACCTTCAAAGGCAGCTTCGACCGAACAGTGGAGTGCCAATCCGCATTGAAACTGATACGACAACGTCTGAGGGAATTTGATTTGAAGGCTCGAGTCGCAGCTCGAGGCCCATCTCTGACCGCGGCACATCGAAGAACCCGCTTGAATTCCGCCAGTTGGTTAAAAGCTGACTGGGAGCGAGTTTTGTTCGCAGATGAGTTGAGATTTTGTCTTTTTTTATTGCGATCGACGTTCTCTAGTGTACAGAGCTCGAAATTAGAGATATACCCTGTGGTACAAACCTATAATTTGGAAATTCAATAATGAAGTGGCGAGGAATTTCATGAACACCCACACTGATCTAGTCATCGTTAATAATGTAATCCTGAATGCGCAGAGGTTCGTTTCAGACATTTTATAAGAACATGTTTTACCATTTGCGGCAAAGATGGGTGAAAACTTTTTGTTTATGTATGGAAACGTCAGACGTCACCAAACTCATATCGACACGAAATCACTTCAATAGAGTGATCTGCACAAAGTCCAGACCTCAATCCCATCGAACATGTCTGAGACTATCTATATAGAAGATTAAAATGGTAACTAAACCATCTAGCTTCCGTGAAAGAGGTTCGAAATAGACTGATCAAAATATGGAACGAAATGAATCCGAATGCTATAAGGTCATTGATTTTGACTATGAAATGTACGTGTTATCCAGTAATTCTCGTCGGGGGTGGAGAAATCCGCTACTAACAGGATTTGGGGACTTTGATTCCTCCCAAAAGTCTTACATTTTTCATTAATAGTTGTATTTCAATTTTTATTTGAGCATTTTCATTTTGATTGTTTGCTGGAAAAATGATTTTTCAACAAAACTAAACTTTCTCCGAATAAACATGAATTTTCGAATTTGTTCGTTATTTTCTTGGCGCAGTGTAGAAATCTCTTTGCTTGTAAAATATAATTGCGTAGTAGAAATTGAATAGTGCTTGAACTTTGTCATGAGTTAGTTTATTGACGTGAAAAGTGAAGAATCAGATCCACGAATATAAAAGAATGTGAAAGTTGTCTGAAAATATTTCTTCAATTTTTAGGTTGGTCAGGAGAAAAATTTTATACCTCTTACAACATTATGGCTCACGGTAGGAGAATGTGCAGTTTTTTTCAATAATTGGTCAAATTTATACAAATATGGTAAGCATGATTGCGTAAAAATAGTTACTGAATTTATTCATACAAAAGAAAATACTTATTATCAAGACTTACTTAGATACTCATAGTTTTGAATTTTTAGGCTGAATCATTCCTGAATACATTGAATGAATGTAAATGGGATATGTGGAACGTCCAGAATAGGAACACTTATCTACTTTTTCTGATGTATGCTCAGCGAAACCAATTTCTTTCAGGTGGTGGAATTGTTCCAATAAATGCCACGTTTGCATTATGGGTAATTTGAATTGTTGAAAATCTTAATCTTAAAATACATATCATACAAAATCAGACATTATCTTTACAATCCTTGAAATGTGGAGTTTCCAAAATTAGTATTCTAAAATACCATTCCAGTGTCTGTCTATCTTCAATCACATGTTGTTTTCTTGATCTTGATTATTTTATATTGCCTCAATGGATAAATTTTGAGATTTAAACAATTTTTTCGAAACCAACATCTTAATGACAAATTTCATTTCTAATAATTTCACTTCTATAAAAATAATTAAAATAATTCAGATTAATATTTATAGAAAAGGGAATCAATTCATAAAAAAAACATTAATTAAGGAAGTGAGGAAAAAACACTAAGAATAAGTTTCACAGAATTAAATTGATGAAAATATGGTTGACATATGTGTCGGGTTTTATCCCTTCTGCAAAAACTAAGAGAAAATTAAAATATAAGAATAACATTTATACATAAGAAACTAATGCGAGACTAAGGACAAACTGAGATCAAGTTGGTTATTAGTGATTGGTTATGTTTGTGAGCTGATGAAATTTCTACGAATTCTAATAATTCTAATCTCTTGCTTTTTTGTTATATGAATGTGAAATTTGGGTTTTCGTGAAATCTACGAAATGATTTCTGCCTATACAATATTCTGAAAAGCCAGTTATTAGTTTATTATGAATTATTGATTCTTTATTCTCGTCTACTCTAATATTGATGGAACGACCAGTTCGACCTATATATAAGCAAGATTATCATTACAATAAAATTTATATACGCCGCTTTTTTTACCTGTTTCAATTCGATATTCGTTATTAACTGAGAAAGAACATAGATTTTTATTATTCGTACATGTTATGTTGATTTTAATTTGTTTGGATGTATGTCATAATTTAGTACTTATTCGTGATTGTGTGATATTTTATTGTTTCGTGAACCAGAGGGGTGGGGTAATTCGAGGATCATAATAATTTGTGTTTTTTTAATATTAATTCGTCTATAATGTTGTAGTTACCGGTTATTAGATGTTACTGTTTTCAAAGTTCTATTTTTCCTCAAAGTTTTTCTGGAAGAGGGGAATCGTGAGTAATATATGCACAAAAGTATGAAACGCGGTACCTGCCCTAATACAAAATGTGTCATCTATATATAATTTCCAGTAATGAACGTTAATAACTAAACTACTACATGAAGAGAAACGTTTATTGTCAAGACTGGCCATGAAGATTTTGTCAGAATAGAAGAGAGAGTAACACCAATTGAAAGACCATCTATTAGTACATTTTATTATTGAATGTGCTTCAAACAAACTTCTACTAATATTATCGTTTCTAGTCTGCTTTGTAGGGTCAAAGTTGTATTATTAAGTAATTTTGAGTTCTTTATTCGGTCTTGATGGAAACAAATTTATTACGTCTAATGAAACTAATCTGGCATTAGGGGAAAAATTGTGTGTTTTAAGGTCTTCTGTTAGTTATAAAGTATTTTTGACCGAGTATGCTGGGTGATGTTCAATTGAATTTTGCATTATTCTGTTAGATCAGACAGTCATATCGAAAGCTGATTAAGGCAATACAGATACAAATCTGTTTATATAGATAAACACCGAAATTCTATTAAATTCAACCAAATCCATTGAATGTGACTGTTACATTTCAAATCTATTAAAGAAGCCATTAACAACTATCTGAATATAACTTACTATAAGGAAATAAATTAGCTCTAACGGTCATGAACCCTAGATCTCCTCTACTTTATGCTCTTCCGAAAATATATAAAAAAGGATGTCCGATGAGACCAATTATTTCATATAATAATGCAACCGTCTAATAACTTTACAAACTTCTCAACAGAATGAATACCAAATTTAAAAACATCACCCAGAATAGTTAAAAATACTGCCCAACTAACAGAACAGCTAAAGGCACTCAATATTCCTCCTAATGGTAGATTAATTTCATTTGGCTGCGTGAATTTATTTCCATCAACATCGTATAACGAACTCAAACTTATTATTAACATCCAGTTACTTAAAAATACAACTTTGACCCACCAAATTAGATAAGAAACGATGCTGGTAGTAGAAGTTTATTTGAAGTAGATATTCTTCCAATTGATTCTCCCCTTCCTTCTCTTTTGCGAGAAATTTCATGACCAATCTTGAGATTAAACTTCTATTTAAAGGAAATATTTTAATAAATAACCTTCTTTACTGGAGAATATGAGCTTATGATATATTTTGTATTTGGACAACTACTGTCAGAATTCTCTTTCCATACTTCTAGAATTGATTTTACGTTACGTACGAATTCACTCTATGGGAATTGAAGAAATGCATGAAACACCTAATTTCGTAGATATTCAGATTGAGAAGAGATAATCATCTTGAGTTTCACATTTATCGAAAACCAACGTTTATTGATATCTCGATCCGAAATAGTAGTTTCCATCCGCATCAAAATGTCCGCGTGCATTTGTGCATAGATTACACTCGGTTCCCCTTTCAGGAAAAAAACTTCGAAATAGAATTATTTTATTTGAAACAAATAACGGATACGACAATAACATCATAGACAAATTAATTTTTAAAAAACAAAACAACTTATTATTATCCTTGATTATTCCCACCCTTTAGGTCCACGAAACAATAAAATATCACAGCATTCACTAAAACAGAATAAAACCAATATTGAAACAACCCATACCCTGGTCTATAAAAGACGATGCAAAAGACATCGCCTTCATGTAAATTGCTATACCTGAATTATCTCATTTTCCTCACATTAATTACATCTGAAATAGAATGGGATCGGTAGAGTGAAAAGCCATGTGAGATCGTCTAGTACCTGAACTTGCCTTGAAGTTCTTTTTATAAAATGGGACCCTTTTTCCCTGTTGTGAGGCTAGATATAATACGACCAATTCTTCGTCACTCAAACTATAGGTAAGGAAATTAGAAAATCAAAAAAATATTCGGTAACAATGTCTATTTGATCTTCGAAACATTCGTATTAAATTCTTTTCTTTGCAGTCTTTAGAGTCTTTAAATAAACATAATGAAATATCAGATATTTTGGATACAGGCATATTATGAGTGATAAATGACCCTCTCTAAGGATTTTGGTAATATGACAATATGTTTTATGAATGGGTATTTGCCCTGATAATCCGAACTCAGAGGTTTGTTCTTAAAATTCTAAGGAACACGTCCCAATCTGACAACTTGCAAGCTTTCATGCGCTCGCGTATCGCAAAAGCAGTACGTGCTCGTTTTGCCCAATTGAGCGCCAACAGGTCATAATATGTCACTGACTTCGAAACTCTATTCCCATATTCGCGGATTTGCCAACCGCGAAATCATGCCCACTGATCATACACCTGTATGTACCACAAACATCGCATACATGCCACCAACTCAGACATCTTTCGAAACCTTCATACTGACTGAACATACAAGCCACAATGTATGTGGGTTCATACATGCGTATCGTTCCTAAATAAATGTATTTATACTAATGAGATAGATTATAATTCAAGGGCGATTATTACACAATGAGGAAAAGTTCCCTTATTGAGCTTAGTAGTATTGGACATCAAATCAATATTTTGAGAGTAAGAACCTCCCCATAGTTGGATAGTTACCACTCGATTACAATGAATAATTATTAATATCTTCGTTACAATTCAAGTAAACCTTCAGTAAAGTTATAAAAGTGAGATAAATATAAATACTGTATGAATTGATTATGATATTCCAAATAGCCCATTTATACAATCAAAGGTAATAATCAATATTGAATGTTTCTCACATTACAAATGTATCATTCATCAAATTATAGAACAAAAGATTTAGTTTTGTGATATTTCAATCAGATCAATTTTCTGAATTTCAATAAAAGTAAAATTACATAATATTTCAAATTGTGATCAACTTAGTTGAATCAATATACTAAATCACTGCGTTTCAACAATGCTGCAAGTTAAGAGAACAATGTTCATAAGCAATATTACATGATCTGAGTACACTTCAAATAATTTGACAAGTTATGAAAACTACTATGGAAATCAATATAAAATAATTTCAGTACATACCAACTTTTGCTAAGCTATGAAAACAAATGTTATAAAGCAGTATTTGAATATAACAGTGCAGTTCATATAGATCATTTGCGAAGTAAAAAATATGTAAAAATAATTTGGAGTTTACGAAGTGATTGTTTTAACTCGCCCTCAATGCATTCAGAAATTTGCATGTATTCAGAAAGTAATCACCTGTGGGACACAACTGGAACTGTAACTCTTCTTCCTCTGTTGGGCTTCTCGGAGATGAACAGTCTGCGTCTTCCATCCTCTTGGACTCACGTCACGCATGATTACCTAACTTTAACTTTTATTAAGATTCACGAGAATGAGTAAAGTAAGTGCAATGATTTTAGAAACTAAATAACTGAATACCCCTAACGTCGCGATCGCGACCCTTATACCTGCGTTGACCAGAAGTTCTTACACCCGCACTCCCTTCTGGCCTTGGTACTTAAGTACCTGTTACATAAGACATTTTCGAATTACGTTACTTCCTCGCGACCCGGGGATTGCTGTCTGAGTAAATACCAGATGGTGTCTGCGATCGTGGCTACGAAAGGGTGTTCAATAACTATAGGGAATAACATCGAATGTTGTTTACGCTTGATTTTGTTACCTAAGTTTGAATGCGTGCTTTCGACATGATTTTAACGCTTCTGGGTGATTTTAAGCTTCCTTAAAATATGCAATATTCCACTAGATTGAGGTTTTGAAATGAAATTATTGAATAATTCTGGCAAATGACCTTCCTTTCACTGTAATATTGAAACCAGATAAACTATATAAAATGTTTTTCAAGTAGATCCACACAATACAGTATTCACAATTGATAATAAAATTCAATTTTATTAAAAAGCAAGAAATATATGGATAATTTTAGCAAATAACCAAAAAAAGACCCCGGTTTTGGGTTGTCTCAATACAATATGAACGAAAAAGAAAAATTTATGTTCACTCTTGGCCAATAACAAAAATCGACTTGATACAGAGAAAAAGCAGTGTATACAAATTATAATGTAATGATTCTGCTTTCATATAGGTCAAACTGGTCGTTTCATCAATTTGAGAGTAACGAGCATACAAAAAAATTATAATTCATAATAGATCAACAACTGCTTTTTCAGGACATTGTATAGGCCAAAATCATTTCTTAGATTTCACAAAAACCCAAATTTTACATTCAGATAAAAAGAGTAAAAGATTTTCGTTGAAATTTCTCTGCTCTCAAACAATCCACTAACAACTAACGACCATCTTGATTTTGTTTGTCGCAATTACTTTCATCTGATTAGGAATGAATGACCTTATAATGTTTTGATTTCCTCTTAATTTTTGAAAATTGTATGAAACGAGAAACATATGACAAACATATTTTTATTCATTACAATCTGATAAAGTTAAGTCTAGTGTTTTTCTTCAATCGTTGAATTATTTGAAAATAAAGTGTTCGCAGAAAATAGACATTCCTGAAAACGGTTTGAATAGACGAAAACCCGACGATGAGTATAACACATTTTTGATTTACCACAGAGGAAAAATATCTTAATGAACTAGAAATATCTTCAAAAAATTCAAAACCAAACTTTACTCTTTTAATAAAGCGAAATTCGATGTAATTTTCACAGCCATACTCAACGATATTTTGTAGTCTCCATATTCTCATAATTAGATGTCGTCCCAAAAAATGGATAAGTTGTAAAGTATCTTTATATCCCATCTTCTGGAAGCTGCTATACATAGGTGGAAACATTTTTGTTTTGTGTTCAGTACTTCACTTATGAGATCCTCTTTATCGAAATCATCTATAAATGTTGCGGCCAGATCTATGCATTATTTTGGCAATTCCTCTTCATTAAATCTTTTCGATTTTGTTCTCGAGAGAGAATCTAAGTTTCTTGATATTTGTTGAGAAGCCTTTGAACCTACAGTTAAAGTGTTGAAGTGTCGTGACTAGAGTTCCATGAACTTTCAACGAAAATTTTCATTTTCGCTCAAAACAGCACTTTCATTCTTAGCTTCGTAATCAAAGTACTTATCCTTTTCTATATCTCAGGATTTTCCCATATTTTCAGCTTGCAGTTGCCTTTTCTAGTAAACAGTTCATCGATTTCGAATGGTATGTATTTAGCTGTTCTCGGATATATGCATTTTAATTGTATCATAGAGCTCAGGTTCCAAAATGTTTTCATCGAATAAGATGTTTCTAAGTAACTGTTTCATACTTTTATTCTGGTCCAGCTTCTTGACATATCCTGCTTCTGTTTATTGTGAAATGGTGCATTGTTGATTAACGAAGCTTTTTGGAAAATGCACAACTATTATCATTCTATTTTTTCAGTTGTAACGAATGTATGTAGGTAGCTCTCGTCCATGTCTCCCAAGTCGTTCGTTCTGTCGATATGACGATCTGCAACAGTCTGATAGGTTGACAATCCATCAGGTTATCGGTATCGTGTCATTTTTGAATTGGTGCCAATGGAAACCCAACATATGCATTTTTTTAAATCAATTGCTCATAGTAGCTCTTCGGAATGCAATACTCTTATATAAATATATGAAAATTACAAGAATTATTACTAGTTTTGGTGGTGATATTAGTAATAATTTCTTATTCATCCATTAAAATACCCGCTTTCGTGGAGCTGGTTTCTAGGAATGATTTGTAAGATCTCCCGACATTAAATACATTTTTATTTTTCTTAATTTTCATTAAGATCGTTAATTTTTCAACTCAATATTATTCTCGTTTCTATATTTCATTCATATAAATCTGAAAATTGATATCATATTTTATCAATACTATTGAATAACTCAGAAATCAGTGAAATAACGCTTATTTTTGTCAGTTTTTCTCTGTATATGATGGAATACGTATTAAGTTATCGTTTAGATTGGTCGAATTAGGTAGTTATACTTTGCTTCATATAGCAACTATATAAATTCATCATTTCAGACTTTGAAATATATTTTTTTTCAGATAAGCCAGAAAACAATCTCAGCCTTAACTTTCTTCAAAGCTGTTGTCATGAAAGATCGAAACAAATAAATAATTACAATGAAAACTATTCAAACTAGATTGTCAACCTGTACTAACTTTAAATATCCAATCATATGATAACTTGTGTAGTTTAATTCAGAAATCTAGAAATATACCTATGCAATTAAGCTTTTGAGATTTATTGAACTCTACATATATTTTCTGGCATTTTTTGCAAAAAAATAGATAGAGGAGGGCTGAAATTGTGCACGGTTCAATGGATGAGGAAAAGTTCTAACAGTGGTTTTCTTCTGCAATTTTAGTGCTCCTGCTTAGGTTAGTAAGGACATTATATGTCGATAGAGAATGCATGTATTTTACTGAACTAAGAATTTTTCTAACTTTCATGATTGAAGTTATAATTGAAATTTTCAGAGGAGAAGTATGATTTAAACTAATTTTTAGGGTTAACTGTCACACGGCGGGAAGTAGTCGAAGTAGGAAAATAAACAGAAACATTTCTTTGAATCAAAATATTCTTTTCTGAAATTTATTATATATTAGACTTATTTCAACTCAAAAAGAAAAATGAAGAATATCTGGTAAATATAAAATAAACCAACCATAAGTCACATGGAAACAAATAATGCACAACGAATGATGAACAAGAGAAATTTTGATTTACTCTTATTTACTTTACTCTTGTAACGCGTTTCGATGACACTGTACATTTCTCAGACAAAAGCAAAATAGGAACAAAACTGAAGTACAACAATTTATATATGATCCATAACATTGGATTAAAATAAGTAAAACTACCTTAGGCAGATTCACAGAACCATTATCTAACTCACTCAACCGGAAACAAATAAAGTAAAGGGAAATTCTTATCAATATCTAACTGTTAATAATATGTTGAAAAATTAATAGCTATTGATTTCAAGAGATTCCCAAAATTAATATAATATAAGTTTTCATTTGATGAATGTTCTTTTTGGTTCAGAATGAGATGTGTAATTGGAATTCTTCGGATAATTGTTTTAAATTATGGCTGACTTTCCCAGCGTATGTGAGGATACTATCCTGTGTTGATCTTTATATTTTGAGTGAACCAATGTAATTGCCATTTTTTTTCGGTTTTTTTTGAGTAGTTCAGTTATAAAATCTGGATTATAACCACTATTAACAGCTATTTGTTCAATAATACAATTCCTCATCGAATTTATCTCAAGATACAGGAACATTTAATAATCTGTGGGTCATGTTGTGAAAAGCTGCCATTTTTTATTGAACAGCTTGAAATGACGTATTATGAATTACAATGTCCGTATGAGACAGTTTATGAAAAATGGAGAAATCATGTCCACTAATGAATTCGGTGATAGTTAAATTTAAAAAGCTGTTTAATAGTTTTTTCAAGTTCGTTAATGAATTTTATTTTTCGATGAATTATATTCATAAACTATTTAGCTGACGGTCAGTGCCAGTGAAAACTACAATGATATCATCCACATACCGAAACACATATATAAAAACTGTTTAGCTGAAGGATTGTTATGTATTGTAGTCCCTAAGTTATCCATAAAATTTCTGCGAATAGGGGGCTGAGTGGATTTCTCATAACAAGGCCCTTTCTCAAACGGCACAATGAAGACTCAAAAATAAAGGAATTTTGTTTTACATATATGTGTGAAACAAAATAACAATTTTGAATTAAAGGGTTCACGTTTTTAATTTCCATACTGTTCTCAATAATAACGATTGGGTCTTTAGGAGGAATACTTGAAAAAACATTATTGCAATCGAAAGAACCTAATTTGGCGGTATGAGGAAGATGTATATTATAATTTTATCTATTAATTCACAGGACATTTCGATGGAGTATTCGGGTTTAAATCGACAATATCAATTAATAAATGAGATTTCTTGAACGCAGGAGCTAAAATATAAGAAACAACTGATCTGGTAGGCTAAATTTTGTGAAATCCTTGAAATCAATGAATATAAGCTTTGCAACATATTATGGAATGAACAGGTAGGTTTTGACAATGATTCCCATTTATTTGATTTGTTTCCGGCTAAGTGATTAAGATAATGATTCTGTGAATTTGCCTAAGTAGTTTTACTCTCTTTTAATCAAATGTTGTGGATCATAAATAAATTGTCGTACCTTAATTTAGTTTTCATTTTGTATTTGTCAAAAGTTTTCAATTTTGAAAGGAACTGTAATATACTTAGTAAAGTATCAATAATCATGATTAGTCAATTATCTCTTTAGACACAATATTCGTTGATCCAAACTACTTAATTCGATAGAAATATATTTAGCCATATACTCAAAAATCAGTCTGAATATTCAGAATCACAATTAAGAATTTGCTTTGTTAGCCCATAACTGATAATCCTGGCATTGAAACCAAATATCATAAGCCTGCTATCAGAATGAGGGAAAAATAGGCTAAGCAAAGCTCTTCTTCATGTCAAAATTCCATTGTTGTTAATTATCGACTATCACCATTTTTTCGAAAATTTTTGTTTAAATTAAACAAGATCCAAGAAGAAATAATATATGGACGATGTCTACCCAAATTATTAATTATTGGGTCCATAATGATTCTAAAACATCTATATCATAATCGGCATCACTTGGAAGACTGAACCTGACCATCGGGGCTCTCTCGGTCAAACAGAGAGGGAATTGTTTTTGTTGACTTTGAATATTGAAGGGTTTTTGCTATTATACTTCAAAATTGGCAAGCAAGAACAAGGAAAAGATTATGTTATAGGAGACTCACACTGCGACTGAACAACATCTCCGCGAAAGAGGAAATATCGCAGGTTATGTACTTTTTGATTATCTCCTTAGTCCTTTTTATGGCATTGCTTGCTATGTAAAATCTTTTCTTAGATTTGTTTAGACATATAAGAGGTATGATTGTTGAAATATTTTCCTGCTGGATTTCTTCTTACATTGTTACAGATTCCTGTCCCAAACCTTCCTTTCACCCTTCTGGAAATCATGGAGTGCAAAAGAGAATGAAGCAGCTAAGCAGAAAAATCTTTGGTACTCTTTATGTACACACTACACTAAGACAACATAAACAGACAAGCTATTGCCAATGCAATAACGATAGGGAAACGAGTTTTCTCCTCAGGGTTTTTTACTCAAGATAGTATGGCTCCCCTGTTACATTCCTGAGCTTACACTTGTGTTTTTTCTGACACACACCAAAATTAAAGATATAAGCATTTATTGTAAATACAATTATTCGAATTATATATATATATATATATATATATATATATATATATATATATATATATATATATATATATATATATATATATATATATATATATATATATATATATATATATATATATATACATTTAATTATAGATATAAGCATTTATTGTAAATACAATTATATATATATATATATATATATATATATATATATATATATATATATATATATATATATATATATATATATATATATACACCAAAATTATAGATATAAGCATTTATTGTAAATACAATTAATCGAATTTTGTAAATCCTCTCTTATATATATATATATATATATATATATATATATATATATATATATATATATATATATATATATATATATATATATATATATATATATATATATATATATATATATATATATATATATATATATATATATATATATATATATATATATATATATATATATATATATATATATATATATATATATATATATATATATATATATATATATATATATGGTCGCCAACTACATCAACTTGGTGCAATTTGTGTGGAAGTATATTGGTAGGAAATTTGCAGTAATATTATCAAGAAAATCTTGCTGAGATTAGTGTTGGTTATAGATTCTTTTCACTACCCGTTAAATCAGGCGACATACGAGTTTTATTACCGGAAAATCTACTCCTTATGGAGTAGAACAAACCAATGTTGGACTCGAAAGTACTTTTATTTCGTGATTTGTCACGCACACAGAAATTATTAACAGGAAAACCTTTTCAATTACCTTAAGTAAAAAAACTGTACCTGTCTTTTTGATCAGGAGAAGAGAAGCGCCAATTCTTATTTTGGGAGGAAGAAGCTATCTCACTTTGGTTGAATCATAGATTCGTCTGCTTTTCTTCTTCTTGCTCATAATGGTCTCAGAATTAAACTAAATTCACAACAGTAATACTGCGAGGATATCTCTAATTCCAGACTACCTGTCAAGAGGATTGCAAATGGTAATGAAAATGTTTCGAGCAAGCCACAATTATGTCTTCTGTTATTTAGCCCGAGGGGTTACTTCCTTCTTTACATCCAACAGTCCCATATCGGATGAAAACTGAATCAAGCATGACTAGGTTGCATTTCTCAACTGAAACAATCGCTCCAATTGTTCAAACTCTTTTCTAACACAACTTCATTCGGCGTTTGCAATGTTGTCCAGTTAAAAAAATATTCAACTATATTCAATGGCGTGTTATCTTCACATTGCACGACTTACGGGAATTATAGCTTGTAAAAACTAACGCAACCAAATTACTGGCACCTCGAATGAGTAGGGTAGAATTGAATGTCATTTTCCGTTTTATTCTTATTCACGAAAAAGACAAACTACCATTGATTCATCAGAATTTAGAAATTCTGCTATTCTTATTCATTTCATGAATAATTTCTTTTCTTTTTACCTTGGAAAAATCGGTGACCTAGAACTATGTTCTATGAGCTCCCATTTCATTTTATTAGAAGCTTCTAAAAACTTCAAATTAGAGCATTTGTGTTGAATATTCATTAAATACAGAAACCTTTTCCCTGAAATTATGTCCTTTTAACTCAATGTTAACTTCATGGAATAGTGAGGAAAAACACTACCCATTTAATGATATATAAGAGAGCTCTCATTGATCCATCGAGTTCAAATATGTTTGAGCAATGAATGTTCAAATCTAACGTGATAGGAGGGGGGGAGAATAACATCTATTCAAAATGTTTGTTGATCCAGAAATATATAAAAACAAAAAAGAGAAAGATTCGAGTAAGTAGAATATTATCATTTTGATGAGACCGACACTTACAAATCATTATACCTAGATGTGAAATAAAACAAATGTTTCGATTTCAGTAAAATAATATATTGCCAAGTTGGTTTCTATGTTCACTTTGATTGTTTCAAGTGAAAATTGAAGACATAATAATTTTACTTCTTTTTTGTAACGAGGTTTATACGAAAACTATTATATCTTGAAAGAAGAAAATTAATGATATTGTTGATGCTTTTATTTGATGGAAATTCATTTTAGTATAAATAAGATGAAACATTATCTGATTTCAACAATGTTTATTCTTAATATTCACTACCGAGTGTTGCGACTGAACATTTAAAGTAGCTGTTGAAACCGGTCGTGTTAAAATTAAACTTTGTGGAAATTAGACAAAAGTGTTTCATTTTAATTATATTAAAAGGGAAAATGTTTTATGAATAGAGTAATTTTTGCGAATTATAAATTGAACATAAAATTCGAAACTCTTTGTGTTCCTCATGCTCCGAAATATTTTGAACAGGAAAATCCAATTCTAGTGGAACCATTCAGATTCAGATCTTCCATATAGTATACAAGTCAAAAACCTTTCCAAACGTTGTGTTTTCCGAACCTTAACGACAAAAAATAAAGTCAGTGTATCTTTATCAGCTATTTCATGGAAAAGTAAATATCAATCGAACGTAGTTCATTTCAACTCGTTCTCAAAGCGAATTTCGCGAATATAACACTGCTAGTTATACGATTTTACTAAACTATCAAAATATTATATTATGCCCGTAATGTGGAATCCTATCTCTGATTTTAAAATGAAGAATGTTTCGATGGGAGCAATCAAAATGCATACTTAGTTGAGGAATATTTTTATTGATAATGGGCCATATTATTATCTATAATCAAAAGACATAGCTAATGATGAATTTGTACATTATAAGGAGTTTCATAATCTCAATAGCTGATAGCCGAAAGTTATCGCTATATGTGTAAAAACAGTAAAGATTTTCATTCAGGGACAAGTGGCCATTGTGTATGTATACAGTTACATGTACTCTTCAACGAATTGAGACGAGACTGAAACTGCACTCTGTTCTTGCTATTCATGACAATCGACTAGATTGTACCACTAATATGTGGCCCTGGTTGAGGATGATTATGAAGAGTGGATCGGAAAATCAGCTCTTTCAGAGAGAAATATTCAACAGCTTTTCATTATTTAGCTCGATTTCACTAAAAAACAATCGTAAGTTCAGCAACATGTAGCCAACTTCTATATTTGGTCACGTAGCTACACTACTAAATCCATGTTCAGCTAAGTATGATTATGGAAATGCTATCAGAAATCGACCAGAAACCAGGGTACAGTCATTAAACCGTTCAACAGTCAATAATTTAAAATATCCAGGAACTGTCCTTGAAATGTCTATGAATGTTTTTCAGGTGTGTGTATCAATGAAAAAGCAAGTCGTCGTTAATGAATATATTTGGAAAGTATAAATAATATATATATATATATATATATATATATATATATATATATATATATATATATATATATATATATATATACACCACAAAATTGTCGCATCACCTGGTATTCTGAATTCCACAATCGATTAAGCAGTTCGACCGCAGTTTCTTTGTCAACATATGTTTTTGGACATATGAGGTGAAGAAAATCTTATCTATGTAGTAACATTTGTTTCTATATGATCTCAAACACGTCTGAAACTAGAATGAGTTTATTTGACTATCAGTATTCATTCAATATCTCTTCAGTTTTCACCTTGAATTAATGCAAGTTTTCTGTGTTTCTTCTTGATTTTCCAATCTTTGGATTTATTGTAATGGCTGCTGATCGTCCTGGACGCTATTTGAGTGATCATGAAGTGGTAAGAATTGTAACACTTCTAGAGGAGGGGCGGAGCCAACGCACGTGGCTTACTTGTTGAATGTTAACCAAAGCACTATTTCAAGAGCAATTAATCGGTACCACGAAACAGGGGAATATGGAAGAAGAGCCTGGTCAGGGAAGAAATCAGATAACAGCACTAGTTGATGATCGTTAGCTTCATTTAACTGCACTAAGAGTTCGGCACTGTACAGCTAGAATGATACAAAATGAAATTGCTCTTTCCAGAAATGTGCATATTCCATTGCAAACTGTTAGGAACAGGTTCAGAGAAGACGATATCAGACCAAGGCCCGCGTCTCACCAGAGAACATCGAGTTGCAAGGCTTCAGTTTGCGAGGGAACATGAAAAGTGGGGTAATCCAGAATGGTCGAATGTTCTCTTTTCCGACGAGTCCAAGTTCTGTGTAGTCTCAAATTATAGGCGCATGCATGTATACAGACGACCTGGGGAACGGTATCAGCAATGCAATATCCGGCGAACCAAAAACTTCGGAGGGGGCTCAGTAATGGTGTGGGGAGGCATTTCTTTCCATGGCCGACTGAGTTAGTCCTAGTGAATAATGGAAGAATGACAGCGGCCAGATACATCGCAGATATCCTTGAACCCCATGTTGTACCCTTTGGCCCATTGATTGGCGAAAACTTCATTTATATGCATGCTAATGCTCGGCTAGAGTAGTTACAGAATTTCTGCAAAATGCCGAAATTGATATTTTAAGATGGCCATCCAGAAGTCCCGACTTGAATCCCATAGAACATGTTTGGGACAACATGGGGTGGCAAATTCAGCAACGTAGGATGTCTTGTAGAACACTCCAACAACTAGTAAATCTGCTTCCTGAAATTTGGTACTCGGTGACTCAAGAGTACATCCAAAATTTGTTTGAGGGGCTTCCGAAACGTACACTGGCAGTAATTAGGGCCCGGGAAGGAAACACTCGATTTTGAAAATGATAAGTTACCATTCGATGCTAGTTGATTGGTCTTTTCGCGGATGTTTGAAAATGGTAGAATTTTTTAATTTTTCATTAACTCGAAAATTGTTGATCTTTTCCATCATAAACTCATCTCTTTTGAATGATATCTTCTTATTTTACACTTCTGAAAGTTACCAAGCGACTCTTGAATGATCAACCTAAAAGTTTATTTAGTATTGCCGTAAAAGTAGGGTGATGCGACAATTTTTGTGGGTAGTATATTATTCATCATCATTAAAGATCAATTTCGTTCTTTGATGAGATGAGATTGTAATTGAGATACTGTATCTTTATTTTCTATGAATTCTATCACAGATTAATGCGGATTCGAGTCATTTTAATGCATATCTGACTAAATAATCAGCCATCCAACAAGTGAAATCTCAATTAATTAACTGATTTGATGAAATATTGCATTGATATTTGAAGCTTTGCACTCAGATTCAGTCAAACCAAAGCTGCAGGAACTTTTTTTATGTACAGATGAACAAAACTTTTGCAGAATATTAAATTCAGTTTGCCATTTTGTATCCGTTTCAAGATTTGTAGCAAACAATAGAAAAACATTTTTTCGCATCCTTCATCACCAGTTGGAAAAATGAAGTTTTCCAGCTGAATTAAAAACTAACTAGTGCAGATAACAATTATTCTTCAATGTTTTTAGCCATTCGTTTTTGCACAGATCTATTGCTGAAAAGGAGTTTTTGGGATAATGTCACTTGCTCGTTTATAGTGCACTGTGTTAAAAACCACTTTTACTGTTGATACAATTAAATCTTCTTCACTATTTTGTAGTTCATCTGTTTCTGCAATCACCAAAAAGTATTTATAGTACTTAGCTCGGACTCAGCCACTGCCTGATTTAGAAGCTGATATTTGTCTTTCTTATTCGAGCGTATTATATTGAAATGATCTGGAAGCCTAGAAGGCTTCGTCGCTTCATTTCAAAATGTGACTTTACAAATAAGAGACAATGGCGATAGATTTGTTGGATAAATCCGTACATGGTTTACACTTTTCAGATGATTTACTTTGAAAACCATGTTACCAATTGCACATCATAATAATTAGGGAATGCTATGGATCGAGATGGGGGCTCAGTCGAGATCTCGCGAGTTTATGAATAACAATAACGAGATTGGCAGTTTTATGTGTTTATTGTTACGAATAATCACAAAATTTTAATAAATTAGGACAAAAATAATAAGAATTATAGGTATTATGAAATGCACATTCGTTTTACGCATTTTTAAATGAACTTTTATGTATTTAACATTGTTTGGCGCATCTATCATTTCTTTCAATGAACTTTTAAGTTCAAGATTGGCGGTTTTATGTGTTTATTGTTACGAATAATCACAATATTTGAATGAATTAGGACAAAAATAATAAGAATTATAGGTATTATGAAATAAACATTCGTTTTACGTATTTTTCAAATGAACTTTTATGTATTTAACATTGTTTGACGCATCTATCATTTCTCTCAATGAACTTTTAAGTAGAAAACTTTGACGTACGCATCTAATCTAATAAAAATGAAATAAACAACCAGTCTTCTCGTGTAATATCAAACAGAAGTCTTTTAACAATGAAACAGTACTTTTATAACGTAACAACAAGAAGTCATAAACTAGAATGAATGAAACTTATTTTGAACTGAGATGCTGTTATCAATTAAAGAAAACCATACCAACCATATCAATTAAAAATTAGATATTATTTGACAAAATATACCAATCAAATGAAAGAGTTGTCCAAAATGTCCAGAGAACCGTCTGTTATACGACTTCTTAGTTTGCTGGCCAGATAACCGGTCGCTGGCAAGACTCTTTCGGATTCAACGCTAATTGAAACCACGGTTTTCAGGCAGTCATCCGCGAACTGTAGAAGTTCGCCTTTTCACCCCCCAGACTCGTATGAATTCATTTCCTTTCTGATTAACGACTCAAGCGAATTCGCAAGTTGATTTTCTGTCTCGGGGTTCTTTGAATGCAGTCAATGTTTTTTGCAACCGGCTCAGTGACGCAGAGGTTATGTCGCTCGTTCTCTGCTCAGAGTGATCTGGATTCAATCCCCGCATAGTCGTTGTGATTTTTCGGTTTCTGAGAATCGCTTCACTGTCCATCTTTTGGTGGAGATGTAAAGCCGTCGGTACTATCTAACAGAGATTTGTTGAACATTAAAGATCCCTTCCCTCTCGCAAACCCTTCTTTACCTGTTTGGTATTTATCTTGATGTCTAATATATAGGGTGCTTCAACGAAAATTAAACAGAGGCTATATCTACCAAGATATTCATTTCTGATCAAAACGCAAAAACAAGTCATTGTCTGTTTCAAGGGGGACATCTTTTGGGGTACAAAACTTGCCTGAAATATCAACCCCCTAACCGGGGGTTGCAATCCTTGAGCATTTTGAATAGGGAAGATGGGTCGAGTGATGACTCAAAAGAAAGGTGGTACCTTTGTCTACATCGCCTTGAATGAATTTCAATTTTTAATTGAAAACTGTAAAGATACAGGGTGAGCAACTGAAAGATAGGAAAGACTATTTTCCTGAGACTACTCAAGTTTCAGTGAAGTAAAATGGAACAAGATCCATGCTGATCAAAGGCAGTCATCATCAAGTACCATCCTCATCTCGAATTTCAACCCCTAGAGCAGGGGTGACGACCCTTAAAAATTTGGAAGAGGGTAGATGGATCGAGTGATACCTCGAAAGAAAGGTATTATCTTTGTCTGCATCCCCGTGAACGAATTTTCATTGTTGATTGAAAACTGTAGAAGATACAGAGTGAGCTACCGAAAAAAAGAGGAGACTATCCATCGCTCTGAGCTCTTCAAGTACCCTGCTCTAGGGGTTGAAATTTGAGATCTGAATGGTTTTTCGGAAGATGACAGCCTTTGATCTGGAATGAATCTGTTCCATTTTTTTTGCTCTAATACTTTAATAGCTCAGGGCAATAGATAGTCTCCTCTATTTTTCAGTAGCTCACTCTGTATCTTCTACAGTTTTCAATCAAAAATGAAAATTCGTTCACGTGGATGCAGTCAAAGATAATACATTTCTTTCGAGGTATCACTCGACTCATCTACTCTCTTCCAAATTTTCAAGGGTGGTCACCCCTGCTCTAGGAGTTGAAATTCGAGATGAGGATGGTACTTGATGATGACTGCCATTGATCAGAATGGATCTGTTCCATTTCACTTCACTGAAACTTGAATAATTTCAGGGAAATATTCTTCCTTTCTTTCAGTTGCCCACTCTGTATCTTTTACAGTTTTCAATTTAAAATGAAAATTGGTTCAAGGCAATATAGACAACGGTACCATCTTTCTTTTGAGTCATCACTAGACCCATCTTTCCTATTCAAAATGTTAAAGGATTACAACCCCTGCTTAGGGGGTTGATATTTCAGGCAAGTTTTGTATCCCAAAAGATTTCCCCCTTGAAACAAAAATTGACCTGTTCTTGCGTTTTGATCATAAATGAGTATCTTGGTAGATATAGCCCCTGTTTAGTTTTCGTTGAAGCACCCTGTATAACAAGCATACTGTCAAATAAGTTGTCACTTAACATTGCGCTTCCTGAAGGAGCCAGCTAGTTTCTAGCTCTTCCACTTCACAAATCATAAACCTAAGTGTTGTTTCAGCGATAACCAAATCCCGAGGACGTTACACCCCCACAGCCAGCTTTACAGGTTGAAATTTCTTGTGTAAGTTCATTAAAACTTCTGGTTCTTCCGCAATCAAACAGTAGTTCGGAGCTTTGCTGACACACAGATTGATTCTATTAAATAAGGAAATCATGTATGCTAAGTGCGACCATCGCTAGGTTAGTCATCACAATTGCCCCATCTGTAATAATATTGATGATATCTTCTTCCAGAATAAGGCAAATTCAGTTAATTTCATTTTCAAGATACCGATACTACTTTCAGCAAGCATACTTAGCGTAAACCTGTGATCATTCTCCGTCAGCTGAGCTAGTACATTCTTCGTTTTTTTGTGTCAATTGTGTGAATCGATCTCAAATGCACATGCAAACCACGAAGAGACCGATGTTTGGTTTTAAGAATCTTCTTATAAAGTTTGCACACTGCACTCAATCCATTTTCCGCTCTTGAAAAGTGTTTCCATGCTTCCACCACACTCACATAGTCGTTATAAACTATATTCGCCGATATCGTTTGTTATTCCACTAATAAATCACATTAGAAACTTTTTTTGCATAAATAACCACAAAAATACTCGAACGTAGTCAACTCAATCACATTAACAACTATTAATAAACAAATGCACCTAACACGCCAGCTTCTGACCAATCGCACGCACGCAACGCAATTGATGCGCACCAAAACCGAACGCAGCTTCGTGTCAGTTCGCGCGCTGCCGCGCTTTGAATACTATATTTTCATGATTGAGTGCCATCTCGTTAAACTTGCTAGATCTCGCCCATTTTTCGGCCGAAATCAATCTCGCTAAAAAAGATTGCATTTCTTAATGATAATAAGAGAACGATCGAACTGTATATTTCTATTTTAAGTTTCAGAGATGTTGAATGATGTTTTGGATACCGTTAGAAGTCCATTCGATGATCCAAAGAAGAAAATAGTAACATACATTACGTATGTTTCCTTGATGATCTTCAGTATTTCAGAAATGATTTATTTCTTTTGCAATCCTAGCATTCAATTTGTTATGGATTATGCTTTCAGCTTTGTGGTACATATTTATGTAAGTAATTGATATTTCACAAATTTCAATGAGTTTAAACAACAGAACTTCGTTTAAAATACATTACACCAAAAGTCCTTCATCTATACCTACAACTTAAAAAGCGTTCGTAATTGTTATCCAGAAGATGCACAACATTGTCATTTTTAAGCCAATGGATGTTCAAATAAAAAACAAAATCCATACTATATTCGCGAGAAAAGTTGACATTGAGGCGAATCGATTACCACTACAAATGAGATAAGAAAGTTTCAAATCCACTATAGGTTTGTTCCGAATCAAGTATGAGCTCATTTCCAGTACGTCCTTTGAACCAAGAACTCATTTTACCGTTCTAGAATCACTTCTTGAATATTTCTAGGAACGTTGGAACACGGTATTCACCAGTTCCAAATCTATTTGAATGTTTGTAGAAACGCCAGAATTAGCGCACAATCAACCCAGTTCTGAACTAATTCAAGTATGTATTGGAAAATATTTCTAGACATAAAAAAATTCCATATCCTATATATAGCAAAATCGATTCTTTCAAAAGTTTGGAAAAATCTCTTCGAGTTTAGTAACGGTAGATGGAAACAATCTGTTATATATAATAATATAAGCTATATCTTGAAACCTTCTCAAGCGAATGTGTTATCATTACGATGGTACCCCATTACTCATTTGAATGGAAGGTGCATGGGTATAAATGGTCTAATACATATAATATCTACGTAGAGAATTTCAGTTTAAAATCGAAGATTGCGTAGGTTTCTTTAGAGTGAGTCATGAGAACCTCATTGAGGCTATGGAAAGAAATTATGTGAATTATGTTAGACAAAGATTGGACAAATGACCAATTGACGCGAGTTCATAGTTATCCTGTTTTAAAGAAGAATGATTCCTAATATATAGCCGTTCATGGATTGATGAGGTAAAATTTATGGTTAAGCAACCACGTTCAACTTTCACTGGGTTACCTTGAAGGAATATATCTGACACTTTTCTTCTGTGTCCTTATGGCCTCAGATTTTCAGTTAAACTTGCTTCGTCAACCAGACGTATTACCCTTCTTTGGATAGAGTCGACTAAATGTAGGCAATGCTTAGCTGTAGAGCTTCAAACGTGGAAGCAGTTATCTACAGCCAGTCTTCTTTTTGGAGGTCGATTTTTGCAATGTTCTCAATATGGTGATGCTAAATGATGCTATAACTAATTATGACGCCGAGAGGATGTAAAGATTCAGTTGGCATAACTTCTTGACTTCGCATTATGAGTGGAGACATATTAGAATTGCTTTCTTGACAAGGTGGGGGACTGTCCTTTCGAGGTTCAATTCAACCAGTTTGCTTGCTGACTTCATAATAACTTACAGGTCTTCGTTCTCACCTAGTTGAAGCACTGGTAATGCGCTGTAGTAGCGTCGATGGATATACTGTTGACTACGAACTCCATTTCTTTGGGTAGCATTGGTACTTTTGCTAATGGTTAATAATTTTGTATGTATAATAAAAATATTAATTTTGTATTCGTATGAGATTGAAAAGACCTTGATTTAGAAAATCTGTTAATATTACTCGGTTCAGTGTGAAAAGCTTGGGCTGTATCCAAATTGAGGTTGGATGAAAACTAATAGGTGAAGACATCTGCTTTTTCTTTAGATGTTACCGCTATAGATTCATCGCATCAAAATTGAAAAAAAGATGAATGATCGAAATTGTTACCTATCCTTTTGGATTTCCAATCACTGCAGGAGCTCATCTGTTATTGAAAAGTTGTTTCGCTCTTTGGATTGATAGAAAGTACATATTCCTCAGGCGATTGAAGTTCATTCTGTTTTGTTCTCTTGAAAAGCAAATTAATTTTTTATAGGGATCTTTTTATCTCTCTAGACACGTTAACACGCCGTATTGAACTAGGGCTTCCTCTTTTGTGCTTTTCTGTTGGTATGTGGAATGAAAAACTTCATACCAAAGAGAATAACTTCAAAGATGGTTGTTGCAGAAGTCTTAATGTAATTATGCTTGAAGCATGAAAGATGGTTGTTGCAGAAATATTAACGTAATCGTGCTTGAAGAATAAAATCCAGAGATGCTGCAAAAATTTCCTTTCCAGTCCGCGGTTTTGTAGTACCGCACAAATATTGGGGAATTTTGATTGTTGGGTACGATTTATTCCAGGCAGACAAGAAGGTTTCACAAGATAATAGGCGAATTTTTCTATGCCGTAATTGATGGGGTTGCATGGCAGAAACGGGTCTGATTTGTACGCAAAGTTATTTAGATTTACAGAAATCCTAGGTGACTGGTCAACGAATTTGATAAGGTTGCAGCTTAGTCCTAAGTTCTCTGCTCGTTTACTTGCGTCGCTTATTTTGTTTGAAAATTTGAGCCAATTGATGTTTTCGACTTTAAAATTGTCTAAGAGGATGATTTTGGCTAAGAGGAAGATGCATCCGTAAACAGAAGACTTTTTTGATGAAATTGTCGAATAGTCAGTCTAATTGGTTGTCGTTGGGACAGCAACATAACCATACCAATAAGATCTTCAGCGCAGATTGTGTACCAGTTTGAAGCACTTAACATTGAGACTGTAAGGTCTAATTGCTTCCTGTCTCTGACAACATAAATATCTTTCGATGTAAACACAAAATCCTATTTTGTATCGAAAGCGGGGGTGAAGATTGTACTCTTGGCAGTATAGAAAAGTGGTTGACCTGGATTTCTCTAGGAATCAACTGCTGAGCTGTGGTTTTCGTGAACATGTTGATGTACGAAAGCGACGTTCACGTATCTATATCCGATACCTCTGTTATAACAGAATTTGATTGAAATCCTGCTGTTAATTGCTTTATCAGTATGTGAACGGATAAGGTGTAACTATAAAGATTAAATTCGATTTGCATAGTATTCGTCATATGGTAGTTCTTCTCGGGAACATCACGGCATCATGACTCTTTTTCTTTTTCCCCTTGGTGGATAAGTTGGCTTGCTAGATTCTGAAAAGAGAACCTATCGAAAAACATTTCACGGAGTATATTTATTTAATTATTCTAATGAATGAAAGAGAGGGAAAAAATTATACCACTAATGGATTATACCGTAATGCCAAAATGTTGATGTCAGTCAAAACACGACCGGAGGAAGGCACAAATTCGAGAGAACAGGGAGGAAAAATCTGAGGAAAAGCCCTGCCTCTTCCATCGTTCGTAGATCAGCAACGGTTAATCTGCGAGTGTGTCGTGAACATAACGGGAAAGCCGAAAGATTGTGTTAACATTACATTCTTCTTTATTCTAACCATATCTGATGTTTGTGTTGGAAGGGCAGAAATCTGAAAGATAAAGATGAAATCAGCACTGTAATTTCATTTGCTTTTTCAAAGCTATCGCATCGAGAGGACACAGAAAGCACAGGGAATAAATCATTTTCGAGATTTCATTGCCAAAACAGGTGGACTTCGAAGTTCGTGAATAATTGGGAAGAGATCCAGAAGAGGACAATGCTTCTTTAAGCTGCGGGTGCATAGAGAAATTATATTGCAGACGACATGTAAGGGAATTCGGGTTGAGCCGATCATAGCACTTAACATTCTCATTGCATAATTCAGTTGCGTATCAATTCTACTCACATTATCTCACTTAACCAGACAGAACAACAGTACTAAACGGAATAAGAAACCAGAGCAATAGCAAAGTTCGAATAGTGTGAACATGTTTGTTTGTTTGTTATTCCTTTAACATGCTCTATTTCCGCCTTTCGGCCAATGACACGCCGGAGAATTCTGTCACATCACTAACCCGGGAATTTTGCCGGACCCCTCTCGTGTCGAGGGAAGGGATCTCTGTTAGACAGGACCGACGGCTTTACATCCCCTCCGAAAAATGAATACTCACATACTTCATTTGTATACCAGGTTAGATTTACCATACTATCTATCACACAATCAATCGGCACAATATTTTCGGTAATCCGAGGAAGATCGTAAGTGTTTAATTGGCTCCAAATGTTTGACATCATCATAACTATTCGATTTTAAGACGCGCAATTCGTCGTTCGACTCTTCAAATGTACTTCTTCCTGGAACATTTGCGGCAATAATTCTTTAAAATGAATCTATAACTCGCCCTTATCATGGAATTTTATTGCGATGTCCATCAAAAGTAAAATTGAATACGGATTTCACAAAAGTTTTTCATTAAGTGAAATTAAATAATAACAGAACAAAGAAAACCATGTTCATCATACGGCGTAAGTCAACTTTCAAATGAATAACAAAAACAATGTAATCATGACGGTGATACGTTTGTCAAAGGTCTCAAAAGGCCCACGGGCGAGCAGCTTGGTTGTCAACTTTTTGCTAACTGGATGACCTTACACGGAAAATTTCTATTCAATCTTGTCAACTCAATTTCGTTGTCCACCATATTGGTTTTCTGTGGGCACTTTCATAAATGCGACCCGATGACCTTGTAAATATTCATTAATTTCCTGTTGAAGTTCCGAGTTTTAATATATGTGTCACAAAGCCTCAGAAGACATTTTCGTCGACCTCGGCCCGCCCTTTCATGTGTGATATGATTGATAGATGCACGTACCTCTATTTTCAGGTTTTTATGGTTATGACATCATATATACTACAGTTGCAAGATATGAATAACATAGAAGCCTTCATGAAGGAACATTTCTGGAATTTGCGTTGTTGTGGATCTGCTCTTTATGAAGAATTGTCTAAAACTGCCTCTACCACCAGAATTGTAACACGGATTCAAGTATACCTAGGATACCTGAATGGTTTAACTTTCCTACCTACAAACAGCGATCGACTTGACCTTTTCTTCTTTCTGATGTTTGTGGAAAGAACAAACAAAGTTTTTTATAAATTTTATAAGTTTGTTTTTTTCGCAAATATTGTTTGGGCTTGTAGAGTAGCGATATGTTACACAAATATTCATCTGCAATATATAACGCACTTGAAATTTCAGTATAAATTATTGATAGAACATTTAAAAAATATTGAACAGGACTACTCGAATTATGATACTTGCAAGGAATATCATGAAAATATACAAAAAAGATTAATATTTTGCATTTCACATTTCCAGAAACTTAAGACGTGAGTTTGATTTCCAAATATGATCAGATAATATTCATGGAATTTGGGATTTTAGTTTTCGCCGACAGATATGGAAACTTATGTTTGGCCCCTACTTTTTTTTGATGTGGTTTGGACTAGGAGTTTCCATGTTTTTGGCGTATTTGATTCTAGTAGTAAGTATTGTTTTAAAAAAAAAAGATTAATTTCTTGTGTGATTCCAAAAAACTTGTTCGATATCACATGTTAGTAAGTTCTAAGTTGTGAAAGGTTAGTCCAACCAAAAGTTAGTCTCAGTAAGCATTTTTTCCAGTTGCTCTCTATTATCTTGCATAAGTTAGACAATCTTTTGTACATAAAAGAATAAGAGCTGTCAGAGAACAATATTGAATTATTATAAATTTTGGATACCGATATTTTTCTCGAGATATATAGGAAAAACCGTCGAAAATCAACCAATTTTTTTTGTTTCAGTCGTTTTCCTTTATATTAACAAATTATAACTTACTTCAGCACTAATTGTACTACACGGCGAACAGAAGAACTACATTTTTTTTTAAATAACAAAAAATGTGTGGATTGTAGGATGAATCAATCGCTCGACAAAAATAGCGTTATCGAAAATTCATTATATCATCTCGACAGATAGTTCTAGAGAAACAAATATAGACCAATTTTTTCCTTGAGTTTTAGGTATCATGTTAAAAAGAAATGGTAACAAACTTACTGATCTTCAGTGGGCGAAAATGACTGAAAAACTAAATTTATTTCCGTAATTTTTTTCTCCAATATTTTCTTTTTCAATTTCCATGTTCTGATAACGATTATTACGAAAATTAATTGACGGTATTTTGACACGATTCGAAAATAGATATTTTTCTACGACTTTTTTGAAATCGATATGAATTTTTGTTCTTCAAAAATTTTTGGGGAATTTCATTACGCTCTTTAACATCTACTTATACTGGGTGATTTCTGTAGCTCGTACACTCTTGAAGATTTCATTTTTGTTCGAACGGAATCGTATTTAGAAAGATAGAATCTACTTCAGCAAATTATTTTGCAGTGAACAGGGTGTCCCAATTTTCTATAAAAATCTTGGGTGGTTTTTTTCAGATTGGAAGACCACTTTTTTGTTCATGATTCAGGAGCGGCCTAAACTTTGCTATAATGTCTTTAAGTAAGAAGTTTTTTTGGTGAGTAGTTTCGTCACAATTTTTTTTCCGTGAAAATTCATAAAAATAGGCTCTCACATCAACGCTTGCTCCTTCGGCCAGAGAGGATGAATACTGTTTTCCTTTCGTTTCCTTATTGCCCAAGGATAGCTTTATTGATGAATTGAAATAGATTATGCTCATTTTATACAGGAATGACTCAAAAAAATTATTGAATATTGTAATTTTAAAAATATCATATCTTGATTTTTTCAAATGGAACATCCTGTATTCTATTATTCATGTCAACGCATAAAATATTGTGCCATATTTTTGCAGAAGTAACTTTCTCTTTATCTTTGACCATTTTCGAAATAAAATAAAATAAATGGAAATATGGAGATATTTCAAGGTAGTCGTGCATGAAATACGTAAGAGATTGGTTCTTGGTGAGATGATCTACAAGGTGTTGAACTTTTTCAATAAGAGTTCGAAATGTTGCCCGTTTCTTTGTAGACACAACTCAATCCCTCTGAGGAAAGACCGTTGAACTCTCGACAACCTTTGCGTATTAACTGACTAAAAGGCGCGACTATTCTTTATCTCATATCCAACTGTGTTTCAGAAGGAATCTGCTACAGCTGAAGACAACCAGTTATCAGTTTGGTTGACATTGAAAAATGACCCATATAAAAGCCAAAGAGAGATTTCTCAGTTAACAGATATAAGTCAAACTTCCGTCAAGAGAATCTTGAAAGTGAATAAATTTCATGTATATCATGTACAGCTGCACCAGGAACTGAACAATCAAGACTATGAAAATCGAATCAATTTTTGCAATTGGCAAGTGACAAAGTAGCGGAAAATACAAATTTGTGTAGCAGAGTACTTTTCTCGGACGAGGCAACTTTCCACAAGAATGGGCTTATTAACAGGCACAACTTTCATTATTACGCCACAGAAAATCCACACCTCATAAGACAAACAGATCACCAGCATTGTTGGTCCCTGAATGTATGGGCCGTTATAGTAGATGGATATCTAATTGAGCCGCACTTTTTCGACGGGCACCTCAATAGTGAAATATATTTAGATTTTCTGCAAAATCATCTACCAATGTTACTTGCCGATGTACCAGGGCATATAAGACAAGATTTGTGGTTTCAAGAGGATGGAGCACCGGTACATTACTCACATCAGGTTAGGGAACATTTGAATCATGTATTTCCAAACAAATAAAGGATTGAGTTGTGTTTACAAAGAAACAGGCAACATTTCGAACTCTTATTGAAATAGTTCAACACCTTGTAGATCATCTCACCAAGAACCAATCTAGTACTTATTTCATACACGACTACCTTGAAATATTTCCATTTCTCTGATCAAGTATGATGATAAGTTCTGATAAACTCTTCTTTCGCAACCTCTGATTTTATTATTTTAGTTTATTTTTTTATTTCGAAAATGATCGAAGATAAAGATAAGATTACTTCTGCAAAAATATGGCACAATATTTTATACGATGACATGAATAATAAAATACAGGATGTTCCATTTGAGAAAATCAAGATATGATATTTTCAAAATTACAATATTCAATAATTTTTTGAGTCACTATTGTATAAAATAAGGATAGTCTATTTTAATTAATCAATAAAGCTATCCTTGGGCAATAAGAAAACGAAAGGAAAAAAGTATTCATCCTCTCTGGTCGAATGAGCATGCGATGTTGTGAGAGCCTATTTTCATGAATTTTTACGAAAAAAAATATTGTGACGTAACTACTCACAAAAAAAACTTATTACTTAAAGACATTATAGCAGAGTTTAGGATGCTCTTGAGTCTTCAACAAAAAACTCAATCTGAAAAAACCCCCCAAGATTTTTTTATAGAAAATTGGGACACCCTGTTTACTTGTGTATACTGGTGAATCACCCAGTATATTGTTAACATGTCGTGGTCCCCTATACCTGTTTTAGATTCTTAAAAACAGTTAGTTTTCACCAAAATTTTTAAAATTCAATTTTTCACATTCATTATCGGATCCATGAATTCAATACAATCGTTACCAATCTTTTCAATTTAAGAATATAATTCATCAGCATCGTTTCTGCCGGACTATTTGTCGAAAAATTTATATAATATAATGGATGAAATTTTGATGGATTCATTTTATGGAAATTCCTTTCAATATAAATGAAACAAACAATGTATTCTGTTTTCCACAATATTTATTTTCAATACAAACGACGGTTTCGACAATCACGTCTTTGAAGTGTCTAGAGCAAACAGTTATGAGAAAGTATGTGATATCTTTACCTATTTTAAATGTTGCTTTACTGCTTTTGAGGGGAATTTTCAAAGTATCTAATGTAATTATATGATTAATGGATTTAATGCAGATATGTCATCTGAGGAGAGATGTTCTTTGAATCCAGATTCACAATTTCGACCTGATTGTCCTACGTAAGCTGTTGAGAAGTCATTGCATGCAGATCTGTATGAATTCATTAGTTTTTTATTTGGCATTGATAAGTAATTTGCTTATGTTTTCGAATTACTCTTTAATGCCAAACAGAAATTGAATGAAGTGCAGCAGTCTGGAATATACAAATAGGTCGAAATTTTAAATCTGGATTCTGAGAACATCTCCTCTCAGATAACATATCCGCATTGAATCAACAAATCACAAAATTACATTAGATAATTTGAAAATTCTCCTCAAATGCAATGAAGCGATGACAATGAATTTGTTGGAAAAACTGTAAAAAGACAAATTTTCTCAAAGCACAAAATTCATCACTCTATAATAAACCTAACCCATAGCAAATCAAAAAAAAATTCCAATTTTTTTATTATGCTAATACAATTTTCGGGGAAAAACTTCGTTCTTCTGAGACTATTTGTTGAGTTGTAACAACTGAATGTCAAGAACACCATCTTTTGGGAAACTTGATATATCTCGAAAACTCATGTGCCAAAAGATCCGATGTCATGGGATAGAGTTGTGTATTGTGTTAATCTCCAGCTGAAAGTGCTGAGGGCGTTCGCCAACTTTTATAAAGGCGAGGAATATTGTGACATATTATTCATTCTCAACATCTCCCAATAAAAAATTTATAATACGAAGAGTGGATCATTGCCGAGGTCGGACGATTTTCTACTCAAATACGTTATTTCAAAATATTTAGCCCAATCGATTCAGAACAACTTGGCGGTACGTATTTCAGTTTGCTGCTTAGATGAATAGACGTAAAGAACCAGATCCTCAAATATAAAAGAATGTAATAGTTGTATGAAAATATTTCTTTCTATTCGCAGATCGGACAGGAGAAAAATTTCATACCTCTAACAACTTTATGGCTCACGGTAGGAGAATGTGCAGCTTTTGTTTCTACAATTGGTCAAATCTATACAAATATGGTGAGCATGAACGGATTAAAATATGTACAGAGGCGGCAGATTTCGATATTTTAGTTCTGCCGATATATGAAATATTATGAGTGACCCTTCCTTTCCCGTTTTTTTTTCATGGCGAATTAATTGCATCAAACAGATCCTTGGTAGCTTTTCTCATTTTCGAGTTATTTTGAAATTTTCAGAATTTTAGAAATCAGTCAAGTGCCAATATTTGGATTATTTTTGAAGTTATGTAATTATGGTCTCGTATAAATCGGTTTTCTTTGTCCAACGGTTCTAATGCAAACGTGTGTTTTTCAAAAAGTGAACCATAGGCAGCTTTGATATTTTTGAATTCGATTTTCTTTCTTTTAAAAATATCGTATGTGCACCCAATTTTTCTATCCAAGACGTGTTTCAATAAAAAACCGTGAATTTTTCAGCTTTTTTCTAACTTAATCTAGTAACTCTATGTCCATTCACAGAATTTACACGGAATAATTGAAATGACTCGAGTATATTCTGTGTTCCCATTATGATAGTTCGAAAATTAATTCTTACAATGACAATTTCGATTAACTATTTAATGTTTTTTCACAAGTTGCAACTATTGTGTGAATAAAGTATCGTTTGTAATAAAGAAACGACCACGCCGTACGAAAATTTTGAACAGTTTGATAAAATTAAATGTTATATTGAAAATAATTATGATGCCGATGCTGCAGAAGTTGCATATTTAGATCATTTTCCTGAGAGGCGAGAACTTCATAAAACTATATTCGATAAATGGAGGGGAAAAATCATGAACTATCGTAGCACATTCAGCGTCCAAGGATATAAGAATATGAAGTAGTTGTGGGAAGAGATACAACGATTGATGTAGTAGGTAGTGTAACTGCCAACGGGTCGATTTCGAGCAGGCAAATTGGAATGCAAACAGGGCTATCTAAATGTCGGGATCTCAGTATTCTCAAGATGAATAGGTGCATACAAACCTAATAAAATGAGAATATTCTAATTTTTGCACAAAGTAGATTTCCAACATCGACTCGATTTTTGCAATTGGTTCCTGCAAAAATATAAAAAATCCGCAGTTTTTCCGACAAGTAATTTGATGCAGTTCACTTCAGTAGTGATGGAGTATTCAATTGTGAAAATTAACATTGTATTAAAATTCAACGTCATTCAATTGTCACTGCAAGAATAATTTTTGAACTGTAATACTGAGAGCACAGAACATACTTAAGCTATTTAAATCAATCTAAGTAAATTCTTTGAAAGGAAATGGAGTTGATTGATAAAATGAGGCGAAATTTCTTCAAAATTTTCAAATAATTCGAAAACGAATAAACCTAGCTTGTATCTGTTTTCGATAATAAAACGTCGAAATCAGTCCATCTATACTGAATTTATTCATTTATAAAATAAATTGGCTATTGTTGCTACTTAGGTCTACCATTAACTAGATACTCATAATTAGCAATTTTCAGGCTCAATCATTCCTCAATACATTGAATAAATGTAAATGGCATATGTGGAACATCCAAAATAGAAAAACGTATCTACTTTTCCTAATGTATGCACAGCAAGACAAAATTCTATCAGGTGGTGGAGTTGTTCCAATAAATGTTACGTCTGCATTATGGGTAATATGAATCTATGAAATTTTAATTTTTAAGGGGTTTATTTAATGGCAAGTCAGACTATGTCTTCAATAATCAAGCAGTGAAGATCCAAGAATACATATTTGAAATAAGGTCCAGTAATATTCTCGGACCTCTAGTTCATCTCTTCGTCTGGCTATCGGTTTCTAGATTTTGATTTTTTATATGGGGTGTTCCGTTAAAAGCGCCTCAAGCTATAGATCCTACAATTGGTGATCGATTTCAATGAAACAAAAACCGAATTTTACATGATAGTGGTCAACGAGCAATTGACAATATACAACAATCTATTTCCCGCCACGTCAAAAATATCCCTCAGGAGACTCATACTTATTCCCCACTTGTCCCATACTTATTTTTCATTGACTTGATTAGTTTCCTGAGTTTACACATAGAAATTGATTCAAACTCACAAAATTCGCCACAATAACCGATATTCTGTAAAACTGAATCATTTTTATTCATCTTAGGAATGTTTTGAACTATTCTATCTCTACTATTGATGAAATATAAATTGAATTCATTGGCAATGATTACCTCATTAGATGAATCTACACTTTCAAATTGTATTTCCCCCCATTATTTTCATTTATTTTTCTAGGTAACAATTTCTTAAGATTTTTCCATAACTATCTAGGATAACCTCTGTTTTCATCAATCACAGAAAGATAGTAACTATTTTTATCAGTCTTGATTTTCATAGTCACTTCATTTCTCACCAGTCTATATTTATTCCAGTCCTCGAACAGTTGATCTCGTTTCGCGATCAACTTTTTGATGTTGCTGTTGAACCATTTGTTTTCACTGTATTTGATACATGTTTTAATTTTTTCAAGTGAGCACATATTATCAATCACTTTCACAATATTTTCAACAAAATCATCGGAGAGTAGATCAACATCATCCGTATCATTATTCCATTCCATACTACGAAGTTTATCTTGAAATTCATCTATGTTATAATTTTCCCATTTTCTCCTATGTATACTGTATCATTATTGAAGTCTGTTTCCAAAAGAGCAGTTACAATGCAGTGATCACTGGTTTTTGATGTTTTATGTACCAGACACCTTGTATGTTTATTATTACTGATCACATAATCGTTCTACTGGTCTGTGTTATTCTTGTGAAATCTGTAATGTGTTGCTCAAATTCATATCGGTATACCAAATTTTTACATTTTCTAGTATAGAATGAATCCCCAGCCACATCAAAATTGAAATCTCTCATCATAATGAATTCCTCATCATATTCTATAATTTCATTGAAATAAGTACTTGGAGCTTTATCAAGTTTTCCATTAGATGAATGTGAGATTTCAATATTTTGATTGAAATTATGACAGTGACACCTATTTGACGAAACTAATCTTTAATGTGTCGAATATTCCTAATGCTGGCTCTAGTGGCTGATGCAACAACGTTCTTGAACCTCAAAAACAAAACAAAACATTTTCACAAATTTAGAATGTTCTTTGTACAAGTACCATCATCACGATTCCAATGAATCTGGTCATCGCAAGATGTTCTTTGATATAATAATACATATACATATGCAGTAACTGTATATGGTCACTGAGGAATTATATCCTTATTTACAAATTATTGATCATAAATGAGTGACCTAATACCAACTATATCGTTCGAAATTATAAATAACATAAGAAAATGATTCTGCCATATATAGGTAAGAACCTCCAAAATCAGTATTACTTTTCCATTTTCCGCTTCATTTTCCAAGTAATGTAGAACATTGCTAACTATTTCTCGGCTCAGGTCGGATAAAACTCTATTTTTCAATCTACTTTTAAAAGGTATTTCAAAGAATAGGTCACTTAGCTATTCAAGTGACAGATAAAACTTATGAATCAGATTGTACTCAAACGAAATGCACGACGTGAAACCACTACAGAAAGTGAACCCCTGGTTCCTTATTTATGGCTAATCTTGTTTTCAGAGAACAAGCAATATTCTGATAACGGTACTTAGTAGCTCTACGGATTGCAATAATTAATGCTTTATGATATCGAGATATTGTAACTTTTATAGTGATAATTTCATCTCCATCGAATAAAATGCCTGCCAGCATCCAAATACCTTCAAGGAATTGTCTTCAAGTTCTCATTAACTACTTCTAGCTTGTTTTTAGAGGCAATGTTTTCAACTTTCCCATACAAACATTCAACGAATAGAAGATTTTCGATGTATACGAGCAAAGAGGATCCTTGTACATGCTAATGAAGGACTCAGAAAGATGTGACAAAACATTCTTAGTTTTCTTGATATTTATAATCTTCAATTATTGCACTCAATTTTTTCTTTTCTCTAATTTTCATCCATATAACCCAAAAACTTGAAATCACCAATTTCATGTTTTTATCAACAGCTTTGAAGTGTATCAGGATTCAATAAAATAATAATAATATCTTACTATTCATCTCTATATGACGAGATATGTATTAACTTATTGCTAAGGTTTGTCCAATTAGGAAAGTGTTTTTCACTATACTTAGCAACCAAATTAGCTCATCTTTTCTGAATCTAAAATGTATTTCTTTTTTCAGATGGGTCAGAAAACTGTATCAGCATTAACTTTCTTTAAAGCAGTTGTAATGAAAAATCGAACCTAATGTGTAATTGCAATGTAAACTATTTAAACTAGATTTTCAACCTGTAGCTACTTCAAATATTCTATGATATATAACGAATGAATTATGTAGTTTAATTCAGAAATCTAGGAATTCATCTACGAAATATAGCTTTCGAGATTTATTGAATTTACTTTTGACATAATTTTTCCTGCCATTCGATACAAACAATGAAGGGGAGATCTGCAGATTTGTTTAGTTCAGAAGTGTGTTATAGTATACTGAAATTGCCGCTTTTGTATTAATGAGAAAAAGTACCAACAGAGAGAGGCTGTTTTTTTTCCGTTTGCAATTATAGTTCTTATGTTTCCAAGATAGTAATGACATTTATTCTATATCAATGTAGAGAGTACTATTATTTCAACTTAAAATAAATTAAATGTTTTCTCTAAGATTTGAAATTGAAGAAATTTTTCAATTTTGTGAAGAAGAAGTATGACTTTTGACCCTGTACTGGTTGTTCAAAAGGATGTAGTAAATTAAAGGAAATATACACTTATTGAAATCAGATAAGTATTTTTATCGAAGAAAATCGTAAATCCAGAGTTGACTAATTCCAATTTAAGGATAATAACTTGTGAATATAAAATAGAATCACCACAATTCTCTGGAAAGGAATAACGTCTGAAGAACTTGGAATTCTCAGAACATATTATTTATTAATATAAAGTACTTTAACCCAATTGAAATATATTCAGTTACATACTCAAAAATCAATCTGAGTATTCAGAATCAAAATCGTGGCATCTGTAATATCCATACAGGGTGTTCTAACAAGTACATATTGATATCAGTATTGAAAAAGGTTTTTAGCATGTTATTTTGAAAGTATGGAGATTAACTACTTCCCCTCAGCATTCCCAAACAGAATTTCAGTCACGAAGAGTATCATGCGACGCCTTATTGGAAAGGTCTGAACGAATTAAGTCAATACTTTGTGTTAGGGTCCTTATCAAACTGAGGAATTCATTCCCTCAGCAAGCTGGGTACATCGGGTCGATTAATTCAATTTCAAATATTGTATTTGATGCAAAAAGAACTCGAAAATGTATAATAAACCGACAATAAAGTAGGCATTGTTACTATTCCCTTTTCAAAATAACAGTTGCGCCATAAGAACGCCAATATTCTTGACGTTCTTATGGCGAATTGGGTAAAATTATAAAGTTTTTTGTAGTTTAACGAGAATAGTGTTATTCTTTAAGGCACCGTACTTTCTGATGCTATTTTATGAACCGCGTGCTGAAAAACTACTTATAAACTCAATAAAAGTAAGTGTTCAGAATAACGTCTTTTTCAAATGCTATTACCTGTTTTTTTTAACTTTAGTAGAACCGTATTTTAAATTAGTATTGATTGGTTTTAGGTTTCCAAATACCAAAAATGGCTCGTCCTTATTTAATGCACAATTTTATCAAAAAGCTGCAGTTCTTTCAGAAAATTAAATCATTAGAACGTACAACATAGAAACAGTGTTCTATGTACGGTTCCATGAATTTGGGCCTCAGTTTGACGTTTGAGCATAATTTAAAAATTGCAATAACAATGCTCACTTCATTAGTAGTTGCTTTCTGCACTTGATTGGGAGCGATACTGACAAAGGCATGCCCCACTTTCAATTTAATTTATTTGCAGACTAATTCCAAGGACCTAGTCTTCTTAACCATCTGTCGTCACACAAGCTGCTTAATTCTTCCGATAACGGAGGTGTGCAATGGGCTAGTGCACTATTTCATCATTATGAAACACATATAGTTTTGGTGTAGAATACATTCCTTACATTATGATCTTTTAATTCAATAGTGGCGTAAGCCACCTTTTACTATATTTCATCGGAAAATCAAACCATTAAAACAATGTTCACAATATAAATTAAATTCAAAAAACATTTAACAGAATTTTAATTCCTCATTATCTCCTAATGAAGTTGTCTGGGCTTACACCAGTTTTGCCCACATATGTAACAGGAGATGTAGTTAAAATGTCTCAATATTTTACACCATATTGACATTGTACATTAAACTGAATACATTAAAGCTAAAACGATGCTATACATTTCGCTCCCGTGTTTGATGTGGATTATCTACGACCCAGTTATACGTATTATGCTTATTAAATATGCATTGTGTCGAAAATTTGGACTCATCGATCCATATAATATTTTGTAAGAAGTCTGGGTTTTCTTGAATGTGACTCATCAACATTTCGAAGATATTAATCCTAACCGACTACTGGATTCATCCATGATATTAACAAGAATTTGTAGGTGTAGATATTTTTTGTCCAAATTTTTATTACTTGCTGTACGTGCAATCCCCAAATCTGTAACATCAGCGCGTACAGACGCATACGAATTGGCATAAAATAACCCAAGACGGTAACTGCAATGTCTTCATCGTTGGTATAGAAACTAACTCTACCTTTTTCCTCTATCAATTATATTCCTCTTTCAATTATTTCCTGCAAGTTGGTTGTAAATTCGGGTACTTTTTTGATAAATGTTCATCGAGTTCGCCTTATTATATGTTGACACTGACTATTATTGATTTAAAAAAAATTCATTATATCCTCGTTTGAGTAATTGTTTATCATTCTATTTATCAGAAAAGCTATACATAAGCAAAATTAGTGTTACTACTATTATTAAATAATTTCCAAACGTCAAACTGTGGCTGAAATTCATAAAGGCTTACATAGGACATTGTGTAACATAGAAACTGGCATTGGAATCAAATCCTCTGTTTGTTTTTATGATCTACGGCATAATGATTTAATTTTCTGAAAGAACTGCAGGTTTTTGATAAATTCGCGAATTTAATGAAAACGAACCATTTTAAACTCGGGGAAACTGACAAGTGATTTTTGAACAATCTGTTTATAAAATAGTATCGGAAAGTACGTTGGCTTCATAAATAATAATCATCTCGATAAACTAGAAGAAAAGGTATGATATTACTCAAATCTGGGTCAGTTTCTTTATAAGAAGATGACAATATAGTACTGAGAATTTTCATAAAAAAATCTATGCTCAATGTTAGTTGATTTAAGATAGAACAAATCATAACAAAAGATGCCTGTAAAAGCACACCCTCTAATAACAAAAATTGAAAAATACACCATTCTATAGTCGATGTCCGATATAAGCGGAAGTGGTACCGCTCTGAAAACCCTGCAAAGGATGTGCCTGTCTAACTGCGTCGGAGATGAAAGAAAGAGTTATACTTTTTCACTGCGAAAACTGTTTGGAATACAACACCTTCAAGTTACTCAATACGATAATCAATGACAAGGAAAATCTGGTGCAAAGCAGGGAAAAAATAATTATGATGTTAGAAAGTCAACTTGAGAAATATAAAAATGATTTTGCTCAGTCTGAAGATGATAGCAAGTATGGTCTGAAAGAGCAAACGTATACAGGCATGGTCAAGGGATAAAGCCACAGAAATCGACAGAGTTTACCGTACATTATATGTAAGCCAAAAAATCTACAAGACTCTTTAAAGAATAGAAAAGATATCGAAACGAAAATTAACATGAAAACAATATCGGCCGGCATGAAATCTTTAAAGACAACGGGAAATGGATGCATTCATATCAAGTGTGACTTCGAAAATCAAACGAAAAAATGAAGGAAGAACTAATCTACCAATTAGGTGAAACTCAACTTCGAAACCCGTCTATAGTAATAACTACTATAAATAAAGATATCAAAAGAAAGATTTAATCGACCTTGTAAGAAATCAGAATGAATTCATAGATGAAGAAGACCAAATTTCACTAAAAGCCATGAAGTTATCGAAAAAAGAAAGCACTATGAATGCGATTGTCGAATGCAATGGATTTGCATATCACAAGATCGAAATGAAGAAGAAAATATATGTTGGAATGAATCGCTGCCCAATTTATGAAAATCTGAATGATTCAAGATGCTACAAGTGCTACAAGTTCAACCATAAAATCAAAGATTGTAAAGATGAGAGTGAACGGAAGTGCTCAAAGTGTGCTGGTAATCATGACTATAAAATTTGCAGTTCTCAAAAATCAAATTGCCTGAATTGTTAAGTTCGGAACGAAACTAAATACCAATCATGAAACACAGGGCACCGACTGTGGACTTTATATACAAAGAGTTCAATTTTTGGAGGAGAGAACTAATTATAAGGTAGGAGATATTTTACAATATGATGAATGAATATTCACAAGATTATGAACGAGAGATATTGTGCATTAAAAATGATATAATTCAGGATATTGAGTCACTGAATTCAATTTTGGATGGTGGAAATTCTTTGAGGTTTTTTCACGATAATATGAGAAGTCTGGAAAAGAATTTTGATGAACTGAAAGTACTTTTGAAACAAATAAATACCTGCTTCGATTGCATAATTCTGACAGAAACATGGCAAATTTCCACCTTGAATATATTTGACTTAGATGATTTTCATATAATTTATAAGGAGAGTAAAGTTAATTAAAACGATGGGGTAATTGTATATGTAACAAAAACTCTATCATATAAGTATTATGTAACCAATTTACATAATGATCTAAAAATACTAAATGTGGACATACGTCATAACGGAAAAACTTTTGTTATATCATCGATTTATAGACCTCACTGTGTACTACTAATACTACTACTACTTATTGAGGAGGTTGATAGATTCCTATCGCATTCGGCGGTGAAGGATATCAGAGTTTTCATATACAAATATTAATATCTTGCCAAATTGGGATGTGTTTAGTGAGGAATACTTAAGCGTTATGTCCTCTTATATAAGTAGTATTACTAGACCTGCTAGTGGTTCTAGCTTAGATCATATCTTCATAAAATCCATGGAAAACCCAGACTGTTTCAGGTCCATATTACGGATCACTATCCTATTCTCCTCATATATACTTCTTTATTGACGGAAGACCCTCTTGAGAAACCTCCTCCATGTAGGCGTACACAAAAAAGAATACACTATGGCAGACTGAAAACCGATCTCCAACTTCAATCCTGGCAAGATATTCTTGAAACGCGGCACGTGAATATCGCGACTGAATCCTTTATAGAAATTTTGCAAAATGAATTTGAAGAATGTACAATAACATTCACGATACCAAAAATCAAAACAAAGAGACATGAATGGATTACAAACGGGATTATTAATTCGGTGAATCGTAAAAATTAACTATTTATATTACTCAAACGTGATATAGGAAATCAAGAATTGAGATCGCAATATCCAATGTATAAGAACAAATTGGATCAATTGATTAAATCTACGAAATTTCGTTATTACAGGGGGAAGGTTGAGGTATGTGGAGGTGACTCAGATAAATTGTGGAAGGTCAATAATAACAAAAATAGGGATGAATTGAGAATTGAATCTATTCATATTGAATCGGGAGAAGAAATAACAGGGAAGAAGGAAATAGCTGATGCGCTTAACATGTTTTTTGCTAACGTCGGAACCAGATTGGCTGACAAAATCAAGATGAAAAATAAAAATTTTGCAACTTCTTTTAAAACTAATCCATTATCCATGTTTTTGAAACACACCAATGAAGTGGAAATTCTTGATGTGCTGAAATCACTTAAGAAAGGAAAATCGGGCGGGTTGGATTTAATAAATTCAGACACACTCAGGGAGGTTGCTCCATATGTCGTGGAACCAATTACGCCTATTGTGAATATATTAATGCAGAGTAGGAAACGGCCCTAGTTGTTCCTATATTCAAGGCTGGTGATCGAGAGTTTTTACAAATTATAGGCCAATCTCTCTGCTCTCAAATATCTCAAAAATCTAAGAGAAAGTAGTTCAATCTCGTACAGTGGCTTTCCTTAAGCAGTGTAAAATTCTATCAACTAGACAGTTGGGATTTCGGAAGGGTCGCTCCACGCAGGACGCACTGACATGTCTAACAAATAAAATATACGGTTGCCTTGATCTTTCCAAGCCATGTTTATGTATCTTCGTGGACCTGGCAAAGGCCTTTGACTGCGTGAATCACAAACTTCCTTTTGAAATGTTAGAATACAATGGCATTAGTGGTCATGCTTTGTCTTGGTTCGGGAGCTATATCGTTGAAAGGTGGCCGTGTGTGAAGGTTGATGAAGCATTAGTTCAGGTTTAGAGTTAAGTGTGAAGTACCACAGGGTACGGTACTTGGTCCATTATTATTCGTGATCTATGTGAATGCTATTTTCTCGGTGGAAACAGTTGGAGATGTTGTTAGCTTTGCTGATAACACTGCCATCTTCTACAGGGGTAGTTCCTGGACGCAACTTGGTCATGGGGTCGTACGAGACTTTTCGAAGTTTTCAGCATTTTTTGATGGTGTGCTCTTGACAGTTAACACAAATAAAACAGAACTTATAGCCTCTTCAAGCAAAGTTTATTTGCGCCCGACTTATCAGTCTCTATTAGTTTGTGATGATGATGATGAATTCATTATAGGTTCTACAAAAGCGATTAAGTACTTAGGAATTACACTGGACCTCAATTTGGGATGGAATGCCCATATTCCAAATCTCAAGAACTTCTGCGAAGTTGAATTGCTCAAAAAAGTATATTTTGCTCTCGTATATCCACATTTGACCTACGGCTTACTGTCATGGGGTGAGGTTACGAATTTCTACCTGAAAGGATTGCAGATTGCTCATAGGTGGTTCATAAAGGTTATATAGAGTAGATCTTATCGATATCCTTCTGACGACCTCTTCAAGCTCTCTGGACTGTTCAACATACGACAGTTATTCTACATAGCACTAGCTACCTTTCAGTTCAAAAGTTCCATCGATTCTGTCAATGGTTCACATATGTATGATACGAAGAATAGAGCTAATTTGTTAAATGTGCCCTTTGTGAAAAAAACCATTGGACAAAGATCATGTTATTTTCTTGCACCTAAAGTTGTCAATTCTGTACCTTCACATGTCAAGAAGACAAAAAAATGTAATCGTTCGTACGCCTTCTCCAGGCGTGGCTCTTGGTGACACCGAGGTCCATGATTCATCAAATTATCGATATAAAGAACACATATGTCCACAATTAGAGGTAGTATATTGTTAATTCGTGAGAGTTGTCAAACCATTTAGGGTTGTGATTTTGTATTTCTGTCTTATTTTTATTATAATAGCGTTATCCTGCTACGTCTAGGGTTTCGCTTTTAATGTGTTTAATAGTTACCGAAATAAACATTGTTATTGTTATTGTTATTGTTTTTTTTTTCACCGGTGTACCTGGTTTGTCAGCGCAGTTCGGCTTATTGCAGGAACTGCTCTGGGCTTACGATGCTAGAAAGGACCTAACTATATGAGTTGCATCAAGGGTTATAGATTTCTGCATGAGACGGTAAGTGTTCTTATCAATGCCTAATTCGTTCAATGCTGAGAATAATTTTTTCGTTATAATGCCTGTCGATGAAATCACAACCGGTACAACTTTTACAATTTTCAAACCCCACATCTGCATGATTTAATTTTTGAGGTTCTTATATTTTTCCACCTTCTCTGTGTATTTATCTTCCAGATTATTATTGTTTGGGATAGATATATCAATAATGTGAGCTTTCTGTTCTTTTTTATACAACACAATAATATCTGGTCTATTATGTACTGTTTGGATGTCAGTAATAATTCCTTTGTCCCAGTAGATCTTCACATTTTCATTCTCAATAAAAGGTGGTGGTGTAATTTCATAGTAAGGCGTGGGTTCATCCAATTGTATACTGAGCTTCTTCAGAATCTCCAGGTAAGCAATTGCTGCGACCTTGTTATGTCGGTCTACATATTTAGTTTCATCAAGCGAAGAGCATGCAGATAGTACGTGTTCAATAGTTCTTGTTATTGTTTCGAAAAATACAGCATATCAGTATTATTACAACAAATTCAGCTATTTTGTTAATATATATACAGTTCAATTGATTGCCAGTTGTAGATTAGAATCCATTTACTTCAATGTTCAAATTTGAAATTGACCGATGAACTCATTCCCTAGATATTTTGGAAATTTCGATAAAATTTAAATTCTAAAACACTTTTTGCTTTTCAGTTGTCCCTATATGCGGTAGGGCGAACTACCCATAACACCTATCACCCTTTAATTTTGAAGATTGTGAAATTTCGTAAATCTGTGTAAATTGTCAAATTCTTTCAATTTATCTCACAAAAAAGATATTTTTATAAAATGTCGAAAAAATAAACCAGTAAGAAGTAGAATGGACTCAATGGTATATTCTGAGTGGTTGAACATCCAGGAAAAGCAAGGAATTTATCTATTGGTGAATTTTCAAATTACAAAATGTTTGACCGAATAAGAATCAGCCTTCACCCTACTAGAATGTCAATCCTCTCAAAAGGATATGGAAATATGAAATATAACTGCCCTACCATAAATACTCTAAATCTAACCACCACTCGAGCAGAAGCGTGGTATTAGGCTAGAATTATCTGAAGAAGAGTATCGTTCTATTTGCCAAATTATTAGATTCATCCACCAGAAAATTACACAGTAGGGGTAATTATTCTATCCCTTTGTGTGTTGGACAAATCGGAAGCCCCAAAAGTGAACTCAATTTATTATGAATATATTCGATTCAATTTTATTACAAGTTGAAATTAGAAATTTCTTTTAACTATTCATGGAATACACTCTGAAATTATATGTTCTAAATTCAATATAACTACAGATTAGTGGACTAAAACTATGTCCATCTGAAATGCAATTGAATCGAACTCAATAATTTTGGAACATGTTCTTTAACTTCAAATATATTTAGTTGGATAAAACGTTGATCATTTCTAACTTGATAATTGAGTGAATAACTTGTTTCAAAATGTTCGTTGATCCAGAAGTATATGAAAATAACGCAGAAAAAGATTCGAGTGAGTACAATATCATCAGACTGATAGGATCGACTATTGTATTAAACTCTGAAATGAAAATACATACAAATACTTTAAAAACTAAAACATGCTTTCAAAGCATGAGGAACTGAAGACGTAACAATAACTTCAATTAATGAGATTTTTCCAAGCAGCAATAGAAAATTAAGTTATTTCATAATATTAAATGATTTTTCAAATTTCAAAAGTCATTTAGAGTGACCGTGACAAAACTATACATCTTTATTCCTTCTTATAATGAATGTAATCGCAATCGCACGCGATAATTAGTAACTGATCTGGTATCGTTGCGTACACGTAAACATTAATCATTATAATTGATTTTATGAGAACTATATCATTTAAATACAAGTGTTCACATAAAAATGGATTATATTACTACAAAATACATGACTAAAATAATATAAAATATATCGTTGAGAAACTGAATTTGCCAACTGATAAAATAGGAACTAATCCTTTGAAAACGAAATTAATATTCCGGGATATTCCAATTTCTTCTTTGGTTTTAGTTTTAAAAGCGAACTATGTTCAAAATTTAGGGTTCGTGAAGACGTTAGAAGTACTTAAGAATTTTGATGATCGGTGAGTGTTTCAGCGACAAAATCAAAAAAGTTCGAATGGTGATCTGAGCTATCAGGTATTCCCATGTATAATAGTAATTTGGGAGTTCGAGTAACATTAGTAAGTTTTCATCATTAAGGACTTTCAGCTTTATCCACAACAAATTTACAATAGGTAGGCAAAAGTGTCGAGACAAGGATGCTACAGCAGTGCATGCCGCACGACATGACATGACAGATAAGAAATTCAATATAATTAAACAGATAGCTTTAGAAATTTATTACAATCCTGCTTTAATAAATAATATTTTGGAAAACAAATTGAAGCCTCGCTGAATGAAAGATGTCCTACATCATAATCAAGTAAAAATCAGTATTTTAATCTAGATAGGTAATACAATCAGAAATCGGATTCAAATTAAGTAAATTATCTTTAAGAATATAATTACTCTACCGACCGAAAATTCGAAATCTTACACGATAGCAGTTATTGGAAAAAGATATTTGAAAAATTTTAGAATTTAAAAACATTAGCACTCAGATAATATTATCAAGGAATAAGCTTGAATTCTTCACCTCTATTCAATCTTTTTTGGGAAAGATCGGTACCATCGCCTTATCGATTTACCTTAGTTAATTATCAGTTTCTTTAAAAATTTATGTCTATATTTCTTGACCACTTTTTCCACTTATAAATAAGTAATCATCATGTTGCAAGAAGCAACTGAGTAGTAAGACGCGGCACGACTCTACCAATTGTTGGTAAAAATCCTTAAGTTTATTAAAAAATTTATTTACTGGATATCGAACACCCTAGTGATAATTTTCCTTGTTTATCCTGTTTAGTTGAATACAGCTTAGTTTACTTTTAGGAATTCCTCAATTTACCATCTATATAATATAAATGTAGGGAATTTCTCAAACCAATTCATTTTATACTATTGAGAAAGTTAATTATCAATTGAAAATCATATTTTCTTCTTTTTCCTCACTAAAGTAAACTCTGATAATATTGCACCAACAAGTCCACTGTGTCAATATAATTCACAAACATGTAATAAGCTGCATTCTCAGAACAAATAGGAGAACAAAGAACAAATTGTCAATCCTAATTATCATTGTCAAGATATCGAAACAAACATTTAATTTAACATCTTGATATCGATAAAATTGGAATTACTGATTTTATTGAAAGCAAACACACTAAATGAAAAACCAAACAATTATTAGAGAAAATAATTTCTATGACTGCTTATCTCACACTTATCTCACACACACCCAATATTACTTAAATGAAACTCGCACAATAGCATGTTGATATTCATATTTCATTATGAGAGAAAATTTTGTATGAACATTTTTCTACCAAACCTATCAACAAGTTATTTATGACAAAAAATATAGCATTATCTGTTCCTCAGAAAAATCAGCACTTACGGAGGAAAAAGGTCTAAGACACCGATACTTTGTTTATTAATTTTTTTTAATTTATTATACATTACCAACCTTTATTCTACATTTCCATGAGAAAAATATCGAAAACCAGCCAGTGGTAGTGGTAAGAACCATGTCTCCTCAAAAGAAGTGTCCATTTGGTAATCAAGATTGCTTCATCTGAAATGAAAAAACCGAAGGATTTCTTCAGAACATAAGTTTATCTTGAATTTGAATAAAGAAATGACCAAAATATTGATTTTAGAATTTGTAAAGGTACAATCGAAAATTGCTTCATTTGTTTGATTGAAAAATAATTTGTAGTTCAGAAACTGTTCCTTATTTAGTATGTTAATCAAGTTTAGGCGGAATCAGTCCAAAGGTTTCCGAGAAATTTTGACTACCAACTTGAAATAACAAGATTGAAGTTTGACTCATGAAAAAAGAGAATTTTATTCCAATCAACATAGAATCGGTCATTCCAGCCCCTTTAAGCATATCGTCTGCAGCTGCTGCATGATCCAAAGCATCATTTTGCTCTATGCTACGACGAATTCTCGACTCTTGAGTAGCAGCCTAGGTATTGCGATCTGCTGTCGATATTTAGTCCTCGTCTTCCCTCTGTGAATACTCATGAGCTATTTCGCCAGGTTGTACATCCAAGCTGTTCAAAAATAACAACACAGCCGAACTCTTTCGTTAGAAATGCGAGCATCAACATTCATTGCTATTTCGACTATTTGAGCTCAAGCATGAAGGATTTTTGGCGCTATTTTCTAAACAATTTGATTATAACTTTCGTTATAGTTTTGCATAAACACCCAAAAGAACATCGTTATTCGGATCATCGTACACGGGTCCCATGGCTACGAAAACCTCGGCTGGTAATGGATATAATTATCCTGGAAAGATTCAAGTTCGTCAGGAGTCGCAGTTCGATATCAGGCACACCATTAATCTTCACCCTTTGGACATTTTTTATGTAAGGAATTATTGTCTATGGAGCTGTAATGCAGAAAAGTTGCCTAAATTGCGTTTTTCATTTTTTTCGTGGAATTTGAAATTCTCATCTAATAAGGCCCACCATTAGGCCATCTGTCGATCTGTCGAGAGTTTGTCTATCTGCTGCTTGTTAGCAAAAAAGGTAGCCACCTACATATTTCCGTACGCCTTTCGCAGACGCACCTTCTTGATGTCAGCCTCCTGTCCCAGGGCTTCATTTAGTGCCGTTAACGACCTCTGCTTGTCGAGAACTACCGGCCACCATTTTACCGATGTTACCGCCCAGTTGGTACCTACCTAATCCTAATCATTCTAAGGTTAATATTAGGGGCTTAATATACTTGGTATCTACAAATTCATGGAAAAGGTCGTTGTTGACACCCAATAATACTATAAGTTTCGGAAACATATCAGTGTATAATGTTCACAATTTCATGTTGGTTTTACTATCAGTTGAAAATTTCAAAATTCAAGCAAGTTTGCTATTTGATCTACATTTCAAAATGAGGACTTATCCAATACAAGATCGAATTGATAAGATTTTTATCATAGACGAGCGACAAGAGTTTACTCCGAAAGATAGCCGAACCGAAAACATCCAGACAGAAATTCCCTACCAAAACTACTAGAAACATTTCGGCAAACCGTCAACGCAGCTAATCCAAAAACGAACAGACAAAAGCGGGTTACAGAAGATGAAGAAAAAGAAATGACAGTTACAGCGACCGTCGTTGAAAATTCAACAACAAATCAGCGGAAGATTGCCGATAAAACGGGAATTAGTAGAGGAAGTGTATCCTGAATCTTAAAAACACAGGTTCCATCCTTATCATGTTAAGGTCCACCATGAGCTATCGGAAGGGGATTTTGAACGTCTACTTGAGTTATGTTTATAGATATCGAAAATTATCGGAATAAATGAAGCTTTTGCAGAAATATTATGTTTCCGGATTAATGCTTTTTCCACAACAACTTCCTACTGCACCGGCACAATTTTAATTATAACGATTATCAGAATCCACATATCTTTCGTTAGCCATACACTCAGCATCGATGGGAGGTTAATACTTGGGGCGCAATCATCACAGAACAGACTCTAATGAGAAATATAAACTCAGTGCTCCGACATAGGAAACAATATGGCCGTCTCTGCATAGAAACTAGCGCTACGCGTACCATTATGGGTAACTAAATCGAAAGGCGCCGTATTTGAATTCTAGATTTCCCACGATCGAATTTAACTTGACTGAAATGGGGTATAATCGATGCAGATTATTTCTGCATCTAAACCGTATATACAGAAAACATTTCCAAAAATAAAATAAATTCTTAACACATGTAAATCAAAAATATAAATCACATATCACAGAAAACATGTACATTCTAACATTCAAAATAAAAAAAGAATTCTCAAATATTGTTGTCAGCCATAATATTGGTCCTCTATTGCTACCATTGGTCCTCCGTTGGGGGTGAACTGCCTACACTGCCATATCCATGGCAGTTACCCCATACTGCTTCTGAAAATAGAAAAAAACGCAGTAATAAATGTCTCTAGTTATTATTTAAAGGAATTTTAGATCACTCAAAATTGTTGATTATGGTAAAAATAGGCAATTTCATTACTAATCTTGGAAATTAGGGTTGTATTTATATGCAATATGGTTCATTAAGAGATGCTGTTACAGTTAAAGATTCAGGCAAAGATGGTAAACTGCCAATATATGAATGATCTCCCATAACTACAGAAACCGAAGATTTATTCAGAGATGGCATATTTGCAATGTTTGAAGGGAGCCCTATGTTAGAAATTGAAGAAGATGGTTCATTGGGAGTCTCTGGCAAAGATGATCTACCACTAACATTCGAGTGATCATTTGATAATAAATGATATTGCTCGATGAGAGCTCCTGGCCAAGAAGAAATACTGCCTACTTCTGATTGACCCTCTTTATTATAAGAACAAGATGGTTCATTAGGAAGAGATGGTATAAGGCCACGGTTTAATCTTTTTTCATTTACATCAACAAAGTCGTCTTCTTTGAAATGATCACTACATAAGAAAAAGTTAGTAGTGTCGACAGTTTCACTTATAGAACAAAACTCTCTCTGCTTCAAACAAGTTGATGGATCCTGTCGAGGGGAAAACATGGAAACTGATATTTTCAGCTCCCAAGACGTACTTGTTGGGGCATGTGGGAAATTTGCAGCGATATTTACTCCATAACGAAGTCATCCTGACAAATTCGAAAGTTGAAAACCTCAAGAAAATTTATATAATTCAAATCAACTTATCTTTTCAGAACTCGAAAAAAGGCTTCCTCGGCTACTTTTATTTCCTCGCCATTCACAGGGGTCCTCTTGTATGATATAGTCCTTTTCCGCCGCACGCCAAAGGGGTGAACCTCAAAATTAGGAAGAAAACCGATAAGAATTGGATATAATCCAATTTAGGTACCGTAGAATCAAACAAAGCTCAAGCTGCACAAATTATCAGCTAAAACTTCACAAATTCAATTTACTTACCATAAATTTTCAAGAGAATTACTAAACTTGAGTCCAAGACAACAGCAACAGAAACACCTGAAAAGAAAATGATTTTGGAAGCACAAACCGTAAAAATAAAATAGTTTAGCGGAAAACTGAAAACTTTGACATTGAGAGAAATATGACAATTCATTTATCGGCGATTGAAGTTTGAACGACAGAGTTTGACACTTGACGTGGTTAAATTAGTGCCACCTATATGTATTATGGGAGGACTAGATAGATAGATGTGGGGTCATGAGGGGTGTTGAATGTTTTGGTCGGTAACTCGGCCTTCTTAATGGATCTTTTCTCTGGCAATCATAGTCATCAGACCATTGTTTTCGATGAGCACTCAAACAGAAATATATTTCTGAGGTTTCTTCGTGATCATCTACAAGAATTGTTAGAACATATGACGATCGACGTAAGCCAACGTATGTGGTTCCAGTTGGACCAGGTCCCTGCACATTTCACTGCCAATGTGCGAAATTTCATGGATACACTTTCCTAATAAATGGATCGACAGAGCTGGATTCTGAAATTGTAAGTAACGTTAGAAGATCCTTTGAAGACAGTTTAACATTGTGTATCGTTCAAAATTGAGGCAATTTTGTCATTCTATCTTTATTTTGCAATTGTTTTGTTCTTAATATCAGGTTTGAACTATGAATTAATGTAATATTATGAGCTCGAATTTTTGTCAATATTTTTACAATAGTTGTTGGATGGTTACGATTCATGACAATTGAACACAGGAAATCTAATTCGGTTTTTTCTTTTAAGGTAACAATCGGTTGGGATAGAAAATGGCGTAAAAAATTGGAATATTTCTTGAAAATCGATAAAAAATTGGCTAAACTTTCGAATATCTTCGTAACCGCTGAAAAAAGATATAGGGAACCTAGGTATCATTCGAAAAGTATTTAGATATACCACCTATTCGACCCTTTAGATATAAGGTATGCCATTTGATAAAAACAGTGAAATAAGATTTGAATGGGTCCCAACATCAAAAATCGGTTTTCGAACACCCTGTGTAACATAGATCAACAAAATGTATCCTATGTTCAGGCAACAACAATATGTTATTTATATTTGAAGCTTTGAAATGAATACACACCTTCATTTTTCCTCAAAAAGGAAACAAAATATAGGTTGGTATGTAACTTTATTATGGAACACCTGTATAGTCTAAAATATTTTCAGTTTGTAGTCACTTCAGCACTACATATGATTATGAAAAAATTGTAAAATCGGCCGTAAAATATGCCTAATTCCGTCGCTAATGTGGTGAGCCACCCGGTTTATTTTCTTTCATCATTTCGGGTTGGCGGATCTTTATATGATACCGGGAGATCACTCCCCAAGGTCTTGATTCAGGAATCTCTTCACTGTTCTCGTGGTGCCTTCTATGCCACTGACACTATTGCCAAGTCTAGTCTGAGCTTTGCTGTGTTTTCTAAGAGGTGTGTCTCAATGAGGCCATTTACAGTAATCACCAATTGATTGACAACAGCGATCTTCAGGTTGTTCAATTCTTCGTTTGAAGATCAGATCCTGGTATTTCTCGAGTTTTTCGGATTAGGCTTTACGTTGTCATCGGCTGGAATCGTGACATCGAGTACAAATGCTTTTTTCTCTTTTTTGAAAATTGAGACAGAATCTGGTCTAATGTGTGGTATTACTCGGTAACTGACCATCGCAGTATATCAGTAGAGTTTGTAAGCCACATTTTCCAGAATACTACTACTACGATATTGGTGACATTTTAGAGTTCGATTCAATAGACCTAGCTGTACAGCGAGAGCTTGATGGGAGATCTTCGCCATCGCATCGTGCCTTTCCAAACAGTCTCTGTGGGCTCGTATTGGGCAAGATCATGTAACATTCTGAATGGACTTCAGTCCATGCCCAAATTTTTGGCATTGATCGGAAGGTATATTCAGTTTGGCAATATGTCTCTGATATACTCTAGTGGGTACCACCTGGTCTTAAATGGCTATAAGCCTGCCTTCTGTCTCTGAAAATAAATATCCCGAAGTTGAGTAGGTCAATGACTCGGCATCATTTACATTTTAGTTCATTAGACCATTCGGTTGAGCCCGAGAAATACAAGGAGATTCACAAACAGATACTTGGGAAGATCAAAAAAGCAAAAAGAACGTGGTTGAAGGAAAAGTTTCATGAAATAAAGGAGCTACAAAACTTACATGAAAAAATCAAAGAAACAACTGGAAGATTGCAGTCACGCAAAATCAGCATACTCAAAGATAAAGAGAACAACTTTAAATGCGATAAAAAAGGGAGAGTGGATAGATGGAGGGAATACATTGAAGAATTTTTTAGTAGCAAACAAACGATGGAAGAGGTTTCACAGGAAACAGGTGGACCGGAGATAACACAGAATGAGGTTCAGGCCACCATAAAGAGATTGAATAATGACAAATCTCCCGGTCCTGACAGTAAGTGCTTAAACGTCTTGGACCCTGAACAAGTAACACTGTTGACCCGTTTATTCAATCAAACATATGAATCTGGAAATATTCCGAAAGAATGGCTTCTTTGGACTTTTATACCAATCCCAAAGAAGAAAAAGCAAAATGTGAGGAACACCGGGTTATCAGCCTGATGAGTCACGCTCTGAAAGTATTTCTCAATATCATTCAGACACGGATCTATAGAAAGCTAGATGTGAACATATCAGAAACGTAATTTGGGTTTAGGAACAGCCTTGGTACTAGAAACCTGGATGGCACTGTTCGCCATCCAGGTTCTCATTCATAGAGCACGAGACATTAACTGCAATGTATACATGTGTTCATTGACAATAAAACAGCGTTTGACATAATACTCCCTCAGGGACTTGTTCGAATACTCAAAACATCTGATACTGATGACAAGCTTCATCAGAAATCTTTGCGCGAACTAAAGAGCAAAAGTTCGCGTAGAACAGGATCTGCTGAATTCTGTGTGAAAAGAGGGGTAAGGCTAGGTAGTATCCTTTCACCAATGATATACTCCAAAAAGGTGTTTCAGGAAACATTACATGAGGCAAAGGACGGTTTAATTATCAACGGCAAAACAATCAGGTACGCAGATGACGCTGTCCTCGTTACATATAATAGAGGTGAGTCCGCGATTTGGGATGGAATTGAACTATAAAAAAACTAAGATCCTTATTGTGAGAAAAAGGGAAGTTGCGGATACAGAATTCTATGACATTGGGTCGGTATTACAACAAGCCGAAAAACTGTCCTACTTGGGATGCAATGTCAACAAAGAGTGGGATCATTCTCAGGAAATAAGGATTCGCGTAGAAAAAGCCAGGAGTGCCTTTAATCGTATGAGGACTGTTCTCTGCAACATGACCTTGAGTTTTCAACTGAGAATGAGAGTCCACAGATGTTAGGTCTTCTCAACACTTTTGTCGACGATTGGACCCTTAGTGAGGCGTTTTGCAGGAAACTTTCTGCTTTTGAGATGTGGTGCTATCGGCGCATGTAACGCATATCATGGATATACCACCTCACGAACGATAATGTCCTGGAGAGAATTAATGAAAAGTTAGATGTCATCCGAACTGTAAAATTCATAAAAACGGCCTAATTTGGACATCTCATGAGTAATGAAAAATATCGCATCCTCCAGTTGATATTGCAAGGTGAAATCGAACGAAAAAGAGGTCCGGCCGTCGACTGCTACTCCTCAACCAATTTAAATGTGTTATTCTTGAGGAAAAGTTCCTTAAGGTCGCGACATTTGCTTCATGCTTTCTCTCGATGTTTGCCATTCCTCTCCTTTCTTGTTGTCTCGGGAGATACAGACGATGAACCGAAGCACGGGGAGGTGTTGTCCACGCTTCGTCATCATTGTACGCAGCTTCGTGTGTATACTGCGCAATTCAGTTACCGACTAGTTGACATCACCGAATATTTTGAGGGCAGTGAACATGGCCTTGAGCTCAGCCTAGATTTCAATATCAGCTTAACTCTGCAATAGAGTTCGTCTTCAAACATCTCTTTTGCCTCAGCCATCTTTATCTCAAAGTCTTGCTGAACACCAAGGTATTTTTACGTACCATCTCGTTCCAAGGAGGAAATCGCGGTATGATTAAGTAATCTTCACTCTTATCTACAATCTTTCTCTCTTAACATCGATTGTCGCGCCCATCTCCATCCGAATAGCTTCACTGAACGACAGGACGGTTTCAAATTTACTTTTCATCTTGTCAGAATTTCCTGTGTATAGTTTCAAATCGTCCATGTATAACTGATGGGTAACGCGTACATTATTTACCCTATCGAATATATATCCATTCTTGCTGCTGTAAAGTCGGATGCTGAGAGGATTCAGGACCAAACAAAACCAAAGTGGGCTCAATGTGTCACCCTGGAAAATACCTCTCCTGAATTCGATTTCTTCTAATCGTATTTGTTGAGACAAAGAGATGCGCCAGGTGTCCATCAAGTGCCCATCATGTGTTTCAGTAGATTGACAATCTCTGGTGCTATTCTATACATGCTCAGGACTCTGTGAAGCCAGTAGTGGGGGACGGAATCGAAAGCTTTTCTATAGTCTATCCATCTTACTGATATTATCCTACTTCTTTCTTTGCTTTTTCAGTGACCACTGTGTCGATGACCAGCAGCTCCTTGCATCCCCTTGCGCCTTTGATACATCCGTTCGGCTTTCGGGCCAATATTTTATTATTTTAACGTATGTAATATCTAGTACAAGACTTGCACGCACGGTTGTTGGATCTTAGTGCAACCTGAAAGAGTCGTGAGAGCATATTATGGGTACCCTCAAAATATTTCCACCAATAATTATGCACACCGCCAGGCCCTGACGCAATTCAATTCTTGGTTTTCTTAAATATAAAGAAGAACTCTACTCGACCAGAGATTCAGGTTCCATTGATTCTGCATTAGTTTCCGCCCCACTTTCGAGATTGAGGAAAAATCGCTTGCGATTTTCATAGAAGAGAGAATTGTTTTTGAACCGTTTCACCCTCTCATTATATATTCGTGTTCTATTTCCCAAGGCCTTGACGTCTTGCTTGAGTATATCGCATATCACCACAATTTTCTCTCTGAAACCAGAATCCCGCGTCTTCAAGCAGAATTCAGAAGCTCACCGACCTCATCAACCGTCTTGATGGACTAATGGTGCTGAGATAAGTGTGAAGAATTCGTATTTCTTTCCTTGAATGAAGAATTTTTTGGTCTAGCCGAAAGCACGGTTGGCGAAAACATTCTTAATTCAAGGAATGGTTGGGCGTTCGTTGATGGTGCTTCATTTGGTTGATGTGCTATGACCTTATGAACCTCATACACCGTGACAGCCCTCGACTATATCTAGAATGTTTTTCATTTCCTTGTTATTTTGCTCAGGGTTGTTATCGAGTTGCCTTTCGATGATACTGTTTACCTTCTTAAGTGTTTCTAACATTTGTTTTAACTGGCTCCTTCTAGGTATTTTGGGTCTTTTTCCTGGTGCTTAGCCACTATATTTCTGCAGTTTCTTCTCGAAGATATTCTCGATGCCTCTTGTGCCTTCGTCGTTATTTATTGTAGTCTGTGGGGGTCAGGTTAGGTCAACATATATTTCTTATTACATACATCAAAGTATGTATGCAAAATTTTTCTTCATTTTACTCTTTTTAATAACCCCACGCAAAAACGAGAAAGCTTGTATGAGAGTGTGTGTGTATGTGTATAAAAATGTATACCTTTCGAAATTATGTTTATTTTCACGGAAGTATCTATGATTTGATGTGTTACGGGTTTTATTCCGTAACTGATCAGTTACGCTCGAGACATCGTCTACCGAACGCCTGAAGATGACAAGGGACAACTTGTCGCCAAAATCAAAATGGACCACGGAATAAAACCCGTACCACATCAAATCATATATCATATCATGTCCAATTTCTTGATAAGAAACCTTATATATATATATATATATATATATATATATATATATATATATATATATATATATATATATATATATATATATATAACGGTTTCTTATCAAGAAATTGACATGAAATCAGTCTATAGCTTCTCTATAACCAAAAATTCCACAGGGGAAGCCTTATCCATAATAACCATAGAAAATAGCTTCTGTCCAGATACTTGGCAGACCATGGTCTCAAAAACACATACTTTACATACAATAACCAGATATATAAGCAAATCGAAAGGGGATCTCCACTATCACCAGTTATTGCCAACCTCTTCATGAATAACTTTGAAACTAGAGAGAGCACAGAAGTATGGTCCCGATCAATTTTTTATGTGGCCATATTGAATTAGAACTGAACTATTTTCCATCGTGCCTGAACTCCATTCACCATAATATGAAATTCACAATAGAACTAGAAGTTAATAAGACCTTCCCTAGATGTGTTACTGATGAAAAAACAAGACAATATCCTTGGCTATACAGTATATATAAAAATAAACCAACACACGCAAATAGATAACTAAATGCAAAATGACACCACCATCCTGCAGATTTAAATTCTGTTGTAAGCATGTTAGTTACACGTTCAGAACACCTACGTACCAGCTACAATAAAGATGAAGAGTTAAAACACCTTAGTCAAATATTGAAGAATAACGGCAACAGCCATCACACGATTATGAAATCGATAACGAAGACTCCCAAGCAATTTATGGACCAAGAAAAAGTTGAATATAACGGTACAGCCTAACTCCCATATGTGAAAGGCAGACAGACAGAATTGGCAATTTACTCGGAAGAAACAACAACAGAACCATATTTTATCCACAATATCAAAAATACTGGTAAATTCAACAAATCTTTCCACGAGAACAACAGGTCGTTTACAGCGTTTCATACAAGGGAAGCGACAGAGTTTATATTGGACAAACGAATTGCTGCATATCCATCAGAATAAAAGAACATCAAAATGCCGTCAGAAATAAAACTGGTACTTCAGCGATTTATCATTCTACTTCAACAAAACACGAAATAGACTTCACCGCACCCAAAACCGTAGCGAACCCAGAAAATTCACAATAAGGATTAATAAGAGAAGCAATGGAAATACAGAAAACAATTTTAACAAACGAGACGACACACTTCATTAGCAGTTTCCGGGAAAATGATTACCGAACAGATAAAAACAAAATAAAACGCCAAATCATTCCACCGATTCGCCACAGACGATCTCTCCTCTTCATACTGCAACGACAACACGCCATGGGCGGGATTTGTCGTTTTATTTTGTTTCTTTTGTTCGGAAATCATTTTCCAGAAAACGGCTAATTGAGTGTGTCATCTCGTTTGTTAAAATTGTTTGTTTTCTGTGTTTCCATTGCTCCTCTTATTAATCGTTATTGTGAATTTTCTAGGTTCGCTACGGTTTTTGGTGCGGTGAAGTCTATTTCGTGTTTTGTTGAATGTTGATGAATCGCTGAAGTACCAGTTTCATTTCTGGCGTCATTTTGATGTTCCTTTATTCTGACGGATATGCGGCGATTTGTTTGTCTAATATAAACTTTGTCGCATCACTTGTATGAAATGCTGTAAACGCCCTGTTGTTCTTACACTTACACGAAAATGTATCCAGAAATTTGAAATAAAATGCAAAAATCCTAATCTACTCCAATATTCATTAAATCCCCTTCAAAAGATGCTCCATTTCAAGCGTTACATAAGTTTTTTTTTCAATCGCGCTTTATAGGAATAGGCGAACCTGTTACACCACACGAGTGGGCGCCTGGGAAGAATTGAGGTGTAGGTTTACTCGCTTCTTGAAGAGGGCCAAATTGTAGGATATTGGGAAGATGTTAGACGAAAGGGTTCCACAGCTAACCGGCCCTGTAAACAGAGGAATTTTTATGGAGAGAGTTTCGAGGAGTAGCTAAATGTACCGCCATATGATGAGAACTCCTTGCCAGTCTAGTGTTGCGGCAAAACGTGAATTTTCCAGGAACAAGGTCTTTCAGCTTCTTGGAGCATCTTCCGTAGAAGTATCTGTGAAACAGAGAAAGGTCAGCAACTTGTCTTCTGAGAGTCAGCAGTTGGATATCGCGGGTGATTTCCGGGTGGTCGATGAGGAGCACAGCCCGTTTTTGCACACAAACCATCATCCGCAACGAATGTTTGGGCGCAGATTCCTCACATGGGAACAATATTCCAAAGCAGGTCGAATTTGTGCCTTATTTAAAAGCAAAAGATGAGATGACGTATATCGCTTGGCTCTGAAAAGAAGACTAAGTTTGGCTGATGCCGACTTAGCTTTTGCTGATACATGTTCATGCCAGTAAAACCGGGAGTTGACCGTTATTCCGAGAAGAGCATCGAATCTCTAGATGCAATTTGTTGGCCTAGCATCGTTAGAGAAGGTTCTCCAGTGAGGACCTTTCTAGAAAACGTAGTTGCTTGCGTCTTGCTCGCGTTGAAGTTCAACAGGTTCAACTGACCTCAAATATCCTCTGTATGTCAGAGTTTGAGTTATTAATTTGTTGACATATCCGACGCTGAGATTCCGCAGCTATTATCGGCCGCAGACTACTAAAATACGAAACCAGGGTACAATCGTATGGAAAACCGAAGATCTAGTTCTCTGTAGATGACAGAAGATCGTTTATCTGCAACAGAAACAAGGTTGGCAAAATAATGGATCCCTGAGGTACTTCTGCTTGCAACTGGAAACAATCAGATGTTATACCGTCGACCACAACTTGTATTGATCTACTTAAAAGAAAATACTTATCCAATCCAGCAATTTCCCGGGTAGCCCATATGCAGCAAATTTATTCAACAAGGCTGCATGCCAAACCCTATCGAAGGCTTTAGAGATATCGAGGGCAATTGCTCTAGATTCCCCATGCTTTTCCATCGTTGATGTACAAACATGAGTGACGTAGGCGAGCAGATTTCCTGTCGATCTTTGCCTGCGAAAACCATACAGACGGTCGCTAATAATTCCCTGCAACTCAAGATATTTGATGAATTCATCATTTATGACTCTCTCCATCAATTTGGACATAATGGTAAGAAGTGCAACAGGGCTGCAGTTTTGGGATAAGGACTTCTTTCCTTTCTCTGGGATCATTTGAATTCTCGCTATTTTCCAGCTGCTCGGAAAAGTCTGGCTTTCAATGGAAATCTGAAACAGAAGGTTGAGAAAGGGTGCAAGTTCGAAAGCACACTTTCTCAGGACTGTCTCAAGTTGACAGATCACGCTCATGTTTGGCATAGTAATTAAAGACAGTCCTACCAGCATACAGGAATTTAAAATACTTAAAAATGTTCAACGCGGACAATTTAAATGAGAATTTCCGGATATTTTTTGTCACAGAGTAGATCTGGGCATCCCTAGTTTTACTCCATATTGCATTTACAGGAAACTTCGCATCATGAGGGTGGTGCCAAGTATCACCTCTTTTTGAGCCAAAGATATTATTGACTTCTTCAGTCCGAACTTTCTAGTGTTTTTGCGAGATGCTTCTCTATAAGCCCATATACTGATATATAATTTGGAGCATCACCACGACGGACTTTAGTTCGTAGATCTCTCTTAGTTCGAACGCAAGGTCGCGGTATTTATCGATTTTGTCTGCATACGCCCTGCCCATATTATCATCAGAAGGGATCATGACGTCCAACAGAACTGCCTTTCTTTCCTTCTTGTAAAATAACACTATATCAGGTATGTTATGTTGACAATGACATTGTCCCAGTACAACTTGTGGTTTTCGTTCACCATAACGGTTTTCGGCTGATATTAGTGACCCTTCAGTTCCGTCTTTCGGAGCCCACAACTTGATCCTGTTTTGCGAGGAGTCTTACCTAAGTTTCCGGATGTGAGTATCCTGAGGTAAGGTAAGTGAGTGACTCTGGTTCATCAACTTCATTATTATTTAGTTTGTTAGGGTTGCATCCGTGTAGCATTTTCGATATCCATTCCTCCTTGAGTTCACCAGGTGTGAGAGATTTCAGATTGATTCTGCCCTCTGAAGTTCGAAGGGGGTAATGTCATCAACATCCCGGAGGAACCTATAGAGAGGTGAAGTTTTTGTTCTGAAATATTTCCTCAGGCTGCGTACTTCTTTATCATGAGTACTTCATATAGATGTTATGCCTCTACCACCTTCGCTCCTTGGTAGGTACTGTCGGTAAATTGATGCATGAGGGTGATGCATTCCATATTTCGTTAACATTAACCTCACTTTTTAATCCAGCTGACGTAATTCCTCAGTTGACCACTGCACGATACCAAATGCCTAAGTCATAATGGGTATAGCCCGGATATTAAGTGCAGTGATCATAGCCGTCAAGTTCAGTTTCGACTAGAGCACTCGTTTAACTCGGGTGAAGAGTTTCGCTCTAGAAACTTCTCAGGCCTCTGACGTTTTCATATCCAGCGCTTACTTAATACCGAGATATTTAATAGATAATATATTGATAATTGAGTCTCAAAGTGATTGGAGTTTAGTAAACGAGCTTTCATCATGCAGCGTTATTCCAGGTCCAACATCGACAATTTTGCCTCTCTTCATGCTGACCATGGCACATTTTTCACTCCTAATTCCATTTTTATCGCATCACTGAAAGCCTCTATAGTCTCAAGCTGTCGTTTCATCTGCTCAGCCGTGTAAAGCTTCGGGTCGTCTAGGTAGCTGATGGCTGATGCCTATCTTCCTTTCGCTGTCGTTGATGTAGTTACTAGAGGTGCTATTGAGTAGAAGACTTAAAGGCTTCAGGGCTAGACAGAACCAAAAGGGACTTGGAATATTCCTCTTTTGATAGCGATTTCCTCGGTATTAATTTTTGTTGACGGCATATTGACACTTAGAGACGTTTGCCAGGTGCTCATCAGATGTTGAAGGAGATTTTTGACAGCTTCAGAGACGCCATATAAATCTAACACTTTCCGTAACCAGGAGTGTGGTACAGAATCGAATGCCTTTCGGTAATCGATTCCAGCAACAGAGAGATTGAGAAGCTTCTTTTTTGCGTGCTTCGATATAATTAGATCTACCCCTAGGAGCTCCTTGCAACCCCTAGCACCCTTCCGACATCCCTTTTGCTCAGGCGCCAGGATATTATCTTATATGATTATTGATGTGGAAAGCCAGGGTCCCTATTAAGAGGCTATTTACCGTTGGCAGGTGTAGTGGTAGGGCGATACTTTTTGGAGTCTAGGGTAATTTTCACTTTTGGCAGCAGATCAGTTATGCCAAGGTGATTTCATCATCTACTGTCGTAGGATACTTCAATGCGCTCTGAAATAGAAAGACAATAGTGGAGTCTGTGGTTGTAAAGTACTTCCACCAACAGTTGTGCAGCTTATCTGTCCCTGGGGCTGCCCAATTATTCGTTCTTTTGAGAACTCGTACGACGTCTTCCTCTGTCATGGTGAAAACGTTCATTGTATGTTGAGGTGTTTTCGACTTGACTTCAGCTATCCAGCACGCAGAACCATCATGCGGGGTTCTATTCCCCAGATGCTACTTCAGAATCTTCGGATTTGATCCTGAACTCGGACGCTACCATGCGGATAGATCTGGTTAGTTTCCTTGAGGTTTCAGCTGTATTCAGGTACGTATGTATCACTCTAATTTTCTTCCTATCATTAAATATTTTCCTTCCAAGCGCATCTTCCACGGAGAGGTCCTTCAAAGTTGGCAGCCTGATGGACGACTATATATTTGCTTGTCCAATATGTATTTTGTTTAGAAAAAATTAATTTTATGAAAACTGTTTATTCAGAAAACTACAATGGTATGGACAAGACGTGAAAAATCAATTGTAAAAATCTGCATTCACGTAACAAATATTTATCGTCTTTTTTGTCTATAAGATATAACTAAGAAAACCTTTATTAACTTGAGAATATAATTCTTCAAAATTGAAAAACATCAATAACTTGTTTTGTTCTACAAAATGTCAACAACTATGTCAATGATGTTTTGCACGGCGTGACGTAACAGTTTCTGATTGGGGATCTCTGGCACGTGACCGAATACGTAATTCAGCTGCTGAATTTAATAACTAAGACTATAAATAATCCTTATTTTTTTTTAATGAATAATTCTGTTTATTCTTAGTGGACAGAAGCCTGTTTATTGTCTATAACTAAAATTTTGCTTCTAATGATTATTTTCCGAGAAGTTCAAGTACCAGATAATAAAAATAAATTGACCCTTTTCTCCCATTATATTTCGAGTTTACTGATTAAATCCTCATTTCATTCACTCAAAATTTTAGCATCTCAAAAATGTGTGCAATTATATGAATGAATAATAATAAATTCTAGTTTCCTCCTTGATTTCAAGTAGTCGATTCAAATCTTTATAACTTCCTCAGAGAAAAGTGTTGTCTGGATTCAAAATAGTGAATTATATATTTTAGTTTCAGAAATATTAGATAGTGTTCTGGAATCCGTTAGAAGTCCATTTATTGATCCAAGGAAGAAAATATTAACATACATGACGAACTTTTCTTTGATAATCTGGATTATATCGGAAATGGTTTACTTCTTTTGGAATCCCAGTGTTCAATTTATTATGGACTATTCATTTTGCTTTGTGGTACATGTTTATGTAAGTATGTAATTACTTTTCGTATGTATGTAATTACTAATCTGCAAATATTGATATAATATAGAGTACGTTCCATCCGGAATAACTCGACTTGTTCGATTTCTCTGTGAATTTTGTGGAACAGTCCAATTTTTGATTGAGGGAGAACATTTTTGTCACATGTCGCTGCTCCTATCATCTCCCTACGCCTAGCAGCTTCAACCCCAAATATTTGAATGGGTAATACACAATCTGTGAGGTGTCGCAATCATCTGAGTATGGGACATGTATTTCGAAGATTCTTCACTAGTTCAAATTTCATCCATATAAAATCAGACTCGTACACGACCTGAATGGAGGTTATTTCGATCATGGTTTAAATTTTGTGAATATTTTAATGAGCGGATCAATAACAATCCGAATTGCTTCAAAACGTTTGTTTGTTCTGACGAATCGAGTTTTTTAAATGGCAAAGTCCATCGCCATAACTTTCAATTCATGTGTCACACTAATCCCCATTGAATGATAGATAATCATACTCAAAGACCTCAAATGTTGCGCCACCCGAATCGTTGGAAGAACTACGAGAAATGATTGTTAGAGAAGATAACACCACAACTAGTGCAGATATTAGGCTATCATTCGAATCTCGATTGTACCAGTGCATAGAAGTAAATACAAACAATAAATTATAGAACTGAAAACTCAATGATATGTTTCATTTAATTATGGATTTTCGTGAGGATCATAAAAATCCAAGCACAGATACTACTCAATTAATGCTGACTGATATTTAGAATCGTTCAATCCTTCTAAAAAGGTATCACACAGTCTCTTTGTCATTATAAAAATTTTTTTTGGTGGTAGGTGATACTCAATCATTTGAATAAGTAACAAAAATTTGCCCTATTCAACCAAATCGATTTCAATCGTACGTTTTCATCAATCGGAGATCGAACGTTATCATGCAAGGCTGGAATTTTTCCGTACAACCCTTGATTCCGATTCGTATTGAAAATGGAATCCTGTTTTAAGAAATAATATATCTTTTCCTCATTCTTCCTATTCTAAAATTTGGGGTAGAATCTGCCCGTAGTAAAGGGTTGATGGGAGATAACGAAACATGTGACGAAAAATGTTATCCTACTATTCAAAAATCGAACTGTTTCAGAAACAGAAGAAATCTATTTTTTATTGAGAAAATGGTATGGCACGCTCCCTGTTTGCCATTTCAGATTGGCAGAATTATAAACTAACAAATCGATTTCGATACGAAATCGATTTGATAGATGATCTTAACCTAATCGTCGATAAATTAAAAAAGCAGAAAATTTCAAAGAGGTACCAAAAAACCCCTTTCTCATATGGAAATTGATGATTTGCAAACGTTCAAATGGGAAAAAAATTTATCTGAACTAACCGAATCGAAAGAAGTGTTTCCCCAAACCGAGATCGAACGGATTGATAAAAACTTGGAATTTTTTAACAATTCTCGAGTTCAATTCGTCAAATGTTATTTCAGAAAGTAAATAATAAAGTGGTCGCACAGAGAATGTACCTTTTCAAAAAGGTATTAGGTGTTGATGCTGCTAGGCGTAGGGGGTTTCTAGGAGAAGAAACATCTGACAAAAAATGTCCTCCTCCAATAATAAATCGACTGTTGCGGCAAAATCAAACCAATCGAGCTCTTTAGGGTAGTTCGGTTTCACTAGAACGCACTGTATTTTTTGGTGTAAATGCACAGGTGGGCCAAATTCGATTTTTAGTAAAGCAGCTATGTGAACTATTGTGTATAGCGAAAAATTTTTCTCCCTCTCTCGAGCTCGATTTTCAAGAAAATATTTCAGCCAACTTTTTCAGTTTTCGAGTTATTCCAGAATTCTGTATTTTTCGGGATTTCGACATGTGATGATATCAAATTAGGTGAAAAATATTTTCACATTTTAGAAGGACTTTTTTGAGTAGAATTCCGGGATGTATTCGAAAAATTATTTTACAGATCGGTTTCTGAATTATGAAACGAGCTTGTGTTTTTTCAAATACGATACGGTGATTTTGGTATCTATCAATGAAGATGATTTTTTTTCTTTCGACATATATATCACGTGCTATATCCATTCCTTCAACTAAAGCCTTTTTCAAAAAATAATCCAAAATTCTTATCTATCCACTCGGAACATAGCAGATTTTCACAATTCTATGGAAGAAGCGGTTCGTCTGTGTGCGTCAAAGATCACATTTATTCAATTCTGTGTTCAATTTTTGAATCACAGAATTTTCTATTGAAAAATTTAATTTTGGACTTGGAAGAAAATATGTTTTGACCAGAAAAAATAACTATACGGTTATTATAAATATACTATTCCAGAAAGAACGCATCTCGTACATACGTACGAAAGTCACCCTCTATGGACCGAGACGGCGAACCCGCTACTGGACTTCGAGAAAGTAACGAACTATGACACACTGATGTGAGAACGTTAAAAAATTCTAACACTTGAGAAATGTCTTTCGCCCGTCACATAACATTATAAGCATTTTAAGATTATTTGGAATTTACTTACTATACAAGCTTTACGGTCGTTGTTGTCGCTCTAACAAACACAATCATGAAAGTCATGAAGAAAATTGTATATCAAATTGCATTGCATTTAATTATTGTCAAAAAAATTGAAGAAATCTTGAAACGTTAAATGCAACTTTTGAATTGAATAAATGCGAATTACCCACCGAAGTAGAGACTAATGAATCGAAACCGTAGAATTCGCGTTGCTAACCTTAAAAGAAATATATACTGAAACCTTATTGTATTTTATTTATATTTAGTTTTGATAATACTAGCTCATACTACTTTCACTTGTAAATAATTCTCGTTTACATATTTACCTACCTGTACACTTACTTTAAATTGATTTTAGGATGCCTAAACTGCATACAATCCCTTCTCCAACTAATTTTGCTGTATAATACTTTTTTCCCAAAATTTCTGCGAAATTCTCATTTAAGGAGGATGGTGTAATATACCTACCCAGCATTCCATGTTACACCTATGATTTGCTATAAGAATCAAACGAAGAACAAATTCACATTATAACTTCGGACTTGGACTAACTGTCTACTATGTAAAGAAAAGGAAAATATGATATTTTGTTGATATATATTAATTACAAAAACAGTGTTTTGTGTCGTGTATATAAACTAATTACCCGACCATTACAAAAAAGTGGTGTCAGAAGTGTGAGATAACTTTCTCTTCTTAAATACTGGAAGACGAGTATTCAGAAAATTCCCCGGTAAGAAGTTTGTAAGCACTTTATTCGCTGTTTCCAAGAACTTTGCTGTTTCCAAATCGTCTCTGTTTCCAAGACTTTCGGTGCTTCCAAGTTTCCGTGTTTCCAAACTTTCGCTGCTTTCAAGTTTTCGCTATTTCCAAGTCTTCGCCGATTCAACAATTCTCTCCAAGTTCGCTGCACTCATCTCAAAGCTAAGGGTGAACATATTAGGAATTTTTATGTAAGTCATTATTCTCTGTATCTTCTCTTCGCAGATTCGTTTTTTTCCTTTATTATTATTGTACTGCATCACTAATCTACTTTTACTATTCGCTACTTCGCATTCGCGTTCGCATAAAACAAATTCCTTTCTTTATCACGTTTCATTTTCGTAATCACAAAAATTTTTCATTTGTTTACAACGCCAATGGTTCTAAAAATTCTTACATCTCACTAGAGATGACTGAAAGAATGTTAATCAAATTTGACGGTGATCGTAATAAACTTCACGAATTCATAGACTATGGCTCTTTCTCTACTAAGTGAAACGAATAAAATACTCGTTTTCACCATTATAAAATCGAAAATATTTGATAAGCCTAGGTTACTCATTAAGAATCGCGATTTCAATGATAGGAAATCGTTAAAGCAGTATCTTCTAGATGGCTATACTGATCGAGGTACTCAAGCACAGTGGCAATTGGAATTGCACTCCTGCAAAAAAAGCAAACGAGGGTGTTATTTCTTTCTCAAACAGGGTAGAAAACTTTTGTATAAAATTGTTAGGTACCATAGACGATTCTTGTTAAAATATTCACCTACCTGTACACTCAATTTGAGTTAACTTTGAGGATGCCTAAACTACATATAATCACTTCCCAAATTTATTTTGTTGTATAATACTTTTATTTTTGCAAAATTTCTGCGAAATTTTAATTCAGGGGGGATGGTGTAATGTACTTATCCAGCACTCCTTGTTACGCCTATGATTTGCTGTAGGAATCAAACAAAGAAAAAATTCACATTATAACTTCGGACTTGGACTCACTATCTACTATGCAAAGAAAAAGAAAGAATCTTTCTTTCATTGAATTTGTCCGGGCTATTAGGTTACATGGCACAACATGTGAAACGGAGCCCTTGAGAATGTGTTTATCGTCCATTTCTTGAAATATGGCAAAAATAAAATCCAATTTTCAAAAACTAGGAATTCTTTAACATTATTATCAACTTATATGGCGCCTGTGAACCCAAACTTTGCAAGAATTATATGTATTTCATAAGATACTTTGTCATCGGTTGCCATGAACTATGTGGCTCCATTAATCCCAAAATTTGAGAGAACCATATTTATTCCATAAGATACTTTGACTAAGTCAATTCAATCAGTGGTATATATAGGTCACAGTTACATCCAATTAAGCTTCATTCATTCATTCAGAATTCATCATTCAGTTCTCAACAAAGCAAATAAACATTCAGTTACCAACAATTCAAAATAAGCAACTTTCAAATGGGTGTTATGTTATTTTGTTAATAAGGTACAGGCGGGTAATAAAACCCACTTAATATTGTTTTTATTTATTAACAAAACTTCATATTTTTCTAAAATATTTTGATCTCTTGAATATCTTGAAACTATACTCTAACTAATTTGTTAAGAAAACTTACTTCCAAGACAAAACTGAAAAAGAAAAACTAGATGGAAAAAAAATGAACCTGAGCTTTATTTACACATCGCGCGGAAAATAAAGCCCATATAAAAAATGTGCCATTTATCGCATCTTGGACAAATAAAATCACCTTCATTATCTGAAATTAAACCAGCACATTTTTCATGTATCGATACCCTACATCCTACACATGAACGCATGTCTGCTTGTCTATCTAAATCCCAGAGGAAACAATACCAAGACTCGTCCCTGTGTTGTGTATTTGGTTTGACAATTGATTTTCCTTTAGTCTTGTCAAACTTCGAGGGTCTTGTTGAAATGTTTTCTTTATTTATTTATTTATTTCTATTATGTGTTGCGACTTATAATTGATAGCCTTCCTACGTGTTTGATGTTTCCGCTGGTGAAGATCTGGAATTTCAAAATTTCTTTAAAAGACTGTTCCTGCAACAGGGACAAATTCAACAGTACGGTATTCTCTTTCTGGGTGTCTCTTGATTTAAGTGGCAACTTTTGTTGCACACCCGATGGACCTGATGCGGGTTCGGTACCATTGGTACTTTTTTCTGAATTTTCTTGTTGGGTATCTCTTGATTTAAGTGGCAATTTTTGTTGCACACCTGATGGACCTCATGTGGGTTTGATGTAATTGGTACTTTTTTTCTATTTTCTATTATACGGCGGTGCACCTCCAAAAGAGGTATGTCATCAGAAGAAGACGAATCTGGTTAGAATATCCTTCTAGATAAAGTTGATTGCGCGAAGGCTTCTCGAGTTATCGCACTGGCTTTGAATGGAAATATACCTATACTCCTTTATCCACTGGTTATATTTGCAACCGACATATATTTTTCCCAAACTGGTGTAAAAACAGCAGCAAATATTTCCTTCGAAAAACGTCGATCTAGATTTTTATTCCAATATTTCGAAAGTTCATCATCCCAAAAGTGTTCAGAGGATCTAAACACTGCTCCATCTAGAGGCTATACCTCATGAGTAGTATTGCTAGGGAGGCACAGCAATACGACATCATATTCCTCCGGCTTAGTTGCAATTGCAATATCGAGGTGGCATGCCGCTCCGTCAAATATTAGTAAAACTTTTCCTAGCAGTTTGTAAATTGAAAAATGATCAAGCCATTTGCAAAATAATTCCGACGTCATAATTCCTTTTTGGATCAAGGAAACTATTGATCCAGTCGGCACATTGTCGGTAAATGTAGGATTTAAACGAACTCCTTTGAATAGAATCATTGGCGGTGTTGTGTTACCTAGAGCATTTACACAGGCAACAATGGTCAAGTTTTCAGCGTGTTCATGTGATACCAGATGAACTCTTTTTGATCCTTTCAACGTTAAAACTGATTGCTGACGGTGCAAGATCAAACGGCAGCCTTTCTCGTCCATATTGAAAATCTTATTGGGTGAATAATTGAAATCAAATTCCTCAAGTGTTGAGTACAGTTTCGCAAAATAATCTTTTACAATAAATGGGTTCAGTTTCTAAGATATCGCTTGGTTCATCAATTGAGTTTTTCTTTTACTGATTCGTGGATGCATTTTCGAAAATGCAGAGTACCAATCTTTTCCAACAATTTCTTTATCATTTCTTCCTTGATTTAAGTCGATGCTATTAACTTTCATGAAATTGTGAACACTTCTCCTCAAAGTTTTTGAAGTAAGAGGTAGACCAAAATTTGCTAATCGAATTATTCTATTTTCTAGATCTAATTTGATCTGCCGTTAAAATTAGTTTCCGACATAGGCTTTTTGAGGTTTTGTTATTTTTTAAGTGGTTCCTTAACGTGCGTCGGGGAATACCTGTTTGTTCTTCTACCTGTCTTTGGAAGTGCCCTTGTCTCGAAAGCCTTAACGCTTCTTCCATCAACTAGCTATTCCAATTGGCTCTCAATTCTCGGCATTTATATTAAGCCATCTGAACAACAACAGGAAATAATTCAGTCTTTTATGCTGGTATAAGATTATTCAGAAAATAAGGCCCGAAAATGTTCCATAAATAAGGCCCGGGCTTCATTTTCAGCAGTGTACGTATCCAACTCAAATCATAACCACGAAAAAATAAAACCATAACCACACATTTGGAGGGGCAAATATTCGACCAGACAAAGACATTACATAATGTAATGGATGAAACCAATAAATTATGCACGAAAAAAGTAACATAATAGACTTACCTCTTAATATAACTTACAAAAACACTGTTAATGCTAACTATGCAATAAAAAGTCAACAAACTTAGACACCGTGAGCACATGTGAACAACTGAATTCAGGGTTGGATAGAATTATGCCAACGCCATTCCTCTCATCCCAAGCGGGAAATTTAAAGATGGGTTTTATTTTCCGAAGGGCCTTGTTACCCTCCTATACCTTATATAATTATTACAAAAAATAGTGTTTTGTATTGTGTATATAAACTAATTACCCGACCATTACAAGATAAAAGAAGTATTTTCGGAATTTTTTGAAAATATTTAATAACTAGATGGTTATATCTTAAGTCAGAATGAGAAATTAAGTATGAGTAGAAATAAGATATAATTTTTAGGATAATATATAATTAGATTTGTAGTCTACATATTACTTTTTCATTTGATGTTTGTCAATTAATCCTGTATTCCTATTATTACATTATCAAAAGGCTGAAGGAAACCTATTCTCTCCATTTGATGTAAAATTAATAATGTGTATATAATTCAAAACACTTCCATATTTTTGATAAAAATACGAATCGCAATTATTAAGTAAAATTCCTTAAAACACAGTACTTGTTTTTATTATTGATAATGGAATTTTACCAAGTGAAAGCCTCCCAAATTCAAATTGAAATTGATACCAAATATTTAAATCTGCATTATTTTATATGTAAAAAAATTCTACTGCATATCTTCCGCAAGAAAAATCAAAATCATCAATTTATTTCCGATTCTCCTGAAAATGTTGTGGGAAACATTGTCGTTTATCCAAAGTGAAAGGAAAAAATACCAAACCTAGATTTGCAGTTGTATCATAAAATAAATGCGATACTGAAGTTATTCGCTTTTCCTCAGGATCACGAAGGGGAAGAAAATTTAAATTCATAAATCATTTCTGTTGTCATTCAAATCATACATTATATGTATGTAGTTGAAACAATTAAAAATCACATCTTCTACGAATGTGTCAGCAGATATTTGATAACAGATCTATGGTGTTTTTAACTGGCAATTTATAGGAAATCTTTGGGGTATCGGATTTCATCGGAGAATTTTAGTGTTGACATCAATAAAAGTTATAAGTTTCTTTAGTAGGTATAAATTGATATACTTTGAAGCTTCTACGCAACCTTCGTTGCGCGATTCCTACTTGCACTTGACGGATGTTTTTCTTGAAGTAGAGATATCCGGTTTTTGTTACTGTTGCTGATTTATACATATCATACTTTGATTTATCGTTTACAGTATTTTTTTATCATTGAATACCAGTAATTAAATAATTAACCAAGAAATACCAAATAACTCAACATTTTTGCCTATGTGTATATACTTTTTTCTCAGATGGGGATACCGTAGAATTAGAACAAATGAAATCTGCTGAAACTGTTGCTATTTATAAATCACTCGGTCACTTGGGGTAATTGAAACCCAGAAATTATTTACTTCATCTTCGAATGCCCAAAACTGTGCTGTGTGAACTACGAACGAACAAAAATTTTATTACATCTTCTTTCAGTTATACAGGGTGTTACATAATAGTATGTCACAACTTGAGGGGGTAAATCTACGTGCAATTTTAAGAAAAAAAGTTCATATAAACATAGGTCCGCAAAAGCTTCGTCACGGAGCTACAGGGTGTTGAAATTTCCGGAAAAAATTGGATTTTTTTTCTTCGAAACTCCTACAGTTCTTGAGATATTCAGCCCAAATTTAGAATGCAAGCTACTTTTTACAGCCTCCATCATTACATCATTTAACTGAAATTCACAATGAGTTTTCTTTTCCCTCCCGAATTTTTTTTGCAGTACGCCACTGATCATCGTACAATCAATTTTCGTCATCTTCTTTTTATTTAGACTAAAAATAAATAAATGAAAAAAATAATAGAAATATTCGATAGGTATTCCCAAAATCTGCTATTTTGATAGCTCGTCTTCTGAGGCTCAACTTATACTTATTCAATATCAAACTGAAAAAGAACAATTAAAAACTGAATAAATTGCTGAAAGTGTCCTCCACCTGCAAGAATACAGGCCTCTGTCCTTCTTTGCATATTATCACGCACTCTTTGAAATATTTCTGGGGTATTTCTTATCGTGTCACAAGAGGTTATTATTCGATTTCTCAATTCTTCTACAGTGGTCACAGGAGTGGTATAAACTAAACTTTTGAGATATCCCCATAAGAAAAAGTCTAAACTATTCAAGTCTGGGGATCTAGGATGCCATGGTTCTGGCCCACTCCGACCAATCCATCGGTTGTTGAATGTATTATTGAAGAATTCCCTAGCTCCTCCACTGAAATGTTTTGGTGCCCCGTCATGCATGTACCACATTATGTTTCTCACCAAAAGTGGCACATCCTCGAGAAATAAAGGTAACTCCTTCTCAAGAAATTGCCGATAAGCGGGACCGTTTAGTCTGTTAGGCAAAAAAATTGCCCAATCAAATAATTTCCAATTATTCCGATCCAGACATTTAGTGAGATTTGTTCTTGATGATGAGATTCTTCAATCAAATGGGGGTTTCCTCAGCCCTATAATGATTATTGTGAAACTTTGTGATAGCAGTTCTCGAAAAGTTAGCTTCGTCTGTGAACATTATTTCACTATCAAAATGAGCCTTTTGTCTAATTTTATCTAAGAACCATCAGCAGAAATTCAGTCCTGAAGGTAAATCTCGAGGAAGTAGAGTTTGAAACGACTACAATGAAAAGTGGTGGAGAATCCTCCAAACTAGAACATGTGAAATATTCAACTGATTTCCAATTTTTCTTGTACTCACATGAGGATTCAAATCAATACAATTCAAAGCTGCTTCCTCAATATCTGGAGTTCTCATAGTTTGAGTTGCAGCTTTCAAATAATTATTTGCAGTAAAAGTACGAGTTTCCTCAACCTTCTGTGGATATTTGAATGTTCGCCTGTCTGGTGTTACTCGATTTGGAAAGCGCACCTAATATAATCGCGTAGATTTTGTTGTGTTTCCGTCAGCCAGACCGTACATGTAATATAAACCAGCCAATTCAGCGTTAGTAAAATTAGCCATTAACTTCAAAAGTCTTAAAACTTCTCATTGATTTGATAAGCAATTCGAGCAGACACTGATTTAACTTCAGCAACTGCCAAAATAAATAAATAAATGAATAAAATCAAAGCCTACAAGTCATTTTTTAAGTGCTTTCAATTCAGCGAATGCATACAATCGTTTAATAATTTTTTGCTCGAGAACTGTCGGAGATACGAAAACATTACAAGCGTGAAAAAAGTTTCTAGATTGACGAAAATTGATTGTACGCTGATCAGTGGCGTACTGCAAAAAAGTTCGAAAGGGCAAAAGAAGACTTTGCTCCGGAAAAGAAAACACCTATGTATCAATATAATAAATTCCAGTTTAAATTTAGGACGTGTAATGATGGATGCTGTAAAGAATCGCTTGCATTCCAAATTTGGGCTGAATATCTCAAAAACTGCAAGAGTTTTGAATAAAAAACAATTTCTTCCGGAAATTCCAACACCCTGTAGCTCCGTAACGAAGCTTTTGCGGATCTATTTTTGAATGAACTTTTTTTCTGAAAATTGCACGTAGATTTACCCCCTCAAGTTGTGACATACTATTATGTAACACCCTGTATATTATGACATCCTGTGTGGAAAAACAACACAGGGGATTTTTTTCGTTATGAATTCCCAAATTAATTTTTCCCCATGGTTTACCTATGCACCTTCAGAAGGGTGTAGCTCAGGTTCGGGGTGTAACAACTAATAAATTTCATACACACTATTTAGTCCATTGAAATGTTACAATTTAGGGGCCAATTATTGCATTTTTTAGAGGACGCAATTTTATTGTTGGGACATGTGGGGGCGGGTTAATAGAAGCTTAACTCCAAATTTATGGGGTTGCCGCTCTTGTCTCTCGGCTGCCATCTTGAAAAAGAAGTGCAAATATATTTTCCGCGATATCTCGGAAACTATACATCTCATCAAAATAAATTCAAGACATGAAAGTCTATATCACTTTTTGACGTGAATGAAAAAAAAAATGAGAAAAGTTATAAGCAAAAAAGTGAAAAATTCTCAAAAAAATTTTCTTTTTTGAACAATAACTTTTTATTTTGTCATTTTATCGAAAAGCTATCCCAGACCAATTTTGTGGATGGTCTTTTGAGGAATATTTTCGCTTTTTTTTAATTTCATTAATTTTCAAAGCTGTTAAGCGTTCCTCACGAAAATACAGTCAAAACAAAATGAATCACTTCGTTTGATCAATTTTTTTATAATCCCTATATACAAATAACTTTTTTTACATCAATACCTACAACTCAACTTATTTATAACTCTTTTCCCCGCCACCTACGAGGTAGAGTCTTATGGTGCGTTTTTTTAACGTGGTATCCCCAGTAGGCCTATTCCACAAAAATCTTGATCGTGATGTAATCCTCCACTTAATTATATTTTTGATCGGTTATCGGCTGCCCTACTCTATTCTACTTTTCTTTGATGGTCCAGGCTGTGGCTACTATCATTTAATAGGAAATAAAAGGTTCTACCTTTTAGTGCTATGACAAGCACTATTGAAGTTGAAAAATCTCCTGTTGTCATCAATCCCTTACTTTTATTTCAGCTCATGTGTATTTCAAGAGAATCTGTTGGCGATATCAAACAATATCTGGAGCACGAATTAGCACCTTCTCCGTTATCACTATTCGCTGAGGATGTCATGAGAAAAGGTACCAAGTCATCTTTATTTAATGCTTTTACACCACTAGACCAATCCTCTGAAAACATGCACAGAAGTTATTTTGTTGTCGATGGTGGTTTCTTATTACATAAATTGGTTTGGGATAGAAACTCGTCACTAAACAACATTATTGAAAAGTATGTCAGGTATGTGCAAGAACATTATGCACTATCTGCAACTATAATATTTGATGGTTACTCCGAAGATCCAGATATTGTTGGAACGAAGTCTTGGTAACGTCTGGTCGTACGAAGAAACATCAATCTGCAGAAATTAAGTTTGATCAAAGTACCGTACCAACAATATCTAAAGAGAAATTTCTTGGTAATGAAAAGAACAAATTTATAGATTTACTTAAAATGGCTCTCACAGAAGTAGGTTTTCTCGTCGATCAAGCTGAATCAGATGCAGATTCAATCATCGTCTCTGCTGCGCTTAGTGCATCCCAATCTCATGATTATGTCATTATTGTGGCCGAGGACATCAACATTCTTGTATTGCTCATAGCATTAGGAACAAACAGCGAAACATTTTCTTTTTGAAACCTTCTAAAGGACGCACATGTGGTCAATTGTATAGTCAAGTCGAGTCAATTGTAACGTCAAGTTTTATGCATACAGATTTCATAGCACAGAATTTGCTTTTTATTCGTGCTTTTTCTGGTTGTGATAAAACCTCAGCTGCCTATAATATGGGGAAACTCAAACTTATAAGAATAATAGAAAAACATTCTGAGCTAGCTGTTGGTGCCGCACTATTTCTCAATGAGAAAGTCGATCCGTCTTTGCTCACTATTGTTGGCGAACGGTTTTTTGTATTTTTATACGGCGGTGATAAAGACGATTCTCTAGATGGCATGTGATACAAAAATTCGTTTAGTATCTTTACTACCTCCGACCCAAGATGCAGCTCATTTCCACAGCCTTCGAGTTTATCACCAGATACAGTCGTGGCTTGGGAAATATAGAAATTCGGAAGATTGGGGCTGGAAAAAGCATAGAAACATTTGGATGTCAATCCAAGCTTCCAAGCCTCTAGCACCCCCAGATCTCATGAAATTAATGTTTTGCTGATGCAAAGGAGATTGTGGGAGCATGTGTGGCTGCAGAAAAGCTGGTCTCAAATGCTCGATGGAATGCCTCCATTGCTCTGGCGAAATATGTATCAATATAATGAAAATTTCGAAATTAGTCGAAGAAAATGAATTGATAGATGAACTTCCAACAATGACTCCAATTTTAACACCCGTCATTCCCCAAACCTTCTCATTTGACTTGATCAATTACGTAATGAGCCACAGCCTGGACCATCAAAAAAAGTAGAATAGAATAGGGCAGTCGATAACCGATCACAAATATAATTACTTCGAGGATTACATCACGATCAATGTTTTTGTGGAGTAGGTCTACTAGGGATACCATGTTGAAAAAAATGCGCCTGAAGACTCTACCTCATAGGTGGCGGGGTAAAGAGTTATAAATAAATGAGTTGAGTAGTAGGTATTGATGTAAGAAAAGTTATTCGCATATAGGGATTATAAAAAGAATCATCAAACGAAGTGATTCATTTAGTTTTTACCGGATTCTCGTGAGAATTGACGAACCCGGTCAACTTTGGAGCGCTCTAACAGCGTTACAAATAAATGAAAAAAAATTGTGAAAATGTTCCTCAAAAAACCATTTACAAGATTGTTTTGGGATAATTTTTCGATAAAATGAAAAAATAAAAAGTTATTGTTCAAAACAGAAATTTTTATAAGAATTTTTCCACTTTTTTGCTTATAACTTTTGAAATTCTTCATTTACGGCAAAAAGTGATGAAGACTTATAAAGATAAAGCGATTTGCTACCAATTAAGTCTTGAAATTTTTTTGATGAGATGTATAGTTTCCGAGATATCGCGGAAAATATATTTGCACCCCTTTTTCAAGATGGCGGCCGGGGGACAAGGGCTGGAGTTAAGCTTCTATCGACACCCCCCCCATGTCTCAACAATAAAATTGGGTCCTCTAAAAAATGCAAAGTAAATGTAACATTTCAATGGACTAATTATTTGGATGGGTAACTATGAACTATCAATAACATATTTTGCAATGCAGAAACGTTTTATTGAACCAAATATTTCTATGGAAAATTCTTCAGAAATGTATAGAGGTAGAACCTCAATTATCCGTGTGCTGATTAAGAGGGCAGCTGATAGCCGTGAAAAATGATCTTTCAATTTTTCGTGTATAACTTATCTGTGTGGTGCTGCATTATCAACACAATGCAGCCGACAAAACTGGATCATTCCGTGAATCGGTATCAAGTCAATTTGCTCGGGATGCGCAACTTGACTTGCGGTATAGGTTTGTTTGTTTGTTTTTCCTTTAACGTGCTCTATTTCCGCCTTTCGGCCAATGACACGCCGGGGAATTCTGTCACCTCACTAACCCGGGAATTTTGCCGAACCCCTCTCGTTTCGAGGGAAGGGATCTTTAATATCCAACACATCTCTGTTAGACAAGACCGACAGCTTTACATCTCCTCCGAAAGATGGACACTCAAGCGATTCCCAGAATCCGAAAAATCGCACCGACTTTGTGGGGATTGAACCCAGGTAACTCTGCGTAGGAGACGAGCATCATATCCCATACGCCACCGAGCCGGCTCGATATATGTTAGTTGTGCCAATAAACAACTAAACGTCGCACGATTAGAAATTTAATTCACTCATAACTCGCTATACGGCCGCTTTTTATACAGCATTTCGCTATAACTTCCATTATCAATTAATGCACGTTTTCGAAGAACGGACTAAAATGTTTCGCTAACACGACAAAAAAAAACCTTTTTTCGATATCGATATATCTACATGTTGCCAATCTTGCTCAAGCTCAATCTCGATGCACACTCTTTTCTATATCCTCTTGTTTACCAGTGTTATTCTGAGTGTGTGTTCGTAAAGCTGCTGTCTTAGACTTGTGAATTTTATGTATATATTTATTACTGACTGTTAATCATTAACTGGAGAAATTGGAAACATTTTAGGACATTTTTGGTACGGAAGTGGACCTGTATTTATGTACAAATTAAAAATTTTGAATATATATATTTTTTTATTGAATTTATTTTATAATTTCGTTATTTTTTAAGCAAAATGGCACCGTACCGAATATCAACTTCGGAAACTGATGAAAAAGATGCAGGAAATAGTCATGCTAGGAACTAAACTACAAGTATTATGTCGTATAGAATCTGGCGAGAAAATGGTTGAAATTTTCAAAGCAATAGTAGTAGTGATAAAAAAGAAGACATTGAAACATATTTCTCGAGATTAACACGCCGAAGAAACTGGATTGTGGGAAAAATGGAAAAACAATTAATTATATTGACTGAGGACAATAACAAACGGGGAATGACAATGAGTCAATAGATTATCCACGAACGAAATTCGAAGACTGGAAACACCGATGAAGAATTTAAAAATAAATTCAATTTTCAATTCGAAAATGAAGGGTGAAGCAGCTAGCGAGGATGAGGCTGCATGTAAGGAATATCCCAACATTTTCAAGGGAATTATTGAAAGAGGTGGTTATGAACATGAACAAATGTTTAACGTGGAGGAAACAGGGCTTTATTGGAAGCAAATGCGTGATGATGATTTTAAGGTGTATAAATTTATAAAGAACGATTAACTTTGCAACTTGGTGCAAATGCCGCAGGTGATTTTAAGCTAAAACCACTTTTAATATATTTGTCCGAAAATCCAAGGCATCTTATAGGACTGAATGAAAATCAATTATCCGCCATATGGAGATTCAACAAGAAAGCTTGTATGAATAAAGCTACTTATCAGGATTGGTTCAAAAATCACTTTTGTACAGAAGTGCAAAGTAAATAACAAAAAATGCAATAACTTAAGCAACAAGGCTTTGCTTATTTTGACTGATGCACCAAAGCATCCCACTTATTGATCCGAACTATCTGGAGATGTCATGGTTGAGTACCTTCCGAAAAAATACAACAATTCTGATCCAACCTATGGATCAATGTGCTGCTCATGAGTGGAATTGAAATTAACAACAATGGACCATGTTTTGGAAAGAATCTGGCCAGAATGTGAAAAAAATGACTGATGCAGATTAATTTCCTTCCTGGAATTAGGCAAAGATTTTGGATATAGCACATGATCTTGGCTTCGAAGATTTGAACGATCGTGATGTGCTTGATCTACTTGAAGCTGATAGGGAGTCCCTTTCATATGAGGAACTTATTTAGTTGCGAGTAGAACCGGCATTTGATGAAGAGACAGAACCTGTTTTATCCAAACAGCTAACAACGAACAAATTGTCCCAAGTTTTTTCCTATTTCGCACAAGGAATAAACATCCTCCTTGATATCGGTCCTGACGTCGAACGTAGAGCTAAAGTTTCTAGAGGAATTCACTTAGCCATTAGCTGTTATAAATCACTGAAGAATGAAATAGACAAGAAGGCGAGACAAACAACGTTGGACAATTTTTTTAAGCCAGACCCATCCTTACAATGAAGACAGTGATCAGGTTACCATTTCTTCATCTTCTTCAGATTAAAGCCATTTAAAAAATATATGTATGTATACATACACATATTTTAGGCAAGATGAAGTTGTTTCATTTTTGTTTATAGATTATTCTTGGTTTTTGGAGTTGTTATTTATGTATTTTTCATTTAAACGGAATGTGAAGACAAAATTCAGTTCGATGCCAATCAATATTTGACAAATTTGCAACCGATCTCGTTGAATTTGTATTAGAATAATTGATTCCCTATACGGAATTTTGCTTTGCGTTTAGTGGACAGTATCTAGGTTATAAAGCGAGTTATTGCTGTATAGCATTCCATGTTTATGTTTTTTTTGAAGTTGTAAATGTATATCTACTTATAATATTCATATGTAATTCAATAATTTCGTTCTGTATTAATAAATTATTGAACACATAAATAGTAATAGAGTCATGTTAATTATTCACATTACATATGGATGCGATTATCCTGTCTTTTCGATTATTGAGCAATTCTCGGTCCCAAGCCGAACGAATAATCCAGGTTTTACATTTTTTACACAAAGAGCTCTGGGTGAATTACCTTGTCAGGTATCTATATACATGGTTATTTGATATTGTTAACTTAGTATGCTATTGGCACTCGATGAAGGAACAGTGTGGTCGCGTCGTGCTCTTATTGAATATTAAGTCGAAAGCAGTATTTTAATTAGCAGATTGACTTCTATGACGTAAAACCTCACCAATTGAATTATTTGAAGATTTAAAGTAAAACGAAATAGATACTTAATATCGAAATTCCATTTGCAATGATCGAGTGTGCAATTGATTATTTTTTCATTTCTTTCATAGGTTTCAATGGTTATTACATCAAATTTACTACAGGAGCAAGATATGAATAAAATTGAAACATTTATGAGAGAACATTTTTGGAATTTACGTAGTTGTGGACCTAAAGTTTATGAAGAATTGTCTGAAGTAGCCCATATAACCAAACTTGTAGCATGGGTTCAGGTATTCTTAGGATATCTGAACGGTATTGTTTTTCTGCCTACAAACAGTGATAGACTTGACATTTTCTTTTTTTTGATGTTTATCGAAAAAACAAACAAAATTTTTATGCATTTTATAAGTATCTTTTTTCCTCAACATAATGTGGTCTTCTAGAGTTTCGATATGTTATAGTAATGTTTTCTTACAATATATAATGAGCATGAAATTTCAATATAAATTATTGGTAGAGCATTTAAAAATATTGAACATGATTATGTGAATGAGCATTCCAGCAAAGAATATCATGAAACTATACGAAATAGATTAAAATTCTGCATCACACATTTCCAAATACTCAAAAAGTAAGTTGGCTTTACCTTACTTGATTATCTATTTATAGATTTTTTTCAGTTTTCGTCAACAGATATGGGAATTTGCATTTCACCCATTCTTTTTTTTGATGTGGTCTGGATTAGGAATTTCCATGTTTTTGGCGTATCTGCTTCTGGTTGTAAGTATTTTGAATCGAATTCTTCAATATGATTTGAAAAAATCGGGGTAGGTTTATGGTTATACGTGCTCATTCGAAGCGGCACCTCCTTTCAAGAAATAAACGATGATCGTTCATAACGAACCAAAAAAGTAATGAATAATAAGAAAAAATTCGAATAATCAAGAAGGCAGCGGAAATATCTGCACATGCATTTATTAACCTGCAAATTCCATCCTAACATGTATGAGCAACGCGTTAGTAGCAGAACGGCAATACCAAGAGCGCTTTCCAAACTGTCGAAGACGCTATGTATATTTCACATGTTCCTGTTTGGTGATTTTCCTTTAATATTTACTATAGGGGAAAGTCGCCTAACATTAGGAGATATTTTAAATTGCGGAGATGGCAATTTTCTCAATAGAAGGTGTGCCATCTGTTTTAAATTCATAGAACTAGATCAGCAACATTGATTGTATGAATTACATATTACAAATGTTCAATTAGTAATCCATAGTGAATTTTCAAAATATTCATTGGGGTCATGGAAAAAATAGGAATTTCAGTTAGAAGGTAGGGTCAAGTGGTGTAAAAATGAGACACTTTTCACAATTTTTGCTGGTTTTCTTAAATATTTCGATCAAAACGGAATTGAAATTTTGAACAGTGTACAAAAACAGTTTTACAGTGTTCTTGTAGAATCGGAAAGAATTGAGTATTTTCGACACGAAAAAAATTGAACTTTGTCTTATTTTCAACGAGCATTTGGAGTGAATATGAGACTCAAATGGGAAAAAATGAGACAGGGCATTATTTCGCCTATTGCCGAACTGTGAGGCAAAGACAAAATTGTATAAATATAAACTTCAAAATGTAATTTTTAATAGAAAAATATGAAGTGAAAAATACAAAATGAATTACCATTCCATACAAGTAGTAGATATAAAATCTTATAAGCGTAAAAAAAATAATAGGAACTTAGGATACTCTTCTTCGATATTTAAGTATTTATTGGGTATTGAACGCATCAAAGTTGATGAAAAAATTCAGTTGATGAGACATTCGGGCAGTTCCTCCCTGGCAAGTTGGGGGAGGTAGTTTCATAACTATGTCCTCTCTAGAAACAATCTGGTGTTCCGGAATGGTGGGAAAAACAAATTTTTGAGCCTTACGGCGTAAATATGAAACTGAAAAGTTATCTTTCTCGACCTTCTCGACAAGTGCGACATAATGAAGAAGTTTTTTTCTTTGTAGGAAACTAAAATATATGTTCCAGGTGTGATGTCATCATCGTCGTTTTCCTCTTGATCAAAATCTTCTGTACTCACAAGATCTTCTAATGTGACTTTTTCCAAGTCACTCTCATCATTTAATGACAAGGTGTTGGTATCGCTTCCTGAATCACTCTCTCCATATATTTGTTGACGCATGCATTTCTTTGCTTTCTGCTTCTGTGGAGTTTCAACTTCACTGAACCCGGGATTCTTTGTCAATTGTGTCTTATTTGTACTAATTTTCTTTGATTTCGCAGTCCCTTTTGTATGTTTCCTCCTCTCCTATTTTTCCTTCATTAATTTTAGATACTCTGCACTTGTAAGTACTGCTGATTCACCATCAATTTTATGTTTTTTTGTAGTCTCAACTGTTATTTTATTAATTACGCTTTCAAATGAAACGATTGAAGTAGATGGCAAATTATAATCTCCTTTTATGGGAGCATTTTCGGCAGTTTTTTTTGTCATTATGTGACTCTTCTCCAGTTCTCACTTCATGTTTGTTTCTTCTTCGGTTATAGATATCCAGGGGTTCTAATAAGGTACCCTCTGTATATCTCGGCAGTTTGTTAGGATCAAGTCGAAATTTGGGATATTTATCCCGGTCGCATGGATAAATTACCGTGTTTTTGAAGGAATTCTTGATGGCATCTTCTTTTATGCCTAGGTGCCAGAGAGTACAAATTTTGTCGGCAAATTCGCTCTTTGTCATTCTTCTTTGGTTTTCTCCGTGCCACATTATAAGTTCATGATTTCATCGAAGCTTCCAAGGCCCAAAGCAGCATCTATCCAGAGGCTGCAACATATCTGTTGTGTGTGGTGGGAGTTTAACCAATGAAATATTGTTCTGTATTGCATATTCGATTGTACCTATGTCCAAGTGTGTGACATGGCCATCCATGATGACAAGAAGTGGTCTTAGGGACACTATGGCACAAAATTTTACGAATCAATTATTGAAGATTGCAGTGGTCATCCAACCTTTTTCAGAAACTGCATAACAAGTATTCTCAGTATCATTAGTACCTTCCATGTAGGTACTCCAATGGTTTTAGCCTTGAAATATTATCAAAGGTAATAACTGTCCACTTGCGGACATGCATGCCATCGTGGTAATATTTTTCTTTCCAGAACCCTCGATATTTCGGTGTACTTTTTGACCTTTTGCAGCAACTCCTTTGATTCGGTTAGGGTCCATGGAGAAACTACTTTCATCTAAAATGAAAATATGCGAAGGTGTATCTTCTAAACCGAGCTCAACGATAGTTTAATTGAGAAGTTCATAAAAACCATAAATATTAAAAGGATCACTGGTTGCTTTTCTCCTACATTTCTCTAACTGCTCCATCTTTTTTGGCTCAGACGGTTTTTCTTACAAAAAAGACGAAACCAATCATCGCCAGGTTTTTCGTCTTGAAAAACTGTTGAAATATTATTTTTACTTACATAGGTTTGAACTACTGACTTAACTTCTTCTTTAGTTAGTGCTAACCCCCACTTAGCCATTATAGTTATTTTTTCTGTAACATTCTTTTCGTCTTCTCCGGACAAGGCCGGTTTTTTTCCTTGCCTCGAAGCGGATTTGTTATTCAAGATCCGACTCAATTTGGATTTGTCAATTTTAAAGCGTACTCCTGCCTTTCTGATAGTTAGCTTCTTTTGGTGTATTAGAGTAAGAACTGTTCGCAAATCTTCCTCTGCATATCGTTTGGCTTTTGGAACATATGTTCGTGGCATTTTGATGTGATATCTGAAATTCATATCATAGGTAAGTCTCAGATTTACCCCAAGTGTTGTCTCATATTTACCCCACAAGATGACTCAAAATTACCCCACCACTTCAATCGAGGATATCTCACCGAAAGACAGAATCTGACTGACTAATTCAAGAGCACAGTGTTCTTTTTAGGTATACTGATTGATCGCGATATGTGCCGAGCAACGTGCGCCCTCTAACCGCCAACAGTATCGAAAGTTAGCGACGTGGTTCTCGAAGTTTCAATGCACAGAATATAAAGAATTTCACATATATTTTTTTTAGGTAATTTACTGTATTGGAAAACGGTGAACATATACAAGGAGTATAATAGTACATCCACAAATTATTTCCTATTTTTCAGCTTCATCAAGGCTTCCGGCATTTGTTAAATATCATTGTCTTATTTTCACCCATAATTTTGTATGTCTCATTTTTACACCACTTGACCCTATATGATTTTAGTGAATACATTAAAATTGTATGATATGTTAGATAGAAAAGTTACTGCTGGAGAACCTCCTTTAATCATGTAAGGATATCGAATTTCCTCAGACACGAACATGTGGCACCACAGTCACCACCGGAGTTTGCTAGCATGACCATGTGTCAGCCATTGCCAAATCTGCTTTTGGCAAACTCAGTATTCTTCTCAGGGCTAACTTGTACTTCACACATTCACAGTGATGATTCTATACACAGCACAGGTTCAACCTGGTTTGGAATACTGTTCCCATGTGTGGGGCTCCGCATCCAAATATTCATTACATCTATTACTATCTATTGGATAGTGTCCAGAAGAGAACACGTGTGATCTCCAGCCTTTGGCTCAAAAGCGGAAGGTTACTGAACTTTCTCTTTTTCACAGGTACTACCACGGTGAATGCTCTGAAGAACTGAAAGATTTGATACCGGAAAGAATCCAGTTACATTAAGAAACTAGGCCCGCGGAAATCTCTCATCGGCGTACCGTCCAACTAGCAACACCACGTACCTCTCTATATAAAAATTCTTTTGATTACAGGGCTAGTTTGTTGTGGAACGCGCTTCCACTTACAATTTGGCTTTCTTCAAGAAACGAGTGAACACACACATTAAATCATCTTGGGCAGCCATAGCTGTAGTATTACAGAAACCGCCTCCTGCCAAGAGTTGAGATAAAAAATAAAATACACTTGCATGTTTCCGTTCTGAGATATTAAGAATGGATGGAAACAATCTTTTGTAGAAAAATTCAGACATCGTGTGAGTTCCAAACATGAGGACATGCTATATAACTGAATTAGGGATCCCATAATAGGAACCTTTCAATTTTAATACTCAATTTTCCAGATAGGATCCAAAGCATACGAAAGCGGATAAGCAAGATATACAAAGAGAGATGGATAGTTATAAAGCGACTCAGGTTTACGCAGACGAATTTTTGGGACATTTTTGAAAGTGGAACTAATACTTAGAAATAGAGTAGAAGTTCTTTGGACTATCTCGAAGAAATGTGCATTGTATGGCAAACTAGCTTGAAGTGCGAAGCAACTCAAAAATCCTTTCTCTGAAGAAAAACAGCAAGCTGGGAACAAATGGCTTGAAAATTCATGAGACCACATAAATAATGGTGCACACGTACCCTACAATGAGTATTATGTTGAACATAACAGCCAAAGAATTAATGTAGAAAGCTGATTTATGTACCTGTTTTGGGAGAAATGAATATTCGCCATCTCGCGTATACATTTGTGATGAGGCCGAAATTACCATAGCTCAACAAAAACACACGAAATTCGTTGACATGAAAAACAGATAGGGGCTTCGGAGCACTGTTTACAGTGGTTACATAGAAGAATCCAGCAGGTCATTTCATCCCGCCATTACTACTTTTTCCTAGAAAAATATGATCAGAAATCCTCTATGCTCCACTTATGCATGCCATCCATCTGGTTTGATCTAATCAGATTTTTTTACACAACGATTCAAATATTTTATTAAATATGTGAAGCCTACTACAACTAATGCGATAATTGTTGTATTGTAAGGATATTTTATCCACAGGAGAAGAACTGACGTTGTTAACATAGGTAGAGGAAATCACGTAGATATTGTTTGCTTACCACTTCATAATTCATATAAAATGCATTCAGTCCATTTATCTCTTACATCCCTTCTCAAAATCTACTACGCTCAAGAGATGGAAACCTGACTACGAAATCACGCCGATTGAGGAGTAGTGACTGTCTATCGAATCGGGTAATTCTTTGGAAATGTCAGAAAAAAGGCTGAAACAGCTGAAATAGCTGCGAGAGGATTTGAAAAATTTGGATCATTTCCATATAATCGTCATGAATTCCGACCTCATGACTTTCTCGAAATAAATATGAAACCTTGAGCAACTTGAGAACGCTTCAGTTGAGGTTGCGCTAAGTCTGAATATTTATTATTCAGTTGCTCTGATCTCCTACAAAGGAAATGCTCTTCTGAAGAAGAGTTCATTCTGGATCTGCACAACTGATAACTCATTACAAAGACTAATCGGAGGCATCCCAAAAAAACAACACAAGACAAAAATATTCGAAAAAAATCGGTTATTAATTGAGTGACCTAAAAGTTCAAAGAAAAGGGGCTACTTAGATGACTCACTGTAGGGAGATAAAATATATCTCGATTATTCTGATAATGACCCAATATATTAAGAGGAACAAGACGCAGCGATTGTTGTCACATAACCATAGAAGAAAAGACTGGCTATAATGGTATCTGTGTTTTTTTATGAACTTATGCGCTTTATGCAGGTTTGGGAAAGAAAAAACATCCATTTGTAGAAAATTCAGTTTTAAGGAAGCAATACATATACAATCTTTTTATATCCGATATTTGAACGACTATTTGATGTTCTTTTTTTAATAACACTCGATTATTCTCCTCCTGTTACTTCATGAAATTTTTCATTAATTTACACAATATTACGAAGTTGTTTTAATTACCTAACCTCCCCACATTGAGCTACTACTGATTCTCTATTTGGGAGGAACTATTTTTTCGAGAATTTATGTGAGAGCCATAGTGTAATGTGAGATGATCCATACATATTATGTAATTAAAGTATAATGGGTTCTAATACATCGGTTTCATTGATTTTCAACTTATCTATCTATTCACTTCCCTCTATCATGATCACATTCAACATATCCAGGCTCTACTTCCTTTAATACATTATAAAGAAGAATTTCTGAAGCAAGGTCCTTACCAGATGAAATTTTGTTTACGAATCAATCCAGTTGCTACAAAACTCAATACTGAATTTTCATAATAATCATGTGTAGGTACAAGAAAATCCCCAAGCTATAAGAGAATTCCATTATCAGAAATAATTTCGGTCAATATCAGGTAAGGAAGCATTGGGGACTATTTGATTAAACCCTTTTTTTACAACAAAAACTGAATGGGCAAGACTAGCGGCAGTTTCTTCAAGAATCTACAGAAATTATTCACTATTAGATTTCGTAAATACTGAAATGGCCCCGCCCCAATGATTCTCACAAAAACAGATCGGTTTTCGGTGAAAGCATTAGAATTATGGGAAATAGTAGTGATGAATGATAATTGCTGCATGTTTATTATTACGGGATGAATTTGTAGTGGTCTGAAAAAATCAGAATTTATTTTTTATTCAGGAACGGTTACAGATTTGATAAGAATACTAAAAAGAAAAACGTTTTCGAATTGAATGAGGAATCAGAAATTTATAACTCGCGTGTAAGGTTAGATTAGGTTAGATTGTCTTATTAGAAGAACTTCTGGAAAAGAAAGGTAAATAGATAGATAGATACATAGTTTATTAGTTCAAAATTTTGCTATAACAAAAATGTGCCTTTTGGGCGTAGAACATGTCAAAGAAGGACAAAGGACACCACAATACAAATAGTTTAAGGCTAGGATAGAGATCTTAGAAAACAAAAAAGATTACATAGACAAAACTGCAAAAAAATACCCGTATTTGTGGTTTTTAGTTATAGTTATATTTCTTTCTAGTCTTGTGTCGAAAAATTCCTGGAGGATATAGAAAACTTTTCTAATCAAAAGTGCCTGAATACCTCTTTTAAATACTTTTGCGTGTTCGTTCCTAATATGTAAAGATAATTTATTGAAAACTTTTATGATGGTATAGTTTACATTTTTCTGTAATGTTTTTGATGTTATATCTGATAGTTCTTAAATTCATTCTATACCTTGTCACATAACCGTGTTCTCCCCTTTCAAAAAGTTCGATATTGTTCTTAACATTAAAGCTTCATATATGAATATACATGGAGTTAGGAGTTTGTGATTGATGAAGTGATCTTTACAGCTGTCTCTTAATCCCAGGTTAAGAATAGATCTTAAACACGTCTTTTGTAATTTGAATATTCGAAGCGTCTCCCCGGAATTCCCCTAAAAATTATCCCATCTTTATTTATTTATTTAAAGATATTTATTTCAAGAGAAGGGACCATAAGGTTCCATGAATCTCAAAAACATAATTGATATGGTATATGATTTCACAGAAAAAGAAAAGGAAACAGGGTAAAAGTAATATTAACAATAATGCCTAAATTAACCAACGAGAAAATCGAGATGAACTGAAAAAAAGAATGAAACAGGAAAGATAAATGATGACATGGATAGAATACGTGATATCAAAAAAGTGAAAATGAAAAGGAGGCACCAGTGTTACGCACGCACTTTGTCGAAATGATTTTTAAATGAGTTCACTGATGAAGCGCGCACCACAACTTCTGGTAAAGAGTTCCATTTATGGAAGACGTGGTTGCATATATAGAGCTCACGAGGGGTAGTTTTGAAGTCCTCCCGATACAGTTTCAGTGAATGACCGCGAAGATGGCTTCTGTTGATGCGAAAGATATCGCTAAAGTCCGTTCCAAATAGGCTGTTCATTGCACGATAGGTGGCAATCAGATCTCCACGCTCGCGACGCTCAGAGAATGGCCTCAAACCAAAAAGTTCAAGCCTCTCCTCGTATGAAGGTCGAACTAAACCAAACGGAAGTCTTGTCATTTTTCTCTGGACAGACTCGAGGAAGTTTTTATCTCGAACCAGGGATGGGTGCCAAACAGGACCACCGTGCTCGAACGTAAGACGTGTACAGTAACTTGCACGTGGTGATGGAGCATCCGATGAAAGATTTGCGTAGGAGATAGCAAACCCGGTTCGCCTTCGATACAGCATGGCCGACGTGAGCCGACCACGATAGGTCCTCAGAAATGATCACACCGAGGTCATTTTGTGATTGCGTGAACTGAATGCTCGAACCATCCACATAGTACCGGAACCGGAGGTTATTCTTGCCCAGATGTAACACCTTGCACTTGCTTATATTCAGGGGAAGAAGCTATTCACGAGACCACTTACATATATTATGAAGCTCTTTCTGAATTTGCAACGACGACGTCAAAGCATTAGCGTAAAGCTTGAGATCGTCAGTATACGATGCATGAGTAGAGAAAAGGATTGATGGTAAGTCTGCCTCATATTCCAGAAAGAGAATAGGCCCCAGAACTGAGCCCTGAGGGACCCCGCTAGTAACAGGTTTGGTGGATGAAACGGAGGAGCCTACTCTAACTGAGAATTGACGATCGCTAAGAAAAGCCCTTATCCATTCCAGCAGACCACCCCTGATCCCCAGATGATCTAGTTTATGCAGCAGACGCCGGAGAGGAACACGATCAAAATCTCTTGCGAAATCCAAGTATATTGTGTCTATAGGTTCACGACGGTCGATTGCTTTTGTTCAATCGTCCACGCACCTCAGAAGGCAAGTGACCTACCCGGAAGGAAACCATGTTGGTTGGCAGCTATGACTTCATTATCCTGCATGGATGCTAGCACTCGTTTGCAGACCATCTTCACTGCAATCTTGGATACAATAGGTAGGAGGCTTATTGGACGATAATTAAAAGCAGGAAGTCGATCTCCATTCTTGAATATCGGGGTTATTCTAGCTGTCTTCCAAACGGTAGGTAATGTAGAGGTTGCGAACGACAAGGCCAAGATTTTGGTTAATGGATAACTTAATGCAGGGGCGCAGCACTTGAGCAGTCTCGCAGAAACATTGTCGACGCCTGGAGAGGTAGAAACGTCAAGCGAAGCTAGATATCTCAGCACTTCCTCCTCAGAGAACTCGATTGATTCCAGCCATTGAAGGGCACGGAGCAATCGGACACGTGGAATTGGACCATACGGTTCAACAGAATAGGAATCAAAAACGTCGGCAAATATACTCGCGCACTCCGCACTACCATCGCACTGTTCACCAGTAGATCGACGCACCATAGGTATGGAAACTTTAGAGCTGAGCGATGAACGTAAGTATTTGAAAAGCTTCTTGCGAGCTTTGGAAGTCACAAGGTTCTCCTCGAAAGCTTTCTTGGCTCTTCGTATAGATAAGGACAAGTGGTTGGCAAACTGCCTATGAGTTTCATAGTTTAAACGTGATCTGCAGCGGAGGTAACGCTGCCAAAGGGATTTTTGCAGATAGAATCTGTTCTGAAAGCCATGTTTTAGTTGGAATGAATTTGTTCCTGCGGTATTTTGTATTGGAGGTAACGACTTCGTCCAGGGTCGAGCAAAATGTCTGCCACATCAACTCGACATCGTCAGTATCCAACAGTTGGTCCCAGTTGACAGTAAGCAATTGAGAGTGGACAGAGTGAAAATTAACAAAGGTAGATAGCTTGGTGGTTTAGCCATTGTGGATTATAGACGTGTTGAACTGTATTTTGGCAGTGATCACAACATGATCCGACCTTCCGATGGGGCTGTGGTAAGATGTGTTGGCAATAAGATTACTGTCATTTGTGAGTAGGAGATCAAGGGTAGAAGGATTCTGCTCCGGACCAAACCTGGTAGGTTGATCAATAAACTGAACAAGGCCGCCGGTCTCTAGCGCAGAGGCAAAGGCTGAATATATAGAATTCTCAGGCGGGGGGACCATAATTGGCCAGGTGAGTTCACGGAAGTTAAAGTCGCCAGTAATCAGAATATTATCTTTTGTTCTAGAAATTGATACAAGATAGTTAAAGAGTAGAGCATCGGAAGGAGATGGGCGGGGGCGATATATACAGCCAATATGAATAGAGAAGGTTGCAGATGTCAGATCAAGAAAAAAAGTGTCAATACTGGGCAGGTCTAGGCTCGATACGCTGATTTTGTACTCGTCGATAATATCGTCACTCACGTAGACACACACACCGTCTAGGCATTCTCTTCTCGGCGTCCACCAACCTAGAAGTAGCAACAATATGTTGTGAGCTACCGGGAGACAAGAAGTCAACAATAGCTCTGACACTGAGATCACCAGATTCTGAATCTTGCTTGTCTGGAACATAGCGGATGATGATATTGTGGGATCTGCGGATGCGGTCTAGAATCTCGATGGCATCTATATGATTGGTAGAGGTTTGTAGCGAGGCAACATCAGTAGAGAGTATTGTCGCTTGATTTTGCACATCAGAAATGCTAACTTTAATTTCAGATACCTCAGTTGACAAGCTGCAGATTTGCGATTCCGCAGTCTGCAAGTCTTGGACCCTGAGAAGACAGCATTAAATCATGTTTTCTTATGTCGGCGGCACATTGCGAAACCTGTGTGGACAATTGATGCTGGGTTGCCTTAATTGTTGATATATCGTCCCTTATTGAGGTTATATTGGTCGTAAGATCGTTTAGTTTCGCCGTCATGATGTGAAATTCACGCATGATAATTCGCCCCTCTTGATGCGTCTGGAGGATGTACAATATTGGCATGCCCATTTCGTCCCAATTTCGTAGATTGTAGACTTATCATTGCTCGCGATGTTGGCACAATGGAGATGAAAAAAGTTGCCACAAGACGAGCAACCAATATTCTCAGCATCAATTGATATAGCTCTGGAGCATGAATGGCAAGAAGGCATGTTGAATAAACTGATTGAAAAGTTGAAGTCAGCAAGAAAAGAGAACTGATTTCCTGATTCCCCTGACATGGAAATCTCGCGACAAAAAAAAGCAAGAGCGGAACACGTGCACCTGGTTCAGCTGATAACGAGGTCTATTAAGTTTTAGAAACAAACATCGAAAATTCGTAGAATCACAGCTATTTACCCTAATTGTTTATTAAGGTGAACACTTGGGCACTAGAGAAGTATACTTCCGGAGCACTATGAATATTATAGAGGCTGTGTCACACTTTCAGCGATTATTTTGAAGTAATTGTCGGTTAAAATAAGAAAATGCAGGAGACGAACTAAAATTACAATACATTGGTAAAAGTATCACACACAATTCTGTAATTTCTCAGGCGGGATTCTACATTAGCATGATACGATATCAGAGTCGTTCGAAGTTTCACCAATGAGCTGATCAAGCAGAGTGCATAAGAATATCCTGCATTTGATCCTGCGAGGCGACTATGTGGCTGGTCCAGTTAAGTCTGGAGTCAATGCTTACACCCAAAAAGCGTATGTCACTCACTGACTCAATGATGTTGTTATTATGGTTATTCGAGATTGCCTCACTGTTTCTGTCAAAGGAAAATTTCAACAACTGAGTTTTTTTAGCATTCAGCTTCGAATGATTACTTTCGAAGTATTGTTCAGAATTTTCAGATCATTCGAAGTTTTCATTTTGAGGTCCTCGGTATCATCTCCACTAATTATCACGTTCGTATCATCAGCAAATTGAACTTGTAAATCTGCAACAAGTATATATGATGTAGAGAAGGGGTCCAAGAATGGAGCCTTGTGGAACTCTTCTTTTTGTGGATAGCTTACTGGAAGTTAGCATACATCCGTTGTCATCTCTCATCGCCACATATTGTTTCCTATCAGAAAGATAGCTGTCTATGAGTTCTAGTGCCATTCCTCGAATCCCATAACTCCCGAGTTTCTTGGGAAGGATAGATTTGTCTACGCTGTCGAAGGCTTTGCTAAGGTCTAATGTCATTGCAACCACTGGCTTGTTCTCGTTTAGGGAATCAAGGACGGCACATATGGCCAGATATATCGCTCTTATAGTATTTCTTCCCTTTCTGAACCCATTTTGAGAATCAGACAATATTATTTTCTTTTCAAGAAAATTTAGTAATCTTATATAAATTATCTTTTCAAAAATTTTGCTAAAGTTGTTTGAAATTGCTATAGGCCTATAGTTATTTCTAACAGATCTATCTCCATTTTTGTGAATATCTGGAAAGATTCCTTCTCGTAAACTGATATTAACGATAAGACATAAGGGATCTGAAATGACATGTGCTATATGTTTTATCAATTCAACTGGAATTTCATCGATGTCTACGGCCGTTGTGTTTTTCAAGGACTTTATTGTATTGAAATTTTCCAGAGGTGTTGTAGGATTTATAAACATTACCCCACCATTCCTACTCCTGTCCTGCACTCTCAGTTTATAGTTTTTTTCCTTGTGTTATTTGTACATAGACAGATGTCTATGAAATACTTGTTAATTTCATTCAAAGATCCAAGATTGCTGACATAACTTTTTTGAGATCTTTAAGCAAGCATCTGTTTTGCGGACATTTATTTGTGCACTTGTTTATAACTTGCCAAGTTGGCCTTCCCTTATTACCTGCATTTTCAATGAACCGCCTATCAGACATCTTTTTGCCTCTTTGACTACTCTTTTTAAATACCAACAGTAAACATTGAAATGAGACTTCGATATAATTCCCTGACTTACCTGTTCACATAGATTTCGTTTAGTGTTGCATAACTTTCTGATTGCAGATGTGAGTTTTCCCAGAATAAATTAATACGCAACGTTTGGGTCTCTTTGGGCATAGAAATCTTCCCACCCTTGAGAGGCGAGAGTTTGTGAGAACTGTGTCATCTTGGGTATCGAATAAATTTTTTGTAATGAGGTTTGAGTTTGGATGATTCTTCCTTCAATTTTAACCTCAGAACTTGGGCATATTGATTAGAGAGCACGGTATTAATTACTTTCCCCATCAAATGCTCTATATCATTCAGGAATATATAATCTATCAATGATTGTGAGTTTATTGTTACGCGTGTTGGGTCGAAAATAGTTTGAACTAGGTTATTTTGGTGAATAATATCTATAAAGTTTGTTTGATCTCGAGAACTATCTAAAAGACATATATTGAAATCACCACATAGGACTATCCTGAACTTCCTAAAGTAATCATTTACTTTTTCTAGTATAGAGTTCAACTTTTCAAGAAATAAATTGACGTCACTAAGAGGAGACCGATATATGCATAAAATGATCAATTTATTTGCTTTGCTTACCGCACACTCACACTCCATGACAACATCTTGACAAAATTGATTTAGTTCGTTATATTCAATCAGATCTATGTCTTGCTTGGCGAAAATGCTGCACCCACCGTGCGATTTAGCTGTACGTGAATATGACGCTACTTGTTTGTAGCCTTGTATATTAACGAAGGGTCTTTCCGATTTTTTTTCACGGGTCTTCAGTAAAACAGAGGAACTTTGGCAGTTCCGCCAAGGTGTTGAAGAGAGGTTCAATTTCTGATGTTTAATTTTTTATAGGCATGATGTTCTTATGTAACAGGGTTGAACTTTCTCAAGACGGTGGCATTTGACTTTCACTATGTAAAACGAGGTCATTGACGAAAGGACTCCTCCTCACTTCCCTTCGCCGAAAAAACAGGGACTTTTTGACTGCAATATTTTCTGGCCATACTTCAGGCTTCAAAATTTCATCTAAGAGATAATAATCAAAGCCGACCTTATAAGATTTGTTTGGATTGGTGTTCGATTCATGTTTCTTCATTTTTCTTTATTCTCAGCAACATCAAAATTTCTTTTTGAAAATATGCCCTTTAAATGGTTTTGTAGCATACCAGCTTGAGACGAAGGATCTGCTCTGCCGACAAAAAACCAAGCCATTCTTTTTGCACCTTGAAATCCCTCCTCCTCTTACGCTGCTTTTCCTATTCCTTTTATTCGCTGGAACCTGTGAATTTGAGTTTGGAGCTATTGATTCCCTAGTATGAATATTTCGATCAACTTCTTCTGTTTTCTACAGTAATGAACCCTTCATTTTCCTTTACGCTTGTGGTGTTTCCACCATGATTGTTAGCATTGACACTGTTTTCTTGCTCAGCGATTTGAGCTGAATAGTTTCTGGTTACATACACCAAAGAAGATATATTTCTTTTATCAGACATTTGTTTTTGCGATACTTTATTGATGTATTTTCCAAGAGCTTCTTCTTGCCTATTGGTTTGCTGCTGTGATGAGAGTATACAGACTAGGTCTAGGTTCATCGAAGAAAATTATTTTTCAAGGGACAATATTCAACCTTCCGTAGAATGTTAAATATCCTCCCTTGAAGGAGCTAGTTTTCCGATCTACTCTTTATAATCACCGTTACCCGGGGCCACAGGGAAGTGGTACAAGGGAGGATATTTAACATTCTACGGAAGGTTGAATATTGTCCCTTGATAAATAATTTTCTTCCATGTGTCTACACATTGCGAAATCTCGCATATAGTAACTTTTTGTTTTGAGATGTTTAGGCCTAGGTTGCTCTCTTTGAGGTTTATCCTATCCGTTTTTAAAGCATTGTATTGCTGTTCCATTTCATTTTTCAATATGATATTCTCTTCCAATATCATTTGACATTTATTTTTCACACATTTTTTAATAAATCCCACCACTTCTGAGAATGAAATTTTTGAATGTGTTTCTTGCTCTTCTTCGAGGTTATTTTTTGATGATATTTTGTTTTGTATAGGGGAAGCCACCAAAGTACGTGACAGCTTCTCCAGCACAACTGGAATGCATATGCTGCAAAACCAGAACACATTTTCAGACTTTATGAGAGTGGTATGTACCACATCCTTTATCTTTGCACATTGCATATGCGCCTTTTATTGGCAATATCCGCAACCAATCGATATAGTACTCACTATAAAGTTTTGTTGGCAGATCAGGCATTCACCATCCTCTGCCATTTTCAATGAATTTCTTCAATTTCTCTAAGCAATACAAATCGGGTGGTGTATGACCCCCTTTAGAGTGTATCGACATGAGATAGCGACGTTTTTTGTCCACCGGTTCACCTGATATTTCGGATATGTATTGTTCAACAATGGTCTCTAAACAGGAACCGAGAATTCCGATTTCCCGAGAACTGAGTGATATTTTTCCGGGAACAAAATATGGACCTATTCCTTATTGCACATTTTGGTACACAACTTGTTTCAAAGAGATCTTTCAAAACCACCTATTTTCACTATTTCGTAGCGGAACGACCTGATACGTGTTCACACGTGTTTATATTATTGATAATACGGGGATAATAAGGGAAGCTTGACTGTGAAGAAAATGTCGCTCTGTACAGTGTCCCATTTTCGATGTTTTGGTACAGCAGCTATGTGAATATGTGCAAATAGATGAAAAAGGTCCCCCATCTACTTCCTCAATTTTTGTGGAAAATTCATCGATTGTGAAAATCGATCGCAGTTAACTTTTTTTGGATGCGATCTATACCTGATTTCTCAATTTTCCGGGATTTCGGCAGATGCCAATATCTCAGTAGCTATCTCTGTTAGGTGAAATCTATTTAGATACTCTAAGGGCATTTTTTTGAGTTGAATGCGGGGTCGTATTCAAAACTTTTTTGTTGAATGGCTTTCGAGTTATAATACAAACTTGAGTTTTATAATATAAACCATAAGTTACTTTAGATAAAATGGAACAGGGATTTTTTTCTCTTTCCAAATATATATAACATGCCGAACAAAGTTCCTCAAAAATGCGGATTTTTTCAGGAATGAGAATTCTTTGGACATTTTGTGGTTTCATCTCGCATCCTAAAAGTTTTCAATTCTTTAGAATTTTTTATAGCTAAATAACCCACCTATAATGAAAACGAAAGTTATTCATTAAACAATTTCAAAAGTTTCAACTCTTCTATATAATTATCGGGTTGTCTCTCTGATACTCTCGTTTCCATCCAGCTATCACCGAAAGACTGGTTCAAAAGGTCTGATATATTTCTTGTCTAGGTGGCGGCGCACCATCCTGGTGCAAATATACTGACCTTAGATCCAAGGGAATTTCATCCAAAAAAAACGACTCCATTCTCATTTGTTATGTCATAATAAAGTTTCTCAAGAAGATTTTTGTCAAAAATGACGAACGTCAAAAAATTCTCAAATAATTATTTTGAATCAGCAATGTGAACTGAATAATGAATTAATTTTGACTTTTATTGTTTCAAATATAGAATTGAAAACATTTGGCATGTTTTGAGTAAATTCGTATCAGCATAATTTATGAAACCACAGAATGTTCCGAAAATTTCCTATCTGGAAAAATTCACATTTTCGTGAAAATTTGTCAGACATGTTGTATATATTGCGAAAGGAAGAAGAGTACTCTTTAGATTTTAACCTACCTAATTTACTCATGTTCTACATCTAAAAAAACACAAGTTTATATTTTAATTCGAAAACTGTATTCTATCAAAAAAAGGGCAAAATGTATTCACCTAACTTTGATAGTAACCGAGATATTGGCATATGCAGGAATCTGGATTGACTCGACAACAAATAAAGATAGGATCTGCTTTCACGAAAATCATGAACCGTGATGGGGGGGGGGCTCATGTTTCTTTATTTACGCATAATTCTCGTTCGTTGTGTATAAACACACGAATTAAAAATTCTTAATCGTATAGACTATGGAAAGTAACCCAAGTTTCAAATTTGAGCGCAATATCTTGGATAATTAAAGATGATATTCACAAAAAAATATATTTCCGGATATATTTGCTAATTCTTCATATTTACAGAAGATCTATTTCCAGTTTCAAGAATGGACACTTAATCCGGATTAGCCTGTATAACTCATTTTACACGTTGTAAACCGGTATATAGTTGTGAATTATTGGACGAGTAAACACCAAAAAATCTATATTATCGATGTGTATAAAAATTTCCTTTCAAATTTCAGGTTGGTCAGGAAGTAAATTTCATTCCTCTAGCATATTTATGGCTCGTGCTGGGAGAATGTGCATTTTATTTTTCCATAGTGGGTCAAATTTATACGAATGTGGTAAGCATAAATGTATCAATCATATTGATCAAAATTATTCATTTACGAAAAAACTGGCACATTATAGCCAGTTTCAAAATGTCATTCAGTAATTCAATGTTTAAAATTTTCAATTTTCAGGCTGAATCATTTCTCGCCACATTGAACGAATGTAAATGGTATATATGGAACGCCAAAAATAGAAAAACATATCTCCTTTTTCTAATGTATGCTCAGCAAGACAAAATTCTTTCAGGCGGAGGCATTGTTCCAATAAACGTCACTTTTGCAATTTGGGTAATTTATCAATGTGAAACGTTCATTATCCCTCGTGCGACAAATATGCAGTTTCTCTTGAAAAATTTTCATTTTAGGATGTCGAGACATCTCGAAATACACTCTACCTTATCCTTTTTTTAAGTAGCTGAATATTTACACGAGGCATAACGAATGTTATTTATAAGCCCGTGAATGGTTTACTAACGTGAAGGTGATTTCCTAGATTCTTCATGGAAAAAATCTGGAGATGTAAAAATAGAAGTTATGGGTTGTACAGGTAGATGTCGCCTAGAGAAGCTTGATCATATTACATTAAACTATAAAGCGTTGCAACTGCATTTCATCAGTCGCCTTTTTTTTGTGAGAGTTTCTTCCTCATACAACCAATAGGACATATAATTATCAGCTACTCGACTCAAAATAATGCTAGCTATTATATCATTCGAAATATTCTTTGAAAATTAAGAAAATTATTTTAATACTCACGAAACTTTTTGATATTAATTTCAAATATTATCGATAAAAATGGCAGCTCAGCTATAAATGGAGGATTCTATGTCAGCTACCCTCTTAAATAGACAAAGAAAATGGAGGATAAAGTTATTTTATACCTCACTAGATATTAATGCTGTATTCATAACTTTGTTAAAATTATGAAAACAATAATAATTATAATTAGCCCCCCTCAAGGGGCTCAGAAACATTATTTCTAAGTACGGGCTTAGCGAACCCGAGGTGCCCTAGCTTAACCTGGCACTAGGTATAAAATGCAAAATATTCAATGATGTACAATCTACGGAATAAAGGGGTGAATCGACATTGTAACACCATAACCTCTTGTTGCGTTCAAGATTTAGGAAGAGGGTCTTGTTCGGAAAGTGAGTCACAGTCTCCCTCGGTTAGCGACTGAAGCAGGGTGATATCGAGTAGGGATACTGCAACACAAAACCAAATGGGAAACAACATCAATACCTCTCAACTGACTCTTGATGTTTCAACGGTGGCGTAAGCCATAATGCCTACGAGAGCCGGACTCCCTAGGAAACGCATGAAGGGGACCCCAAAAATTAATTCCTTCATTATGCGTTCCTATTACAAGATTGCAATCTTGAAATCGGAAATGACAGCATACAGATACGCGTTACATCTTGCGTTCGTAGAAAAATATCCGGAATTGCAGCACATATCCGAGCAGAGAATTTCAGATCAACGAAGAACAATCGTTAAAAATAGGCTACTTACTTCAGAAACGCTGCAAAGCATACGAGAAGAGAAGAGAGAAATAATGGAACTCAGAAGCGAAGATGATACTCATAACGGTATACCTGTCGGAGTAAATGAAAGTGTTACAGATAACAGCGAAGCCACGGAAACCAATATTAACATAGAACGTCCTCCTGAGTCGAATCAGCAGAACGAATGTATGTATTTAGCAAGATCAGAATTCAACAGAGCAGTAACTGAATTCAGTGGTAGTAACCCAACTAAACGACCTAAACTGCCCAAACTTAAGACGAACAAGAACACCAATATCATCCTAGTAAGCATAAACTTAGTGTTTGAATAATACACTGACCAGAACACCTTGGAGAAGATTAACAGTTTGATATACTGTGGAGCGGTAGCGCTTCTTCGACTACACAAACAGCAAGTCTCCACAACTCTGATTCGAGCCGAGCTATAAAGTTTCAGAAAACCACCATGGCAAAAACGACTGGAGAAGGATATTGATAATATTAGAGCTGAAATCGGTCGCCTCACAAAATTCCTTAGAAACGAAAAACCCTCAAGATGCTTGAAATCACATATAGGCAAAATTCATTGAAAAATTGGTACGAACACAAAACACCCTGATCACAAACAACACATCGACGAGCATATGAGCACTTTGACAGAAACTCCAAGCAAAAGCAAAGAGACTCTCAAGATTCATCCAGTGTACTGAAAGGAAACACCAAAACCAAAGGTTCCTCCAAAGCGCGGCCAATTTTCATAAGGGAAATAACAAAACTGCGAACAACAATAACAGAGAAATACCTAACCCAGTGTTTGACCGATTATTGGTTATCATTATGGTATAACCCCAAAGAACATAAAGATGCTGAATGAATTACGAATGAAAAACATCGCCTAGATATCAAACATATGGACTTCGAAGGGATAACGGAGGCAGAAATCGCAACAGTAGTTGGGCAGTTAGCGTTTGAAGCACTATTTTTGAGAAAGGATTGTTGAGGTGAGAGACCGTGTTTATTGAGTAGTTGCAGTCTCAGCCAATAAATTGGTTTTTTGGTTTCAAAACATAGACCAGCTGTGGATATGGAGGCTCCGAGGCACAAGCGTATGGCGGTTTCTTGAACAGTGCTAGGTGATTTTAACAGAGCTTAGTTTACAGAGTATATTGTACTTTTATAATCGAGCTTAGATTTAATGAGAGATTTGGATATAGTATAGCGAGCTGTCTCGCCCTAGTTTCAGTTTGACAAAGATTTTGGGATATTTAGTCGTTCCATGCAGCTTGATTTCAACTCTTTGATGTGTTTCTCAGGCCAATCTGTAATCAAAGGTAAGCCCAAGAATTTTGTGATGTTTAACTTATCCCAATGTGATTCCACTAAAGTGATAGATGTCTAGGGGGTCTGTTTATCTGAATAGTACTTTTGTCCTGTTAGCGGAAAAGCAAAAATCAGTTTTTTCAGCCCATGTTTCCTGTTTGTATATTCTTTCCTGTAGTAAGTTAACTGGTGTACTGAAATTTCTGCCGTCGTAGTATATGAGGTCATTGGCGTATATTACATGATTTACTGGGTAATGAATTATGTTCCAGTTTATTTCAGTAATCATCAGTATCAAAAGCGTTGAACTAATTACAGACCCTAGAGGCCATTTAGTTGGGGTTGGTTATCGAATATTGATTCATTTGCAATAACTGTGAACATTCTTTCTATGATGTAGTTTTACAGGAGTGAAAACAAATTGACAGTAAGATGTTTTTTTGTATTCAAAATGACAGATTGTAAAGTTATGTCAACTGCACTGTTTACTTTGCAGATAACGTCAGGAAGTTCACGATTATTTATTAGATTGTTAGTAATCTCTTTTTGTGAGTATATCAAAATGTCGATTGTACTATGGTTTATCAGAAACCAAATTGTTGTGCTCAATAAATTGTTTTATTCCAGATTTCACGTGAGTTATTCATTGACTATTTTTTCTAACAGCTTACTCAAAGTGCCAAATGAATTCGGATTTGTAGCAGGTTTGTCTTTTTTAATAGGCAAGACTGATGACTGCGTGCAATTAATGGCTGACTGCTATGATAATTGTATTGTCGTTCATATATCGTTTAAATATCGAAAAGAGATTTTTCCAAAAAATAAATGGAATGTCGTCTGGTCCGGTCGCAGAATTTGGAAAGGTCTGATGGCGTTGTTCAGTCCGAGTTGGATGAGAGGAAGGTTGATAGTTTCAGTAGAGGAGAGATTGTTCGATCTTGGTCATGGCTTGGGGTGATATTGTTTTTATTTGATTTGTTTTCTGCTGTTCGTCGCTATGATCTTGATTGTTTTATATGATGTTTCCATTTTTTTCGAAGTCAAGAATTGCAATGTTGGAGGGCGCACCATTCATTCTTCTTATTTTCTTCCAAAAATCGGTTGGGATGATATAATTACTAATAGATGGGACATATATTTGCCAGGGCACAATCTTACTTTGTTTAATCACTCTTTGCACCTGAGCTTTCAATCTCTTTAAATGAATCAGATTTTAGAAGGTCTGGTAGACCGTATCTATTGAGAGGTTTTATGCAATTTTCAACGGCCGTTTTGCAGTCGTCGTTCCACCAGGGAACGATTTTCTTCTGTTGATTGCAGTTTTCATTTGTTTTTCTCGGCGGCAGTTATGATACATTTGCCGAAGATTCTCGCTGCCTCATTCAAACCACTACCCGGAAATATGATATTCGTTATGTGATTGTAGACTTTTCAAGAAAAATTGGACCATCCTACTTCATTTATGCGCCATTTGCTCAGTTAGTTGTTGTAGGTATTTTTATAAATTAACAGCTATTGTGAAGAATATGGAGCGTTTGCCATGTATGTAGCAATACACATCAAGTTTCGCAAAAGCTGTAGTCTATTACTGAAAATGAGCCGTAAGATATATTGAAATGGGTACTTGAATTGAAGTTGAGCATGTATAGGCCAGAGTCGTTAATCACTTTCTCTATAATTCGTGCTCTGCCAAATGTTATTTCAGAGCTCCACATTATGTTTTGTGCGTTGATATATCCTGCGATTATGAAGGGGTGAGGTTAGTTTGTTGATGAGTTACAAGAACTCAGCTGATTCTAGTTTATAGATGGATAGCTTGTAGATATTGCAAATTTTTTATTTCGAAGAATCCCAGAGTAAGAAATTTGTTTCTAGGTTCATAGTGATAGGGGTTACTAGCGAAAACATGTTTATTTTTACAAATATTGACGCGCCTCCTCTGTTGTGTACACATTGCGTTCGGAAATGGTGATCTCCTTCATAACTTTTCAATTATGGTTCATGTGATTGGGTGAAATAAGTTTCTTGTTAAAATTTTCAAACAATCCGATTCAATTTCATTCTTTTTGAAGTTACAGAATCTTAATAGTTTTCAAACTATATTTCCAAGAATGATCGTCTGCTGATGAGAATACAGGGGGGACACTTGTCAGTCAGAATACATCACTGCTAAAATAATACAAGCGCTTCAGCGGTAACCCTTCAGCTGGTGATATTTCCACTGTTACAAATATAGCTGAAAATTGTTTTCATAATTTTAAAAACTTATGATACACTATAAAAATTTAGCTTAACTTAAAATTCTTTACCCTTCTATAAAGATAGTGGAACAGACTGTTTTTATGGAGGGTACTTCTTTAAGTTGACGTCAAAATACTCAATTAGTATTAAAATGGCCTTTTTATTTGATATGATTCCAGTTTATTATAGTAGGTTGCACTCATGCAAATGACGGAAGCTCGGTTTGTATAATAATGAGATTCAAAATAATCGAGAGGCATGAAAACATTAGTAAAAATGCAACGCCGTATCTCAGACTAATATCTAGGAAAACGATGATAATAGTCAGTATACCTGAAGAAAAACAAATATAAGTTGACCATTCATCATAAATTTAGCAAGAGATCTGTAGTTTCATTCATACAAGCTATTCAACTGTAAGGTCACCAAGTATTTATTATGTTCTATAATAAAAGAAAGTGTTCAACTCAATTGGGGGGATTAAAATCTGGAGACAAAGTTGCATTGAAAATCGAATTCTTCCTTGAGGAAGAATGTATGGAAGAATCCATACAAAAACAGAGCTTATATAACGCACAAAATCCAAGTATTATGTTGTGAAAAAATATTTGAAAGAAGTTTGTTAGCACAACCTATGTACTTATGGGTGAAAATGTGTGCAGCACCATATGCTGAAAACGTATTTCCTGAAAATAACTTTTCCCATTAAGATGGCCCTTGATGATGAAAGGACCAACAACATGGTTCCCATAAATTCCCGCCCAAACGTTCAATTTTTCTGGCGTTTTTGTGTGAGCCTCTGTGAACCTAGGAAGATTCAGAGTATTCCAATTTTGAGATTTCTCTTATAATCCAGAAAAAAATGAGTCTTTATTAAATGGAAACTTTTGGAACCTGATCTTTTCTCAAATATTACCATTTCTTATGATTATTTAGTACTGTAATATGTTTGGGTGTCACTCTTTTTCACTATTTGTGAAAAATGAGAGAAAGTTCATGCAATTTGTTTCTGTTCGAAGTTTCAAGAAACAGGCAGAAGGTTGTCTTTTTTTCATTCCCATCCTTTCACCAGAATACCACCAAGTTATTACAAATCAATTGAGATGAACATTTTTAAAAGCAATAATTATAACAACAGGCACCCTATGAAATGAAAAGCCAACCTGAAATTAACGCAATAATCGTTCAGTGAATTTGATTACTGTTCCAATGAGATGCAACTCGACTTATTTTTGCCCATTTGGTTTTCCAGCCAAATATACTCAAGGAGAGGTCCAAATTGACATTTGGAAATCTCTTCTTGATGCGAACTCGAATCTATTCTGATATTTTACCGAAAAAAAAATTATAAGTGTCTTGTGAAGTCAGTTTAATGATTGGTAAGTGTATCTGAGACCAAATTAAAAAACTTCAAATGGCGATAGTTCATAGACAAACTAGAAAGTATAAACAGTAGCTAGCATGGGAATATGACAAGTTGTATGTTCTTAACTTTATTGAAAATTAGAACATCTAGCTTAATCCATAATACACACGAAAGAGTCGTAAATGGTTTTGCGAAAGGTTTGCCTGTGCTTTCTGTACGTCTTAACGAGGGCATTACCGTGTCCCCAAAGATAACTCGAAAATTTGTTGCTATTATTTTTGGAACTTGCCATAATTTATTTTTTTCAGGTGGGCCAAAGAACAGTTTCAGCCTTGACTTTCTTCAGAGCTGTTGAGATGAAACATAAAGTATAATAATTCTGTAAAATGTTTTAGTAAATTTTCAATCTCAAATTTACTGTAGCTACAACTAGGTTTCTATTAATGAATTATATGGTTGACGTCATTTATTCCCTTTGACATTCGATACTTAAAATATATGTCGTCTGAAAATTTGTGTGGTCAGAATGTGAAAGTTTAACTAAGTTCTGCATCAAATAATCAAAAGTCTCAACAATATATATAGCTGCCTAAATTTTGTTCATGGTCATTGTCCATTGCGGATCAAACGACACAGCGTGCAATATGCAAATTAATTCTCTTTCAAATATCCATTAACCTTGTATTTATAAAACGTTAGCATTTTGTTGGAGTGATTACACTGGTCAACTTCTGCGAACATGGATAGAGAAATTTAAATACACAGGTCTTTGAAGATTCTCGGATTGTTTTGGACTTTCAAATTAAACTTTCAACATTTCGAACCCTTATTTGGATATCGTACCTGAAGTGGATCAGGTCAAGAGAAGTGGAAAGATATTTTATAGTATGTCTTCCAATGTTTCGTTCGTTGTTCGAAATATACATTAACATAATTTAGAGTGTAAAAGCTTAAGTATATCTAAAAATGACATAACTTCTCAAAACCAACATGAAAATAAAGTTAATTTTATTTAAAAAACACTTACAGACAAAATTATTCAACATTTCTTAAATTAAAATGATTGAATACTACCTCCAGGTGTAGTATGATACCCTTCGACTATGTGAATTTCCACCTATCCACAGATCTCCATTAATTGTATTTTTCATTAATCGCCAATACAGTTTCTGGTAAATGTAATGTCTTGAGCTGTTTCAAGCAAGTACCAATTACAACCTACAATATATAAAATATATTCAATTCAGATTCTAAGCATTCTTTTGAAAATCTTGAAACAAAATCAAGTTCACAAATCATTTAAATATTCTAAAGTATTAGAAAATAAAGCTCACTTTGTCTCCCGAACTAGCAATGGAAGAAATTGAGTCGCATTGAAGAGTTTCTAACAAATTTCTAGTAAGTATATTGTACATGTAAATGGTCTGTGAAGTGCAGGCTAATAGTATGTTTCCTTCACTTTCAATTATAGAAATACGTTTGTCAGTAGGTACTACAATTTTAGCGATATATTGGCCGTCCTAAAAAGAAGAAATACTATATCACTCGGTAGTAAGATTAGAATAATAATTAACTAAATTAAAATAAAAATATATAAAAATCTAACTAATCTAACCTATGACAGAGTGCAAATACTACATGCGAAGAAACTAAAAAGTGGACCTTTTTCATCCTACGAGCGATATTCTGCTTTGAGTACCGGAAACAAAATAGACTATACAAACTACAGAACTATGCCTGTTCCAAGGCTTTTCTATGAGACAATCCTCTTTTATTTTTGACTGTCGATTCATCTTTTTGAAGGATAACACCGAGGCCCTAGCCTCTAGTTCGGAGATCGAATACCCTAAAAAAATCAGACTGGCTCACGATACATCCCGCTTCTGCATGAAATGTGCTGCACTATCTTGAAATAGAACAGCTTCTCTAGTACCATATCTAATGAGAATATCGACGAAGAGGATAACACTTAAGGATATACCTAAACCCCAAATGTATAATAAATTCTAAGGGTCGCAGTGTAATGGTTGAGTCAAACCCATCTATTACCATAGCCGTATACGACACATTATATTTTTCAAACGACTGTCAAAATTTTTTCGCAAATTTTTCTTTAATTTAAACAAGTTCCACGAAGAAATAATATATGGGCGATGTCAACCCAAATTATTGGGTCCATAATGATTCTAAAACATCTATAGATCATAATCGGCATCACTTGGCTGACTGAACCTGGCCATCGGGGCTCTCTCGGTCAAACAGAGAAGGAATTTGAGGAAAGTTATGTATTTTTTTATTATCTCCTTAGCCCTTTTATGACCTTGCTTGCTATGTAAAATCTTTTCTTAGATTTGTTTAGACATATAAGAAGTATGATTGTTGAAATATTCATCTGCTGGTTTTCTTTTTCTATTGTTACAGATTCCTGTCCCAAACCCTTGTCTTCGTTTGGAAATCATGGAATGCAAGAGAGAATGAAGCGGCTAAGAAGAAAAACCTTTGGTACTCTTTATGTGCACACGACACAACACAACATGAACAGACAAGCTATTGCTAGTGCAATACCGACAGGAAAACGAGTTTTTTTCCCAGGTTTTTCACTCGTTTATTGAATCATATGCAAGATAGTATGGTTCCCCTGTTACATTTCCTAAGCTCACACTTGTGTTTTTTCTGACACACACTAAAATTATAGATATAGGCATTTATTGTAAATTCAATTATGAGCTGAAACTCCCTTCTTTACGAAGATGAATAAATAGTTGGTTTGAAGGAAGCTGACATGACATTACTATTACATATATTACCATCCATTTAATAATGCTATAGAAATCCATCCTAGGTCAGAAGCTACCGTTGATTTTTGAATCAATGAAGGTATCAGGTGTTTTTTGATACAATGGAACAGTCAGTCAGTAATGCAAACAGAGAGGCATGAGAAGTAATAATCATGAGTGCATTTCACGGCAATAACGATATGAATATGAATAGACGAATGCAATAAATAATGACTTTTAATAACAAGTTAAAAACCGATTAAGAAGTGTTTAACCGTCTTCAAACAAAATGTACGATAGTTTCTACGTCTAGTCGTTTCTTAATACTACTTGGAAAATACTATATACTATGGATCAAACAATTGAAACATCTTTCGGGAAAAACTGCTCCGAAACAACTCAAAACATCACTAACACTACGATTTTTTGAGATACAAGAGAGATAATCGTCAAACTAAAAGAAAAAAGGCAACACAGTCACGGGAGATTTTTGCAACTAATGGAAACGGAGAAAGAAATTGAAACCGATAAGGACACTTCTCGTTAAAACGGTGCAGTTTCATCACAACTGAGCATTGAGCACACATCCAGAATTTTCGAGGCTAAATTGCTCGACGAGCTGTCGCACAATATACCTTACTTTTTTCGAATGAAATATTTTCGAGAAAATTTGCCGACTATTTGTATCTGCCTCTGATATACTACGACTGTCTGCTTTGCTCGACTTGGCACGGACATACTAAATATAGAATTATGAAGAAAGAGATCTGTTTATAGCAAGTGTATCGAGAATAATAGAAAGTGCATTAAGGTTGACCATAGTTGGAATACCATCGCCCTTCACAAAAAAAAACTGAAAATTAAAATTGAAATGAAAAACAATTAACCATACTTTAAAAACGATAGTATTTTTGCAATAAGAAACAGAAAATTTTCACTTACACAAAAATTATATATCATTATTTCCTGGTTCAAAGAGAAAAAAAGTGAAGTATTCCTCACAAGCAGACATCCCACATTTTGGACATTTTCTATAATAGTTCTGATATGTAAAGTTGACATTGCATCTCGAACGTGAATTTGACTGTATCCACTTTCGTTTGTTAATAACATTAAAAGAATTCGTCTAGGCCCTTCTCTAGTTATTCTCAAATCTTTTATGCCCATTTCAGAGACACGATCTTCGAACTCAATTTTTTCTGACTGAAAAAAATATAATTTGTAATCCCCTTTTATCAACAATCTTAAGATAGCAGTACACTCTCGCCTCTGCACTAAGGATTAAGGAATGTACGACCTGTACAGGAGTGTTAGAAGACATTCGTTAAGTGTCTCCGCTCATTTCGTTAGGGCCTAGGATCATTGATTCGAACCCCAACACTGCAATATTTTAGAACGATGACAAACCAATAAGATTGAAGACAATTGTTTTGGGTTCGCCTAACCCAATGGCGAGAGTGTATTGCCGGTGTTGAGAATTAACCAGGCAAAAATTTCTATCGCAGGTTGCTATTCATAACCTTTTGTTATTTGTTTTGATACTTTTAACCTTGAAACCATAAAATCTAAACTACAGTATAAAATAACACATACATAAATGTCAGAATATCTTTTTCGATAATTAATGTTTTGAAACTTTGAATTCCTCGAATTGAAAATGTATTCCTTCAGAAAAAGAGGAGCTGCTAGAAAATACTATCGAAGGTTTTGGAAGACTCAGAGAGACACTTGAGCCAAAACATGTACGACAACATACAAAATCAGAACATTAATGCCAGTTTTGAAGATAATCCTTCGATAAATATTCGACGTATTGCAAGTTAGTTAGTTGCAAATGCCCCGAAGTGTCGAGTGACGTGTTTTGAAAACTAGACCCTTATCATCGACAGGGAGTGTAGGCATTGAATGCAGGGGAGGAGCAACATCGACTCACACATATACATTATATGTTAGATTTCCATAATGATCATTTATAAGCTCTGTAGAATACGAATTAAAATTTTCTACAGAACACATTGTTCAATTTAATTCATGAATTTCTGATAAATTTTATTCAGAATATCTATTATCAACATGACGGAACACCTCCACATTAAGGATGACTAGTTGTTGAATGCCTGAATATTTTTCAAACAAGAAGGTCCAATAGCTTGCCTACCATGATCACCGGATCACAACTCGTTTGACTTGTATATGTGGGGATACATGAAAAAACTCGTCTACAGTATAAAAATAACAAATTACGAGCAGTTACAAGGACGGATAAACAATGCCGCCGAAAAAATTAGAAATGATAATGTCCATCATACTGATCTGATGCCACTTCTTCGTAGATATGAGCTATGCATTCAAATTGGAGACGGTCATTTTGAGTAACTCTTATAACGATTAATAAGATTCTATTTTTATTCTCTTCAATAAATTTTCATAACTTCGAAACGTAATGTCAATATAAAATTATTTCTCGACCTCTTTGATAGAAATAGTTATAAGTAATTTTTTTATTATCACCACAGAACCGCTACTGCATATTCAGTGTTATTCTCTAGCAACTTGTCGTGCGTTTCTATCGCAAAAACCATTGACATATATTATATTTGCATGTTGCGCATTAACGCAGGAATGCATTTTCAATTCGAAAAATTTAAACTTTCAAAACAATAATTATCTATCGAAGTAGATATTCTGAGAAGAATGTAACAAAAGTAACTCAAAGTTCTTGATGATTATTTTACTATGGTTATGAATGACACCTGTACAACATGTATTGCATTCCATCTATTCCACCACACAATCGTTCTCACATGTTGAAAATTATAATTTCAGGACGCGTAAGAATCAAATTTTGAAACTGAATTTAAAAAGATTCGGACTTAGAATTTCTTCAGGAACCACCTCTCAAAGTTTATCATAGATCTCGGGGGACACCTGTATAAATGCCGAAAAATACTCATTTCTAGTTTCAAAATGAAATGCCCACCAGTATATCCGAAAACAAAATAAAGTGAATACAACTTACCAAGAAAACTTCCTCCGTTTTTATGAAAATTATAAGAAGTGTTCACTTTCGAATTGTAGAATTTCAACCTACACTCGCATTGATCAGAAAGATCGAGCATTCTCATGTAAATCAGTTTTTTACTTGAGAACGGCTGATTTCGAAAAAAAATGGAAGGTACCAAAAGTTTTGAAGGTTATTCTAATTAGATCATGAGTTATTAAAAGAGCTAGTAGTGCAACATACTATGATTTTGATCATTGATCATTGGTCAGATCTGAAATTGGTGAGTGGATTACTTAAAAACTTCATAAGCCATTAAGAAAATAGTGAAAAATATCAAAGCTTTGAAACCCTATCTCTCGTGAACTGTTTTGGCCATACAGTTATGTGGATAAATCTCTAATTCCACAGCTGAATAATCATATTCCTACAGAAATTGATGAAATTAGTGTATGACGTATGAGCTACTACTTGAAAATATTCTTTTTGTGTGGTTACTGAATGCGTACTCGTAGTGAATATTTAAATTACGTCTAAAATTTTCATTAAATGCTTGATATAAACAGGATGAGTCATACACATCATGTTACAGAAAACACTCCTCTTTCACAACCTCCAATTCCCTGAAATTTTTAGTCTGCCTTTGGAGTTTGATTAGGTTATATAATTACCTGACAATTGAATCGAGTTAGATATCCACTGCATCCGCCTATAAAAAGATGAATTCCATCTTTTTGAATTACTTGTATACCATCCTCTAATCTGAATTTTCTTCTATTTACATACAATTTACTTTTTTTGTAATCAAGCATATTCAATTCAGCTTCTGAAGATGTTCCTGTGTACACCCAACATTTTGATTTTGAGAATGCACTTTCTAAACAAGTAATAGCACTAGAACTTATTCGAATAATCTTCATGTTTTCTTGATCATTAAAGTGGAATATTTGTATTATACCTTGGTCAGTGCCTATAAGGATGAGTTTTTCTTCATTCACGATCTAGAACCCAGGAAGAAAGGTGGTGTTAATTTAGTCAACTTTATCGTATTTTATGAATACACAATGAATGAAATGTTAAATAAATAATTATTATTTTTGTCACTTTCATCATTCATTTATTAAAACTGTAGGACAAGTCTGTTCATAATCAAATAAAGTAATGATAAAAGATTTGAGATTTGAAAATTAAGTTTTGATTAGGTGGTCATAAATTTTATTTACTAATAAACGCCAAAATAAATCTCCAAATCCGCAGAGAGTCAAATCATATTTGCAATATTCAAAGATTAAATAATTTTGGAACTTTACTTAAATAAAGACCACTCATTTATAAGATGTATAATTAATGATATTGTTTATGGACTCATTTTATAGAAAAGCATTTCAATAGAAATTAGAAGATACACTTTTGTCTGGATTCCACAATGTTTATTTTTGATACGCACCACTGGTTTCAACAGTTAGATCATTTTTCAGTGTCTAGAGCTAACAGTTGTGAGAAAGAATGTGCTAACTATACTTTTTTGAATGTTGAATAGTGGAGAGTGTTCTTTATTCTAGTTGACTATTGAAAACGGTAGATTTTTGGTTTTTTTAAATTTTTTCAATATCCAAACTTTCCAACAGATTAATTGCCATCCCTTTATTGCATTTGTGGATAATTTTGAATTATCTGATGTAATTATGTGATTTGTAGATTTAATATGTTCAAAAACTAAGAATTTGTTTGAAGAGAGATGTTCTTTGAATCTCGATTCAAAATTTCGACCTGATTGTCCTACGTAAGCTATTGGGCATTCATTGCATTCAATTCTGTATATTCTAGAATGTTTGAATTTATTATTTTTTTGTTTGGCATTGAATAGTAATTTGCTTATGTTGGGACCACTGGAGAAGCATATTGTTAAATTAAATTTGGAAAGATAATTGGTGATGTTGTTTGAGAGGGCGCCAATGTAAGTTAGACATGCGTATTTTTCTGGTTTTTCTATAATAGAATATAGTAATTGAGAAATTTGATTTTGATTTTTGCGTTTAATAATACTATTCATGTAGGAGATAGGATTAGTATTTTTTATGCAATTTTCTTAATGATATTGATTTCAGTATTGAAGTCAGTTATGGATAGGGAAATGGAAAAGGATCTATGAATCATTGAATTATGAGTGGTAATTTATGTGTAATGTGATTAAAAGAATCCATTAGAATTCTTGAGTCTGTAAATGTTTCTTTTCTATATATGTTGTAGGTGAGATTATTATGGAGTTTAGTGATGGTTATGTCATGGGAATGCATTGCATTGTTGCGATTAATTTCAGCAGGAAAGGTTATTTTATTATGCATTTTATTTACAAAATGTAAATCTGATCTTGATTCGTCTGTTTGAATCTTGAAAACCTACAAGAATATCATCAACTTATTTGTTCCAAAAATAATATGTTTTTGTGCTAACTTATTATTCATTATAAATTTTTCAAGATTGTTCATAGAAATACCTGCTAATAAGGGGCCAATTGTGGATCCCATGAAGAACCCTAAGTTTTCTTCGAAAAGTCTGATACAATTAATTGGAAATAATTTTGTAATAAATATTATACATAGTTTATCTATCAGGCCTAAAGAATTTAAAATGGTGCATTGCGGATGAAAGTTGGTGAGTTGGTTATTGAATATACAGCCGTAAACAATTGAGAAGGGTCATACTTCAATTGTGAAGTAAATATGAGAGCTGGATATTTTTCATCGTGCGAGCGAATGTTGTTGTAATATGTCTCTTTCCAAAGTTTTTTTGCGACCATCTAGAAATACCAAGAGGTTAGGTTAGTTTCAAAATATTGTGAATATTTTCATCAATCCAATTGATGAGAATTGTATATTGCCCAAATATTGAAATGGAAATCGTTCATTTATTGAAGTACATGTTTGGTCATAATCATAACCATACTTTATTTAGATGAAGATTCACCTTCATTTTGACTACCTACAGTGGAAAGAGAATATTAGAAATACTTCAAATGTCAGATACATAAATGACAACAATGTGGACTAGTTATCCTCATGGGTGCTACTAAACTCAACCTCATTTTACGTTATTAAAATAAATTCATACAGAGAACAAAATAACAGAAAATATTTACAATACAGTGTATTGCATTGTATAGGGTATCCCAAATTGCATGATTCTGACGGTTTCACCCATTTCTAGAGTTAACGAAAAACCATTCTTGATATATTTTACTAGTTCAATGAGTACATTTTTGTCGTTCCTTATTCGAAAGGGATTTCGATGGAGAACTTAACCCTGGATTTGCGCATTCCTAAATCCTCCTTCGCCGCCATTTTGGATTTTTTTGAATCACTCATATCACGGTTCCGATTCATCCTACAATGATTGGCCGACAGTTGTTGGACTCGTCTGAATTTAGTCTTGAATGCATCACTTATGAAGGTCAACCGTCTGATGTACTGAAGAAAATGTTTAAGGGTTTGAAATTTTAATGATTTTACAAAAAATGTTTTGCTTTATTTCGTTGCGCGGCGCTTTTTTTCCACTGCATTTAAGATCCCTTGTTAAGAAGGGGTAGACACAATTACGAGTTTTTAAAAAATCAAGTGGATTCTTCGCCCGTCAATCCACGCTCCACGTTGCCATGTTAATCCACCAAATATTTTGGGTACATTTTTTCTTGCGCTGGTTATTCGAAAAATTCATTGATGAATATCTTATACCTGGAGATGCGCCTTCTCAAACTCAAAAACGTTTCATAACAAAGACCTTGAGCTGTTCTAGAAAGAAACTGCACGCGAAAAAACGAGCGAAGCGTTGTTGTTTGTGTTAAAATTGCGAATAGTAGGCGACATTGAGCGTAAATTGGCTGACGAGAAATCAACTTAAAGAGTAGATTTTGTCAATATTAAAAATTGAATCTACTTGAAATGTTTCACATTAAAGAATCTAAGATTAACTGTAAGAAGTTACACGCAGAAAAAACGAGTAAAAAAGCTGTAAAAAGAGCGACGCGAGTAATAAACTCAAAAGTAAAACGTGAAAAACATGGCAACTTCAACCGTGAATTAGCGTGGATCCACTTACATAGTTGATATTTTTTTAAAACATTCAAAATGGAATGTACCTGAAGAAACGTTTTATAACAAGGAGTCTTAGATCCAGAGTGAAGAGCAATGGAAGTGGGCAGAAAATTTCTCATCTAACCCTTAAATCTTTTCAGTGTATTAGGTGGATGAACCTAGTACGTAATGAATTGAAGAGCCAGTTCAGACGGATCCAATGACTCCCGGCCGATAACTGTAGGAAGAATAGAACGTGAGATATGAGCGATTAAAAAAATTCCAAATGGCAACGCAGGGGTGATTTTGGGAATGTGCATTCCAAAGTTACTGGACTATACCATCTTTAGGGGTACAGGCAGAAATTGACATTTAACGGATTCATTCATAAAATAATTTTTACCTGGAAAATTCTCCAGATATGACAAAACTTTCTTTTTTCAAATGAGAACCAAAAATAGAAAATTTAAAAATTTAGCTATTCTAAAATGACGAAGATGAAGTGAAATATATTTTATTTTCCACAATTTTATTTAACTAATACTTCCGGTTTCGACCGTCAAGTCATTTTCAAGTGGTCAACTACAGGAAATGAACTTACTTATATAGATACTTGCCTAATTTAATATTATACTTGGATTTTACAAAGTTTATTGATTTGAATGTTTGGAAATCAATAAACTTTGTAAAACCCAAGTGAAATCACCCTTAATATCCAGCTAGACATTAATACCTCTCCATTTTCAAAGTAAATAAATTATTTCATGAATAGCATTCTGTTCGTCTTGAAAAAGATGGAGTAGAAAATTTCTAGCGTCTTGAAAAATTTTCAAAAACAGAAGGATTTTGCCATATTTTTTCAAAAACCGTTAAATGGCATTTTTGCCGATATCTAGAAATGGTATAGTGTAATACCTTTAGAATGCGCATTCCCAAAACCACCCTTGCGTTGCCATTTCGATTTTTTTAATCGCTCATAACTCACGTTCTATTATTTCTACAGTGATCGGCCGGAAATCGTAGGAGTCGTCTGAACTTGTTCTTCAATTCATTACGTGTTAGGTTCAACCACCCAATGCACTGAAAAGATATTTTTAGGGTTCGAAATTTTCTGCCCACTCTCATTATTTTTCACTTTTCAAACGGATCTAAGACTCCTTGTTATGAAACGTTTCTTCAGGTACATTATTCCATTTCGAATGTTTCAAAAAATATCAACTTTGTAAGTGGATCCAATCTAAATATAGTGGATCTAACCTAACCCATATTACTTTTGAGTTTATTACGCGCGACGCGCTTTTTACAGCTTTTTTTACTCGTTTTTCCCGCGTGTAACTTTTTCTATCGCATCTGAGATTCCTTATTGTGAAACATTATTTCTAGTAGATTCAAGTTTTAGTATTAAAAAAAATCCATTCTCTAAGTTAATTTGTCATTAGCCAATTTACGATCAATTACCATTTGTAAGTTTAACATACGCGACACTCATTTTTTCGGATGCAGTTTCTTTCTTGAACATCTAACAGTCTTTGTTATGAAATGTTTTTAGGTTTGCGAATGCTCATGTCTAGGGATAAGGTATTTATGCATTTTTAAATAACCAACCATTGTAGGATTAATCGAAAGCGAGATATGGGCGGTAAAATAAAATCCAAAATGGCGGCGAAGGAGGATTTAGGAATGAGGAAATCAGGGTTAACGTCTCCATCGAAAACCCTTTCGAATAAGGAACGAAAAAAAATGTACTCATTAAACTAGTAAAATATATCAAAAAAACGTTTCAATTACTCTGCATTTTTGGGAAAACGCGCTCTTAACACCACAAATGGTTTTTCGTTAACTCTAGAAATGGGTGAAACCAACAGAATCGAGCAATTGAGATACCTTAAACAAAGAAATACAGTGATTTGTACATATTTTCTGTAATTTTATTCGAGTATGAAATAATTTAATAACGTAAAATATGGTTAAGTTTAGTGGCATTCATAAGAATAACCAGTCCACATTGTCGTCATTTACCCATCTGACATTTGAAGTATTTCTGATACTCTCTTTCCAATGTAGGTAGTCAAAGTAAAGGTGAATCTTCATCTACATAAGGCATGGTTATGATGATGCCCAAACATGTTCTTTGAAGAATTGAACGGTTTCCATTTCAATATTAGACAATATACAAACCTTAACAATTGGATTGATGAAAATATTCACAATAATTTGAAACTAACCTTACCTTTTATTATTTCTAAATGAACGTAAAGAAACTCTGAAAAGACAAAAGTATTACAATACGTGCTCACAGGATGAAAAATATCCAATTGTTTTCATATTTACTTCACAATTGAAGTATGTTCTTGACCGAAGGAATGGATCCAAAATGTAAAATCAAAATAGATTTTATAATAAGTAGCACAAAATAAAACTAATAGGATACCTTAAGCTTTCTCCATTTTTTATACTATATTTTCACTTTTCACAAATTTTACTGGCTAAAATGCTTGTATCAGCTATCTTCAAGCTTCAGTTGAAGAAGTCAATTTAAGCAATTATACATGTTAATATGAATAAAATGATACTCTTTTCTCTAATTTCCACAATGTTTATGTTTGATGCACACGACCGGTTTCGACAGTTTCATCATTTTCAAGTGTCTAGAGCTGTGAGAAAGAATGTGTTAACTATACCTATTTCAAATGTTGAGTAGTGGGGAGTGATTCAATTCTAGTTAACCATTGACAGTGGTGAATTTTGGGTTTTTACAATGTTTGTTAATTTCCAAAATTCCAACAGAATACTTGCATTTGTGGAGAATTTTCCAATTATCTAATGAAATTGTGTGATTTATTGATTTAATATGTTCAAAAACTGTTTTGTTATTTTAAGAGAGATGTTTCAACCTATTTGTTCTATATAAGCTGTAGAGCATTAATTGCATTCATTTCTGTTTATTCTAGAATGTTTGAATTCAATATTTTTTTGTTTGGCATTGAATAGTAATTTGCTTATGTTGGGACCACTGGAGAAGGATGTTGTTAAATTAAATTTGGAAAGATAATTACTGATGTTATTAGAGAGGGAGCCAATGTAAGTTGAACATGCGCATTTTTCTTCTGGTTTTTATATATTTGAATACAGTAACTGAGAAATTCGTTTTTGTTCTTTGCGTTAAATTTAATGAATTGAGTACAATTTCAGAGTACTGGAGATTATTTCATTATGCATTTTATGTAGAATATGTAAAAACTGTCAGGTTGAGTCATGAAAACCCACAAGGATATCATCAACGTATCTTTACCGAAAAAAATATGTTTTTGTGCTAACTTAAAATGGTGTATTGCGGATGAAAGTTGGTGAATTTCATGAATTTGTAGTTTGCGAAACTTGTTAATTTATCTCACTAATTCACCAACGTTCATCCGCAATACAGGATTTTAAATTCTGTAGACCTGATAGATACACTTTCGACACTTAATAATTTTAATTTTAAATTTATCTCTTTTATTACAAAAAATATGTACCCAAACGTTCCAAGTGATGAATGTCCGCCTGTGATAAAAGAAATATGTAACCAAAATAACGTAACTACACATTTTAGATGAATTTTGTAATCTTTTAGAGGCATGTTTCTTACAAAATTATTTCCAATTTGTATAAAAATTTTTAAGAAAACTCAGGGCTCCTCATGGGAGCCCATTATTAGCAGATATTTTTATGAACAATCTTGAAAAATCTATAATGAATAATAAGTTAGCACAAAAGCATATCATTTTTTGGTACAGATAAATTGATGATATTCTTGTAGGTTTTCAAGTCTCAAACAGAGAAATAAATCAGTTTTTACATTTTGTAAATAAAACGCAACAATTTAATGAATTCCTTTGACATAACCATCACTAAACTCCATAATAATCTCACCTTTAACATATATAGAAGAAAAATTAACATTTCTAATGGATTCTTTTAATCACATTACACATAAATTACCGTTTATAATTCAATGATTCATAGAGCCTTCTCCATTCCCCATATCCATAACTAATTCAATACTGAAATCAATACCGTTAAGATAATTGCATGAAAAAATACTATTCCAGTCTCCCACATAAACAGTATTATTAAACGCAAAGATCAAAATCAAATTTCTCTATTGCTATATTCTATTATAGAAAAACCATGATTTGAATCTTTGAAATCTATGAACTCAGTAAAACCCAAGTGAAATCATCCTTAATAGCTAGCTAGACATTGATACTCCCCACTACTTAATATTCAATTAGGCTAGTATCTATATAAGTAAGATCATTTCTTGTAGTTGACTACTTGAAAATGACGACGAAACCGGAAGTCTTTGTAAAAATAAAATTGTGGAAAGTATGAAATATATTTAACTTCATGTTTATTGAATATAAATTTATTTCCACAAAATAAATAAAGCATCAATTATTTATATTCTAAAATATATGTTCAATGATTCGTATTTGAAATGAACAATTTCCAACTCGAAGTCCCAATATGGATGGTCTTCCTGGCATTTTCTATGACAATTTCGGTATAATTCTTCTATGGACATGTTCACGAGAAGAGATAATAGAAACGAAACTAAAAATATATGGAAAAACATATGGGTCATATTAAGAGAGATGTTCAAATTGTACTCCTACATCTTCCGACGGAATTCTTAGCAGTTTGTGTGAAGTTTTTCCATATTTTCCTTTGCTTATTATTTAAACTCCTGGTTACCTGAGATCCAAAAGTGATGAAGGTATATTCCAACCTCGCGAAAATTTGAATATTAATATCACTTTTACGTTCACTTTCAATGAAATATGAAATTATATAAAATTTCTAGTAATTTCTATATATCACTTTGAAATCTCTTCCTTAATATGCGAAAACTTTATAACAATATGACAACTTAACAAATAGGTAGACAATAATTATTTTAACAACAATGAAACATTCTCCTTGGTTTCCGTTCACATCATAGAGATTTACCTGTCCAACAAAGATAGTTGTCTATAGAAGAATTCCACTGATATCGCCATGTATGCTATTGGGCATATTTGGACTTCTATGGATCACATTTGAAATAATAAAGTTGTATCTTATATATTGGGAATGTTTCGGACTAAATTTTTTCATGAATATCATTCTATTCGTATTGAAAAAGTGCGTGTAGAAGGTACGACGTTTTTTAAATCCCCAAATGTCAATTTCTACCGATAACCCAAAAACGGTAAGAAATATCGAAACTATTTCACGTTTCCCAAAAATCAAGCCTAGGACAGGAAGCTTTTCTCTATATCCTCTAAAAGTAGGTGAAATCACAAAAATTAAGCAGCTTGGGAAAACCATTCATTGATTGTGGAAATTAATTGTAATCTTCAATTAATTATGATAAAATTGATGTTAAGTAACATAATTATCTAATTTTATTATAATATAAAATCAACTGTAATCATTTATTTGGAAGTGTTTCGGGTTTTAACAATTTTCATGAGTACATTAGTGAATTGAAGAAAGGAGTTCAATCAATAATGGTAATTACAATGAGACATGCACTAAAAGATTTTACCTTACAAATCACCGCAGTACCAGCCAGATCATCTCTATTAAGATTATCAATATTTTCATTCAACTCGTGTCCAATAGCTGATGCATTTACCGCATTATTCGGTTGACTGCATCCAACAGAATTATTTAGCCCCCCATTCTCTTGCTGAATTCTAGTATTTGAATCTATATTTTGACTTCTTCCGCTTTGGTTCTTATTAAATCTTTTTCTTTTGTTTGCACTCTTTTTTCTTTTATTTTTGTTCCCTTGGTTTATATACAGAGGATTTTCTGTCATACTGATTATAATTTTCTGCCTTAGTTTGGTTAATTTTTCAATTTCCTCATCAATCTGCAGCATCATTTTTGTAGCTTCCATGAGTGTTTTTGGTTTTGAGAATGGCTTTATAGTCAGAGAAATGAAATTACTTGTTGATATATTTTGTGGTGACAATCTGCCTTCCTCAGTGTTTGTTTTTGTACAATTTTCGGATAAAACATTTTTTATTTCATCCGATATATTAGGATTAATTTCAACTCTTGGAATTGAATCAATATTTTCACCAGATGAATAACTGATTTCATGTTTCTCTATAAATTGAACTGGAATATCTTGACTTTGATCTTGAAATATTTCATTTGGCTCCACGAATATATTTTTACTTACTCTCAACGGACCACCTGTAGACAACGATTGTTGAGGTATTATTCTGAGATCACTTAATTCATAATTGTAACAAGGGTCTTCATTCAAATCTAAGGGTGTATTCTCTGACCTGATAACCGAAGCACATTTCTCATTATTTTCCTCACATTGAGTTTGAGAATCATTCTCTTTAGATGAAGATCTCTCTATCTGCTCTATTTCATTCATAACACTATTCATCTATAAAAAAAATTGTGTAGCAAGTATTCTACAAAAAATGGGGGTAGAGGTAAGGAGAACCATCTCTGTATATGAAAGTGCCCATCTAAAGGCATTAAATAAGGAAGGCGTTATTGTCGCAAAAGGGTTAATTTCAAAGAAAGCGCCAAAAGTTATTAGGGGCTTGGTTTCAAGTTATATTGATTGAATTATCTTGGACTACGTAGTTGACATTTTATATGCTGCGGTGTAAGTTAAGGACTCTAGTCAACAAAAATACTACCTTTTTACAAATTAGCGCATATAGATCGCCTACAACACCTGAATTCATTTTATACACGGTTGTAGCGCTATCGCGATTTTCGAACTGTTATCTACTGCTGGACACTTTTTCGATAAACTCTCCCATTCGAGAGAGTTTTCTTTACATCTACCCCCATAATATAAAGAGAAAAAATATAATATAACCCCAAAAACCCAGGAATTGTCTTAAAATTGTTTTTAGTTCATAGGTGACAAAATTAAAATCAAATAAATCTTCTTGATGAATCATAAATTTCAATTTCTATGTCTTTGAAAATATAATTGAAATTTTCTTGAAAAGATAAGATGCTTCATTATATACTTTAGTAGTATATTTACAACTTAATATATGACGACATAATTTTTATGTGGGTACTATTTCTTAATGAATTGGTAGGTCTTAAAATTATGCTCTGCCATTTTCTTAAATGATTACCAAATCAAGAATAATTCTATCTATAGAAAAACATATTGACAGAGAATGAACAGTGATTTTCTATTTTTACTGAAAATATTATTATGAAAAATATCTAATAAGATAAGTCTATATTTAGAGTCAACTATTACCAGGATAACCCTAAGTGAATTAGCGCCAGAGCTAATTCAGAACCATAAATCGTATGAATCCCTTTCTACCACCCCAAATAATGTGTCTGTAAGTTTGCGATGGTTTTCGCACTTTTTCCAGTTATTCGATTATATACCGTAAGCTACGATTCATACAGAAAAATATGCGAAACTCAAAATTGAAGAAGACAAAATTACCTACAAAAACGGTTCTTTGTATTATCGTACTAGAGCTTCAGATTTCCAAACTGTGGCTTCATAAATTTGAATTCATATTCAAGGATCTGAATTCCTCTGAAACATGTTTTACTTTTATTGATCATGCTAAGCAATCAAGCAAGGGTACAAGGGGTATTGATCTAGGTCTTTCACTCCAGTTCCTATCTCCACCTCCACATGGTGTACCCTGGAAATTCTGGGTGAAGTCGTTGAGTTGAAAAGTCTCTTTGAAAAATGATAGATGCTACTCCTAGTAAGGAGAGATATCCATTATTTAAAAACACTACATATGTCGCATCAGGTGCCTGTCAGTTGTCTGCAAAGACCACTACAGCAGGCACTGGCTGAGAGTTGGCTAAAGGGCTCCGACTGAAGAATACTGATGAAGGGGACCTACTCGCCTAGCTCACGAAAGTACGCATGCTTCTGGGGGACCACCAGAGCCGACAGGGCTGATCCTAACCAGGGTCCAAAGGGCTACCCTGAATTACAATAGTTGAAAACCAAAATCTGGCGAGTCTACGGGAGGAGTCAAAATCCGTCCCCCACCCAGTTAATATTGGGCATAGACGAAGCCTCCTTGGTTATCATAAAGTCGAAAGGAAATCGAGTTCATGCTGGTCTTAGGACAGCATCTTTCAAGGTGCTGAAAAGTCCTGAGACCAGTTCAAAAACGGTGGCCGAAAAGGTGAGGAGCTGTAGTCGTGAGGCACCAGTAAAAACAATCGGGGAGGCTGTTCCGGGCCCTGACCCACACCTTCAAGACAGACCAAAGTCTGTTCGGAAGGGAGAAGTTCGGAGCCCGAGCGCAGCATCGGGCTGCTAGCGAGGGACCACATGCGAGTCCTGGGAGACCGAGTACACCGACGGAGAAGGGTCCCTGCCATTCCTAAAATAACAAGTAACACAATTATGTGTACGCAAGTGAACTCGCACCATTGCATAGCCGCAACCGACATATTAAGTTCGCGGCTTGCAAAAGTGCATACATTCATATTACTAATATAAGAACCCTGTGTAAGGAACGGCGTGGTTGGGGGGCTGGCGGCCTGCGATGGAAATATTTTCTACTGCAGGGACTGTTTGACCCCTAGGACAAGCGTTCTTGTCTCTAAATGTATTAGAACTCACATATTACCTACTTTCTGTTTCAGAGACCTGATAGCAGTCAGAATCGATGGAAAAGGCTACACAAATAGTACCTTTGTGGTATGCTCATCAACTTCCCCTACGACTCGCAAACACCACCTCCAGCAGAAGAATGTACCGATACAACGACCAGTGCCTTACAGGAACCCCAGAAAACCGATAGAAACCGATACCAGGAACAATTATCGGAAATGGTGGAACCGACAGCTAAGAGAACGCTCTGCAAATAACTAGGTGCAAAACACACTCTGGGCCAGCCGGAGATTATTCGGCCCCAGATGGGGACTCAAACCAAACATAATATATTGGTGATACACGACAGTGATAGGACCGCTCCTGACCTATGCAGCCATCGTATGGTTGCCTGCACTGGATGAGGAGACAAAATGGAACAAAATAAACAAAATCCAAATGCAAATATGTCTAGCAGTCACGGGAGCCTTGAGATCCACATCCACGGCCTCTATGGAGTGTCTGTTGAGCGTCCCTCCATTACACAAAGTGGTGGAGGAGGCGGCCATGAGGGCCTCTTTGAGGCTGTGGGAATAAGATATGCGGAAGGACAGAAATCCAACTTCTGGACAGTATACATCACTCAACAAAATTATAGAACTCCGATCTGACCATCTCACAAGAGGAGATCAAATGAGAGCCAGTTACAAAGTAAAACGAAATGAGACACTTCTGTCACTTTTCCACAATTTATTCAATAATCACGACCGATGTCGGCCCTACGGTCATTTTCAAGTGAACATTTCACTTCACCGGTCGAAACCGGTCGTGATTATTGAATAAATTGTGGAAAAGTGACAGAAGTGTCTCATTTCGTTTTACTTTAAAAATAATTTCCATAAAATAAATAAATCATCAATACTATCAATGAGAGCCAATTACCACTTTGACGAACTGTTCAAGGTCATATCACCAAAAGAAATTTGGTCCACACCCCACGGCTTACTCATCCCACAGAGGCCCTGCTGGTTTACAGATGGGTCCAAAACCGGGATGGGTGCAGGAATCAGTGTCCACAGCCCGAGGGCAAACATTAGGATTGCTCTAGGAGAGCACGTCACCGTAACACACGCGGAAATATTTGCCATTCTCCGATGTGTATAGGAAAACCTAAGCAGGAATTACAGAAACGCATACATCTACATATGCTCTGACAGCCCTTGGATATCGGAAAGATACGAATGTTACATCCGAACTAGTTGACGAATGCAAAGCAGCACTTCGATACCTCAGTGCTACAAACAGAATTACTCTGCTTTGGTGCGCAGCCCATCAGTGTATCGACGGAAATGAGATAACTGACAACCTTGCCAAAAAGGCAACAGCTGTTAGGCCGATGGGACCAGAACCTATTCTGACCATCCCGTGGACCCACATGCTCTCTTTTCAACACTGGAACACTACCAAGGCCCTGAACTATTGGGCAGGCATCTCAGGATGTCTTGAGACAGTCAAAAAGGCTCATAAAGGGGCCCCACTCATCGAAGAGGTTACAGGAACTACAGTCCCTTGATAAAAAGTCTATTGGGATGGTAGTTGACCTGGACACCAACTCAATAAACACCTACACGTCATAAGACTATCGAAAACCACACAATGCCGTGATTGCCGAGAAAATGAATTGTTCAATAAAGTAAATTATTATTATTATTATTATTTATTATAGTGGACTTATGCACTATCTCAGCTGTTAGCTGGATATAATTCACCTTTCCCAGATTCAGCAATCAAAGGGAATAGGCTCGATTACAATATACTTGACATAAATTTCCTAACTATCCTACATGTATTAAGAATTACAGCTTTTTGCATTTCTATGTAGGTATTCTGATGCAATTCCAATTTCCTAAGGCTATCATGCAAAGTTTTGGGTATTAACCCAGTCGAGGATACGATGACAGGAACAATATCTATTTTCTCGAGGTGCCACATCTGCTTGATCTCAATAGCAAGGTCTGTGTATTTGGACTTTTCGGTATGGCGACATCCACCAGCATTGCTGTTCTGGCTCTCTTATCATACACCACTATGTCGGGCCTATTATTCGTCACCATTTTATCAGTGATAACAGGCCTATCGTAGTATAATCTGATAGAGTCATTTTCCCATACGGACGCCGGTTGATACTTGTAATATGGCTGGAAGGTATTCAGAAGTCCGTACTTGTGTGCAAGTTTCTAGTGGATAATGTTGCACACTTAATTATGCCTGTGAAGATAGTCCGTATTGGCCAGTTCGCATCCGGACGTAATATGCTGTATAGTCTCCGATCTTATATGGCATTTTCTGCACTTATCTGTTGTGTGGTTGATTAATCTCATGGTGATGTCGTCCATGCAATTCCTTTCTTGACCATTGTTCTTGTTTTTCAGTATCTGATAGGAATGGTAGATTCAGAAGGTCATCTCTGGTAGCAAGATTTAGAGGTGTATATCCCTTATCAGCCAACGATACCACTTTATGGAGGTCAGAAGTGAGAGCTTTTGCAGAGAAGAATTCTCTGAGATTTTTTATCGGTTCGGTGTGTAAATTGACAACATCTATTAATCCGCGTCCTCCTTCTTTCCGCTTCAAAGTTGTTTGTATCACAGACGATTTTGGATGATGATTGTTGTACTTTGTCAGCATAGTTCGGGTCTGCCTTTGAACAACATCCAGTTCTGTCTTAGTCCACCTGATTATTCCAAATGAGTAAAGCAACACTGGAATGGCGTAGGTGTTAATTGCTTTGACTAGATTCCCCGAGTTCAACATTGATTTCAGCACAGTCTTCAGACGTTGACTGTATTCTGAACGAATCTTCTCCTTTGATTGTTTTTGGTCCAGCAATCTGGCTTGTTGGTATCCTAGATATTTGTATGTTTCGCCATTCTTCATGCACTGTATAATATCACCGTTTGGAAGTTGTGTTTCACCATCTATGACTTTCCCCCTTTGAATGTTCAGAGTCGTACATTTTTCAATCCCGAATTTCACATGAACATCTGACGAGAACTCACTGACAGTTTTCAGCAAATCATCCAATTGCTTCTTGTTCGAAGCATATAATTTGATGTCATCCATATACAGCAGGTGGGAGATTGTATGATAATTCCTATCTGTTGTTATCTTAAATCCGTATCCTGTTCTATTGACCTTAGAGGACAATGGGTTCATAGCTAAACAGAACCATAGTGGACTCAAAGAGTCTCCTTGAAAAATTCCACGACGTATGGGTATCTCGTCAGTTTTAATTGACTTATTGTTCATGTTGACATGCAGAGACGTGCGCCAGTGTGTCATTGTTGTCTTCAAGAATTCTACCAGAGCTGGGTGAATTTTGTATATCTGCAATACTTCAACAAGCCAACAATGGGCGGTACTATCGAATGCCTTCAGATAATCGAGAAAAGCTGAATGAACATTCCGATGCCCTATGTATGCCTGTTTCATTATCACAGAATCGATGATGAATTGTTCCTTGCACCCATGGTGTTTCTTTCTGCATCCTTTCTGCTCCTCCGTTAATATATTGTTGTCGTCAAGGTGTTGGTATATTCGATTGGATATGCATGAGGTGAGTATTTTGTAGTGTTGGCAGGCAAGTGGCCTATATTGAGACAGATCCTGTGTTCTATCGCTCTCAGGTAGCATATATGTTAAGCCTTGTGTTAGGAAAGTGGGTGTTTTCTTGGGATCTTGAAGAACATACGTGAGCTGTTTCGCTAGGGCTCCATGGAGCTTATCAAACTTCTTGTACCAGAAGTTGTGGATATTATCTATACCTGTGGCCTTCCAATTGTTGGTCGCTCTAACTACTGTTGTGATTTCTTCCTCCGTTATTCCTTCGAAGTCCATATGTTTGATATCAAGGCGTTGTTTTTCATGCGTGATCCATTCTGCATCCTTATTGTGTTCTTTGGGGTTCGATCATAGTGATGACCAATAATCAGTCAAGCATTCTGCGTCAGGTTCTTCTCTGTAATTGTTGGTCGCAGTTTTGTTATTTCCCTTATGAAAATTGGCCGCGCTTTGGAGGAACCTTTGGTTTTGATGTTTCCTTTCAGTACACTTGATGTATCTTGAGAGCCTCTTTGGTTTTGCTTGGAGTTCTGCTTCAAAGTGTCCATATATACGTCGATATGTTGTTTGTGATCAGGGTGTTTTGTGTTCGTACCAATTTTTCTATGAATTTTGCGTATATGGGATTTCAAGCGCCTTGAGGGCTTTTTGTTTCTTAGGAATTCTGTGAGGCGACCGATCTCAACTCTAATATTGTCAATATCCTCCTCCAGTCGTTTTTGCCATGGTGGTTCCCTGACGCTTTTTGGCTCAGATCGAATCAGAGTTGTGGAGACTTGTTTGTGTAGTCGAAGAACCGCTACCGCTCCACAGTAAATCAAAGTGTGAATTTTCTCCAAGGAGTTCTGCTCAGTATATTCTTCAAACACTGAGTTTATGCTTGCTAGGATGATATTGGTGTTCTTGTTCGTCTTGAGTTTGGGCAGTTTAGGTCGTTTAGTTGGGTTACTACCACTGAGTTCAGTTATTGCTCTGTTGAGTTCTGATCATGCTAAATACATAAATTCGTTCTGCTGGTTCGTCTCAGGGGGACGCTCTATGTTGATATTCGTTTCCATGGCTTCGATGTTAATTGTATCACTTTCATTGACGGTAGGTATACCGTTATGAGTATCATCTTCACTTCTGAACTCCATTATGACCTCTTCTTGTATGCTTTGCAGCATTTCTGAGGAAAGTAGCCTGTTTTTAACGATTGTTCTTCGTTGGTCCGAAATTCTCTGCTCGGTTATGTGCTGTAATTCCGGATAGTTTTCTACGAATGCAAGATGTAACGCGTATCTGTAAGCTGTCATTTCTGATTCCAAGTTCAAGTTATTATCATTATTGTTATACTCTTTAAATGTCCCACTCATAAGGCGACCAGACTGAACATCATGGACACTGAAACATTTAGTGCCTGGATGATCCAGGAGGCCCCCTACAACAGTCTTGCAAACTTTATCAAAAAGTTTCTGTTAGACTGATAATGAAATAATACAACACGGCAAGCACAATGGGCCAAATGACCTGAGTGCTGCACATAAGAGCGCCGTGCAGAAAGAAGAAAAAGAAGAAGCAATCAAGTATAGCTAGACATTACAGAGGGGTGTGTCATGACACACTTTAAAGAACCCTCTACAACTTCTGGGTCTTCTCACACATTCACCTAAGGCCTAAGGTCTTTAAGTCATAGGCCTGAATTACAATAGTTCCACACTAACAATGAGTAATAAACAAGAAATGTATCTTAAAGGATTTCAGACAGTGGAATATGCAATCTGATTTAGCAACCAAACTTATGAAGCACTTAGTTCGGTAACCATATATCCTAGTACAAAAATGTAGAGACCCTTTTTTCTAGATAATTTTGTAATCCTGAATTTTGTATCCTACCTCTTTATTTATATGAATTATAAATTCTAAGAGACATGTTATTTTCAAAAAGAATTGAAATGTTTGCTACCTCTATAATTATTTTACGTACTACACCATTTTCTGTGTGAATTTTTCAGGGCTGAAACCAACGTTGAAACATGGTCAATACCATGATATCAGTTATATTATCAACTCTATAATTTCATTATTAAGTCCACTGACGTGTGTATTTTCAATGTGTAGAATATGCATATAACAATATGAAATCAACTGAAACTTAAAAACTATTAAGAAATACACAGTTCATTAGCAATGGAGGAGGAAAAAGAAAACTAGAATCAAACAATTTCACCTATTGTTGGTTTTCTTTCTATCTCATGAAAATTAGCCCCCTCTCTCTAAGGTAATAATTTAGCTGATTAGGAGTGAAATAACAGGTTCTCAATGAATAAATGTCTTCATCAATGGAAGAAGACTAGAGAAGAAACTGATGTCTACTTACATTTGTGGATATCTCATCTTTGTTTTCAGAATCAATCAGATCAACTAGTTCAATTGGTTCAGATTTTATTTCACTTTCAATATTTTCTATTTTTACAACTAATGAATCTGGATTTTCTGGATTTGAATAAGAACCTTCTACTTCGGAATGTGGTAAATCCTGATCCATTTCCAGATTTGTGAGCGTATTCAAGCTATAAGTAAGATTGCATCTAACCATTGAATTATTAGCGTTATTTGCTTCTTGAACCCAATCATAGGATGAAATTCCATTCATTTCTCCTATATCAGTTTCAAATGTCTCAAAAGTAGAACTCAATTCACGGATTACATCGATAGGTAATTCTTCTAATTTTATTGCAAAATCAGGTATAATAGCATTAACTATTTTACTAGCTTCAGGTTTTTCTTGGTGACTCATTTCTCGCAATGCTTTTGATAACTCCAAACTTTTTTGTTTATAGATTTGCTGAATAGCTGCATCATAACCAGTATTATCTGCATTAATTAGATTTTGTTTTCTCCCATAATTCATCTTCAAAATATGATTTATAATTTGATTATGCATTTCCTTAACATTGTAAGAATCTGATAATTGTTGGGAATGTCTTGCTTTAAGCTTCATTCTCAAGGCAGCTTTCTTTTTCTCTTTCAAACGAGCTCTTGACAGATCTTTAGACAGTCTATTAGATTTTCTAGATATTTCTGGCGATTCACTAGTTGATTCTGAAGTAGGTTGACTGAAGGAATCAATAGTTGAGGAATTATCAGGACTCATTAGTTGTTGTTTAATCATTTTGCTAGTTTCTTGTATTTTTCGCATTGTGTACTCTTCAGTCCCATTGAGAGGTGAAGGTTCTCTTTCTTTTCTAGCTTGTTGCCGTTGCCAATGATAATCTTTGAAAAATGCTGGCTTTTTTCGACAAAATCGATATTGCTGTGTAAGGTACGCATACTGTGATGAACTGAAAATTAAGCAATTTTTATATCTATAATTTATTCTCTCTAGAACATACCTTGGTGCATTATTCCAATAATTGTAGTCTTTATAATTGTTACTGGTATTATAATGAAAATTTCGTTTTCTCAAATGAAGATAATTCTTGTCTCTTTTGAATTTAACTTCAGTTTTATTGTTAATATCCTCCTTTTATTTCTCCTTCGATTCATTATCGTAAAATTAAAGAGTATTTAAAAGGAAAGAAGTATAAATTGTTTGGAAAATATAATGTTGTTATTGAATTATTTTAAGGTTATGTTATGCTGTCCCCATTGACGAAGTCAAAGATGATTTATATACTCTGATTTATATACTCTAGATGAGGAACCCAGTTCAACGTAAAATTTTCACACAATATAGTGAATTTGACGTACAAAACAGTCCGTCTGCTGGCGCCCTCTTTAATAATAGACTATATGTGCGGTACTATATCTATAAGTGCAGTGAACTGCACTAATACGACAAAATAATGAGTGAATTATTCTGATATGGCATATAGATGACGCGTGAAATCGAAAGAACCTATGATATTCAGCTGACATGAGCGTAGACATGAATAGGAAAAAAGGGTTTTACTCATTTTTTACATTTCGTAGTCTAGGATTGAATGAGAAATGCAGAAAAGGAGAATATGTTCAATTATTTATCAATAGCTTTCAATATATGTTTTCACAAACCCATATATACTTAAACATAAAATATTATAAATATCCATCCTACTTTAGCATCTCTTTTCAGAGAGATGCAGACAATCTATGAATGTTTAATTTTCAAATCGGAGGAAAGAAGAACAGACATCTATTATATGACTCCATTACAAGTTACACGCATTTTAATTTAAATTTATGAAGAGTGTAGCACGCTTTTTCAAAATGGGAATGTAAAATAGAAAATTCGAATTCAGACCCAGAACTTTGCTTTGAGAAAAATTTTCAGTTTCGAAAGTGCAATGCCCGACTTTACCTCCAGAAAATTGTATTAAAACATCAAGAATATTTATATCATTAGTTAAGTGCATTTTCGAAAAGAATGATTAATTTTGTTTAAATAAAACAACTTTTGAAGTAATTCAATACATAATTGTGATTTTTTTAAATAATTGTTTAAAGGTGATTTATTATTATGATATCATCTATACATTATGAAAATGAATAAATTGCAGATATTGTATCAGTTAGGTATTTACTGTGCATTATATTAATGGCAAATGCAATTTCGACAACATTCTTGACAAGAAGTAATCGGTAAACCAATTTAACAAATATAAAGCGAAAGACGAAATATCTGGTAAAAAAAGTCTATTCGATTCATAACAATTCCGAAACAAAACATCAATTCATTTATCCATAAATAAATCTGTACAGAGACGAAAATAGACAAACAATTTGACGCTATCATGTTCTATGTTCGCACTCTCCATTTTCTACCAGCCAGTGTCACAAAGCATGCAATAGGTTGCATAGTGCGTACGATGTACAAAAACTAAGAAAAAATTGAATTTTCAACTCATTGCAAGGGGTTGAAGTTTTAATTTTTTGCAGAATTTATTGTCGAAGCCAACTGGCCATCATATTGAAAATGCAGATTGATTAGAGGAAATTGCAGTTTCCCAGCTATTTTAACAGAATTATTAAAAGTTTTGTAAGCATTCACCAGTTATCAGGATCGTCTGAATACGTTCATTTTTGGTATATGTGTGCGTTCCGCTATTTATAATGAGCAAAATTATAAATATAAGGAACATAGGGTTGAAGTGAAAACTGATTAATACTAGTATTTTCATGAGTAGTAACCAACTGTGAAATTTCTAAAATTAGGTTCCAATTCCTCTAAGAGACTACAAATGAACACAAAGCTAGGAATGGCAATAATGTGTAGGGTTGAAAATTTCCTGCAACTGAAGTTCTCGGCATTCATTTGTGGTTTTAAATTCGTATTCACAATCTTAATCAATTATTTACATTATTCCATAAAAAAGATTTCGGATAAGTAACTATATTATATGCCACAATGGGATTATATCTTAACAAATTTTTGGGCGGTTTCCATATTTGAACCCAAAATTTTGCTTTTGAAGAAGCATTTTCCATCTAGTTGAAATTCCTATTTGATATCAGTTTGGAATCGATTGGTTTCGAGTTCCAATGTTGGCAATTTCTATCATAAGAAAATTTTACTGCGTCATCTTCCGAAGATAATGATTCGGAATGATAACGGAGAAATTTATGAAATACAAACTTTCGAAAGAACGATGCATGACTATAGGCATTATTGGAATGATTTTTCATATGGAGTCATAATACCATCGTGAATTTCAGAAATCGTTATGAAATATACTGTATATTTTAGAAATTGAAACTTAATCAACAGTAAAATGAAACGTTATAAGAGGGTGAATTTCAAAAATATTTGAGTTTTCGGAAGAGCGAAAATTCTCAAAACAGGTGAAATTTGGTGAAGAAATATTTCTGTACAACTATGAAAGAAATGATGCCATCAAAGTTACTCTTTCACACTGTAACTAACTCATAAGAAGCTTTTCATGAAAAAGGAAATCAAAAAGAGAAAGAGTCACGGAAAATTATGGATATTTTTGAATCTATTTAATAATAAGAAGCTATTGAGAAAACGTTACTGATTATTGAATTCGTCAAAAAATGTGATTAGTTCGATAAATTCTGGTGGAAATGAGTTGATGAATAACATGGATTTCTGTCACTCTAGTCGAAGTTTTTACGATTTATTGAGAAAATTGGGTTTCAATAGGTCCACCCGCAATAATTTCTAACTAAATATTGCATAAACAACACACTTCATTGTTACGAGCGAAGCTGAGAATTAATTTCTATTTTCGAATACAAGTTGAAAGCATATTATGGCCGATGTTCAGCACGAAATGTCTAGCTGATTTCTGTCGGACGGTGGTCTCTCAAAGGAAACTGCGAAATAACTCCAGTAAACTCGACCTGTGTCTCGAGAAGCCGTCAAAACAAAAGATGCATTGCCTTAAAATTAACTTCGCTCAGGATACTGTTTATCAATTCCGGGTTTTATTATCATTATTATTATTTGAATGATAAAAATTTGAAATAATTTTCTTCAAACTTAGGTCGAAAAAAAATAAAAATCTAAATATATTTATTATTAATATGTTTATAATATATCAGAATTATTGTGATTATATAATTGAAAATTATGGCCTATAATTATTGATTTTTTGTGCTTGTAGAAATTCATTAAATGGCAATATGTATCAAATTAATTCATGAAAATGATGAAGTTCATAACGAAAAATAAAAATTGACAACAGACGTTTGTTTTATTATACACGTAGGTATCTACATAAATATACTTCTATCAATAGATGAAATTTCAAATTTCAAATGTCGATTGATAAAAAAATAAATTAAAACGTTTATAGAGTTAGATATGAATATAAAAATAAGATGAAATATTTTAGTTAACATATATGAGATATTACATTTCATAAGAAATGAAAATCACCATCTAAACATCTATAAATCTTATATTTTGAAATCAATTATATATGTATATACAACTTCCTTATTATATGTATATAATTTTACTTCTTTGATATCGATTGTTGCGATAAATCAAGAAAACACTAAATATTTTGAAAATAATTTATTGAAGATAGGTATAAGATGTTGTACATAATCACATAATATATGTATGAAATTTCCTACTGATTCAAAGAATTGAATAATATACCGGGTGTAACATGGAAATTGAGTGATACCAACAAATCAGGTGTCCAGTTTTTTCGATACCCGTAATTTGCAAAAATTATGTTCTCTTGCATATTGTTTCATCAGTAGCTTTGAAGAAATAGATTGTAACATTGATTGTGAATCTAAAACATTTTTCTATTCAAAGCTGACAGTCGTGTAGAATTGCAACAAGCTTCTGATCTATTCAGGAGACTGAAAAATTGACATTCATTGCAGTAATTATTTTGTTGCTATTTGATTTTGTGATTTGTGTATTTATTTGAATAACAAACATTTGTGGTAAATACCAATGCTTTTCTTGTGAAAATATACTAATCAAATCACAACTTGAATCGTAATTCAACCGATTATTCGTATTGTCCCAATTACAAATTTTTCGAAATATCGAAATTAATAAGTCAGTTCACATTTCGAAAACGAACTTTCAACGTGCACGTCAGTACTAAATTTATATTCGAAAACTCGTTGCGTCTACGGAAAATTCGGCAATATACGCGGAGAGATGAAAATGTTGTTGCTGTCACGAAATGTTGGAGTCGATTACAAAACGAAACATTAAAATACTTTTCGTGTCTTGATTCCGAGAAGTAATCATTCCAGCATCTACGCTGTTTGTTCTCTACGTACTTGAACAAAATCATCACAGAGGGTTATGTTTGTTTCCAAAGATTTGATTATCTTAAGCGTAGTAATGCTGTTAAGGTGTTAACCTATATCCTTCGTTGTGAAGGGTAGTGTATTTAGAGAATGTGGTCGCGAATGGAACCATTTCAAAAACCACCCATAGAAATAAACAAATGATTCATCGCATACAAGTCTTTCAATCTTGTGGTTTAGATACAAGGCTGGAACAAATACATATCCAACAAAAAAAGGTAATCTGACATTGCTCTCACTGCTACAAAGGGTTTTTTTAAATCTCTAATTATTATTGATAATCTTTCAAAATTTGCTAAATAAGGTAAAAACGTTGAAAATTTTTCCAACCTGAACGAAATAACAAATATACAAAAGAAGTCTGCATGTATTGGTGGTGTTTCATGTCTGTTTGGTCCGCGGGAGGTATAATATTCCTCCTGTTCTCTATAGGTAAAGCTGATAACTTGCTAAAATCAAATATCAATACTATAATTATGAACTTTATCAACAATTCTTTTACCTATAAAAAACACTCTCCTATCCGCCAACTGGAGACGCGCCATGTAGAGGTTTAACAGCTCCTCCCATGGTTGAGGAGGGGTTAATTGGACATGAAATGGGTTCGAAAGAAAAATTATATGGAAGGTAAGAGTCATGGTTTGTGACAAAGTTTAGGAATGTGATACGAACATGGAAAATATTCATGTGAAAATGTCGAATGTTGGTATGCAATTGTAAGTATATGTTGTGCGTATATTGAGTAATACGTGAAGTGAAAGTGATAAAATATGAATGGTGTGTCTGATGAAACCAATGGTGTGAGTGTATATAGAATAAGAAGAATTCAAATGATGGATGTTCGCATGATGGGAAAACCAGTCGCAAAATGGTTAGCAAATATAGTAGAAAAATTGAAAAAAAAAATCTATTCTGCACAAAAGAAATAAATGGGTTTTCTAAAAGAATAACTAAATGTACTAGAGGGTATTTGTCAAAAATTGGGTCTAATGGTTGCCTAATGAATATACGTATATATAGAGTATTGAATTTCGCGAATCCAAACAAACATGTACCAGTACTCAGTAAAATATGTTGGACCAATGAAACAAAGGATGAAAAAATTCCGGAATCTTGATTAGTCACGCAATGAAGAACTTTCTGAAATGACTTCGATGGAAATTTATTAAAACAGCTAGTATCTAATGAGAATCAGGAATAGAAAAAAATAAATATGTGCACAAAAGTGAAACAAAAGAAAGAAACCCCATTGGAATTTTATAAAACTTCTTTCCGCCTCTATTTAAATTTTTGGCACCCGCTTCACTTCGTTGTGAACTCTTGTAATCAATAAAGTTTTGACAATGAACTGTCTGTGAGGCAAACAATCATCAACAAAACACCATTCTGGATAGATTGATGTAATTTTTCTATTAGCTAAAATAATCATAGAAGATAAAATATTTTTAATATGGAAGTCTTTTGAATAAATTTCTATAAATGATGAAAGAATCTCGGCCGCGGCTGAAACGAATTTATCATTAGCAGGAACTAAATTACCCAATTCTTTGTTTTCCTTCGTTCTATAGGCTCTGAAGAAAACCAAAACTCTTTGTTAGATTCAAAATTGCTATTTGACTTCCAAAATAAGGAACGACAAATTTGGCAATTGAATCTTTTGTCTAATCTATGAAGGATATAACCTGCGAAGTAGGATGTTGAACATTCTGCCAATGATGAATTTGAATCGCCCGCTGGTTCTCGAGAAACTTCAACAGTTTGAGCTTTGTTTTGTTCACCGTGTTTTCCTAATGGTAGGCAATAATCTCCATGATCTAAAATTATGTGCCGGAGAAGTGATGAATTTATTTGCTCATTATCGACGTCTTCATCTTGAGAGTCTATGTCAGAATCATTGAAAAAATTTAAGACATCTTCAGAAACTTCTTCATCCCTAACGTCTTCATTATCATCCTCAAGGTCGTCGTTACAATTTTGAACCATTGCATCCGAGTGCACTGGGATGTCGGCAGTTACAGATGTCGTAGAAAAATCAGATAAAATGCAGTCCGATTTCTTAAATTCCACCATCGAGTCGTTATCAGATTCGCAATTAGTGGAGTCTGAAGTAGACACCAAACCCGAGAGAAAAATTTTCTGATAATTTTCGCGGAATTGTTTAACCGTAGGATTTCGGGTGAAACCTCCAGCTTGCCGAATGACTGAAAAAAAGTTTTCCAATGGGTCCTGTTTGAAACGATTCGTTAACAAATATTCCACGTTTTCACTTTCCTGTTTTATAGACTCCCAAAGATACAAAATGCCTATCAACGTTTGTTCAAAGCCCAAAAAGCAAGGTGGGCGCGCACGAGTAGAACCGGTAATTTCCCAAGTACGAACATAATCAATAAATTGCCTTAAAATATTCTCGGGGTGATAATTCTTTCGCGAAAGAGCGTAAATTCCTTTTTTCTTCACATTCAAATAATCGAACAAGTTATTAACCGTCTTCAGAAATTCTGAAGTATTGACTGAGGTATCGGATTCGAGTTGTTTAGTGTTGAACGCCGTTAAAATGGCTGCGGATACAGAGTTACTGAAAATTTGGGTTGCTAGAGACACTTTCATTCTCTCAAATGGTTTCGGGCGTATATGAGCATCTGTTATTTTACACATTGAACGAGCATCAACTAATTTGGAGTCTATTATGTACGTCTCCTCTATGTCTGACCATGACGCTGTCTTACCACCGGCATCTATTTTACCGTGAGCCACAAATTGGTTACAAAGCGATTTTATTAAATGAGGAACATCGTAAAGAAAAACAATATCTTGGCCGTCGATATTAACAATAGGATGTTCCACGGTAACCCCTATATCACGATAAGCTTTTCTGTTATTCGTTCCTGATCACAAGTGATAGCCCTTACCAATATTCCAATTGATTTCAATTTTGAAATAAGGGTTATCAGTATGGTTTTATTTCACCTCCGCCATATTTCCAGAAACGACGAAATAACCTAACGGAATTTTGTAATAAGCATAAAGTCCTCGAATCATAAAAACAAGAACGTGATTTCCGAGATTTTGTTGTCGACCAAATTCTCCATAATCTGAAACTCCCTCGATGTAATCGAATTTAGAATTGTAACTAATACTTCTCTTTATTCCGATTTCATCAAAAAGTATGACGCAGTTTCTTTCTGCTTCGGTAGAACCGTCAAATTTCAAACGCAAATGTTCGAAAACGCTATCAAGAAAACCCGTCTCTAATTTGATCGAATTGAACCATTTCGAGATTGTGCTTTTATGCGGGAGAGTGAATCCTGACGAACTCGAAGGAAATTATATAATCCGGGCTTCTATAAAAATTGTGAGAGCAAATTTTTTCTTCTTCCGAATACTCTGTATGCGGCTTATGTTCCGTTTGGAGATCTATGAGCGTTTTGACACTTCCTGATGGTTGCTTCACTCTTCTCCTATGTTCTTTCAGAAAGATCTGGCCTTTGGCGCGACCGCGACGTAATCGACGATTAGTTTGACGAAGGACATTAATACATTTCCTTAATTTATTGATTTGTTTTTGTTTCGAAGCTAATTTACGTTTCAATTGAAAAATTTCGCGGGCGGAACATGAAGAATCTAAGTTTGCCGCAGAGGAGAAATATGTCGATAGTGGATTTCCGTGTTCATCAAAAAGTAGTTTTCCAGTCATTTCAGCCTCACAGGGATACGTAATTATGTTTTTGTTCTTATCAGAATCAGCGCCGAAATCCATAAAATCGAGTTGCAGAGTTGGTACTGCATGAGAGCGTAAATGACGTTTCGAATGATCAGTAAAACACGAATCCGTAAAGTGTTTACTACAAATTCTTTTGTACCTGATGTCTTTACGCGGAACAAATGAAATTAAATCCCGCCGATCGATTGCCCGAAGCCAATCACCTTGTCGTGAGTCCAACGGAAATCTGAAAAATGAAACATTTGAAACCCCCCCGCGGCGATATTTATTTTCACAATATTTCACTGAACACCTATACACGATTGCTTGGATCTTATTGGATTTTTTTACCATCGCCATTACTGGGAAAGCTCTTTCAGTACATTCAGTAGCAAAAATTTTTAATCGACAGCGACCCTATATAAAATAAACCTGTTCTAGGCAAAATCAATCAAATAGAAACAAACACTTACCCAAAAGTCCGACTAAATACTAATTCTCGTTTCAAACTATAAGAAATATAGGAACTCTTAAAAAGTGACATCCCCCTCCTCAATGTACCTCCTACCCATTCAAATATAAATGGAAAAATCCAGAAGACACATAGGATAATTTTATTGGTTCGATTCAGTTGCATATGAATGTTTTCAGTAACAAGGTTGCCAGATTGTGATCCAACCATAACGAGTAACAGAATACGGAACCAAAAAACATTTATTAATAAATTAATAAATCAAAATATACAGGGTCATTGACAGAAATTATTCATAATTTTATAATCAGAGTGTCGACAATTCAAATTGAGAACTTGCAGTAGATTTAACGAAATATACTCAAATATATAATCAACTAGCAGTCAAAATTTAAAAGAATACAGTTAAATTTTGTAACTTATTGAAAATTTTAATACTGAATATTGTGAATCGAAGTACATAACAAATGATGCATTAGAATAAAATAATGTCTAAAATTAGACGTAATGGAAATTCGATAAAATTATACACAAATATTCTAACTTCCTCCCATCATTTTTAAACAGTTCTCAATTCGGGAACATAATCATTGATCGTTGCTTTTTCAGCATGAAGGATCTAAATTTACAAAAGATCTGCGAACTCTAAATTCCAAAGCTCTCCGGGTATTCAACAACTTCACTCTCGTACGTTACTTTTCAGAAAAATTTAAATGTTGAGGAATTGACGTATTTTTTTACCACAAATGTATGTTGTGATTTCGGAAATTCGAGCATAGATGATCCTACGATAATCGTAGGATTGCAGGATATGTCCCGACTACTATTTTTCAGTTCCTATTCTAACAATACTTTGTTCTCGTTCCATTCCATTCTTGGTGAAATTGATTTTTTCCAAATTGAGACAAAAACATGGAAAATTTAATAGAAATTATCTTGATTTAAAAGAATTCAACAATCAATTATTTCCTCACATCTTGAAACTCAAATGGTTTTCTTCAAAATAAACCAGAGGGGCTACTGAAAACCTTGATGGAGAAAAGTCTCATTCAACCACTATTACTAAGACATATTCGCCAGAATCGCAGAATCGCATAGATCCTCTCGTTCGCCGCCGGTTTTTTTGTATCCAGGGAAGTAAACCTCCTCATCATTGCGCTGGGTTGGCGTGGCGGCACTATAGATTGTAGAAAGAAATTCTACAATTACAAAAACTCTCTGATAAAACAGGCTGATGTGAAAAATTTCGAAGTTATCTTAGATATAATCCATGTCAAATAATAATTCCAAAAATAAATTGGTCAGGATTGAAAAAAATAAAAATACTTAGATTGAGATGAGGTTCATAGAATGGTTGCCATAAAAAATATCACTGATGGAAAAGTTTATTCTCTAATTCGATTTTGCTTAATCAGTACAGAATACTATAATTTTTTAGCCTCATTATTTTCAGTTACTACTATCAGATGGCTTCTGGAATTTGTTTACGAAGTTCGAATCATTTCAGAATGCTAAAAATTTCGAAGTTATCTTAGAATGATAATCCAAGGGCGTACGTATCACACAAGTAGCGACTTCATTCATCATTGCGTAATTTTTTCACATTCCACGAACTATAATATTTTTTTTAATATATATCCCGTATTTTTGATGAAAGAGTTTCTGGACCAATATTCATATGAACTCTCTATCCTGAATTCACTGAAAGTATTAGTTCCTGATGTTTGGCTACATATTTAAAGAACACTTGTGAATCTTCGAAAATTTAAATTCTATATTGCGTTCATTATTAAAAATATTCTGAAATGATTCGAACTTCGTAAACAAACTCCAGAACTTCATAGAATATATGATTTATGGGAAATACTATTACTTGAATGTCTTTTCTTATAGCTACAGAGCCTGCAAACAGAATCTCCGCAACCATATGTGCAATGCACACGGCGCCAAAACCGAGGGTCCAAAAAAAATATTAATATAAAAGTTGAGAAATTAAATAGGATTAGGTATAAATACACACGAAATTTTATGAGTAAATCATCCACTTACTGCCGATTCCTATGTTGCGAGAACATATCCGGCGGCAGTTTCTTGATTTTTCCTGTTCAGACATGAATAACGCCTGGAGCGCTATAAAAGCCATGTATCGCCACAGGCGTTTTTAAATCAGTTAGTTCAATGAATAGTGCAACAAATGAATAAAAACAAGTAATCCAATTAATTTCTACATATAGAGTTATTTTTATTTTGTCAAGTGGGGTGTTGTGTTGTTTAATATTTTGTTTACTACTTTTTTTTTTAAATTAAGTGCCGAATACCTGCTGACTGCAATTTCAACGACTTGATTTTGTATAAAATGGTAAGTGTTTCCTACTTTATACTAGCAACATTAACCCTTTATAGGATACTGGTTATAATTAATTTTTTTAGCCAAATATCTTTTTATTAATTGAAATGTCATATACGAGTTTAAGAAAGTAACTGGTTTTATCCATAACTCGCTTAGTTTTTATGCTATTGATCTTTTTAAAAAACCATTTTGTAGGATTTTTAAGGGCTATAAGATCAAATTAGTTTAATATCCTTTTTGCCTTTATTTTTGAAAGGATTTAAGCTGAAAGCGCTCGAACAAATTGCTTTTCACTCAAATATGCAAACTTTGATCGGCCATATCTTACTTAATAATAATCTGCCCTATAAAGTTAAACACTATAGGCTACTTAGTTAACTTTTTAAGAATATTTCCTACCCTACCCACGTGGTGCTTATCATTGTGGTTCCTTTAGCAGTTAATTCCTGATTCCATGAGTACTAATTATTACCTGCTGCAAGTGACACTTTCGATGAAGGCTGTAATGTGGCTAGTATCGATATAATTCCATCCGACCCCGGTTTGTGGCCCGAAAGTATCACCAATGAGATGGCTAGAATATTGATTAAACGTGGTCCGCCCTTCATAGACATCAGTTTTAGCTTTCCTGGTAATAAAGAGAAGTGAAAGTTTTCGTTCGAATATTTTGAAATAAATCTAGCAAATGGAGAAAAAGTCGAAAGGGCTTGGTTTATTTACTCTATTTCTAAAGATTCCTTGTTTTGTTTTTGTTGTAAGTTGTTTTGTAAATGTAAAACCCCTAACGCTTTTTGTGATACAAATGGAGTATCTGATTGGCAACACTTGTCTTTGCTAATTAAGAGACACAAAACGTCAATTTTACATAACAGTTATATAAACACTTGGATAAATTTTAAAAAAATGTTGGAGACATCTATGACTGTTAATGCTCATCATCTGCGGATTTCAGAAACAAAAAAAAATATTGACGAGACGTGTGGAAAGAATTATTGCGATTGTTAAGTATTTATCTACACAATGCTTGGCATTTCAAAATTCTTCTCAATTCCTTTCGAACAAGTTTAGAATTAAAACACTTTAGGGGACAAGGTTATGATAATGGGACAAATATGAAGGGAAAACATGTTGGGCTTCAAAAACGCATTCTTGATGCGAATCCGAAAGCCCTTTTTATACCTCGTGCGGCTCATACTTTGAACTCAACAGTAAATGACGCTTCTAAGGTGTCTAAGGGATTATATAAATTCCTTCGAGTTCGTCAGGGATTCACTCTCCCGCATAAAAGCACAATCTCGAAATGGTTCAATTCGATCAAATTAGAGACGGGTTTTCTTGATAGCGTTTTCGAACATTTGCGTTTGAAATTTGACGGTTCTACCGAAGCAGAAAGAAACTGCGTCATACTTTTTGATGAAATCGGAATTAAGAGAAATATGAAAGGAAAACATGTCGGGCTTCAAAAACGCATTATTGATGCGAATCCGAAAGCCCTTTTTATACCTTGTGCGGCTCATACTTTGAACTTAACAGTAAATGACGCTTCTAAGGTGTCACGTGCTACAATAACCTTTTTTAATTTTGTGCAAGAGTTATATATTTTTTTTCGTTATGCACAAAAATGTGGTATGCCCCCGGGTTAAGTTTAAAGCCTCTAAGTTAGACAAGATGGCCCAGCAGAATTGACGGAATAAAGCCCCTTAAATTTTATTTAATTACGGTTTACGAAAGTCTTCTAGAATTGGCTGAAGGTAATTCCTTTCACATTGATGCAAGACATAAAGCGAGTTCCCTCTTAACATCTGTACAAAATTTTCAATTTATTTGTGGAATTATTATTTGACATGACGTTTTATTTCATATGAATATTGTCAGCAAACAGATGCAAAGTACTACAATTAATATTAAAGTGTGCCCAATCTACCTAAAAAATTTAGTTGATCACTTCCAGCAATATAGATCTGACCAATCATTTCAAGAAATTCTTGTGCAAGAGAAAGAAGTAGCATCCTCTCTCGAAATTGAAGAAGACTTTCCACCACTACCAACGGTTAGGAGGAAATTTAAACCAAAACTGTAAACTACTTCAAATGCATAAAATTATTCATTAAAACATACTGCTTCGAAACGGTTAACCCTTAAAAACTGTGGCCATGAATCCCAGTATTGAAGCAAATCTTGGTAAGACCAATACTTGAACAACAGAGAGTTTTTTGTAATTGCTTTCTTTCTACAATCTATAGTGCCGCCACGCCAACCCAGCGCAATGATGAGGAGGTTTACTTCCCCTGGATACAAAAAAAACCGGCGGCGAACGATGATTGTTGTCCGTAACTCTGCTGCTGGTGCCTCCTTTCGGGCACCGCCACAGGCGTCAGACGAAACACACAGTGTTGTCAGATTGATTATGGATAGAAAATATCAATTATTTTATAGATGAAGAAAATTATTGAAAAAATTGTCTTCTTCAGCGTAGATATATGTTTCCTTTCAAATTTCATGTTATATTGAGTACGAAAATGGAAAATTTTGTGAATAATTCAAAGCATTTAAGATTTTAAAGTTAAGTACCTGAAAATGCATCATATCGTTCATTAATAAAATAGATTGGACCTTTCATACGATTTTATACTGAAGATTACAACGAATACGACTACATATAGTGTAGGCGAATACAAATGTGTTCATAGTAATTAATAATCGAATATACCTTTTGTTCCAAGTTATGAATATACAATTCATTTCCTCTCAAGATTCTTTATGGCTGGTGGAAATATCCAATCACCTTCAAGTCTTAGTAATATTGGTTGAATGAGACTTTTCTCCATCAAGGTTTTCGGTAGCCCCCTCTGGTTTATTTTGAAGAAAACCATTTGAGTTTCAAGATGTGAGGAAATAATTGATTGTTGAATTCTTTTTAAATCAAGATAATTTCTATTAAATTTTCCATGTTTTTGTCTCAATTTGGAAAAAAATCAATTTCACCAAGAATGGAATGGAACGAGAACAAAGTATTGTTAAAATAGGAGCTGAAAAAATAGTAGTCGGGACATATCCTGCAATCCTACGATTATCGTAGGATCATCTATGCTCGAATTTCCGAAATCACAACATACATTTGTGGTACAAAAAAAATACGTCAATTCCCTCAACATTTAAATTTTTCTGAAAAGTAACGTACGAGAATGAAGTTGTTGAATACCCGGAGAGCTTTGGAATTTAGAGTTCGCAGATCTTTTGTAAATTTAGATCCTAACATGCTGAAAAAAGCAACGATCAATGATTATGTTACCGAATTGAGAACTGTTTAAAAAATGATGGGAGGAAGTTAGAATATTTGTGAATAATTTTATCGAATTTTCATTACGTCCAATTTTAGACATTATTTTATTCTAATGCATAATTTGTTATGTACTTCGATTCACAATATTCAGTATTAAAATTTTCAATAAGTTACAAAATTTTACTGTATTCTTTTAAATTTTTGACTGCTGGTTGATTATATATTTGAGTATATTTCGTTAAATCTACTGCAAGTTCTCAATTTGAATTGTCGACACTCTGATTATAAAATTATGAATAATTTCTGTCAATGACCCTGTATATTTGAATTTATTAATTTATTAATAAATGTTTTTTGGTTCCGTATTCTGTTACTCGTTATGGATGGATCACACTCTGGCAACCTTGTTACTGAAAACATTGATATGATTGTTCCATTTATATTTGAATGGGTAGGAGGTACATTGAGAAGGGGGATGTCACTTTTTAAGAGTTCCTATATTTCTTATAGTTTGAAACGAGAATTAGTGTTTGGTCGAACTTTTGGGTAAGTGTTTGTTTCTATTTGATTGATTTTGCCTAGAACAGGTTTATTTATATAGGGTCGCTGTCGATTAAAAATTTTTGCTACTGAATGTACTGAAAGAGCTTTCCCAGTAATGGCGATGGTAAAAAAATCCAATAAGATCCAAGCAATCGTGTATAGGTGTTCAGTGAAATATTGTGAAAATAAATATCGCCGCGGGGGGGTTTCAAATGTTTCATTTTTTAGATTTCCGTTGGACTCACGACAAGGCGATTGGCTTCGGGCAATCGATCGGCGGGATTTAATTTCATTTATTCCGCGTAAAGACATCAGGTACAAAAGAATTTGTAGTAAACACTTTACGGATTCGTGTTTTACTGATCATTCGAAACGTCATTTACGCTCTCATGCAGTACCAACTCTGCAACTCGATTTTATGGATTTCGGCGCTGATTCTGATAAGAACAAAAACATAATTACGTATCCCTGTGAGGCTGAAATGACTGGAAAACTACTTTTTGATGAACACGGAAATCCACTATCGACATATTTCTCCTCTACGGCAAACGTAGATTCTTCATGTTCCGCCCGCGAAATTTTTCAATTGAAACGTAAATTAGCTTCGAAACAAAAACAAATCGATAAATTAAGGAAATGTATTAATGTCCTTCGTCAAACTAATCGTCGATTACGTCGCGGTCGCGCCAAAGGCCGGATCTTTCTGGAAGAACATAGGAGAAGAGTGAAGCAACCATCAGGAAGTGTCAAAACGTTCATAGATCTCCAAACGGAACATAAGACGCATACAGAGTATTCGGAAGAAGAAAAAAAATTTGCTCTCACAATTTTTTATAGAAGCCCGGGATTATATAATTTCCTTCGAGTTCGTCAGGGATTCACTCTCCCGCATAAAAGCACAATCTCGAAATGGTTCAATTCGATTAAATTAGAGACGGGTTTTCTTGATAGCGTTTTCGAACATTTGCGTTTGAAATTTGACGGTTCTACCGAAGCAGAAAGAAACTGCGTCATACTTTTTGATGAAATCGGAATAAAGAGAAGTATTAGTTACAATTCTAAATTCGATTACATCGAGGGAGTTTCAGATTATGGAGAATTTGGTCGACAACAAAATCTCGGAAATCACGTTCTTGTTTTTATGATTCGAGGACTTTATGCTTATTACAAAATTCCGTTAGGTTATTTCGTCGTTTCTTGAAATATGGCGGGAGGTGAAATAAAAACCATACTGATAACCCTTATTTCAAAATTGAAATCAATTGGAATATTGGTAAGGGCTATCACGTGTGATCAGGGAACGAATAACAGAAAAGCTAATCGTGATATAGGGGTTACCGTGGAACATCGTATTGTTAATATCGACGGCCAAGATATTGTTTCTCTTCACGATGTTCCTCATTTAATAAAATCGCTTCGTAACCAATTTGTGGCTCACGGTAAAATAGATGCCGGTGGTAAGACAGCGTCGTGGTCAGACATAGAGGAAACGTACATAATAGACTCCAAATTAGTTAATGCTCGTTCAATGTGTAAAATAACAGATGCTCATATACGCCCGAAACCATTTTAGAGAATGAAAGTGTCTCTAGCAACCCAAATTTTCAGTAACTCTGTATCCGCAGCCATTTTAACGGCGTTTAACACTAAACAACTCGAATCCGATACCTCAGTCAATACTTCAGAATTTCTGAAGACGGTTAATAACTTGTTCGATTATTTGAATGTGAAGAAAAAAGGAATTCACGCTCTTTCGCGAAAGAATTATCACCCCGAGAATAGTTTAAGGCAATTTATTGATTATGTTCGTACTTGGGAAATTACCGCTTCTACTCGTGCGCGCCCACCTTGCTTTTTGGGCTTTGAACAAACGTTGATAGGCATTTTGTATCTTTGGGAGTCTATAAAACAGGAAAGTGAAAACGTGGAATATTTGTTAACGAATCGTTTCAATCAGGACCCATTGGAAAACTTTTTTTCAGTCATTCGGCAAGCTGGAGGTTTCACCCGAAATCCTACGGTTAAACAATTCCGCGAAAATTATCAGAAAATTTTTCTCTCGGGTTTGGTGTCTACTTCAGACTCCACTAATTGCGAATCTGATAACGACTCGATGGTGGAATTTAAGAAATCGGACTGCATTTTATCTGATTTTTCTACGACATCTGTAACTGCCGACAACCCAGTGCACTCGGATGCAATGGTTCAAAATTGTAACGACGACCTTGAGGATGATAATGAAGACGTTAGGGATGAAGAAGTTTCTGAAGATGTCTTAAATTTTTTTAATGATTCTGACATAGACTCTCAAGATGAAGACGTCGATAATGAGCAAATAAATTCATCACTTCTCCGGCACATAATTTTAGATCATGGAGATTATTGCCTACCATTAGGAAAACACGGTGAACAAAACAAAGCTCAAACTGTTAAAGTTTCTCTAGAACCAGCGGGCGATTCAAATTCATCATTGAATGTTCAACATCCTACTTCGCAGGTTATATCCTTCATAGATTAGACAAAAGATTCAATTGCCAAATTTGTCGTTCCTTATTTTGGAAGTCAAATAGCAATTTTGAATCTAACAAAGGGTTTTTGGTTTTCTTCAGAGCCTATAGAACGAAGGAAAACGAAGAATTGGGTAATTTAGTTCCTGCTAATGATAAATTCGTTTCAGCCGCGGCCGAGATTCTTTCATCATTTATAGAAATTTATTCAAAAGACTTCCATATTAAAAATATTTTATCTTCTATGATTATTTTAGCTAATAGAAAAATTACATCAATCTATCCAGAATGGTGTTTTGTTGATGATTGTTTGCCTCACAGACAGTTCATTGTCAAAACTTTATTGATTACAAGACTTCACAACGAAGTGAAGCGGGTGTCAAAAGATTTAAATAGAGGCGGAAAGAAGTTTTTATAAAATTCCAATGGGGTTTCTTTCTTTTGTTTCACTTTTGTGCACATATTTATTTTTTTTCTATTCCTGATTCTCATTAGATACTAGCTGTTTTAATAAATTTCCATCGAAGTCATTTCAGAAAGTTCTTCATTGCGTGACTAATCAAGATTCCGGGAATTTTTTCATCCTTTGTTTCATTGGTCCAACATATTTTACTGAGTACTGATACATGTTTGTTTGGATTCGCGAAATTCAATACTCTATAGATACGCATATTCATTAGGCAGCCATTAGACCCAATTTTTTGACAAATACCCTCTAGTACATTTAGTTATTCTTTTTAGAAAACCTATTTATTTCTTTTGTGCAGAATAGATTTTTTTTTCAATTTTTCTACTATATTTGCTAACAATTTTGCGACTGGTTTTCACATCATGCGAACATCCTTCATTTGAATTTTTCTTATTCTATATACACTCACACTATTCGTTTCATCAGACACACCATTCATATTTTATCACTTTCACTTCACGTATTACTCAATATACGCACAACATATACTTACAATTGCATACCAACATTCGACATTTTCACATGAATATTTTCCATGTTCGTATCACATTCCTAAACTTTGTCACAAACCATGACTCTTACCTTCCATATAATTTTTCTTTCGAACCCATTTCCTGTCCAATTAACCCCTCCTCAACCATGGGAGGAGCTGTTAAACCTCTACATGGCGCGTCTCCAGTTGGCGGATAGGAGAGTGTTTTTTATAGGTAAAAGAATTGTTGATAAAGTTCATAATTATAGTATTGATATTTGATTTTAGCAAGTTATCAGCTTTACCTATAGAGAACAGGAGGAATATTATCGCTCCCGCGGACCAAACAAACATGAAACACCACCAATACATGCAGACTTCTTTTGTATATTTGTTATTTCGTTCAGATTGGAAAAATTTTCAACGTTTTTACCTTATTTAGCAAAATCTTGAAAGATTATCAATAATAATTCGAGATTTAAAAAAACCCTTTGTAGCAGTGAGTGCAATGTTGTTAGAGCTCAATGTCAGATTACCTTTTTTTGTTTAATATGTATTTGTTCCAGCCTTGTATCTAAACCACAGGATTGAAAGACTTGTATGCGATGAATCATTTGTTTATTTCTATGGATGATTTTTGAAATGGTTCCATTCGCGACCACATTCTCTAAATACACTACCCTTCACAACGAAGGATATAGGTTAACACCTTAACAGCATTACTACGCCTAAGATAATCAAATCTTTGGAAACAAACATAACCCTCTGTGATGATTTTGTTCAATTACGTAGAGAACAAACAGCGTAGATGCTGGAATGATTACTTCTTGGAATCAAGACACGAAAAGTATTTTTAATGTTTCGTTTTGTAATCTACTCCAACATTTCGTGACAGCAACAACATTTTTCATCTCTCCGCGTATATTGCCGAATTTTCCGTAGACGCAACGAGTTTTCGAATATAAATTTAGTACTGACGTGCACGTTGAAAGTTCGTTTTCGAAATGTGAACTGACTTATTAATTTCGGTATTTCGAAAAATTTGTAATTGGGACAATACGAATAATCGGTTGAATTACGATTCAAGTTGTGATTTGATTAGTATATTTTCACAAGAAAAGCATTGGTGTTTACCACAAATGTTTGTTATTCAAATAAATACACTAATTCGAGAAATCACAAAATCAAATAGCAACAAAATAATTACTGCAATGAATGTCAATTTTGCAGTCTCCTGAATAGATCAGAAGCTTGTTGCAATTCTACACGACTGTCAGCTTTGAATAGAAAAATGTTTTAGATTCACAAATATGTTTTATAATCTAATCTACAAACAACTTTGGATGAGATTACAAAAAAATATTATTTTGTTACAATCTATTTGTTCAAAGCTACTGATGAAACAATATGCAAGAGAACATAATTTTTGCAAATTACGGGTATCGAAAAAACTGGACACCTGATTTGTTGCTATCACTCAATTTCCATGTTACACCCGGTATATTATTCAATTCTTTGAATCAGTAGGAAATTTCATACATATATTATGTGATTATGTACAACATCTTATACCTATCTTCAATAAATTATTTTCAAAATATTTAGTGTTTTCTTGATTTATCGCAACAATCGATATCAAAGAAGTAAAATTATATACATTATAATAAGGAAATTGTATATACATATATAATTGATTTCAAAAATATAAGATTTATAGATGTTTAGATGGTGAATTTCATTTCTTATGAAATGTAATATCTCATATATGTTACCTAAAATATTCCATCTTATTTTTATATTCATATCTAACTCTATAAACGTTTTAATTTAATTTTTTTATCAATCGATATTTGAAATTGAAATTTCATCTATTGATAGAAGTATATTTATGTAGATACCTACGTGTATAATAAAACAAACGTCTGTTGTCAATTTTTATTTTTCGTTATGAACTTGATCATTTTCATAAATTAATTTGATACATATTGCCATTTAATGAATTTCTACAAGCACAAAAAATCAATAATTATTGGCCATAATTTTCAATTATAAAATTACAATAATTCTGATATATTATAAACATATTAATAATAAATATATTCAGATTTTTAGTTTTTTTTTCGACCTAAATTTGAAGAAAATTATTTCAAATTTTTTATCATTCAAATAATAATAATGATAATAAAACTCGGAATTGATAAACAGTATCCTGAGCGAAGTTAATTTTAAGACAATGCATCTTTTGTTTTGACGGCTTCTCGAGACACAGGTCGAGTTTACTGGAGTTATTTCGCAGTTTCCTTTGAGAGACCACCGTCCGACAGAAATCAGCTAGACATTTCGTGCTGAACATCGGCCATAATATGCTTTCAACTTGTATTCGAAAATAGAAATTAATTCTCAGCTTCGCTCGCAACAATGAAGTGTGTTGTTTATGCAATATTTAGTTAGAAATTATTGCGGGTGGACCTATTGAAACCCAATTTTCTCAATAAATCATAAAAACTTCGACTAGAGTGACAGAAATCCATGTTATTCATCAACTCATTTCCACCAGAATTTATCGAACTAATCACATTTTTTGACGAATTCAATAATCTGTAACGTTTTCTCAATAGCTTCTTATTATTAAATAGATTCAAAAATATCCATAATTTTCCGTGACTCTTTCTCTTTTTGATTTCCTTTTTCATGAAAAGCTTCTTATGAGTTAGTTACAGTGTGAAAGAGTAACTTTGATGGCATCATTTCTTTCATAGTTGTACAGAAATATTTCTTCACCAAATTTCACCTGTTTTGAGAATTTTCGCTCTTCCGAAAACTCAATTTTTTTTTGAAATTCACCCTCTTATAACGTTTCATTTTACTGTTGATTAAGTTTCAATTTCTAAGATATACAGTATATTTCATAACGATTTCTGAAATTCACGATGGTATTATGACTCCATATGAAAAATCATTCCAATAATGCCTATAGTCATGCATCGTTCTTTCGAAAGTTTGTATTTCATAAATTTCTCCGTTATCATTCCGAATCATTATCTTCGGAAGATGACGCAGTAAAATTTTTCCTATGATAGAAATTGCCAACATTGGAACTCGAAACCAATCGATTCCAAACTGATATCAAATAGGAATTTCAACTAAATGGAAAATGCTTCTTCAAAAGCAAAATTTTGGGTTCAAATATGGAAACCGCCCAAAAATTTGCTAAGATATAATCCCATTGTGGAATATAATATAGTTACTTATTCGAAATCTTTTTTATGGAATAATGTAAATAATTGATTAAGAATGTAAATACGAATTTAAACCACAAATGAATGCCAAGAACTTCAGTTGCAGGAAATTTTCAACCCTACACATTATCGCCATTCCTAGCTTTGTGTTCATTTGTAGTCTCTTAGAGGAATTGGAACCTAATTTTAGAAATTTGACAGTTGGTTACTACAAATGAAAATACTAGTATTAATCAGTTTTCAGTTCAACCCTATATTCCTTATATTTATAATTTTGCTCATTATAAATAGCGGAACGCACACATATACCAAAAATGAACGTGTTCAGACGATCCTGATAACTGGTGAATGCTTACAAAACTTTTAATAATTCTGTTAAAATAGCTGGGAAACTGCAATTTCCTCTAATCAATCTGCATTTTCAATATGATGGCCAGTTGGCTTCGACAATAAATTCTGCAAAAAATTAAAACTTCAACCCCTTGCAATGAGTTGAAAATTCAATTTTTCTTAGTTTTTGTACATCGTACGCACTATGCAACCTATTGCATGCTTTGCGACACTGACTGGTAGAAAATGGAGAGTGCGAACATAGAACATGATAGCGTCAAATTGTTTGTCTATTTTCGTCTCTGTACAGATTTATTTATGGATAAATGAATTGATGTTTTGTTTCGGAATTGTTATGAATCGAATAGACTTTTTTACCAGATATTTCGTCTTTCGCTTTATATTTGTTACATTGGTTTACCGATTACTTCTTGTCAAGAATGTTGTCGAAATTGCATTTGCCATTAATATAATGCACAGTAAATACCTAACTGATACAATATCTGCAATTTATTCATTTTCATAATGTATAGATGATATCATAATAATACATCACCTTTAAACAATTTTTTAAAAAATATCACAATTATGTATTGAATTACTTCAAAAGTTGTTTTATTTAAACAAAATTAATCACTCTTTTCGAAAATGCACTTAACTAATGATATAAATATTCTTGATGTTTTAATACAATTTTCTGGAGGTAAAGTCGGGCATTGCACTTTCGAAACTGAAAATTATGCTCAAAGCAAAGTTCTGGGTCTGAATTCGAATTTTCTATTTTACATTCCTATTTTGAAAAAAGCGTGCTACACTCTTCATAAATTTAAATTAAAATGCGTGTAACTTGTAATGGAGTCATATAATAGATGTCTGTCCTTCTTTCCTCCGATTTGAAAATTAAACATTCATAGATTGTCTGCATCTCTCTGAAAAGAGATGCTAAAGTAGGATGGATATTTATAATATTTTGTGTTTAAGTATATATGGGTTTGTGAAAACATATATTGAAAGCTATTGATAAATAATTGAACATATTCTCGTTTTCTGCATTTCTCATTCAATCCTAGACTACGAAATGTAAAAAATGAGTAAAACCCTTTTTTCCTATTCATGTCTACGCTCATGTCAGCTGAATATCATAGGTTCTTTCGATTTCACGCGTCATCTATGTGCCATATTAGAATAATTCACTCATTATTTTGTTGTATTAGTGCAGAACACTGCACTTATAGATATAGTACCGCACATATAGTCCTATTATTAAAGAGGGCGCCAGCAGACGGACTGTTTTGTGCGTCAAATTCACTATACTGTGTGAAAATTTTACGTTGAACTGGGTTCTTCATCTAGAGTATATAAATCATCTTTGGTAAATACTTAGATTTTCATTACAAAAATAAAGGTATGACTTTTCTCTAAGGAAATTGTAACAATGAAAGTACAAACTTTAAAAATTCAAAATAGTTTCATTATGAGGATTGCGAATATTAATACGTGAAATATATCACTCTTTAAGATAGAAAAGTTAATTCAATGTTATAAGTAATTCGAGTTTTCGCTTAACATCAGACAAGTATGAGTTTGACAGTACAAAACAAAGTTAGCAATTTTCTTATTTATAAGTACAGAGAAATGGGTTAACAGAACAGGTAAACTACATATCAGAGATTAATATTGGCTACTAATACATAATTGAGAACAACTTAAAATCTCAAACTTTCGGGACTAACATGAATCGATCAGGTCGTTAAGTAATATTTGATTATTACCTGTATTTTGTTTGGCTTCGAATAATATTTATAAGGATTCAAGATAATTGAGTTTTATACTTTTTTGTGCTTGGTATAGGATTTGTAGATTGTCTATTGATGGAAAAATATGGTTGTTTTCTATGCAATGTTATGCCAGAGTGGAATCTGTTTTGTTTTTACAAAAATCTGAATGATGTTCCTTATATCTAATTCTAAACGACCTGCCTGTTTGATCAATATAAATTCCTTTACAATTGGAACATGTTAGTTAGTTCACAAACTCCTGAATTATCTAATTTTGTAGCTTTATCTTTGACATTGAAAAATATATTTGATAGTTTCGTTGTGGATTTTATATTGGGGAATTGGATGTTATTTGCAATTTTGTTAGAAATTGGGCCAAAAAAGGTTTATGAGAAATATAGATGTGTGTGGCTGTCAGAACTATTTTGAGGATAGATACTGTTCTGGGCTTTTTACAAACGTTTTTTAGACGAAAGTTTGTCTATCATTGAGGGAGAATAGCCGTTATTTTCTGCGATAATTTTAAATAATAAAATTTCTTTATTGCAATTCATAATGGAGAGATGTAATGTGAAAGCCCTGTGAATCATAGAATTGATGGCAGCTAATTTATGTTGAATAGGATGAGATGAATCAGAAGGAATGCAAATGTATGTTTAGGTAGGTTTACGATATATATCGAAGGTAACGAAATTGTTTTGTCTGAAAACAGTTAAATCTAAAAATTTAGTTTCATTGTTGATTTCTTATTCTAGTTTAAATTCAATATTTTAGATGAATATCATTGAGGAAGTTTGGGTGAATGTCTCATTACCTTGAAGAACCATTACAACACGCAAAAATATCGTCAACATATCGATACCAAAATATTATATGAGACGCTGTAGTTGATTGATAAATTATATTTTCTATGTTATTCATGAAAATTTCTGCTAGGAGTGGACTAAGGGGTAACCCATAGCCAGACCTCCGGTTTGTTCGAAAATTATATTGTTAAATTGAAAATAATTCTGATTGAGGCAAAAGTTTAATGAAAATATGAAATCACTATGAACAAGCGGGTTGACTCGAGTGCTGTCTAGAATTTTATTTTGAAGACTAGAGTTGGGCATTTAATACTAGGTATGTTTGAATACATGTCATCTATGCCAAGATATATCAAAAAGGACTTTGGAGGAACAGGGATAATCTGCAGTTTATTTGTGAGTTCGAATGAGTTTTTCATTGATTACTTGGGAAAAATTTAATGAGATGCTTGAAAATATCGTTAAGTTCTCTTGAAAGTCTGTATGTTGGGGTGCTGGTATATGAGACAACAGGACGAATCGCAGTATTTTATATCAATGATAGAAATTGCCAACATTTGAACTTGAAACCAATCGATGTCAAACTGATATCAAATAGGAATTTCAGCTAGATGGAAAATGCTACATGAAAACTTTGGGAAGCAAATATGGAAACCACTTAATGATTTACCAACTGAGATATAATCCTATTGTGGACTACAACAGTTACTTACCCGAAATCATGTTACGGTAAAAGATAAATAACTGTAATATTTGTAGAATCATAGGGCAACCCAACTTTAGGAATTTCAGAGTACACTTCTTATTATGAAAATACTATTTTTCATCACTTTTCCGTTCAGTCCTACCTTACATTTATAATATTGCTCTTTATAGATGGGGAATGCACACATATACCAAAAATGAACGTATTGAGATGATTCTCATAACTGGAGAAAGTTTAGAAAACTTTCAATATCACAATTAAAATAGTTCGAAAACTGCAATTTTCTTCAATCAAGCTGCATTTTTAATATGATGGCTTGTTGGCTTCGACAATAAATTCTGGGAAATATGAAAACTTCAACCCTTTGAAAAGGATTAAAAATTCAGTTTTTTCTTAGTTTTTCTCTTCTCGTAAACGACAAGAGATGAAAGAAAAAATTCCAACTGAATGTTGTAGGGAATATTTTTTCTATAAATAATGTCCCATGTGAAATTCACTTATCTGCAGTGTTTTTCTTGTCGTGCACTTTGAAAGATTTTTGGTGAGAAAAGGTATCATATTTAATTTATTATACATCGTACGCAACCCATTGCATGCTTTGCCACACTGACCGTTTGAAAGGGGAGAGTGCAAACAGAACGAGATAGCGTCCAATTGTTTCGTTTATGTTTATATTTATTTATGAATAAATATATTGATGTTTTTTTTCGGAATAGTTATGAATCGAATAGAATTCTGTTTATTAAATATTGCGTCATTCGCTTTGTGATTGTTACATTGGTTTGTTTACCGATTACTTATTGTCAAGAATGTTGTAGAAAGTACATTTACTATTAATATAATAATAACAGTTAATACCTAACTAATACAATATTTACAATTTTTTCATTTTCCTAATGTATGAATAATTTTATAATAATATATCATCTTAGAGTTATAAAAAAATGAGAAATTCGTATTCTCATCGAAAAATTATTTATATATATATATATATATATATATATATATATATATATATATATATATATATATATATATATATATATATATATATATATATATATATATAATGTAGAATTTATTATTTCCTTAATTCCTTGGCTTATCCTGGTTTGTGGAAGTTCAATACATCATATTTGAATGTCTATATATATATATATATATATATATATATATATATATATATATATATATATATATATATATATATATATATATATATATATATATATATATATATATATATATATATATATATATATATATATATTCACAAAAATATTGAGATTTTGGGTCTGAAAAAATTTGTTCGAACAGTTACAGAAGATAAGTCATCAAATCTTGTAATATTCTTCGTAGGTTTCTTTCCTAAAAAATAATGAGGTAGAGTCATAGGTTCTCTCTTTAGTTTATACTGCTCAGAATCTCATTTCATATTTTATTTATTTTTATATATAAATGTGATATGATTAGCTGACAATTTTATTATATTTATATTCAGAGCAGTATTCTATTCGATCGTTCATAACTTTACACAAAGAATACTATGAATGAGTAACATTCAGTGTTACTTGATTAAGGTCCGTACACTGGATTTTTACGGGGAGAAAGCATCTGACACTACTCGTTGGTACATTGATGTCATTGTCTGATGATGCTATAGTTTGTATATATTCTGGTAGATTGATATATTCTCATAACATGTAACGTTATTCTAATATATAATGATTCCAGGATATATTTTGATTATAATCATTGCCTGTCAATGGTATTAATTACCGGGTTGTGGATTTATATTTTTTCATGAAATCAGTTTGATTGCATCTATATGGGTAACTCGTAGGGGTTAAACCCTTTTTTTAAAAGTATAGTTGTTCTTGTTTTTCCAATGCAATTTTGGAGATGCGTGCTAGTTGTATTGGAGTCATTTTTATAAATATTCTTCTTTCCTTCGATCTGAAAATGAAATATTCATATTTTGTCTGCAGCTCCCTGAGAGGAGATGCCAAAGTAGAATAGATATTTATAATATTTTGTGTTTAATTATATATGAGTTTGTGAAAACATATAGAAATGCTATTATTATATATAATTGGGCCTATTTCCGTTATTTTTATTTCTCATTAACTCAATAGTCAACCCTAGACTACGTAATATAGAAATGAGTAAAACCCTTTTTTCTGTTTATGTCTACGTTTATGTAAGCAAAATATCATAACTTGTTTCGATTTCACACGTCATCTATGTGCCATATCAGAATAATTCATTTATTATGTTGTCGTATTAGTGCAGAATACTGCACTAATAGATATAGTATCGCACATATTGTCCATTATCAAGGAGGGCGCCAGAAGACGGACTGGTTTTCACGCGAAATACACTCTTCTATGAGCTAACACTAAGTTGAATTGGGTTCTTTGTGTATAAATTATTTTTTTGCTTCACTTGTATTCCGTGACATTAACTTAGTGAGATAGTTTGTTTTTTGGGCAATCGTGCTGTTTACGCTGACCACTTCGCGCATCGTGTACCGGACTCGACGAGGAATGTTTCCGAACGATTTAAATTTCAGCCAGTGTTGCCAGATACCTTTCCTGGTATTTATTTCAATTTCACGTTCGAATAAGAGAATAAATGATCTCGGTCGTGATTTTTGAGTTACTCAATATCTCGGTTATTATTGAAGTTGCGTAAAAATTATTTTCACATTGTTCAACCACTTTTTTGAATAGATTGCAGTGGATTAGCCGATTTTTTTTCTATTTGGCGTGACATAAACATAAAACTGTAATTTCTATTTTTGTCATTGAATTTCTGGTTTCGGGCTTGTTTACGTTGATCTCGAATGATTTTCACTTGACATTTAACCTCTGCTGCGGTTGGCATCTTCCGAGCCGATGCAGATAATTTTATCGAGAATTTAACCACTATTTTTATTTCGATACTGACAGAGACAATTTTTACCCCATCTTGGCTTGGGAGTTAGTACCTCTTGACATCCCCAAGTTGGGAGATCCACTCCATTTTTGAAGTTTTGTTGAAGTCGGTTAAAAAGGAGAAGTAGCTTTCAGAACCATACAACATTGAGAATCATGTAATAGCAATGTGCAAAATAATTCAAAAAATGCTTTAATTTGTATTGGATTGTGGAGAACAACTCCACGCAATCTCGCAAATTGTATTACAACGATCGATATCTATTGAAAAACTCTCGAAGTTCCATGGTTCGAAAGTCAACATTCAATTCTGCGGGAGTAAGTGCGAAAAATATTGAGTTTTTTCCATGAAAAATATGTGATGAGAATAATATGATATTAGATATTTCTTAAATGGGTGTGAGTGTTCTCTCTTCTGTCTTTATTTGACAAACTAAGAGGGAAAAGGAATTTCGGCAATTTACAAAAAAAAGTCTGAATAATGTGAAAATATTTTTGACGTAAATTTCATAACCGTGATATCGAGTATGGATGAAATCAGGCAGTTATCAAATTTCGTGAATAACTCAAAAACTACATCAGAAGTTAAAAAATTAATTAATTAATTTAACTGAAATATTGATAGTGGCCTCCCCGAATGAATGACAATATATTGTACAGTATACAATTCACAACTTATTACCCTGAATAATGAGCTAAATAGTAATGGTTCTAGCTCACAAAAAATCTGAAGCAATTCATATTCTGCACTCAGATTGTCAGAAAATTTATACCAAACAAAGAAAAATATTTTCCCTCAATTTCATACATCATGTTGAACTTATTGAATTTCTGATATGAGAGGTCAGATTCGAATATCATATGATTATTTTGGAAACTCTTTAGATTTCGAAAATATCTTCTGCTATACCGCACTACCCTGTCTAAAAGAACTCAAAATATGTGAATGTTTATTTAGATAATCAAGCGCGGGTTCGTAAGCCCACTTGCGAAAAAACACGAGTCACACATGTCCCTGATTAGAAGTGTTTTGCTTTCGGTTTCACTTCAGTAGTATATCTTATTCTTCGCTATTAAATTTCAACGATAGGTAATCAAATCTCCGACGTGAGATAAATCGTGGCACCACTAGCTACTTACGAATACTTTCGGGAAACATCTGTTCGACTCGGCACTGGATGAGCGACAGCGATTAGCGTAATCAGCAGGATTACCGTTTTTTGTTTTGAATTTCTTGAGATTTGTGGATTTAAATCCGTATTTACAATGTTGATCAATTATTCACATTATACCATAACATGATTTCGGGTAAGTAATTGTTATAATCAACAATATGATTATATCTTAGTTGTAAATTGTTAAGTCGTTTCGATATTTGATTCCCAAAATTTTGCTTTTCAAGTAGCATTTTCCATCTAGCTGAAATTCCTATTTGATATTAGTTTCAGATCGATTGGTTTCAAGTTCACTTGTTGATAATTTCTATCATAGTCAAATGAAATTTTACTGTATCATCTTCCGAACATAATAAAATATTTCGGGTAATTATACCGTATAGTGGTGGTAGTCAGAATTCACTGAAAAAATGTTTACTTACTAATTTAGGGGCCCAGAATCCAAATCTGAAATCGTTTTGCCCCGGAAGGCTATCGTTTAAGGGAAAATGAAAAACAAAATTTCCTTGAAAGTCCTCTTGTCTATATCATTCAAACTCCTTCATTGCTTCATTAAAATGCCTTGTTATTATTACAATGGATAATATATATACACATGTACCATTAATTAGTAATTCTACATTCAAATATTCATTAATTTCTCATTAAAATCATTTTCAATTCGAATGTTTATTTTCTAGACAGTTAACCCGAGTTACATTGTTAACATTCCAGATATCACACTTTCTAATGACAGATTTATTATTTCCTTAATGATAACCAAAATGTATATAAACCTCTGTCCCTTCGTATTTTTAACTTTAGTTTACTTAAGATATTGTACCTATATGTGCATCTTGTAAGCCATTGTTCAATAAAGTGCTTTTTAAAAAGTTCGGTTAATGATTCAAAGTTATAATTGGCGCAGTCGGTAGGATCCAGAAAGGTGCGAAATTGGCAAAAAAAAAAAAAAAGAAATCTGCAAAGTCTCACCTTTGGTTTCAACCATTCATTCTGGAAGAAGAACTAAGGACGAAGATTGGACTTCACGTAAGTGTTTGAGCTCCTTCTATTCTCCCTTGTTTCCTACATATTTGAATTTTGAATAATATCAAATTATTTTGAATTATTACCGACTATTTTTTTTTATTTTTAAGTTCAGATTTATTTTATGTCAAAACCCATTGAAAATCTATCTGAATCCTTGAAAGAATTATCTTTAAACTCCAAAATGAGTACTATTCAAGCTGCAAAAGAAATTGCAAACACACTTCGCCCATTTTCCGGACGAAGCGAACATTTAGAATATTTTATAAATGCTATTGATAAATTTTTTGATAGATATGGTAGAACCGCAGATAATAGTCTTAGTGAGTTTGTTTTCGCTGCTATTTGTTCAAAAATAATCGACGAAGCAGGTGATTTTTTGTTGTGTAGACACGATTTAAATACGTGGCCCGAAATAAAACAAGCTCTTAGAACTAAATTCGGCGACAAAACAGACAGAAACGTCTTACAACAACAATTTATCTATTTAACAAAAAACCGTAATGAATCTATAGCTGAATTTTTAGATAGACTTAAATTGCTAAAGATGAGGTTAAATTTAAAAATTACTTCGGACGTTGAAATCAATGCAGCAACTAAAATGGCATTGATCGATCAAAACGAAGTTACAGCAGTTACTGTTCTAATCTCGAATTGTAATACGGAACTGAGAACGCTGCTCATGCTTAAAAATCCGAGAAACATAGAAGAGGCAACATCACTTGTCGTAAATCATTCTCTTATGGAACAACATTTAAATTTATTACAAGATTCACATCACCCTAGAACTCCACAGAAATTTGTTAATCGCAATTCACATCCAAACGTACATAACTCAATACCAATTAAACCACATAATAATCAATTTCAAAATACACACATTCATCAAAATCGTTCTAATTACCAACCTCCAGTCCAACAACGACCTAATAACACATTTCCGAATCAGCCCATAAAATATGATCAGAGATCAATTAAACAACATTTCCCAACGAATTCACAAGTATTCGGGAAACCAACAAATGTATTTTCCCAAGAAATTCACACAAACCCCAAAATAAACCGGAACCTATGTCCACGAGTAGTAGGCTTCCATCCATCAGAACTAATACACAATATAGACCTCACAATACATTCCAAAGAACCTTTCCAAATTTCATTTCAGAAGAATTAACAAACGTTGAAACGGAAGACAAATATGATGATTCAAGTGAAAGTGCTAATTACTGTCAATGTTGCACGTCCACCTCTCACGTAATTAACGAAGGTAACTACCTCGAAGAAAATTCCGATGATAGTCATTCCTTTCTAACTAATGACCAGGATTTTCAAGATTTCGAAATACCAAACGACAATCCGTAAACTTGAATAATTTAACACCTAATTCACTCCCATATATCCAAATAAAATATCCACCGATTAAATTACTCGTAGATACTGGCTGTCACCCATCATTATTACGTCCATATATAGCGGAAAAATATTTTCCAAATAAAATTTTCAATTCCAATACCCCCATTATCACATGCACTGGTCAAAGTCAGTCCAACACAAAAGCAAATATTCCCCTCTTTAAAGAATTCTTACCACTAACAGGCAATATAGAATTTGTACTATTTAACTTTCATGATTATTTTGACGGTATAATAGGAATTAGAGACCTCCGGAAATTGAAATTAAATATAGACACTTTCAACAATGCTCTATATAACGAAAATATTAATATACCTTTGCACTATCGCGAAGATTTCGAAAAACAAAAGATTGAAATACCACCCTATTCCTCCATTCTGAAAAAATTAAAAACTAATCTGCCAGACGGTGATATTTTAATTCCTCAATTAAATAACAAATCAATTACGATACCAGAGTCTCTCTTGAAAATTCGAGACGGATTTACCATACTAGAATTCTCGAACCCAACAAATGAAACACAATTAATTGAACTCAGCGAAAATTTCTTGAGATCATTTGCACAAACTTACGACAATGAGGAATTTGAGTGCTTTCATGCAGAAGAAATAGCTTCATCACAAAAATCGGAAAACCAAAACCATTTCGACTTTTCTTTAATCAGAACCGATCACATGAATTCCGAAGAAAGAAATTCAATCAAAACCCTACTCTCACAATACAAAGAAATACTTCACCAACCTCATCAAAAACTAAGTTTTACAAATAAAGTTAAACATGAAATCAAAACAATAGACGAAATACCCGTTCACGCGAAATCGTACCGATACCCTTATATCCATAAAGCCGAAGTGCAAAAACAAATAGCAAAAATGCTCGAAGACGGTATCATCAGGCATTCGCAATCTCCTTGGAGTTCACCAATTTGGATTGTTCCAAAAAAATTAGACGCGAGCGGAAAACAAAAATGGCGTATTGTTGTAGATTACCGTAAAGTAAATGAAAAAACCATTGACGATCGCTATCCCCTTCCAAATATAACTGATATCCTCGATAAGCTAGGAAGATGCCAATACTTTACTACCCTCGATCTAGCCTCGGGTTTTCATCAAATAGAAATGGCAGAAAAATCAATCGCAAAACAGCCTTCAGTGTAGAACACGGTCATTATGAATACGTTCGCATGCCTTTTGGTCTAAAAACGCCCGTCAACATTCCAACGTGTAATGGACAACGTTTTGAAAAATCTGCAAGGTAAACATTGTTTAGTTTATATGGATGATATAATTATTTTCTCCACCTCTCTCCAAGAACATGTTAATAGCTTAAAACTAGTATTTGAACGCCTTAAAAATGCAGGATTAAAAATTCAATTAGATAAATCAGAATTTTTATGCAAAACAGTTGAATTCTTAGGACATCTCATAACTCCCGAAGGAATAAAACCGAATCCGAAGAAATTGAGTGCAATAAAAAACTTTCCTATTCCGAAAAATCCGAAAGAAATCAAATCCTTTCTTGGTTTAGTAGGTTACTATAGAAAATTTATTAAAAACTTTGCAAACATAACGAAACCATTAACTCAATGCCTTAAGAAAAATCAAAAGGTCGAACACACACCCGAATTTATTAATGCGTTTAATACATGTAAACAGATATTGATGAATGATCCAATTCTTCAATACCCCGACTTTTCTAAATCTTTCAATCTAACTACTGATGCATCCAAATATGCCAACGGTGCAGTCTTATCACGAGGTCCAATTGGTTCAGACTTACCAATTGCTTTCGCATCAAGAACTCTTAATCCAGCAGAAATAAATTACAGCACCATAGAAAAAGAACTTTTAGCAATAGTTTGGGCAGTCAAATACTTCAGACCATATTTATTCGGAGCAAAGTTCAAAATCATAAGTGACCATAAACCCCTTCAATGGCTATTTTCACTTAAAGATCCAAATTCAAAACTAGTACGTTGGCGATTGAAATTGGAAGAATACGATTATGAAATCGTGTATAAAAAAGGAAAATTAAATACAAATGCTGATGCACTCTCGCGCGTAGAAATCAACCCCATAGAAAACGAAGACATAGATCAATTATCCGTCATAGTAAACACAGGCGACCCTCCCGAAAAACCTATACTTGATGATGAAGAAATAGAAGACTTATTAGAATTCCTCAAACCTTCAGAACCCAATGAAGAGATAAAAGGACAAGATCAAAAAATGAAACTTTTACAGAATATTAAATTAAATGATCCGGAACCAAGTACATCTAAAATAACTAATGAAGAAGAGCAATCAGAATCTGAAAACAACACAGTACACTCTAGCCATGAAAATCCCATAATGAGCATCCCTTACACGGAGAAATCAATTAATACATATAAAAATCAAATAATCATTTCAGAGTCAAATCAATTTAGAGTATACCGAAAGACAATTTTCGATAAAAATAGAATCTTTCTAAATATACCCGAAAATGAGGAACTATTCCTTAAATTCATAAAAGAATACATGGTGCCTTAACAAACATATTGTCTACATTTCAAAAGCAATCAATTAGAATTACTCTTCATCAGAATAATCCAAAAATATTTTAAGAATAACTCATTCACCCTTTTCATATCCAATAACTTTCTGAAAGACATCACAGATGAGGAAGAACAAATTCAAATGTTACGTAATTATCACGAAACAAAAACAAATCATAGAGGAATCCAGGAAAATCTTAAAGCAATAAAAAAATTTTTCTATTGGCCCAAGCTTGATCATGACGTAAGAGATTATGTAAACTCATGCGAAATATGCCAGAAATCAAAATATGAAAGACACCCTAACAAACTAATTTTCAAACCAACACCCATAGGTTTCGAACGCTTCGACCATATATACACAGACACATATAAAACCCACAGTCAATATTTTGTAACTATAATTGATAGCTTTTCAAAATTTGCACAAGCTTACCCAATAAACTCATTCAGTGGCATCGAAATTGCAAATAGACTTATTCAATTTTTCTCACACTTTGGACTTCCGAGAAAAATAACCACAGATAATGGAAAAGAATGGAAAAATGAGATTATGCAATTTGCATAAAATAGAAATTCATTATACGACACCCTATAACCCTAATAGCAACAGTCCTGTGGAACGGTTTCACTCCACATTAGCTGAAACGATTCAAACGCTCAAAAACAACAGACCTAATGAACCTATAAAAACGTTGATGAATTATGCCCTTCTTTCTTATAATAACTCCGTACATAGCGCTTTAGAATACACACCTTTTCAAATTACTAGAGGAAAATTGGATTATAGAAACCCTTTCGAATTAGATGACAATCATAAAATATCTCAGTACATTCAAGACCATTCGGAAAACCTTAAAACAATCAGTACCCTAATACGCGAGAAACTCATATCAAAACAAGAGAAAAATCTAGAATACGCAAATGAAAATAGACAAGATAATATCGAAATAGACACATCAAAAACTTATACAAAAGTAAGAGACGTAATATTTCACAAAAGAAATCAGTAAACCCATATGAAAAAATTAAAGACCCCATTGTATCAACTGAAAATAAAATTAAGATCAACTCAAAAACATATCACAAAAATATTTTGAAACCTCAACGTATTGTTTCAGGAAAGAAACGCAATGTGGTACCTCGCACTAACACTAGGTCTAGGAATTGCCGCCTACGGCTTAGAAATAAAAGAAATCAGAAACCCCATAGTTCCGATACACATAGGAAAAGCCAGAATCATAACCTCTAAACACACCTTCATTTATCACCTAAACCTATCTCATCCTGAAATCACTCTAAATAAAATCACAAACACTCTATTAATTTTACAACATCAGATTAATAACCAAAAATCCCTTAATCATTTTTCAATATTTCTTAATAATAAAATTTCAAACACCCTATCACTAGGAAAATTAATAAACAACAAAATGAATTCATTTTTTGAGAGCACTAGAATTAAACGAGGACTTATAAACGGAATCGGTAAATTTCAAAAGTGGCTATTTGGCAATTTAGACGCTGAAGATGGAAAGAAGATATATTCCTATATAGAAATGTTCAAGTGAAATGAAAATAATCTTCATAATGATCTACGCACACAACAAACCTTGCTTCGACAAATCTCGAACACTTATAGTCAAACATTTCAAAATTTAAGTGACAATCAAGTCACCTTAGCAAATCAAGTCAAATATCTTACAAAAGAAATCAAAGAATTTACCAATATGGATCAAGCATTCTCCTTTTCAAGTATAATTGATAATCTATTAGTACAACTTCATTCAATACAACAACTTTGCAATAATATGGAAACTGCAATTTCTTTCGCAAGATTGAATATATTACACAGTTCAATAATAGAACCTAATCAAATCCGGTTGATTATAGATAAATTAGAGGAAATTCACAATACACAGAACATTCCAAAATTACGAAATCTGATGGACTACTATTCCTTACTATCCACACAAACAACTATACGTGATAAATTGATTTTGTTCAAAATTCATGTCCCAATAGTGTCCTCCCAGTATAAATATTTCCAAATATTCCCGGTACCTATCCTCAATCAAACAATTATTCCCGAACAACCCTACATATTGCTCAACACAGAAGACTATTGGTCAACCTCAGAAAAATGCCCAGAAGTAGAAGATTGGTACTTTTGCCCAGGAACAACAATCCATTTCTCTGAAACCAGTACTACGCAAATTGATGCAAATAAAATCTTAATAATTCCAGCAGAACCAACTAAAATACGATCCTTATGCAATACCGAAGGAATCCACGAAATAGCAAAACCAAGCATAATATCCCTGGATGGATGCAGAGTATCTATAGGTGGCAAAGAATTCCAAACCGAACAAACGACTCATGAGGAATTTCTTTTCGAACTACCAGAAGTCGAATTACCCCCAATATACGAAGAAAATAGGAAGACTCTCCATTTGAAAAATATTGATCAAGAGCAAATACTACAAATCAACAACTTCGCTAATAACCTACGGATAACCGAATTACAAAAATTGAACGAATCAAAACATCCATGGTATAATACCCTCATTATTATCGTAACCGCAATATCGATATCCAGCGTGTTGATCTACATGAAGCTGAAGAAATCAAGAAAACCAAGAAGCCAAATATCAACCCAAAGTACGAAAATAAGCGAGCCCTTATTTTCTAGTTTAGGAAGGGAGGAGTTACATTGTTAACATTCCAGATATCACACTTTCTAATGACAGATTTATTATTTCCTTAATGATAACCAAAATGTATATAAACCTCTGTCCTTCGTATTTTTAACTTTAGTTTACTTAAGATATTGTACCTATATGTGCATCTTGTAAGCCATTGTTCAATAAAGTGCTTTTTAAAAAGTTCGGTTAATGATTCAAAGTTATAATTCCCGCCATATTTACAGTGTTTTCATGTTACATGTTATACGACGTGCAGCTGAAAACGATAGAAGTACTCACTATCCCTCTCGTTCATAAATGAGACCGAAATTCAAATGGTAATTTTTCCAAACCTAACCTAACTGACCTAATTTTACCTAAAATCTTACCTACTAACCTATTTAATTCAAAATTATAAATTTAAATTAGGTTTGAGGTTCGGTATGATTAGATAGGTTTGGTTTGAAGACATTTCCATTTGAATATGTTATGACGGGAGATGGCGAGTACGTCTCTAATGTCGGGATCATGTCACGTTGGTCTTGGATTGTAAATGTTTGAAATAGTTGCCTAATATTGAGAATTGAGGGGCAATCATTTCTGGAAAATAAATATGGCGATGTCCAGCACCATAGACCAAGTATATAAATCATCTTTGCCAGCACGAATGTCTAGTTGATTTCTATCGGACGGTGACCTTCCTGTGGAAATCGCCAAAAAACTTCAGTAAACTGTCTTTGTGTCTCAAGAAGCCGCCAAAATAAAACACGAGTAGTCTTAAAATACCTATCGTGTCTAATCTTAGCTGTATCTTTGAGAATGTTTCTAACGAATCTTTAGGTCTTACTTCCAATCATTGAGTTCCCACTTCAGCAAGTGAGTGCCTTTTTGGGGCAGATATTCCATTATAATGAAGACAATTTACATGTAGCGACTATTTCTAAGACTTACAGGTGATTGGATTTTTCCACGAGCCATTTAGTGTGTTGAAAAGAAATGAATTGTATATTTTAGACTTGCAACGAGAGGTATATTCGTTGTGAGAAAAATTTTTACAAGCAAACACTAATTCTACGACTTAGAGGTGATTGGATTTTTCCACGAGCCATTTAGAGTGTTGAAATGCATATTCGTTGTAATATGTCCTATATTTCATATATATATATATATATATATATATATATATATATATATATATATATATATATATATATATATATATATTGAATATATTATATATAAATGCTTTTATCTATAATTTTGGCGTGTGTCAGAAAAACACAAGTGTGAGCTCAGGAAAATGTAACAGGGGAACCATACTATCTTGCGTATGATTCAATAAATTGTCGCTTTTGCACTAGCAATTGCTTGTCTGTTTATGTTGTGTTAGTGTCGTGTGTACATAAAGAGTACCAAAGATTTTTCTGCTTAGTAGTTTCAATTCTCATCTTGCACTCCATGATTTCCAGACGTAGACAAGGGTGAAAGGAAGGGGGTTTGGGATAGGAATCTGTAACAATGGAAAAAGAAAATCAGCAGAAAAATATTTCAACAATCATACCTGACTTTTATATGTCTAAAAACACTTGAATTTAAGAAAAGATTTTACATAGCAAGCAAGGCCATAAAAAGGACTAAGGAGATAATCAAAAAGTACATAACCTGCGATATTTCCTCTTTCGCGGAGATGTTCTTCCGTCGCAGTGTGAGTCTCCTGAAACATAATCACTTCCTTGTTCTTGCTTACCAATTTTGAAGTATAACCTCGCAAAATCCCTTCAATATTCAAACTCAACAAAACAATTCCCCCCCAACAAAAAAAATATATGATAAGCGTGCATTATCAGGTACTTAGCTGTGAAATCTTAATTGCCTTGAATGGTTCAGAAAATTTGGTACTTTCGTGTTCAATGTAATATGGAATATTAACGGAAACATGTGTCTACGTGAAATATTGTAACTGTTGGAATTTTTTCAATAATTTTTTTTGAGCTGTGACATAATTTAATATATCCGTAATTAATAAATATAATTCGATCCGACAACACTACATGTTTACTTTGACGCCTCTTGTGGTGCCCGAAATGAGGAACTAGACAGAGATACGGACAACATAACAATCTACGTCAGCGCCAGTTTTTTATATCAAAGGTAAGCACAGCAAGAGCGAAGAATCACTTCCTCCTCGCAGCTCTGGACTGGCGTGGTGGCGCTGTAGATTGTAGAAAAAAGCAAATACAAAAAACAATAAATCTGTTGTTCGAGTGGGTGTATTAGGTAGATAACCAAGATTTGATGTAATAGAGGAAATCATGGTCGTATAAGCTTATGATGTTTTTTTAGGATTAACATTTAAGTCGTGGTTTTTCCAAGAAGTCATATATTTCGTTTCCTCTTCGATGTTCTAGTTCACAGGAGTTTGTCAAATCATTTTTGAGTGTTTTTTATTAATGAGCGCGATATAAAATTCAAATTTTTCAAAGATTTACAAGTGTTCTTTAAATATATAGCCAACCATCAGGAGTTAATGTAAGTTGTGGAAGGAGAGTTCATGGGGATATTGGCCCAGGAACTCCCCCATAAAAAATAAAGGATATCTATTAAAAAAATTGTTGTTATCTTAGAAAATATTTCGTGGATTGTAAATGAATTTGGCAATGATAATGAGGTTGGTGAGTGGCCTATTTAGTCTCAATGACTTAATAATATATAGGTAGTTCCAGGTATATCCTAATAAAACAAAAATTTACGTTATCAACAATTGTAAGACAAGTTGTTATCGATGCATCGAGCTACTTAAAATAGAAAAACTTGGCCACCACAGGTTTTCTGTTTTGTATGGTACCTATATTCGTAATCATAATTATTTTTCCTAATGCGGCACCTTGTTTCTAGAGAAATGAGTAATTCTGGTCATATGTTTGTATGAATTTCTCTCAGCTCCCTTAAACTGAATATGTCAATGATGTAAAGTAACTGTGTTGCAGTAGGTAAATTCATTTTTTTCTAGAATAAAAATAAATTTTGACTGTACTGTCTGTATTTGATGCTTCTAAATATAAATGTGTTTATCTAACATATTACATAAGTGGAATCCAATGAAAATAAACTTCGAAGTTTGGTTAGATAAATTTAGATAATAGTTTGGACAATAAAGAAATGCTAGGTTGAATGAATTGTCGTTGCTATTTTGAATAAAAATATGTATTAGTAGTTTCAACAAAGTTATATTCCTAAGGCCACGAGGACAATTCTTTTGGAATCATATAATTGTTTTCTCTCAGATACGCTAAATTTATTACTGCGAGAATTTCATTTGCTAGATACGAAATGGACATTTGTTTAACGAAAAAGTTAATTTTTTATCAGAACTTATCTAGATTTTGATAGTTGAACAAAATTTTATTTCCAAAATAAATATTTTTCGCTTACAAAAACTTTGGTTGAAAAATTCCACTAAGTTTTTCTGTTAAATGTATCAAAATTTTGTTAAAGTTAACAGAAATTTACATGAGAGTAAAACACCTAGTCCAAAATTTAGTTATAATTGATACATCTGTTCTCGGTAAATTTTGATATTTCATATTTGGCGAGGCGGTCATCTGTTGCCTGTATATGTATGATAATTGTATTGAAACTATTTTGAATTTTTTAAAGTTTGTACTTCTGAAAACAAACTTTGTTATAATTTCCTTAAAAAGTCATACCTCTATTTTTGTAATGAGGGTCTAAGTATTCACTTATCGAAATCTGTTTCATCCAACTGTGCTAGAAAAAGTACGCCTATGGATTATCATTGTGAGATATTTCTGTTTTGCAGCCTTCTGATTGTAGTATTTGAAAATAAATACTTATAGTGTTCTGTATTATCAATTGCCATCTATGAACCTTAACTCAATCTTTTAATCCTGTTTGGGTTAGCCAACCAGTACTGGCGATTCTGGTTGAATTAGAACGTTCAACCAACACTACAGGGAGCGTGGTCTACATATATACTTTGTCAATGTATACTTTTTGCAGCGCATAAAACTGGCCTCCTCGAGTACAGGGTACTATAGACCCGCCAGGGAAAAAAAAGGGTCTGTTCTGTGAGTCCCGCCTAGCATGCTCAAAACGGATATCCGTTGGAGCTGCTGGAACGATTTTCTGCTGGTTGCTTGAAGTTTTGAAGTCATCTGCTGGAATTAGTTGAAAATAAGTATAGTATTCAGTGTTTCTATCTTTATAGTTTGGTTGGATATGTAAAGAACAGTCTGTCGATTCTAGTTGGAGCTACTCCGTCAACCAGTTTAACACCAGAGTGTCGATATATAATAGTATATGTATTCTCTGCTATGTCTACATAAAATTTCAATCATTGCTAATTGTATCATCTACAATGTTTACACGTGTTGATAATAACGAGATGCGTAGAGAACTTTAACATGCCTTTGAGTAATATAAATATATATTTCTGGTATAATTGTTGGACCTTTTTCATTTTAAGATCACGAAGAGAATTCTAACTCTACCTCTTCTTGTGAGTTTTTTTTACTTTGTACTTTTAAGACTTGTTCTTATCTATTAATAAATTAGATCAATCCTAATTAAACATATATTTGTCTGATTTCTTAAAACAGTAAATTCAGTAAAACAATTGAAGGCTCAAAGGTAATATATCAGTTTTTTGCGCGCGATTTTGAACGTACGGGTCTAACCATTAAGTATGGTTTACATGGGTCGAGTAACGAGTCAAGTAGCTTGAACGAGTAACTAGAAAGTCGCTACTTGCATCGTATAGACATTGATTCAAGCGCTTGATCAAGGACTTGAATGTAGCTCAACTTACTGGAATGAAATTGTACCCCCACCCTGTGAATTCTTACTGGTATAATTGAAGAACGACCTACTCAATTCATGTAGACAGTCGTTCAAGTGTATCTATCTTTCGGAGGAGATGTAAAGCCGTCGGTCCTGTCTAACAGAAATGTGTTGGACATTAAAGATCCCTTCCCTCGACACGAGATGGGTTCGGCAAAGTTCCCGGGTTAGTCAGGTGACAGAATTCCCCGGCGTGTCATTGGCCGAAAGGCGGAAATAGAGCACGTTAAAGGAATAACAAACAAACAAACAAGTTAGAGGTTGATTCCGAGGTCAGCCGTCGTTGTGTTAAGACGTTTCTAGGTTACTTCGTATACACTTTGCTACAAATCGTTTTTTCTTTCCTAATTCCCTTTCTCTAGTATTAAAATTTCGTGTTGTGTCAGTGTCATAGGGTCCGATCCTTCCGCTTATATAAAATTTTCTTTTTTCGCAAGTCTGCTAACAGAAAAAATAATTCCCATTTAGTGATTCATTGTCATGAGTAACGCATCTGGGGGGTCTTAGTCCCCCCAGTTATCCCCCCATTTGTTCGTTCATTTGACTCCAAAATCCCAAGCAACGCGGGATAAAATAACTTCGAATAATTCGGACAAGTTATATTGCTCCCCAGCAGATGTTGGTTTATTAGAAAAGGAAATTAAAGTCATAAAAAGTAAATATGCTTCCGACCCTGAAATATTCAATGCAGCTGTGCATTATTCACTATCAATTGAAAGTCGCAAACAAGCTTTTAAAAATTCCAAACCAAAGATTTCTTTAGTATATCCTATGACCTCATGGTCGATTTATTACCATAATTGAATCCAAAACAGAAAATCTAGGTAACCTCCACCCTTGGAAAAAGGTTATCCCGCGAAGGAGGTAAAGGAATAAAAAACATATCAAAAGATAAAAAAAGAATTGCCATTGAATTTCTCACTGCATTAGACGCAAATAATTTTCTTAAAGGTGATCACTTTGATAAAAACTCACATGATGTCTACATCCCTACCAGGATGGTCTCTAGTAGAGGGATTGTCAAAGACATTGGTAATGACGTAACAATAGAAGACATTTTGGAAAGTGATTCTAAAACTAAAATCTTAGATGCAAAACCTTAAAATCGTAGAGAAGTTAATGGTGACAAGATAGAATGAACAACAATTCCACCTTTCCGTCCACAAATTCTGAAAAGTATTTATTAAACTATATACGCTTCATAATCAGTCAAGAAACTGATTCTACTTTTGCCAAGAGTCTTATGAAATTTTTATCTGAAAATGTTAATACCTCCTCTCTTACCAATGAAAGTGATATCCAGCCTGATGATGAGGACGACCATAACATGTCGCACTCTGATTCCTGACTGGTAGAAAAAAAATAAATGTCAATGTTTTCATTTATGAATACAACCTCGAGTCTAAATGATCTCTGTAATCAAAAAATTTCATAATGTCAATTATTCTTCAAAGTAATATCATGATCCCAATATAGTTGTATTGAATGAAACATTTCTAGACGAATACAGACACTTCAATATTCCTGGGTATTCAATTATTCGCAAAGACCGCAATTCTAGAGGTGGTGGTATCGCTACGCTCATTAAGCAAAATCTTAACTTCAAAATTATTTCCTTCCCATATCCAGACCTCCCAGATAGACTCGAACTTCAAGCTATCAGAGTGGAAGACCTTCCTATTGTTAATATCTATTGCTCTCCAGATCTAAATTTAAATGAGACCATATTGAACGAAATTAACATCAACCTTATTATTATCCTTTTATTATCTGTGGTGATTTTAATGCCCAGAACCTTAATTGGGATTCAGGTGTTAAAACTTCAATGGTACATCTCTAGCTAATTTCCTACTTTTCAGCGATTGGATTATATTGAATGATGGCTCCCCGACAAGAATCTCTGCACCAGGTACCAACACCAGTGACTCTGGTCTTTCATTTTGCTCCCCGGACATTGGTCTGGCGACAGAGTGGAGGGTCATGTCAGATCCAGGCTCTAGCGACCACCTCCCAATCACAATCCGATATAAAAATTTTCATGCCCCTCCAATCTTCACAGATCCTTATCGTCTCAGAAAATTCAATAGTAAACAGGTAAACTGGAACGTTTTTCAGCAATCGATCTCTACTCAGTTGAACGATCGAGATTTTAGTGATTTAGTATCTTTTCAAGATTGTATCCAGACTGCTGCCGCTTCATCAATTCCAATCTAACCTAACCATCCATCCCTTGAGCTATTCATTGGGGCAAAAAGACTCAGGCAATAGCCAAACGTGAAATCAGGAACGCTAAGAAATCTTCTTTTTCTGAATTTTGCTCTAAATTAAATTCAAAATCTACCAGAGATATGTGGAGTGATATTAAAAGATTCAAGACTGGCCTGGTCTGTGGTGAGGAAATCTTGAACAATCTATGCCCTCCCATATCCCTCCTTCTCCCTCTCATACACCTAGAAGACGTGCAAACATCCCCTCCATTACCCTACATGAAATGTTACACAGTCTAAAATCGAAAAAAAGAGACTCTTGCCCAGGTAAGGATAATATCACTTACTCTATGATCAAATACCTCCCTTATACAGCCAAATGCCAGATCTGGAGACGTTCCTCAATCAATGAAGGAGACCATTATTATTCCCCTTCTCAAACCCAATAAACCCCCATACTCCCCTTTTAATTACAGACCTATTGCCCCCCCTCTGCATTATTAAACTCCTCGAAACTATACTGACAATTAGACTTGAACACATATACGAATCAAATGTTCCAATAAATGAATTCCAGTATGGATTCCTAAAGGGAAAATCTGTTTACGATGCCTTACTTTTTTAACATCCTCTATGTATATTGCCCGAGCCAAAAATCAAGTTATGCTCATAGTCTTCCTAGACATCAAATCAGCGTACGATAATGAGAATATATTCTACATTAGAGCATATCTTATATGACGAAAATGTCCCTTCAGAACTGGTCTCTATAATCAAAAACCTCATGTTACAGAGAAATCTCTATGTCAAAAACAATACAATCTAGGATTGGCCCAAGGCTGTCTTATGAGTCCTATACTTTTCAATTCCTACACAAAAGATTTTACAGAGCATCTTAAACAACCTGGAATTCAAGTCCTTAAGTATGCAGATGATTCCACAATCATGGTCACAGCCCCCACATTTGAAATAGCGTACGAAAAAATGTCTTCCTCACTCAACAAACTTGAAAACTGGGCAACTGAAAAATGTTTCAGCATTTCTGCTTCGAAATCCAAAGCTCTATATGACAAGAATCAAAAAAATTCCTATTCCCCCTATCTTGAGAGTATTCGACTCCCCTATTTCCTGGGTAGAATCCACAATATACCTGGGTCTCACGATTCACAATAAATTAAATTCATCCTCTCAAGTGCATAGCTTGTGCCAAAAGGCTCAAAAAGGAACCAATGTCATGAAATTTCTATGTAAAACTTGGTGGGGTGCCCGTCCCTCGTCTCTCTTGTCATTATATAAAGCTATTGTCCGGTTCCATCTAAATTATGGAAGTTTTCTACAGGCAAGTGTCCAAAGACCCTATTAGAAAAATTAGACAGATCCCAATTTGCAGCTATTCGGTTGACCTTGGGCTGTATGAGATCGACCCCCACCAATGTACTTTTTGAGAATCCTGTAAACATCCTCTGAAATATCGAAGAGTTTGTTAGCATTCAAATACATTTCTAAAGTGTCTCGTATCACTAATAATCCTATAATAAACAAAATCAGATGAATGTATTTTTGGCGTAATTCGTTAGGTAAGACCCTCCCATGCATGGTTGAAGCCATCGAACACTTGAATAGCAGTAATGAAATTCAGTCTGGAAGTATCTTGTCCCTCCCTTCCCACATCAGTATATGCTGTGCTGAGCTCACGGCAATATACAGAGCGGTCCTATTAATCTAACCTAAATCTAACTATGATTTCAAAAGTGCTTTTCAGAAGATCACTCCCTAGATGATTAAATCCAGTAATGATTTGTTATCCTTAGAGGTACGTAAAGAGTTAATACAACTTAAAAATAATGGATTTAAGGTATCATTAGTCTGGGTTCCCAGCCATTCATATATTGGGGGTAATGAAGAAGCTGATAAACTTGCAAGACGAGGAAGCTCGCTTCCTATTCTAGAACATCTAAAGGCAGAACCATCTGAAATTTGGCCCACTTATAAAAAAAAGTTTGGAAAGATTGGGAAGAGGAGAGAGGAAAATTAGGGAAAGAAAAAGGAACATCATACATGCAAATGTCTATTAATAACTACACTTCCATTCTCTGGTTTCGCTCTTGCAATGTCCCTAGAAAATATATTACTATTATAAGTCGTCTCAGATCAAATCACTGCTGTAGCCCAGATCACCTTTTCAGAATCCATGCTGTATACTCTGATAGATGTGAATGTGGTAAAGTTGGCTCAATTACGCATCTGTTTTTTGAATGTGTCCTTAATGCTCAGAATTGTTCGAAACTTTATTCCACTCTGGCAAATCTCCCCAATATCAAATTTTCCCTCCCCATTAACATTCAGGAAGTTATTTTCTGCTATAACAATCCTATAATCAAAATACTAATCAATTTCTTAACAATCTCCAATATTAAATTATGAATACAAATACTTGCGAGTAGGTTGTACAGTTGTAAATGTTTTCGCCAACTAGTACACAAACATATCTCTTACATTTTTCCAGGTTCTAACCACTTCACTTGTGGTGTTTTATATGTATTCCTTTCCTGTTACATATATAACGATTTCATTTCACTATACTGCAACTTAGTATTCACTAAATCTCTCTGAACCTTGGATGAGAAAAAAAACTGAGCCATCTTTGGAAGAAAGTTGAAACCTGGTTGGGCATTGAAAATGATTCAATACCTGTTTTCTGGACGGACTCAGCCTAGATCAAAATTGGAAGCGCGCCTAAATGGTCACTGCAACCGAGGGCAAATAAAAGAGGAAAATAGTTAAAGGTAAGGTTGTTCTGTTTACGCATTTGCCCGATTTGCCGATTGAATAATATAAATTTGAAATTTGTGTTCTCTTTTAAAATGAATGAGGTGGACGGATGAAAAAACGGTAAAATGCGTTGAGCTGTATGAAGATAAATCGTGCTTGTGGGATAATACAAGTAAAAATTACAGAAACAAACAGTTGAGAGACTCAGCAATACAAAGTATTGTAAATGAAATGGAAATAGAAGGATTTGGTCTCAACGATGTTACAAATAAGATAAAAAATTCACGGACCACATACTCACAGGAAAAGTGTAAAATTGAGAAAAGCCAGAAATCAGGTGCTGGTGATGTAATAATCCAGGCATGAAATGTTTCAATATGTGTGTAAAGCTTTAGCAGTTGCAGGTTGATTTCAAGTGCAAGTTCTTTCTTCATTTTGATTGTTTTCATCAGTGGAATTAAATCGATGAGATAAAAAACACAAGGTTTAACTTTAATCTACACTTTATTTGAAAAAATTCGACGACGTTTCGCTGACACAGCAGGAATTAAATCGTTTTAATTGTTGAAAACTCCCTAAATTATACAAGCATATAAGTGGTTCGGGTTAGCAGAAGTGATTTACCCGTGTGACAGTGCTAAGTTAGCCAATATAACACTTTCTATTCAATGAGTGAACACGGTGTCTTAGTCCTAGTCAGCTAATCCTACAAAAAACTGATAACATTTATCTAAGCGCCACCTGATTAATCTTCTTAAGGGTACCATACACTTGAATACATTGTTGTGTTCGGGAACTCTTATATTTGGACAGTCAGAATCAGAAATTACACCAAGCATTAGCAATTCTTTACAAAAAGCAGAAAAAAATAACTTAGTTATTCATGGTGCCTCTCTTGAGAATGAAAGCCCGAGAGAAACGGCTATGAATATTTTCCGTGATGTTATGAATGTAGCAACTGTTGCTGAAGATCTAGATGATGCGTATACGCTAGAGAAGAAGGATAAGAGCCCAATTCTCGTAGAGTTGATTTCATTTAACAAGAAAAATTAAATATTTAAAAGGGATAATACACTGAAAGGTACAGGAATTTATATAACTCAGGATCTCTTACCTGAACAGGGAATTAAACAGTCAATACTAATCAAGTACATGAAAGAAGCTAGGAACAAGGATCGAACTGCACGACTTAGAGGTGATAACTTAATTGTGGATAGAAAAGCGTTTACAATAAATCAATTTCGGACACCTTGACTGTTCAGTGGATTCAGATGTGGTACCCAAAGTAACAAAAAATACTGTGCCTAATCTGCAGGAATCTCAACGACCTAAGACTCGATCCGTATTGAAAAATGTTCAAATACAGTCATGGATTATATCAATGAACTCGGAAACGTTAATTTGAATACTTTAGTCTTTGAGGATGTCGTGGACTGTGACCGTGTACTGGCACCGGGGGACGGCTCTAAATCATTTTTAATTTTTCACAACAATATTCGAAGTTTGGCGAAAAATATGGTGGAATTGGAAATCACTCTCGACATCTGGTGACTGAATTTGATTTTTAATCATCTTAACAGAAACTTTTCAACTGGAAGATCCTCATCTCTTCAAAATACCAGGATATAATATAATTTATAATGAAGGAGAAATTATTAAAAATGATGGAACGGTTGTATTCTTAAAAACACTTTGAAATTTAAATATAAAATTATAAAAATTGAGAAAAATTAAAGTAATACAACTTATTCTTCACATCAATGATACTTTATCCAATCAAAAATTATCGCTGTATAGGTCACCTTCTCTAGAAATATCAAACTTTACTGCGAACTTGAAACAGTTTCTAGTTGATTGTAGATGTAGATATGATGTCTCGATATTTATTGGTGACATAAATATCTATATTCTCGATGAGTAGGATAGATTGGTACTGGAATATCTGAATACTATGTGTGAAGAAGGTTTCTCGTCAGCCATTAATGTCTATACTAGGGCGCAGGTTTCCTCAAACTCAAGAAATTGGAGCTGAAGAGGAAACCGTGGATTACCAACGGAATTTTAAAATCTATAATGTACAAAAACACGTTATACAGAGAGACGATAGCAAAGCCGTCGGACCTATATCTGAAAGCTGAATAAAAGAAATACCGGAACTATCTCCATGAGTTTATTAAATCAAAGAAGAATTCATATATAAGATCAAAAATTGATTAAAACGTCAATAACGCTAAAGGCCTCTGGAACTGAGTTAGGGAGCTACGTGAAGATACATCTAATAATGTAATTGAAGAACTCAAATTGGAGAACGGTAGTACTACAGCAAAGCGGAAGGAAATTGTGGAGCAGTTTATCACCTACTTCTCGGAAATTGGTAAAAACTTGGCAGACAAGATAAAAACACCTAGTTCGCGAGTTGTAGTGTCAAAAAAAAAGTGAACTCTATTGGTTTCATTGCGGCTACGGCCCAAGAAGTGCGAACTGTTATACGTAAAGTAAAAAGTGGAAAGTCAGCTGGTGTAGATGGATTGAGAACAGAGACAATCAAAATTATTAGTGAGTTTATATTGAAATCGTTGGTTTATATTATTAATAGGTCTATGAGTGAGGGTAGATTCCCTTCTATTTTAAAAACTACAATAATCAAACCTATATATAAATCAGGAGATCGGAATCTGCCATCAAATTATAAGCCAATATAGATTATTTCAATATTAGGGAAAATATTTGAAAGAATTCTAAATCGTATTGAATCATTTTTTAACAAGTGTAAGCTTCTATCAGAGCAACAATTTGGTTTTCAAACAGGAAAATCTACCAATGATGCCTTGGAAAATCTTATGAACAAAATATTCCAGGCAATAGATGAGGGCGTACCAGCTATATGCATTTTTGTTGAATTATCGAAAACCCTTGCTAATATAGGTTTCGGGGGCGCGTCTTATGATCTGATGTCAGACTATCTTTCAAACCGGGAACAGTTTGTGGAAATTTCGGGTTGCTTAAGCTCTGGAAGAAAGGTGCTTTATGGTGTCCCCCAGGGTACAGTGCTTGGTCCAATATTATTCTGTATACATATTAATGATATATTCTACCTACCTATGACCGGTGACGTTACTTCTTTTGCAGATGATGGTGCTATCTTTTATACAGCATCTTCGTGGTTGACACTGGAACGTAGAATAGAAAAAAATTTTTGTATTCTATTAGACTTTTATAGATCTAGAAAATTGACTTTTAATGCTTCCAACACATCTTTTATGACCTTTTCGACTGGGCCTACGAGGATGCCCGATTATGGTACTTTGAAATTCAGTTTGAATAACTATGAGGTTGCTATTGAAAAATCTATGCAGGTTAAATATTTGGGGGTCGTCTTGGATCCTTACGTTCGTTGGGACCACCATATGTCAGCTTTGACTGAAAAACTAAGACGACTCTTACAGCTATTCAGAATATGCAAGGGCTTTTGTGATCTGTCCTAGCTCAGATCTTTGTATTATTCATTGGTACAATTCATTTTGTCCTATAGGATTTTGGTTTGCGGAGGTGTGGATAGAGTGCATCTGAAGAAATTGGAGGTAATCCAAAAACGATTCATAAAAATTATATATATTAAAATTATACTTACCCTTCTAATGAGTGTTATGCTGCGTCAAAGCAGTTGGATATGAGGCAATTATATTGTTTCAATATGCTATGCCATTTTTTCAAATATAAAAGCTCTCAGAATCTTATTGCCCATAGTCACGAAACAAGATATTCTGGCCTAGACATAGAGTACTACGAGCGTTGAAATCGGTGGGTCAAAGATTTTTACAGTTCTTGGCTCCCCGAACGTTCATGATGCATTGCCTAGAGAGCTGCGGCAGGTTAACACCTTACCCTTATTTAAAAATAAATTGAAACACTGGATGCTTAAGCAACCTAGAACCTACTTCTCTGATGCGGTGGAATTGAGAAATGTTCATTAGCGACTATCTTGCCACCTTGTAGCTGTTAATAACTTTTATAGTATTGTTTAATTTTTGTGTTTTCTAACCCCATGTACAAGGATTTCCTTCAATGGGCTGTGAAACTGAAATTGATTATAGTAATTCAGGTATAGTTTCTAAGCTTGTTTCACCACTTTATTTTGATTATAAAATTGTTTTTGAGCCGGACACCACGGCATATTGTAAAGCCATGTAGAACGATTCATCAAAATAAAAGTTATAGTTATAGTTATATAATGGACAGATTCCTCAAGAACTTTAAAGCAAAAAGAAGACAAATTACGTAAGTATTTTGACAAATAATATTAAAATGAATTAAAAACCAGAGCGCTTAGAGTAAACTCAACATGTGACTTATATGTACAAGTACTGAAATGCATTTATGCTAACGTTAAATTACGTACGAAATCTGCGCATGTTTGGGTCTAGAAATACTCTATTCTCTACCTTTTTATAACTACTTTTATAAGATATGAAGGCAAATAAGTGAAATAATTGCAATTTGATAAATGAAAGGAAAATTGAAGAAAAGCCATTTTATTCATTCCCCTGAAATTACAAAATTTAGGAGCATATTATTTTATCTTACTAACACATCATTCTGTCCTGCCATGACACTCTGCCTTCATTGCAAAAGTACTGTTTCAAATTATCGCGAATTTGCTTAGCTCTCTGAGAAGTGTTATTGCCTCCAAAATGACTGATATTATACATTTCGGTATTTCACTTCTCCATCTTTCTGGCACTATTGCTCCAGTATTGATATCTTCTGTGTCTACTGAATCCGGAGGAAGATAAGTAGTTCCTGAGGTGCTCCGAAGCCAGTTGTGTAAAATACAGGAGGCACTTACAAACTTGTCGACATTATCTATAATTAAGCGATAATTAAAAATATTTTCGTCATGTGTAAGTCCTGTCCAAGAGTGGGGCTTCATTAAGTATTCCCTGAGAGGAAATGTATCATCCCCTACTAAACATCCAGGTGCTGGGAGAGTGCAATTCTCCAAAGCCTCAAACAGAGAACACCTTTGAAATACTCCACCATCTGACATTATTCCATTACGCCCAACATCAATGTATCGAAGGCAATAGTCATGGTTGAAAATAGCCATGAGAATAATGCTATTTTGGTCTTTATAATTGAAGTATCTACTTCCTCCATTTGGTGGTGCTTTGATCAGAATATGTTTACCGTCAATTGCACCAAAGCATCTTGGGAAATTCCATCGATCTCCAAAACCCCTTCCAATTGCTTTCCACTCCTGCCTGTCTTGGGAACCTGCAGAAAAAAATTTTTCAAGATGTTAGTCAACTATGAAAAGTAAGCATACTAATTTATTTTTTTGCAGGGGATCCATTCAGATGAAGATGAAAATTATTTAGATAATCATCATCCAGCAACACCTCTGAACAACAATAACTCAGAAAACTGAGAAAATTCTCAGAATGAACATAAGGAAACAGCTAAATCGAAAGCAACAGCAACTACCCCGAGTGCTTCCTCAAAAAAAGAAGGTTACAAGACGTGAAGGCTGCTGTTGAAGAACTAAAGCAATCAAATGAAAAGTTGAATAAGGAGGAAGAACCAGTAAATGAACAGGAGGTATTCGGAAAATATGTTACACTCCAGTTGAAACAACTTCCCGAAGCAGTATCCCTGCGAGCTCAACAAGACATCACCCAAATTCTCACTAACTACAGGATACGATGTTTACGGACGGATCAACATGAAACTGAAAACTGGGTCGAGAAAGAATGCGAAGAACAATCCTTATCCCCTCAAAGTAATGACTTGAATGCATTAAGCTCTTCAAATACAAAAAATGTAACTCACTGTTTCATTGTCAAAAAGTGATAAAATATAGGTAATGGAATGAATATTTGTTATAGAATCTGTTTTGATGAATAATAAAATTTATGAATTTACATTATTGGTACTTACTTGCATATAATCTTGGAGGCAGGCACAAATAGGATCACATACTTTTGGCAAAAATATAGAAATAGCAGATTTAGATACACGAAAAAAATATTGAAGGCTTCTGTTGTTGTTGTTAGTAGCCAGAAAACATAGTGTTGTTTCCAGTTGAACTCTAACAGGTATAGGGTCTCTTATAAATGTTGTTGAACGCTGAATGTAAGGTGTGAACATGTCTAGTAATTCATTGAAATTTTCAGGCGTCCTTCTACATTTTATATTCTCTTGGATCCTCTAGTGCTAGTTCAGTAAGGAGCAGAGCTGAAGTTCCATGGGTATCCCTTCGCTGTAAGCACTTTCGAACCCAAATTCGTTTTTTCTGTTCATAGTCATCTTCAATCAGGCTTTCCAAGTGCTCACATAAGATGAAGGTAAACTTTCGAATGATATTTTCAAAGTATTTTGTCCATTTTTTTGATTCATTTCTGCATTAAGTTTACTTCTTACTTGACACGGTACCTACTTGACTCGAATGACTTGTCCATGAATATCGCAAATGTAAACATCAACTTGAACACGCCTCGAACTGACTCCAGCTACCTGCCAAAGTACACTGCTTGACTAATGTAAACCTAACTTTACTCACGTAAACGGTTGCAAGGGCAATCGTGACGCGAGTGATTATACTTTATAGGGATAAACTCATAATACACAAAATACTGACGTATAATTGAATGAAATTTCAAAGCAAATACAAGGATTGATGCAAAATGGAATAAAGCAAAGCAATTACAGAAGTCAGGAAATCAACATCATTTTCTTACAGGAAAAACTGTAAGAAAAATGTGCAAGATCTGAAGCGAAGTTGAATGAAATAATCATTTGAATCCGAAACCATTACACCATTGGTGCAGTAGTAATTGAGCAAAATGAAAAAATGATCTACAAGAATTATTACAAAAACAATCATCCCCAAATTTCATGTGTGTTTTTAAATATATAATAAATGTAACTTCCATAAGATGTTCAAACTAAGTTGATGAATTTTTGTCATGTGTATGTAACGAGACTGTAATTGACATACCATACCTCAATTAATTTGTCAAATCTAAGTTTGTAAGTAAATACTATTTTTTCTCAAAAAGTTTGAGTCCCTCTGACGAATTCTACCCAATTTGTTTGTGCTTTTAGAAATATTGGAATTGTGAAATGCGTATTTTATCGAAATTTTGTTTCATTTATTAATATAAATGTTTGAGAAGCATGCAACGCATTCAACTGAATCTTCGACAAACGATGTCGGAATTGTAGGCACTCTACTCCAGTTTTTGCAATTATAAGAAACCAAATAAATATATTCAGCAGAATGAAAGAATCCATATAAGTATAGTAGTATATCCACACTTTGAGCAAAAAATTGGACAATGCTTTCCTTAAGAAAATGGTAACTCATCACAAAGAAATAAATGGAAAAAATAGTTACATTTACGTCGAGTTTTTATCAAACGAGGGATATATTTATTACTCGCCTGGTAGCATGAAAAGATCAAAGAACATATTGTGAAAGCTTTTTTAGTTGAAAGGTAAAAATAGGTGAACTTGCAAAAAAATGCAAAAATTTTTCAGAGAAATCATTTCTTTATTAATGTTCTTCCAAAAGCTCTTATTCTTCAATAATTACAAAAGCACATTGTAAAAATAAGTAGGCTTTTTACAAAATTTACATGAATTTCAAACTTATATAAATAATTATAAACATCATTGGACCATTTTATGTAAGGCACTATTGTAACAATAGAAATTGTCAAAGAATATTTCATTGCTATAAGTACGTTCAACACCTAAAAGGCATATATGACTTTCAACCATTAAATGGTGCTGTGATGATATAAAATTTCGAATGCATACATTTATATCCAGATGAAGAAATAATATTAGTGAAATGTGAGCTCACATGGGTGGCTATATAGATTATATTGAACTTTTGTCATTTAAGGGTTGATATGTCTGGTCTTACAAACATGAGTATTTTTAAACTTTTGAATTCTTAGGCATAAATATTTACATATATACAAAATGTTCACAACATTGGGCAATTGGAGAAAATCGAATAATGCAACAGTAAATGTATGCTTATGTATATATATATATATATATATATATATATATATATATATATATATATATATATATATATATATATATATATATATATATAAATGAATATATTCTAACGTCATCAGTTTAGAATCTACTCTTGATTTTAAAATTCAATTTCCCAATATATTCATAATTATTTGAATGCCGGAATTATAAGTACATATATTTACTGAGGCACATACAAATTTTCTTTTGGATCAGAGTACAAATTTATAGTTTATACTAACTCTAACATTAATGATATAGCAATTAAAATATATAAAAATCAGGAACAAAATACAAAATAATATAAATAGACAAACACAAAATTACTATATACAATTTTATAATCTGGAATATTTGATTGGCTCTAAATAAAATCAATTTCAGGAAAATCTAACAATATAAAAACAAATTGAAATATTAAATAATATCACACTATCGGTTAATTACAAGAATCGTGTCACCAGGTGTCTTTAAATCACGAGATCACTAATTATTTATATATCACGGAAAGTTCATGAAGTTTGAATGTAATATCAGAATTATTCTTAATGGTATAAGTACCAAGTTAATCTGCCAGGAGGATCAGGAATTTCCATTCATGGAATATTTTTACCAAAGTTTTCAATATTTATTTTATTTTAATGAAGTGCCTTGATGAAATATGATTCAATACACTATATAAAAAATATTTGCTTTCATGAAAGTTATCATCAATATGAGGAAATTCCTATACTCCTCATAATTTGCAGATTTGGCAGAAAATATTTATGTTTAAATAGTTGGAGACAAATATTTTTTCGTTTGTTCAGTATCATGAGCATCCGAAATGAGGCTCTAATCTATCTGCAGTTTGGAGCTAAAAGAGCTAATGTCCAAAATTGCCTAATTTAAGTGTAAACTATCATCGAACTCTCCATCGCTTGTTGGACGGTGATATAGTTCAGTAGTTGGTTCTTGAATTTGGCAATTTTGGACATTGGCTCTTTTAGCTCCAAGATACAGATTTCAAAGGGATGAAACTTCAGCATGATTATGGAACACTTTAACACTTTGCCAATTTCGAAAAATTTATAGAAAGTTATCTAAACTAAAATTGCACAAAACAGTGGGTTATTTGGCAAAGTAATATATAAATGAATGGGTTAACTTCCAGTGGTCTTCAAATAGTCTCTTTTACTGATTCACTTTAATCAAACAAGTACCGTAAGAACGTCTGCACTATTTTGGGAAGTGTTATGAGAAGTCCGTTGCTTATTCACATTAATAATACTTTTACTAAAATCTTTATGACCGGAAGAGTCGTCAAATGCGGCCGTATTCTTTCGTACGTCTGGATTTTGGGCCTTATAGAGCATTATTTGACTGCTGCGATGAGCTGGGCTCAGACCATCGCCTAACTTCATACCTTCGTTCAAAGTATATCCTTTCAAACTGTTGGCATCAGAGCTTGTACCAGGCATTACTAGCATGGTTTTTCTTGAACCAGGACAATCTACTTCAGATATCATTTCAAGCATTTCACTTGAGCTTTCTAAGGGCATTATAGAACTCATTGGCCGTACAACACTTACTTTTGGCATATCCAGGCCACAAGCTCCTGCAGAGTGTATACTTCCCATGCTTCCTATATCGTCCTTCAGTGGATTCGTATATCTTCTCAGATTTTCTTCATTTTGTAGGTTATTTGATTTTTCGTCTTCATGATTTCTGTGGCAAGAATCTCCAGATGGGGACAGATTAACTCCACTCATACCTAATGATCGTCTCCTGTGTCTAAGAAACAGTAACCCTATCACACCTACTGCGCATAGTCCTATGAAAATGAAGCAAACAAGAGCTACAAAATATTTATTGCTTGGTTTTTCTTCAGAAACTAATGCTGTTTCCACTTTCACTTCTACAATCGACGTCAGAGCCAGAAGGGAGGTTTGTTTTCTTGAAATAGCTTCTCCTATTACTCGAATTCCATCAAGAACACCTTCTTTTCCAGACTGTAAGAAAAATATATAGTTAAATAAGTTCAAGAACTCGGTTATTGGATAGGTATTTCTGAACATTTCTTCCAATTAAATTAGGAGTATTTTCATGAAGGATTAGAAATCGTCTGCAAAATAATTATGATGAAAAAACTTTTCCTTAAAAATTAGAAAAGCTGGTCAATTTTGAGAATACTCAACAATATAATAATAAAATCCATTTGCTTACCAGAGTAACTTCTATGGTATCATTGTATCCAACTTTGAGGTCACATAGTAGGACTAATTCTTCTTGCAGTCCGCTTGCAGCTTGTTGAATAGCCAGTAAAATTCGCAGATCCAGACATAATCCCTCAACTGTAACTCCTGGTGGTAATTTAACTCTGTCAAAGAGCAGCGTTAATCGGGCACAAGAATTGCTGAGGGTTGCTTGATTTGGCCAACAGTTTGAAGGGCTTGGAACTTGTGGCGGTTTAACCCTTCGACCTCCCTCCAAATCTCTGCATTCCCCATAGGGATGACAAGGTGGTGATAGGCAGGATTCAGCTGGTGAAGGTAAGCACACTTGGTTTAAATTGCAAACAGTCGATGGATGTCTATTTCGGCAGTTGTCAAGTCCACACCATATTTTTGTGCATTGAACTACGCCGTTAGTACAAACGCACGTGTTGCATTCATGCTGCCAAGTGTTGTTGTTCTCTAAGTTTTGGCCGCGCCATAAGCAACTGCCAGGATTTGGGAGGTATGTAATATCGTCAACTGAAATGAAAACTAAGTACCAGTGGTGGCTTTGATCTTGTGTGAACGTGGCGAAGCGCTAAATAAAAACAATTAAAATGTTACAAAAAGAGAAAGTACTTACGATTGCATCTCTTTCCGTGTCTCCCTGGGGGACAAATACACTGGTAATCACCAATTTCGTCTATACAAGTACCACCGTATCCACAAGGACTCGAAGCACATTCGTTAACATTAATTCTACAATCTGGGCCTGTAAAACCAGTTGCGCATTCACAAAGGAACCAATTGACACCATCTATACATTTTCCGCCGTTATAACAGGGTTGAGGTTGACAATCGTTAACATCGTCCTGGCAGTGATTACCTTGGAAACCATCTCGGCAAATACAACGGTAATAGTCATCTGTATTAACGCAAGTACCTCCATTAAGGCATGGATTCGACCTACACGCAGTCTGCTTGGATATGTGACAGATGGTTCCTGAAAATATTTAGAAGTGTAATTGAATTCGGGGATAATTTCAAAGGTTTTATAATGAATTATTACCTTCCCAATCAGGCAAGCATCGACAAATGAAAGTGTTTCCGAGATCTTGACAAGTGCCACCGTTTTTGCATGTGTTATGATCACAATGGCTTTCTTTAGAACTACAAGTTTTCCCTTTCCATCCGTTCTTGCAGTTACATTCAAAATCAGCTACCTCATCAATGCAGGTACCATTATTTCTGCATGGATTTGGATTGCACTCATCAGTATCTATAAGGGGGATATGATTATTGTCAAAAATTCAATGTAAACACGAAACTACAAAAATTTCAAAGAGATGCCATCCAATATTTCAAAATGATTTACTCACTTATATTACAAAGTGCTCCTTCCCAACCTTCCTTACAGATGCACTGAAAAGCGTTCACTTTGTCCACACACGTTCCTCCGTTTTCGCATGGATTAGTCTTACAGTCGTTTATATCTAAAAGTAATGATAATGATAAGTTTTCAATAATCTCTACACGATAATTTAAACTCACTCTCATGGCAATATTTTCCAGTATAACCTGGTTCACACTGACAGGAATGTCCTATGCCCGTTAAGCTAACACATCGACCATGATCACCACAAAGTCCATCGCACTTTCCGGAACCTTAATTCAAAGGAAACAAGAGTTAAAAATACTATATAGTTTGAAGTTTTCTTTGGATTACTGAATTTATTTGACTATACATGACTTATGATTCTAACTATAATGCTAATTTTCTTAAAGAAATAATCAATACTAATGAAAATATAATTTCGATACATGCAGTCGCCCGGAATTCCTTCCACTTTTTGATTGTGAGTTGCGAAACTGTTATGAAACAATAAAAAATGTATATATCAAGTACAGTAAATTAAACTTGATAAATTCAATTATAATAATTTTTACCAGAAAAATTCATCAAATGCATCAATACTTGCTGGCATTTTCGAAATGAATAACAAAGACATTTTGGCTAATAAATTTCATACAAACCTAGATCAGTACAAGGTGGGTTTTCACATAATAGCCTGGGCTGGCTACAATTTTTGCCTTGCCATCCTTCTGGGCAATGACAGTAATAATCTTGCTGAGTGTTGAAACACGATGCGCCATTTTGACAAGGATCCGGGTTGCAATGATCGTAGTCATTCTGAAAAAAAAATGGATGTCTAGTAGACTCAATGTTTATTATTTAGGAAGAATTCCCTGTTTGTAGAATTCTTAGCTTCAAGAAAAGAATCTTGTTGCTCATAATCTTCGATCTACAGAAATATCTTTTATTTCATACTCAATGATTCGAGGTTTGTGTCTTGCTCCAAAGCAATTTATAAAAAATAGTTATTAAGTTATATTCTGCAGAAAAGTGGATACGCTGAAGATATCTAAGCTGTGTTACCGTTAAGGCACAACTTCCTTAAGAAAAATTTTTCAAACTAAATTCTAAAAATTAAATTTGTATGATATATATCAGTGATGTCTCTATTATAGCGAATATCATTGAAACAGTTTAAAAATGTGCTATAGATTTGTGTATCTGTTTAAAATAATAAATTGTAAAAACTAAATTCTAAAAATTAAATTTGTATGATTTTACAATTTATTATTTTAAACAGATACACAAATCTATAGCACATTTTTTAAACTGTTTCAATGATATTCGCTATAATAGAGACATCACTGGATATTCTCCAGTTGTACCCTTTTTGTGGACATCTGCGTCATATGCTACACCCCGATATTTGAATAACCTCACTTAGGCTATTTTGACCATTACAATAGAAAACCAACGCGAACAATTCAGCAACTAATTTATGACAATTTGGATATTGCAAATTACCTTGCACCTGATGAATTCAGCATAGCGAGATAGTTGACTAAATCTAGCTAATGTTGTTGCGCCCTTTTTTATAACAAATTTGGTAGACAATTTAAAAAATTGGCATCTTATGGAAGATTATTTGATAATATAGAAATTTTGGAATTGATATCAACGACACCAGGCATTGATTACAGCGTTGGAGTTGATTATTTGAATAATTTATTAATTTTGTCCACAGTTCACAAACTTGTTCATGGATTCGTTCTCTTTCTTACAATTGCGTCGATTTCATGTATTCTATTTCTTTTCACCTTGTTAGAATTAGAATTCCTAAAACAACTTATCAGTCTAAAAGTATTGAGTTTTATTTCGAGTTTGTAAATTTATATCTGCGGTGATATTGAATACTTATACTAAATGAATGAAGTAAATAATTCTATTTCTGAGAATTCAAAAACAGATGTCACTGCAAAAAATTCGGTCGAATAGATGAAAATTAATTTCAGGAATTTTAAAAATCTAAAGGGGACAACTACTATTAAGTTACTTATATTTTATAAATAAGCCATCACCCACAAACCTATAAACATGCGATCTATATTTCATTTTAGTTAAAGTCAAAGTTAAGTGGTTTGCTCAAAGAAGTTCACCGCTCTTAAAGTAAAATTCTGAGACGAAGTGCATATGCGCTGTGAAACAGGGATATGTTATATATCACCTCTTAGTAGGTTACAACCTGTGATAGGATGATCAAAACGAACCATAGTTAGATAGGTATGTAACTAACGACTAGTATGCAACTAATTTTTTCCCAATGGGTTTCGGTTAAACAATTAACAGAAAAAGAGGTAATACTTTGTAACTTCCGATCACATATGATATCACTGATAAAAGACAGATACGGACACTCCTCCAGAGCAAGCGATCGGAGCCATATTCTAGACCTTAATAATGACAAAGGAAAATTGAGCAAATAATTCACACTAGCCATACCACAGGACAACAAATAATGGATGAGATTAACCAAGAATTTCAATTTTTTGGTCTGTATGAAAAAAAGATTGAATGGTTTTTTCATATACATGGATTAAGAAAATATTTGCTACACCATTATTAAATAGTTGCCTAACAGAGTCCTTTATAACAAAGTGAAAGAACATAGAACAGGCAGATCTTTGGACTTATTGATGACCAGAGTACCTAGTACCATAATATGACTATCCTTACATACGAGGAATTGAATAATAAATAGGAATGCTGAGGAAATCGATTCGATATAATGAAAAATTATTTGCCTTTCACTTTAGATATCTCATAAATTCATAACTTATAATATAGATATATACAACAAATACATAAATAATGAGACGTCAAGGATTGGTTACAGAAATAAATGTTCAATCTTTCATTCATATCCATTGGTTTTAATTCGCAGTAATATCACAGCAACGCTTCACGCGTTTCAATTAATCATAGTTGTCCCAGCAAAATCAAGTAAATACTGTGTTTTTGTGTATGTCAATAACCATTAGTCCTCTACTGAATTTGAATCATTGAAAATTGGTTGAATTTTGTGTAATTCGTCAAAAAAATGCACAATATATACTTTGCCATTAATAAATGTATATGAAAAAGAACGAACAAGGCCCGGCTATTGCCAAGTCAATTTCGAATCATTTCTCCTATACTAAACTAATCTAAATAAGAAGTACAATAATCAGTTATCCGAATGGACATATCTGTTAAATGGAAATATCATATAATAATATTATTTCGCGAAATATAACAGAGTAATATCACGCAAATTATTGAGGCTAATGTTTATATATACCGAGTGTCCCCAGGCTTAATGTCCCACGTTTAAACTAGGTACCGAGAACTCAACAGTTGAATAATTTACGAAAACGCCGCAAGAAACATAAAAAAACGTGGGTTATTAGCAGCCTTCGAAGCGTTGTTATTAGCTTCTACTTGCCGGTTGTTACAGAAGCCTTGTTTTCAGTAACTATATAAACATTGCCATTGAAATTAAGGTCACAATTATATGAATTAAATAAATTCTCTGCGGCTATCAAATCGCAAGATGATTTTATTATATAATTTAAGTATTAAGAATTAAGATAGTGCATTATAATGGTTTAATTTGAGTACTGGATGGAAAATATTATTTGGAATGTTTTGAAGTAAAACGTTCTTTGTACATTGATTGCATAACAAAGAACAAAAATTAAGTATCGGTTGATATCTAAGTAATAAAATAAAAATAAATATCTGAGTAATAAAAAGTAATTTTTTTGAATAGTTTCACCACATTCAGGATAATTAATTTTAATTTAATAAATTTAATGTCAAAGAACTGTTTACTAAACGATGTAAAGCTCTATATAGGTTATTGTTCTTGTTGTCCAGATTTGTCCTATCGAAAGGCTTCCTAGAACAACAATCTAGATAAGCTCTATCAGATGTGTCTTATGGATAAACATACGGATTGTAGCAGTTCAAATCTTTCACGAAAATTGCTCGTTATTCAACAGTATTACTCGATTCAATAATGAATAACACTACTCACTCATTGAATATTAAATTGGCAATAAACAAAAGAATATATGGCATTAACGTGAAAACAGGTAGTGGTCGCTTAGAAATATAATAAGATTTCGATAAAATCTTTTATAACTATATGTAATAAATGGATGTGTAATGCTTGTAATTTACACCACATCTGGATAGCTGTAATGATCTAAAAAACATTTTCATAGATCTTACAGAGGCATAATTTTTAAATTTTCATAAACTCTTTATATTCCTGTTTTGCGAACTTTTGGCAATTGGACTGATAATTGTAATAAACAATGAATACATAAGTCCATTTTTATACTCATAATATGAATTGATAGCTTCAAGAATCATTCAAATTATGAAATTTATAAAATCATTCAATAGATTCAACAATTCTTAGAGCCGATGCAAATTACAGATATTTATTATATATTATAGCTTGACCAGGCTGTACTGTAACCATGCAAAGGAACTATTTGAAGAAAAAGTTATAAAGTGATAGCTAATTGAAATATCGATTTCATACAACGATGAACTGAGAGAAGAAACCAATAATATTGAAGTGCATTCTTTTCACAATGATAGAATATGTAGAAAAATTTACTGGAGTCATTTCATATTTTAAATTATACAACTACACTTTGCCGATTGTTAACTTCCTACTTGAAATGGGATGAAACTAGCTGCTTATTAAACTTTTCAATCAGATGATTTCAAATTAGGTCAGAAAATAGTAATTAGTAGCTAGATTCTAGTAAAAGGTGTATCAATGGGGATGCGCTTAAACGGCGTCGATCTGACGACAAACGATTGAAACAGATTCAACTAAAGCTATGAAGGGGATATTGAAAACAAGCATCGGAACAGTTTCTAGAACCGGAAAAGGTTTTGGGATATCACTAGTCAGACGACCTACAATAACAACAGGGAAGTAATATGGAGGTAGGTTAGAAATATTTGGAGCAATCCTCGTATCTACCTTTGATTAAAATCGTGTTATAGCTGAACTTACCTCACATTCATGCCCAGTAAAACCCACGGGACAAATACATCTGTATCCATTGATAAGATCATCGCATTCGCCCCCATTCTTGCACGGATTCGAAGCACAATCATTGATATCGGTAGCACAATCCCGACCTGTAAAAAAATTATATGAAGAGAAATGAGTAAAATGCTTGCAATATGAGAAATTACTCAAGTTCTATATTCATGAAAGAAAAACTTAATTATAAACTTTTCGTGCAAAACTATTTTATGATTCGTGCAGTACCAAGTATGTTCATAGAAGAACGGGTGCTCCATCCCACTTAGGGTTATCTTACAAGAACTTTGAATTTAATTTGTTTGCTATTGGGTATTCATATCGAGAAACAACGTTAGGAGTCAAATTGAAACATTCATCAAACTGGTTTAAGATCAACTCATATTAAGTTGATGATATTGCTAGGATTTCTATCTTCATGTTTCTACCAACTTTCTTAATATAACTCAGATTATTGATTATCTAATATTTTCATTATTAATTTAATTAGTTTTTAGAAAGTGATCCGTAATAACTATAAAGTTGTTTGTAGAAAACCTGTTAAAATTATGGAACCTGCAGTACCTGGACGTCGCTAAAGATAAATCGTTCACATATTCATTCATAAATGAGCTTTTGATTTAATAAATTACTTGAAAAAAGATTAATTCAGCGCTTTTAAAATTATTCAATTATTATTGCGTTGTCATGTGATTTTAACCTTTTTGATTTCACAAATTCTTCTATCAAATGTTACCATTATATAGAAATAACATTTCTGTTCGGACAACATTTGAGTCATATAAAAAATCGAAAAAATGTCTAGAATGTAAGTTTCATTTCACAACATAAATATGTACTGACAATAACAAGTTCAGTCAATCATATTAGCAGCAATGATAACAATTTCATTTTTTTAACTCATCAGATTTATCTAGCCTTCTATTATTCAAAACAATCTCCTCAGTAAAAAATGAAGTTATATGGTCAACTGTTGACACGCGGAAGAATCCATTGATGTCCAAAAATCCAATCATAAATAATAAACATGAGATTGAGCTGAATCGATTTATAGCAACTCCAATACTTTCCAAGCATTTTCAACGAATATTTTTCGGACACTTCATAAAATTCTTCATTTCTGCTACTGACAATTATTTCGAGCTAATTCTCATTCAAAACTATCTATGATTAATCTTTCTCATCACTGAAGGTGACGAACCCGTCTATCGTGAAACTATTAATCAAAAATTCAAATATACAAATACAGCTATACATAATTAGTAATTTATAAAGTCATTAAAGATGAAATTTCTTCCTAGCAGGATATCTAAGATACTTAATGAAGTTTTTGACAACGTTAGAAATTTAAAGAATTAGACAACGTTGTTTCGAAAACTACATGTATCCATTAATATTTTCATTAATTTCGATGAAAATGATCCGAAATATGATATGATAATATCTGAGCATTGAGAACAGTTAATGAAAAAAGAATTCATGTGCTGGATTTGTGTTTTTTATGTGAAGCGTTCGGAATATCATACTGAAGAGAAAATTCGAAAAGGAATATACACTCAATATACCAATGTAACAAAGATCACAATATAACTCAAGTTTTGAGATTCTTTAAAGCTAGATAGGCAATTAAATATGTAATCTGAATATGATCGAACAATTAATTATTTGAGTACAAAAACGATGCTGATCGTATGTTCAATTGAAGAAAAATTTATTTCATGATGAAGTTATTGACAGGAATAACTATGAGAAGTAAAATAAATATCTAAACAAAATTCATTATATGAAGTCTGTTAATTGAAATTTTCGGTAAATCTAACATGTTGAACTTCACAATATATTAATTTTTCATGGTCATTGGAATTGAAGGCAACGTTAACAGTTATTTCCTTATATTGGATTTATTATGCAAATTAGAGCGAAATTGGGAATATCACTTTCTGTATTACTTATAAATTATAATCAATTTACCTGTATATCCTGCTTGGCATGCACAGTGATAATCATTAACCAAATCTATACACGTTGCCCCATGTTGGCACTGGCCAACACAATCGTTGATGTTTTGGTCACAATTTTTGCCCATCCATCCAACTCTGCATTTGCAATTATAGTCTCCGACCAAATTTGTACATGAAAATGCATTAATGCAAGGGTTTGTTAAACACTCGTCAGCATCTGAAAAATACATCATATAATATGAAGAACTAGTAAACACTGAATTGCATAATTCCAAGTCACATGGACTTGAACCAGTGCCGGTCAGTGTGTTGCAAAGTCTCACTCTTATTCGACTATGCCACGGATGGTAATCGAATACTGTTTTACATATCTAATACAAACAATATATTTTATATATATTAACTAACCTAACCTGCATTGAAAATGGGAGTTTCGATTCCCCTTCATAATCAGAGCTAGACAACTTTACGTTAATGTGTCTGTTGGCGGACAGAAAATTATCGTTTTGTTCTCGAGGTGGAAACTAATCGGTTACTGCCTGCTAAATGAAGTAGCAATCATTTTATTTCTGTTTCAATCATGTCAGAATAGCTTCTGTTTAAAATACAAATGTATACTAATGAAATAATTTCGAGTAGAACTAAAATCTCATTGATAAAGCATCACTTGAAACCCTTATCTGAAAAATCGAAATTATTTTATAGATCAACCTTCAACATACGCACCAACAATTCATGGATGTCAAACATTGAAAGATGTAAAACAGGATGAAAGCTCATCATCATTTCGCTCGGGCAGATTAACTTCATTTATGATTGATCCCTTGCCATATAATATACTATTGAATACACGAGCACCCCATATATTAAAAAAAAGTAAGCATGTTTAACATACCGTTCGAATTAATTCAACACTTAAGATATTGTAGTTATTGAGATATTCTCTTGAAGGAAGTTAAATCAATTTTTTTTATACGAAAAATAAATGGAATTGTCGACTGCTACGTCGAGAATCCATTTCAACATAACTTAACAATATGTGTCACCATCAATTGAACAGCAAACAATCTTAATCGTTTCTTCGAACATTTCACGGTCAGAGCCAATTTTCATTAGACTGAAAAGTGCAATGTCAACTTGTCCATTTGAGGAAATTTACGATACCTAGTTTTTCGCAACGATGGACACAGTATTGTCATTAACTCGACTTAAATCGAGAGAATCTTGCTATGTTTTGACGGAACAAATGGTTCGCTCATTATTTTTCAATTATTTTAACCAACACGGCTTTTCAGAAGCAAACATATAAAATGAGACGGAGTTTTTTCTATGTTTTTTAAATCATAAATGACTATGATTCTTGGTGGTATCTAATGAATAAAATTGAATAATTACCATTTGCAACAATAAATTTCTGAGGCTTCTAACCTAATCTACCAGCGTAGAGAAAAAAAAAACTGAATAGAATATCTGAGAAGGAATTTTACAATATATTAATAGTAATGAGAATTTTATTCAGTAGAATGTCAAATATCCTGAAGAAATGGTTTTCCGATCCACCTTACGTAATCATCGTCAATCAAGGCCACACAGCAGTGGCACATCACGGTCGGATGCCATGCATACGAGAAATAGACTGCAGTTTCGATCTCGTTTGACCTAGTCAAAATACACACCCATTCATATCACCGACTGGACTGTACCACTGCTGTGTGACCCTGGTTGAGGATGATTATGAAGGGTGGATCAGAAAACTAGCTCCCCCACGAAAGGATATTTAACATTAAAGGGTAGGTTGAATATTGTTCCCTGAATAAGAGTCTTCTATATTTGTATTGCTTGAATAAACAATCTATACCTATATCAAGGAAATTAATTTGAGGAAATTACTTAAAATAGATTTCTCGTTCTTTTTATATCTTATGTTATTTTAAACCAGAGAGAGAAAAGTTATAGCTCTTAGGTAAGATGAAGTCAAAGAATTGAGAAATTATTCAGACACCGTTATGATATCTGGTTTCGACAAAAATTTATCTAATTCAAAAAATTGTCCACTAAATAAATTCTCCCAAAATAACTTTTCAATTACACAAAATATACGGAAATTTCGATTCCTTTTATTTTAGAGTAACATCACATTCAAAAATATACTCACCGAACTGGCAGGCGTTCCCTTCCCAAGCAGGTGGACATTCACACTTGAAAGAATCTTCTAAGTCTATGCAAGTTCCTCCGTTTTGACATGGCGCAGATGCACATTCATCAACATCTAAAAAAAAAATTGATGTTAACATCACGAAATGTCTAGGTGTTATATATTTATATTGCATATACCGGGTTTTCAGTTGATGCTTAATCGGTACATAACTTTTTTATTTTTGAATATACTGAAGTATATACTTGTGTTCCAACGAAAATTTGACTGCCCCTCTATGCCAAAAAAGATTGATTGTAGCTGAAAACACTGAGACACGTCAGTTTGATTGGAGGTGGACCAATTTCTGAGATGGTTCGAATAACGTAAAATCACTCAGCAGAACCTAAGTCGAAATTGATTATAGAGAAAGTCGGTCAAGTGGCATATCTTTGGAAAGGTCTTTTGATTCTCTGTGCAATATCATACAGACAGCTCAAACACAACGACACTCCTACCACAACAATGAAACGAAAGATCTTCGAATTTTCTTCCAACATTTTGAAGAACTTCTGGTGTCAAAAGTCTGCATTCGGTGACATTCTTCTACGTAGCTCTTTCATGTTCTCAGGTGGTATTGCATAAATTCTCGATTTAAGATGACCCCATAAAAAGAAATCTAAAGAACTCAAATCAGGTAACCTTGCTCGCCGCTCAAGTGTTGCCCTTCTGCCAATCCACCGATCTGGGAAATTTGCATCCAAATATTGTAACACCCGAACATCGAAATGTGCAGGAGCTCCTTCTTTCTGGAAAGTTATCTCATTCTCTGAAAGAGTTTCATCATTTTCACCATACTATGTTTGAATAGAGAATTAAAGACCTCTCCAAAGATGTGTCACTCAACCCATAATGAATTTTGATTTAGGCACTGCTGATGGTAGGGGGTTGATTTTACATGCTTCGAACCAACACAGAAATTGGTCCCTCTCCAATAAAAAATTGACGTGTCTGAGCTCTTTCCGCTACAATCAGTCTTTCTTTACATAGAGGAGGTGTCAAATTTTTCATTAGAATACAAACTTTGTTTGCGTTCGGACTTTCTGTGTGACATTAAACGTTCAGAAAGATACTATTTTTGAATAGTGAATTGAAAGACTTATCCAAAAATATGGCACTCGACCCATTTTCCCTATAATGAATTCTTACTTAGGTGCTGCTGAGGGTAGCGGGTTGATTTTACATGCCCCCTAACCTAACCCCCTCCAATCAAGAATTGACATGTCTTAGCTTTCTCCGTCAAAATCAGTCCATCTTGAGATAGAGGGGTGGCAAATTTTCGTTGGAACACACTATATATATATATATATATATATATATATATATATATATATATATATATATATATTATATTGGAAATCCGAACCTATACCTATAATCAAAACTTTATTTTTAGTGAGTCAGATTGTACTGAAAGAGAAGAATAATTAAGCACCAGCTGCGTATTACTGTGGTTTCGACGGTAAAGAATTCATCAACATACACTAATATAAATAAGCACTGACATAACGCTCATACGTTTTACGAGCAACTGTTGCCGTGTAAGCGGTAAGGCACGACACAAATACATCATGTACGGATCGGGACAAACAAATCCTCCATCTTTCATTTTTATCTCGATCGACGATCATGACCGCTGTCGCGAAAACGACAAACTAAAATTACTTATTTATGCTATTGTCTTTTCAGATATCCCATCTCTGCCTATGCCTTTGATCTCTCAGATGTCGTCGGAATGCCGTTGCTATTCAATCCCTTACTATTCTTTATAGCATTGTTAGAACGTTTTAGAATGAGAAGAAGAAGATTGATTTGATATTTGACTAGTCGTGATCATAGATAATATCTGTGTATGTAATAATTATAAGATATGAAGTTGTATTACAGTGAATTAAGTGTTCTAGGCTCCAGTCAAGATAGGACAGTGATACAACATAAATGGACGTATTGATTTGAATCTGTAGCGTTATTAACGAGTAATAATAGTTTGAATCTCTAAGGCATTCATCTTTCTTCTTTAAAAATATTATAAGATCCAATCAAAAATACCAAAGATTCTATAGAGAGTTACTTGTAATGTTTTTTGAATATTTACCGGTTCAAGTGGCAATAAATGATGAACCAGTATATGTATAAGTGAAACAAATGTTTATTTACCTAAACAACATCGAGCAGCAAATATCTAATGTCAATGAAGACTTAATGGGTAATCTGAATTCATCAAATTTTCCAGTAGAACAAAATAATTTAAGTGTGCGTTACATTGAACTACGAAGATAAACTAAAATCTGTTTTATACTTATACTTTTTACAAGACTTAAAAGGACCTGAAGGTTGAACCCGGTAGTGTTTGTAAAAATAAACTTGTGGAAAGTATAAAATATATTTTACTTCATCTTCGTTGAAAATGAATTCCCATTAAATAAATAAATCATCCATATTATTCTTTACATTGAACATATTTGAAAATGTTATCTAATGTTTAAGTAAGCATATGTGAGAGTAAAAGGGTTGATATGGGACAGAGGATAATTGAAAATTCCTACATTTTTGTCTACATAAAACTTGAATGGCCTTTTTACAAGAAGTCGATATAAAAGGTTCAGTTGAAGAAGGAAAAATTTAGCAATTTTATAGATAGCAGCAAATTTATAAACTTAACACTAAGGTGTTATATGAATTAACTAGTTCTATCTGTTAGATACACGATAACTAATATGAAAAAATATGAATAAAATTCTTATTTACCAGACAAAGAGGTGCAAAGACACATGAAGAAGACTATCAATATATTACAAGGAATGGATTTGTACTCGTTAATCAAAGTAAATAATATTTCTACAGTGTTTTCCAACGACAATTTTCCACCCCCTCTATCTCAAATTGATTTTGGCGAAAAAAGCTGAGACACATCAATTTTTGATTGGAGAGAGACCAATTTCTGCGTTGGTTTGGAACAAGTAAAATAAAACCCCTATCATCAGAAGCACCTAAGTCGGAATTGATTATAGGAAAGGTGGGCCGAGTGGCATATCTTTGAAAATGTCTTTCAATTTTCTATTCAGAAATAGTATCTTTATGAACGTATAATATCCTACAGACAGTTCAAACACAACGAAAGTTTGTATTTCAACGAAAATTGGACTATGCCAAGAATCAAATTAATTGCTCCAAATGAGCTCCTCCTACCTCCATACAATAATACAAACGATTCTCGAATTCTCTTCTAACATTTTGAAGAACCTCTGGGGTCAAAAGTCTGCATTCTTCTCCGTAGCTCTTCCAAGTTTTCAGGTTGTGCAGCATAAACTCTCGATTTGAGATGATCCCTAAGAAGAAATCTGAAGGACTCAAATCAGGTGACCTGGATGGCCACTCAACTATTCCTCTTCTGCCCATCCACCGGGAAATTTGCATCCAAATATAGTTGCACACGAACATCGAAATGTGCAGCAGCATAATCTTGCTTGAAACGTATCTCATTCTCTGAAAGAGTTTCATCATTTTCCAAAATTTCTGTGAGCCCTGGATTTATTAATTTTTCCAATAATTCTTTCCCAATAATGAATTTCCAACTTAGGAGCTGCTGAGGGTAGGAGGTTGATTTCATATGCTCCGAACCAACCCAGAAATTGGTCCCCCTCCAATTAAAAATTGACGTGTCTCAGCTTTTTTCGCCAAAATCAGTCCATCCTGAGATGGATTGGCGAATTTTCGTTAAAACACACTGTATATGAAGTTTGAAATGTAAAACTCTAATAACACTGACGAAAGTTTAAATTATTTGTGCTTTGTGTTATCAAGTATCATTCAATCAGTTCTATAAAATAGGAGATTGTGAGGGTGTGGAACTGGGGGTTAAACAGTGCCAAAGCATATGTTCAACTAAATAAGATAACCACCAACGCTCGACTGATTGTTGAGCAACACGAGCTGAAGAAATAGACGAGTGGTTGACTACATTCCTCGTGCATAACTAGTGATGAAGAACGCTGAAATATGAAATGAATCTGTTAGATACAGCCCGTGTGATGGAGTGGTATTAAGAAGAATTGTTTAATAACTGATAGGACGATGTTCAATGATATCGATGACATAATACCAAAATAATTGTGAAACCCTAATACATTCCTGGGCTATAACAATCTTAGTAAACAAATATAAGTACTATAGAACCTCAGAGAGATTTGGTCGATCAATAACGAATTATTTAATAGTTTAACAGGATTAAATTTGCAGTGATGAACTTAATGTCATTGACCCTAAATATTTTATAATCATCAAAAAATGACAGTCTTCTTCTGAACTTCTGCTTCTTCATGATTCCAAATGAAAGAGAATCGGTAACAGAGAAAAGAAGCAAGTTTAAGTGCGGGTATAACTTCATCCGAATAAATTATTATTATTGGTTGAAATCATAAATATTTTTATTTGTATGTTTCTATATCCATATTTTCTACCCTGCCGACTCCGCTAATATATTTATCCGGATCGTGCTGAATACATGGGTTGACAGAATTATTATCTTGCCCATATTTTTTTTAATCTGCGGTCTCTCAAACGGACTTGAGCTGTATTTGCATAATTTCCGAGCCCAATATAACTACATATCGAACAATTCATGACGACGTTCTTTTTCTTCCAACATTGACAGTTAAGACAAATTATGTGGTTTCAGGCTGAAATGTGGACAAATGCTTAATTGGATCTTCTACCTTATTTAGAACGTGCGAGTTGGTTTGTCCGATCTTAACGGTTAATAGGATAAGTAACCTCAATTAACCATACTTATTTATTGTTCTTCTTTGTTTTCGTTGTTTGTTAGTAAAAGAACGGTAAGTACTTTATAGTGTAAATACCACTGTTTAATAATATTAATAACATTGATGATGAATTATAAATAGTTGTTCGAACAGAAACGCAATTTTTTGTGTGGTAGAAAAATTTTATATATATTTTCTTTTCATCGAATACTCTTCTCTACAATAGAGGAGCAACAAAGCAATCAACTACAAATTTAGGTTGTAGCAGTCAATATTGTAACATGATAATTTGTCGAAAATTTAGGCCTTTCTTTTGGGTGAATGGTTTTGATACAGTAGAAACTAAAATGATCATTGAAAACCTTAGTTTTTGCGATGAATTATTTCGAGAAATCCTATCGAAAATATAGATACCATTGAAATGTATGCTGATGGTCCTAAAGGGCATGTCTTCACGGGCCTGGAGTTGAGGTGGTGGCGTCTTGAACGTCGTTCAAATATAGACCGAGTAGGCAGCTTATGTTTATTGATTTACATTGACCCCAAAACATTCAATTCAAGTACTCGTTCTTTTAGCTATATTTACAGAATCAGGTTTGCTTTTGCAGAAATGTTTAAGATGAAAGTCATGAAAAACAAACTCAGTATTGATAAGAACAGAACGGATTCTAAATATTCAAACTATTTTTGAAACGAATCTATGTTATTGTACCATTTACTAGTGTGTTTCTAAAAAAATGTCAATATGAGAAAAAACTTACTGAATGATCAAGTACACATATACGAGGATATAGTATCTAACCTTCTTTTATATCTGCACCCCAGAACGTCCGAGGGACCTCTAAGGGCCATGGACATACCCACTAAGTTTTAACAAATTACCTGAAGGTATTTACTATCGGAACGTTTGTTAACGGCGTATTTGTTGCTTCAGAAGTTGTGTCAAATTTTGTTTCAAAATCCTGAAGGGTTGTTAGCTTGTTGCGACTGTTTGTTACCTCCATGAATGAAAGCGCCGCTTAAGGGCGCTGATTTGACAACCAACAAACAATTGGACAAACGTTTTGAATGCGATACCGAAAAGCGAGAACCTGGACTGCTACCAGAACTGGAAAAGGGCGTTAGAAGCATGTTAATGGATCCAATAGGGAACACTTCGAAAAGTTGGCAATTGGTGACAACCCATATTTTATATAATTCTTCATTCCGAACCTCTTCTATGTTCCAGAAGTATATTCTGAAAAATTGTGTGAATTGAGTTTATGTTTTGGTATCGAACAAGTATACAGAAGAATATATTCTCGTCGTATCTTTCGTAAAATCACACTCGAACGCCCCTTAATCTATTGAACGGATTTAGTAGATATTTTTTCTTTATAATATTGGTAGCACCATCGATTGGTAACGGACCCAGTATGTGGGAGGAACTCAATATATTACTACTTGGCTAATTATAGGTCGCTCGTTCTATTCTTAAACTATTCCATCTAGAGTCTTTTGATATTTTTTTACGTGTAGGTCGAAAACCAAGAGAGTTGCTTGATAATTATAATATGAATATCATTTGAGAAGAACGACTTGTCGGTTTCTTAATCGAATTTCTATTTAATTCTGATAAGATAAAATCGAAATGCAGTAAATTATATGAACACTCAATCTGAATTAATGAAAACATTTTTGATTAATATATATAGTGCAAACTTTAAGTACATGGTAAAAATATTGTGTTACGATATCGAATTTTAGGAATTTTAACAGAAAGAAATATTAGCTGTATAAGAGTTCTACACATTCTACAAATTAATTAGAATTTATAGGGTAAGGATTATGATCGTAAGCAGTATAGTTTGTGAAATCGTTGTAGTAATTGCACTGATCACCTGTCACAGCATGAGTTTTGTGTGCGAAAAAAAAATACCTACAATATTTCCTCGTATATCGTAGAGAATAATACGAACTGTAGTATATATCAGAATTGTAACAGAAAATTGACTGATTATATTATAAAGTTTATTTAATTTATATATGACACAACTCTTTTCCTTCCTGGACATATGAGCATCATCGAAAAAGCGACAAAACGCAGTTCTTTTACCGCAAAGAGTTGTGAGATCTCATATAAAATTCAGTTATTGTAATTAGTATCTATGCAATATTTCAAACATTATATGTTTGCCGAACGACTGAGAAGTCCTTATATTTGTTAAAGAAATAAAAATTTCGGTATATCTTCTGTGTACTGTTATTGTTAAATTTTATTTTATTATGGTAAGCAACATCATAGTATCGAGTAGGTACGTAAATTAATTTTTAGAGTTCAAATCAGTGTAGACTGAACCGCTTCAATCACTAAATGAATCGTAATAATGGAAATTATAACACGAAAGAAGCCAACCATAAGATTATAGAAAAATAATACGAGTATCATCATCAGGGTTTCATCAACTCAAGTAGTAGGAAAGCTTGACTTGACTTGAAATTCAGGCTTTTGAAAAATCAAAGCTTCGACTTCACTTGATTTTGCAACACAAAAGCTTCCTGAAAGCTTGATACTCGTAAGAGTATAAAGTTAAGTTCACTTGCTATTCTAACCTAATCCCTACAGGTGCAATAGAAGCAGGTATTATCTCTAGTCATATCGAATTTGTTAACTGGGTGCGCCACACTGAGATTTCAAAACTTAGTACATTCGATCTAGTAAATTCGTTTCGCAGATATACAATAAGTAGATACAGTAAGCCCGTGAGGGAATTGGTTGATTTAAAGGAAAAAGCGAAGAAATCAACCATCAGGCATTTCAGAAATGTAAGGAATTTCTGTATTCAAGAATATTCAACAGAATATTGCTGTCGCCTACAATCTACAATAGGTTTCTATATAATATAGAATAGATTGAAATGAAATGATTCTTTCAGACTTTTTCCGTATCATTCATTAAAAACTAAATATCCCTCCTAAAAATATATAGAAAACTGAAAGAAATTTATGTAGTGTCGTCATTTAGAAGCCAGTATTGTAAGTATAATAATCTAGAGATTAAGGTTTACTACATTTGGCGATATTCAGCAGAATCCTTTCGGAGAATGGGTGAATCCCCGAGATTCGAAATTGAACGGTGATTCACCGAGAACCGAGAGTGGTGGGAGTCTAGAGACTTTTACGAAGCTCGTATATATATCAAAAAAATATAAATATTAGAAAAAATATCTTGGTTTAAAAACTATCAACTATCTGATGAAGTGGGCATGTAGTTTCGCTTATTCTTATTCATTTTGACTTAAAATTCTATGTATTTATTTTATTTCAACAGAAGTTTAATTCAGTTGTTTTTATTTTCACAGAAGTATATTTCAGTTGTTCTATAGAAAATTTATTTAAGTTGTTTTTGTGATGCTATGGTTGTGCTTTATTTGAAAATAAATTTCACCATCACACTTGTTCTTGTTCTGCATTTGTGTTTCCTTCAACAACTTTAAGAAGACTCTTCAGATTCATACTTTGAATTTCATTTAAATACTTCCCGATCAAATATTCAGTATTATTCAAACCTTTATTATCGCTCTTATTGAAAAGAAGAGAAAGTTTAATGCTTTATTGCAATTATGTTCTGATTTAGGCATTCAAGTTTAGTGATTCGAGAAGCTTGGATTTTCAAGCTTTTGTGAAGAAGAAGCCTCACTTGACTTGAATTCGGAAAACAAAGCTCGACCTGATTTCCAGTCAAGTCAAGCAGTTTGATTTTCAAGTCAAGGAGTGAATCTCTAATCATGATTCAAATTAATTTACTCAATAGTATTTTATGTGAACACTGTGTTCGATGTAACAAGATAGAAGTTTCAGATTAATTCAATATATGTATGGAATTCTCGCTAAACACTTGGTGAAACATAATGAATAAATGATTCGTTTATCACTTGGCAAAGGCTTCACAAACATTTATTAAAAATACTCGACATATGTTTCAGGTTGTTAGCCCATTATCAAGAGTAATACAATACTAAATTCAAAATGAGTGATTTCACTTATGAATAACGACATTCACAACAGGAGGTAAATTGAAGTCTAGTTGGTCGTTGCAAATTGGTTGGTTTTTCCTATGAGCGGACGTAATTCTAATAATTTCCAAGATGTCCATCCTTTTTCCTTTATTACCTGGATGCACGAGTTCGATATTCTGGAAATCTATGAAATGATTTTTGTTGATGCAGTGGTCCGAAAACCCTGTAGAATTTTTATTTTGAAGAATAGATCTTGTATGTTCTTCAACTCTCTTCTCGATGCATCTTCCGGTTTGGCCTATATAGAATGTCTCGTCTCACATTCACTGCAGTGTATTTTATATACTCCGCTTTTATCCAATAATTTTGATCTATTCTCCAGAATAAAAATTCTACGGGTTTTTCGGACCACTGCATCAACAAAAATCATTTCATAGATTTCCAGAATATCGAACTGATGCATCAAGGTAATAAAGGAAAAAGGATGGACATCTTGGAGATTATTGAAATTACGTTCGCTCATAGGAAAAACCAGCCAATTTGCCACGACCAACTAGACTTCAATTTACCTCCTGTTGTGAATGCCGTTATACATAAGTGAAATCACTCATTGTGTATTTAGTATTGTATTACTCTTGATAATGGGCTAACAACCCCAACTATATGTCGAGTTTTTTCAATAAATGTTTGTGAAACCTTTGCTAAGTGATAAACGAATCATTTATAATTTAATATTCTTTACTTAAATACTAATTAAATTCAAAATTGATTGATAATTGGCGAGTGTGTCGTGACAAAATTGAAGAACTTCGGTAAGGAATTGTTCGTTAACTATAAGATATAATAATGAGGGAATACATTATGTACTTCTGGTTCCTTAAAATTCACGATTCTAGCTTTATCTAAAAAATAAAAAAGTAATGAGAAAAGGATGGTACAGTCGTTCCTTCTGCCAAGATGAATGCCGTGCTCTAGATTTCAATTTATATGTTATGTTACAACTTTACGTCTAGGACATACCAATATCAAAAAAATTCGTCAAGTGCGGGTGAGACGAGGGTCTCATATCAATAGTTACAATTATACTAAAGAAATGGATAAATATTATTTGTGGTAAACTAACCTAACCTAACCTAACCTGAAACTTTCCGATGAAGTTCCATATGCAAAGATTTCTGATATACCGATAATAATGAAGGCACCGCACGTGCATCATCAAATATGTATTGATATTCGTAGAAACCATCTTTGTTTTATTGTTTCAACTCCTACCGTGGTATTTTGAAACATTTCTTCTCGTAGAACTTTAATACTTTCAAGACAACAGAAATGATTAATTAATTTCAACTTTATACGCCTACTAGATCCTATCTGCACTATAAGACACTTTTTTTCGATAAATTTCATATTTCTAGGTAAACGGGGAGTGCCTATTCGAATATGATTCTCTCTTGACAGTGAAAAAATATGACGCAAAATGTAATATAAACAGCCTCATCATTGGATGGCGTTGACTTAGAAGTTTGATTCTATCACAGTAACAAAAGATTGCCGACTTATGTCGGTATCAATTAAAACTTTATAACTACATGTGTCCTTGAGAAAAGTGTTTGACAGACAGACAAGAATGTGATTCTATAAGACATGTTTCTATTTAGAATCAAAATTAACAAGAAGAATATACAGACATTTTAAAGGTCATATGTATGAACATGAATTCAATTCTTATATGCTAAAATTCTATTTTACAGAAAAATGTATAAAGTTATGTAAATCTGAACTTTCCGTTACGTTAGAAAATAATGAATGAGTGCCGGATATTCAACAGCCTACTATTCATTTGAAATGTATTAAGAGAAACAAATAATTCAACGTTAGATTCGCGATCATTCAATCAAGAATTTATTAATTGTACAAATTGAATCGAAACTATATAATCGTCTTTGAAATTTGATTTTATCTCAAGTGAAAGTCTACTACACCGAACAGCACACGTTTTGAAGTTATGGAATCCGACTCGAAGGACTAAAATAATGATAATATTGTATACGTTTAGTATTTCTCAAGACCACGCCTATTGCGTTCGCATTTGAAGCCTGTTATTTTCTCCGAAAAGCCAAATTAATTGAGTTTTTTCCTATAGGGAACTCAGAGGCGTTTCAAACCAAGTAGGTAAAGAAATAATAGATTCTCTCTTTCTACCTTAGTTTGGGTCGGCGGGTGTCTTGACTTCTTCAGTAAATGCTGACCGTCTACCGTTTTTATAAATTACAGTTTATTAAATCATTCAGTTTGTTGTATTATGGAAGAAACTACCTAATTTAGAGATGTGTGAGTTACCGCTGCTCTCGGCTTTCTGAAAACTGGTGCGATTTTAAGACAAATGTTCATGAAATCTGGATAATGAATTAAAGATGAAAAAATGAATCAGTTAATTCTTTAATATTTTGACTTGTACTGCATGTCAACCCACACAATTTTTTCGACGTCAATGGTTAGAATATCTAATTTTTTCTACTGGAAGAACTTTCTTCATACTTAACAAAAAATTCGCGATGTAGTATTTATTTTAATTATTCATTGATCGAAGTCTATTTTGAGTTCTGAAATAAAAGCGAAAACGAATTTGAGAACATTTGTCAAACTTTCCATTTTTCATTTTGATATTTGGAGCTAGAAGTGATTTTAATTAGTAATTATCTATTTAGATATTTTTACTAATTAAAATCACTTCTAGCTCTATCATTTGATAGAGAAAAATGAAGTTGTTCTTTTATGCATTCTATCTTATAATTTCGGAATTTGATTTGAAAAATTTGGGACATTCCTGAAATGACTTGTAGTTCAATTTATTTATTTAAAATAACAGTATTGTCAATTTGTTAAAGAATTAGATCTATTCAGATTCTGAGTAACAACAATCAGACATATTGAAATTTAGACAACCATATATATAATAATAACAGTATGAGAAATCCATCAGTAATTGTGTAAACACACTGAAGACTTTTATTCAGGGGACAATATTCAATCTTCCGTTAAATATTAAACATCTCTCCTTGAAGGAGCTGGTTTTCCGATACACCCTCCATAATCACTGTCAACCAGGGCCACACAGTAGTGGTACAGTCCGATCGGATATCATGTAAAGTAGCAATAGACTGCAGTTTTGGTCTTGTTTGACCTTGTTAGCATTGCACACCTAATTACAATACCAGGCCAGACTGCCATCTACTCATTCCAATCTGTAGAACCGCAACGAGTAAACATATATAATTGACATCCAACGAACTGACACAGAAGCTACTATCAGCGCCACCTTGGAAACGATGAAAATAAAGGGTAGATCAAACAGAAAACCTACAGAAGCCATACTAGTTCGAGTATTAACCGCAACGCAACACACTGTGTCTACGATCTGTGGAAAAACTAACGCTCCGGTTACTTATGTGGCTGTTAACCAGGTGTACATCAAATCTCAATAATGATATCATCAGCATTATCAATCATAATTTTATTTTCCTCTAATGCGGAAACCTTACGGGGTCCCAGCAAAGTAATTGTTTAAGATTATGACAACATATATTCTTTTCTCTGGTTTGTGCCAGAGAACAGGAGAAAAATTATTCTATTCTTCTTCCTGAAAATAATCATAAATATTCCAACATCCTATCCTGTGGTTATGCCCGACCATAAGCAATCAATTATGCTATTTTCTTGCAAGTTCAGTTCTTGCACTCTGCTGTGGTTGGACCAATTAGCAATAATGATTCGAATCGATTTTATTGCACATCATAAACGAACCGCGCTGGCTAATCGGATGCGGCGGCTAAGACCACACGATAATTAGAAGTTGTAAAATAATCAGTTCATGTTCATAGGGCACAAAGGTTCGAGAAAAAGAAGAATTTTAAATCATGAAATGAAAGGTCGATTACCATTAAAACGCTTTGAACGTTCGGATTCTAGCGCTTCCTTCATTTTCCGTGGCAGGTTTCGTATTTAATTCAGTGAAAGTTCATGAGAACATCTATTTATTGAAAATAGGAGTAAGGAAGAAACTTCGATCGATGTCGAGGGCTCGTTATCGATTTTTTGAAATTTGGATTATATAATTGAATGAGACATTATAGTTCTTACGAAACTAGAATAACTTTTTTAATATAAAATTTAACTACTTAAACAAAGAATATACTAAAGCAATGGTATTTGAAGGAAAACTCCTATTCCGTTGTATATGAAACATCATTTGAAATGTTCTGCTATTATAAGAAATAATTTGCTGTAAGAGAAAATTCTATACGATTTCATGTGTCACAATGGCAAATTTTATCAAGAGAATTATTTGATTCGTAGATTGTTAAATAATTCTAAATACTGAGTTTCTGTTAACTTCACCGTGTTTCAACATGATTTCATTCATCCTTATTATGGACTCATCAGTGGCAGACCATTCTGCGTTATGAAATAAAATCTATACATATAACTTACTGACCCATCTGCAATATGTAAAATAAAGGCTCTATCTAGGAATAGAAAATGTAGACTGATCTGGCGACCGTTCTGGTGACAAGATCAGAAAACAGATCAAGAGAGCTGGAGTACCGATATTTCTCAATGATTGTTAAGATATTTTCTGACTAATTTATCTTACCACGTTCAATTTGCCGGAGGTAAGTATCGCTATTGAAGTTCATTCGCTCTTTTCTTTATTATCAGGTTTCCTTTTCCTCCCTATTCGTGAAAATGTAGCGAATGTTTTGGCTGACAGACTTGAGAACTAGCATTTGGAAAATTTAAAGATAATTTATGAATTATTAAATAATTTTCCCTGATAAAGCGTACTAAGAAAGAAATTTTCTTCATATGATAAAAATAGTTTGAAAATGAAACGTCCCTGAAAAAGAAACTTCTTCATATTAGTGAAATTAGCAACTTATGATTAAAACTTTCTTTCCATCCGTATATTAATTATTTCTGAAAATAAATTATACTACTTTATGGGTTCCTACATGAGTAACGGAGATTTTTTTTACTTTGCTATCAAAATTGAGAAAAATTATCATGATGATATACCGCCTGTAGTGAATACTACCTAATAGCCTATCATAAATCCATATTTCTGGTAGAGGAAGCGTCAATAATCGAGAGTAACCGGCACCACCGAGTCGGGGGCAAAGATTCTCCGGCCGAAGTACCAGAAGATGAAGACTATACCGTGGTCGAGCAGGCCAGGCCAGTGCTATGTATAAATCAGCGGTTAGACCTGGATCGTCAATTACGGGGATCCCCCGCCCCATTATTATATCTATTACTTCCACGGCGATTTCGAGGAGCGTGGCGGGGCGAGGGGTCGACGGGGAGAAACTTAATTACGGAGATCGTTGTGCATCTCCACCTTTGACCCGCCGCATTCCTGACATCTCCTGCTTGCTGAGATACCGCCATCTGGCGGGATGCAATAATTTAAGAAAAATCAGTGTTCGATATTGAGTTTTCATATAAATATATTTTCTTACCAATATTGCAAGTTGGGCCGGTCCAACCAGGAGCACATTCACAACTGAATGAGCCTCCTTCCTCCAAACATGTTCCACCGTGTAGGCAAGGTGCTGGTGCACAGGGGTTGTCCACAATTTCACAGTTAACACCTGAGAATCCATCTGGGCAGGTGCATAAGTACTTATCAGGGGCGGTGTTTTCACAGGTTCCACCGCTTAGGCAAGGTTCGTGGGTGCCACAGTAGTTCAAATCTGGAAGAAGTAAAGATATTTATTTTTGCATTAATTCGTGGAAAATGTGAATATGAAAAAAATTGTCGGTACGGGTTACCTTTTCTAAGTTCGTTCGATGTTGTTAAAGCTCTACAATTTTAAGTGAAAAAATATTCTTCAAGATGATGTCACAAACTGATTGGGAACCACTCAGTGTTATTTTGTGCATTTGGAATAGTTATTGTGTGACTGGAAAGTACTATGAAGGCATTCGGATTGGCTAAGGATGATAACTTCTCGTATGGATGGATTGAATGTGCAGTTAGAAATTCGAAGAAATGTTGTAAGATATACCATCTAAAGGCAGTTACAGGAAGGCAATTTAGTAGATTTAAGTCTATGCTAACCCAGCATATGTTGTTCATAAGAACATGCTCTGTAGAAAGAAAATCAATGAAAAAATGTTTCATTCGGGAAATATGCTCAATTTCAGATTTACGAAGAGTGGAAAACACCCGGCACAATAAATCGAATCAAACATACAGCTTACCCCGCTGGACTGCAGATCTGAGCTTGTTTTGCTGAATTAGGAATTAGGAATACTCTAGAATTACTCTTCTATTCCATTATAAAAATTTGTCGAACTAGTTTGACTATTCACTGCAACGTTACACACTATGTCTATCGTGGCAGTGATCGAGGTAGCTATGCTCCTTGATGAGTCTTCCCCACATGTACATTAAATCTCAATAACAGATAGAATCGAAATATATTGATATATGTGTAAACACATTGAAATCTTTCATTCAGTGAGCAATAAATATCTTTCTGAAGAATGTTAACGAAGGAGCTAGTTTTCCGATCTTTCCATCTTGACCACCGTCTAAAGTATTGGTTCAATCTAGTCGGATGAAACGAATATGAGTAACAGACAGCAGTTTCACTCTCGTTTGAACTCGTCATAGTGGATAACCAATCACATCAAGCATGTATATACATATACATAAATGCGTGGCGCTCTTCAATGCACCGGCACAAGACAACCAGAAGCTACCTGGGAAACGATGAAAACGTAGTATATCAAAATTAAGAGAACGTTAAAGCCAGACTTGTTTGTCTATTTACTGCAATGCTGTCTGTTTCCCAGGTAACCTCTGGTAGTCTTCAGTGTTGGTTCATTGGAGGATAACACACTTATATGTATGATTAGGCATATATTCGGCATCTTTGAACAAATGGATGCAGGTGGGTTGCATTGTGAATGGGTATGCAACACTGAAGAGTTCAAACGAGACCGAAACTGCAGTCTATTGGCTCCATTCGTGTCTTCCAACTGTATTGTACCTCTACTACCGTGGCCTTAGTTGATGAAGATCATGATTACTGGATCAGACAACTAAGTCAGCTCTTTCTATGATGGATATTTGACATTCGGAAGGTTGAATATTGCTTCCTGAATGAAAAGCTTCAAGTATTTACGGATATATTTAACATTGAGATATAAGCACAGACATTTTCTTGGGATAATAAAATATAGCCATTTCAGACTAGCAAGCTCAACCCTCTGATCGCAGTCTCATCGAGTCTGATTGACATATGCTTCAGAGTTGATGAAAATTTTCAGAACCGAAATAAGGGGGAGACCACTTATTATTTAAATCCTTTTTATTTTTCTTCAAGTAGCCAGAGAAGGTTTTGTAATAAATTTTGCATGTATTTTTTCTTCAATCGCATTTATATAAATAACCCTGCAAATCGATTAATTTTCAATGTGGAAGAGCAGCCACGGCTAAACTTCGCCAGTGTAGAGCACTATTTGTACACTTTGTAGGTTAGATTTCCATTTATTATTATACCATCGCCAAAGTTCACCAAATAGTGCTGGGCGACTGCCGACTTAAAGTGAGAGAGATAGCACAGGTTATGAACATGTCAGAAGAACCCGTTTGTCACATATTAAATCAACATTTACACATAAGTAAGCTGGCCGCGCATTTGCTCCGGTTAGACCAAAAACGTGCTCGAATGAATATTTTCAACTCTCTGTTAGCGCGGTTTGGGCGCAATAAGTCTCATTTTCGGTGGCCGATTAATTACTGTAGATAAATTTTGGAGACAACATTATACGTTTTTTTGGCTGGGAAACTGATAGCGACTATTTTGGGGTAGTCATGGAGTTATTTTAATCGATTATCTTCAGAACAGAAGAACCGTAACAGGATCATACTTCGCATCATTACTTGACAAGCTAAAAGCAGAACTTGCAGAAAAACGGCCATATTTACAGAAAAAGAAAATCCTGTTTCACCAAGGCAACACACCGTCTCACACCTCAGCGGTTGCCATGGCGAAAATCCACGAGTTACGGTTTGAACTGCTTGATCATTGGTCGTTTTCACCAGATCTAGCCCCTAGCGACTTCTTTTTGTCCCCTCATCTAAAAATTGTGCTCGGAGGACAGAGATTTTCGTCAAATGAAGAGGCAATCACCTTATGAACTACTATTTTGCAGAGAAAAACGCCAAGTATTATTTGGACTGATTACAGAGATGAGATCATCGCTGGTAAAAGTGTGTAGAGTAACAAGGATACTATGTTGAAAAGCAAAAAAAAAATATTCAGAAAAAATGTCTTGCATCTTTGTTTGGTCGGAAACTTCTCAGACCACCCTCGTATAATATAAAATACAACTAGAACGTTGAGTCTATGACAACGTACAAGTTTGATAGGACACCCTTCAACTCAAATATTATAAATCATATGCTTTAAAATTAAAACTTTTTCGAACATTTCAACGAGTTTCTATGAGTAGGTATACAATCATCCGTTATGAAGCGAAGCAACCCAAGTGGTTGTGTTTCTTTTTGACTTCAACATTCTACTACATCCGAGTCTTTCATGTCCCTTATCTTGAATGACGGCTACAAAGTATACAGTCTTAGTTACTAACTGTTGTGTAAGACTCAATCCGAGCTTTTCATGTCTGTGCAACCGTGGGATAAAACACAGGTGCTGGTTCGACATGAATGCTTCCAGAGGTCGGTTAATCCCTTACGGAAGTGTCTGGAAAAAAATCAATTCATATCAAATACAAGAAGGAACGTTGTGGAGAATTTACGCCAGTGTTTAGAAACATTGCTCACCGGGTTATTAGCTGGATAATGAATGCCGATTTCCTTGTGATTACCAAGGGGATATAATAGTTCTCGAGTTAGTCGTGCAGGTGCAGTGTTTCAGTAGAAAATATTTTGCATATTTCATACATCAATAATTGAGTTTACATAATGAACAACACTGCGAAATTGGATTTGAAGAGATTTAGTTTTTGGGGATGAAAAACATGTAATTGATGAAATAAGTTAACTTTGTAGTTCGTTATTTTAATTATTAAACTGTTAATATTAGACTAATCTGGCACATATCATGACTGTAATATCATAACTGGTTAATATGGATATATAGAGTGTTCCAATTAAGGTATGCCATCTGGAGGTAATAAAAATATTATTTTAATAATATTTTTATTTATTACTAAGAAGTCCATCAATTTATTACTAAGAAGTCCATCAATGAACACACATATCACAAATACACGTATTTTTAAAGTTGTTTTGAAAATTAAAATTATCACAGACTTTGTTTTATAATAGATATGTACTGATAACGAAATTAACATAAAAATCTCTTACGTATAAGTATTTTAACAAAACTAGAATATATTTTATGGACAGTAAACAGTCATTTTCCTTTCATTCAAGATGATGTATCTTTGCAGTAAACAGTTTCAGTAAAAATGATCACAAGACTTTACTATGTTTAAGTACGAAAATAATGATAGAAACAAATAATTATGAAAGTGGTTCTGGTAATAGTTCCTTAAAAAACAGAAAGAAAGAGTTCTGTGTGACAAACAGCGTCTTAAGTCCGTTGCTATGTATCCTGTTGTCATAAGCAAATTGTAAAACTTTACTCCTTAATTCTCCACACTTGTAGAGATTCTATGTTTCTTCCTGGTAATTTAAAATGTGAAATTTATCTCGATATGCTGGAAAATGAGATTGATCTATTAATAACAGGAAAACCAGAAAACGATCCTTTATTTCTTGAAGAACAATGTTCTTCCAACAAGACAGAGTTCCTCCTCACTACGCCTTACCAGTTTGCCAATAGCTCAAGTTGCAATATTCTGAAATCTAATCTGCCCGATCTCTGACCTGAACCCACTAGACTTCTTGTGGGAACATCATACATTTTTTTGGCAGCCTGAAATTTGGACAATCTATGCCACCGAATTGTATGGAGTGTCGTCAAACAACTCCAAATATACCGATTATGTCAGATACGTTTTTCAGTCAAGATTGTATTATTACATTATTAATGTAGAACAATTTGAACAATGATCTGGAATCATTGAATTTCATTTGTTCCAAAATATTTCCAAATATATTGTTTTAATTATGCTTTCTTTAAGTCTAATCAAATCAATATCATTCAATATTGCTTTTCTTCAGTTCACACTTGAAATTATGACAATGAAAACAAAAGTATGTCGAAAAATATTGAACATACTTTTATAAGGTTCTGCTCACGATCTCTAGGAAACCAACTTTACTGGTTTGCAGAGACAACGTTTCAGTGATGCATTCCACCGCTATATGTTGGTAGTTATATTGTGGCCCTACTTTATCAGCAAAGAGTTCAATCACGTGAAGGCTTTCATTGCGAAATTTCTGTAATCGTATTTTAATAGAGGCAGTAAGACTTTTGTACATGCAAATGCCATAAAGAAACCAACGCAGTAAGACTGCCTACTATACTCTACTACTATGCGTTCGGGGCCGCAGATTCAGGCTAGTAATATATCATTCACAGGCATAGATTCTTGTTATTAGGTGCGCAACTAAGTTCGTGCTGTTTGTCAATAAATGGCTCCAGCAGTAAGTGCTGGTCGATTTTTACATATCAAGAACGTCTTGAACAAAGCTTAGACATATGGTAAACAAACTACACATTAGTGATTTTGTTTTTGCGGCATATACTTTTAGTTGTGAGAAAATGTCTGATTTTGTGCCAAATAATCGTCATTTGCAGGAAGTGTTGATTTTCTTCTTTCATTCGAAGAAAACGGAGGCTGAAACTCATAGGGAGTCCCAAATTGTTTACGGAGATGCTGCTCTAAGTGAAACAACGTGCCGGGATTGCTTCAAAAACGGTGATTTCGATGTGGACTACCGTCCCCGTGAAGGAAGGCCAAAAATCTTCGAAGACGCTGAATTTCGAGGCATTGCTCGATGCGTATCCGTGCCAAACGCAAAAAGAGTTTACTCCAGCCTTAGGAGTTACCCATCAGGCCTTTTCCAAGCGATTGCATCCATTGGGAATGATTCAAAAGCAAGGAATTTGGGTTTCTTATGATTTGAAGCCAAGATACGTTGAACGTCGTTTTTTCGCCTGTGAACAACTGCTCCAGCGGTAAAAAAGAAATTGTTTTCTTCATCGCATCGTAACGGGTGATGGAAAAAGGATTCATTACAGCAATCCAAAGGAGAAAAAATCTTGGGTACTGCCCGGTCATACTTCTACGTCACCGCCTCGGCCGAATATTCACGCTGCGAAAGTTACGCTGTCTATTTGGTGGTACTAAGTCGGTTAGAGCTGCTGAAACCGAACGATACCATCACTGGGTAACGGTATCGAACTCAATTGATGCGATTGAGTAAAGCACTGCGCGAAAAACGGCCACAATACGAGCAGAGGCACGAAAAAGTAATTCTACAGCATGACAACACTCGGCCTCACATTAAAAACAACTTGGAAACGCTCAAATGGGAAGTCCTACCCCACCCGCCATATTCCCCAGATATTGCACCATCCGATTATTACTTGTTCCGTTCGATGGCACATAGTCTGGCTGATCAGCAGTTCCGCTCATTTGAAGAGCTCGAAAAATGACTTGATTCGTGGATAGCCTCAAAAGACGAACACTTTTAACGTCACGGTATTCGAGGTCTGCCAGAAAGATGGAAAAAAGTTGTAGCTAGTGATGAGCAATATTTTGAATGTTATGTTATCATTTTTCACAATAAGGCTGTATTTTCATAAAAAAAAATAGGTACCATTGTATACTTCATTTGGCATAAATTGGTGTAAAACATTGATGAGTTTATTATTAATCAACTTGACCCTGTCCAGAACGTTCTTGTATCAGAATAAAGGATTATTTGTAAATACCCCAATGACTGAATAACTTTCCTTGACGAAGTTTGCATTATTTTGTGATTATCAGATATAAGAACATAAAAGCAGCCTACTACAACTACGCCGCAGTACATACTTGTAAAAAGCTAGTACCGTCTCACGATGTTCTCATATCAATCAAATGATCTGAACATCAGTCTGAAAGGTATATCGGCAAAAATAAATTGATTTTTCCGACATCATTCATCTACTTATAGAATGCCGCGAGCCTCATTCCGTATGCATATCTTCATATTATTGCAAACGACCGAGTTCACGCTGTGAGGCGAAAAATATGGCGGCTCGATACGCTGAAAACGAGAACACTTAAATTGTACATTGCTCTAAGCTTTCAGTAGAGAGATATACTTCTAGTTCACTATTTAAATTGTTAACAAATTGTTTTTCAATCAAAATCATTTAACGTACAAGTTTGATTTCTCTTAATTTAATTTTAATAATTCTATCAAATCTAAATGAATCAATTTTTGCATCTATTAGAAGTTAATGCGATTAATGGGTAATATATTATGATTAAATTATTGTTCACTCATTTAGATAAACATATAATTTCAAAATGTAAATAGTGTTGAATGCTATATTCAAATCAGATTGAAAAGTGTCGATTATCACTTTTTTCACTATGGATGAAATGTTCATATGATAATTAATTGAAAGTATTTCAAAGGAAGATATATTGACCTCCCAATTTAACCAAATGTTGCCTCAGGCGACACGTGCCTGGGATAACTAAAAAGACGGCCCAAGGGACTCATTCTTGAACATTTCTCACCCTCCATATCCCATGTGATGACTTATGAATAGACTCCATTTTATATAGTTCAATTTGACAATAGAGCTAATATTGCGTCCTGCTGCCCTATTGTTGACGCCCCATTGATTCATTTTGATACCGTACTAGCCCCAATTCGAGAACTGTAAAATGAGACGAGCAACATTTGCAAATTCAAAATTGCCATATGGTATTGTTTTCAAAAATGTTAGTATCCTTTGTAATCACAAATATTATGAAATATTCACGTTAAATCTGAATACTCCCTCAATTGGCTTATTTATTTCATCTCGCAACATTTCTAAAAATGTTGATCTGCTTAACTGCGACTTCGATGCGTTTCAGGGAAGTTAAAATCTTTCTTCTTTTTAGTTTTATTAGATGATAGAACCTTAAAAAGCTGACCCAATTATCTTTTTAGGGGTTTTATTAGATGATAGAACCTTAAAGAGCTGATCCAATTATCATACACTAGCATTATGGTATGAAATATACTGCACTTGAAGTATGCACAGAACATGTAATTGACTATGTTATGGTCATGACTTCTCCATTGAATAGAGTAGCTTCCTGATATGTAAGCAATAATATATCTTGCTTGTGTGGTTTATTAATAAATATTGTACAATCCATTAATTGATCTGACTAATCTATAAACAAGAAGAAAAACCATATCTTGAATGGACAGATTTCACTTTACCTATGCAATTTATTTACTTAACAATGCAAATAAAAACTTAATTTCAAAGAAAAACGCTAATTTTTTCAAAACCGTTTCTCAAATAACTTCTGAAATTTTCATTCTAATGTTCTAAAATTTTCATTCTAATGTTCTGAAATTTTCATTCTAATGTTCTGAAATTTTCATTCTAATGTTCTGAAATTTTTATTCTAATAAGAATTTTCTTTTTACTTCACTTCATTGATTGTAAGTGAAACGAGTTTGTAGTGGGACGAAAGGCGGAAATGTTTTCTTTGAATCACGATAATGTTGATATTGATGAAAGAAAAATTGTCAATACTCTTAGAATCCTAAAAATGTGTAGTTTTTGTGATTGGGAAATTATCGAACAACAGTTTCATTTTGAATAACAAGAAATACCATTAATAATCTGCATATGCTTCACAAGATCTCGAAAAGTCTGTGGGCTCATTATATCATCTATTATATACGGACACCAAGACCGAACGATCTGCATTTTTTTTCATCGAACCAACGTATACAACAAAATAATTTTCACAATAACTTGCTCAATTTGGAGCATCTGTTTTATGGCCATTGAATTTCAAAAGCGACAGCTGAAAATCATTTTCTACGATATTTGAGTTTCACATAACTGCTAAATTTAGGTATTTATAATTAATATTTATGGATAAGTTTCCTCATGTGTCAGTTACATTGTCGATTAAAAACCTCCTCTTAACCTTTTGGTGATGCTAAGTTTAAAATCAATAGCATAATCAGCTTCGCAATGTTAATGAATTAGGTTGCATTTAAAACGTCAAATTTTCGAGCTTCTAACTGCACAAATCGGTCCATACAACTAGTTGCCATTCTTAGAAGAGCCAAATGCCTTATTCGCACACGTTCAGTCGTATGATACCCATTTCAGAAGCGCGAAATAATGCTCTGAGAATTTGTATATGCTATACCAACTCACCAACTTCAAGCATTTCAACATTAAACATTGCCACATCACATTTTCGTTCAAACGAGGTGTACTTATGTTTAGATAAACACTAAAATATGTTTATTTTGTGTAACTTGTCAACAAGTACCAAGATTTTGCTTAGCTTTTGAACAAAGCTAAGCGTTCTGAAGCTAATCGACATAAAATGTTTGATATTACCAGATTTTAAGCATGTGATCATTTTATCAGATTTATCAGTTTAATGCCAAATCATCAATCAGAGAAACGAAATATATTGCATGTAGAGCAATCAGGAAATAAACAAACGTATTGTCATTCTCAAGCACGTGACCTTACACTTGTTTCCTAATCGCGTGAAAGGGTTGCGAATAATCACATTAACGAATCTGTCTGTTCGCTGAGGGTGCAAACCGCTCGATCAAGTGCACCATTATCCTAACTCTTATGTTTGTTCACCACCCGTGTCGACTAACCTATACAAGTGTAATCCCCTAAAGCAATTTAAAGAGTGCGATACAGTTTTTTAGGTTATCTAATGAATAGCAATGAGGGATCTGTTCGTGTTTTGGGGCCGATCTATTTTTTCAATGTTTTGTGAACAGTTGTACGAGTGTTTTTTGTATGAAGTACCCTGTTTATGCATCTGGTCAGGTCCCATGCATTTCGGGATTTCCTTTCTTGTCGTGGGAAGAATAGATTGGACTGATGAAGTTGTCAGAGGTTTTTAGGTTGGGGTCGTTCATCCGAAAGACAATGCATCTGATGTGCTTGATGAAATTAAGCACACGCGATAGAAACTGTTATACTTTTATGGCTGTATATTTTTAGCGACAGGTAGATCCCAGAAGAAATTTAATTATTAATCAAATAATATTAAAACTAATAGTGTTACCAATTCTTCTACTTCACAAATTTATATCCTTTTTAACTTGAATGATTGTTGAAGGATATTCTTTTTTAATTAAATAAAACAATGTTTTTAAAATTCTCATTATATGTAGATACAATCTTATGACGTTGCCACTACATTGAGGCTTCTTCAAATAATTGGTATATTTGAAGGACAATGTGTCTTATATATTACATTGGCAGAAGCAGCTGCTTAGCTCAATAAGAGGGAAATCCAAAACGGGTTGCATGTTTTAAGAACTGTAAAGATTTAGTAATGGTGACGAATTGAGGTCTAACTGACTATTAAGTTAATATACGAAAATTTTCTGTTTATTGATTTCCAATGCTTTCCATAGGTTCAGTTTCAATCTATTATTACTTCCATTATGTAAAGTATCAAAATTGTTATTAAAAGTATGGTTTTCTCCTACATGATTGAAAGTTATATTCACATTATAAGATGAGAAGAATGACTTTAAAATTAAACTAGGTTTACCAATATAAGTTTATAAATTATATTCATGAATGTTCCTTTAATACTAGGAAAAACCTTATGTATTGGATGTTGAAATTGTTGACGAGAAAGCATCCTGCCATCTAGTGGTTAGAGGAGCAACTAGAATGGCTACATACACATACCATCATCTTTCCGGAAATGGAACAAGAATGCTCAGCTTCGGGCTTCGAGGACAACGAGATGCTGACTATGAAGTCGGACATAGCAATACCTATAACCAACATGGAGTTGCCATTCCAGATCATCGTTCCTAGCAGACAAAAATGGACCAGCCTCAAGCATCGTTCACTTGAGGGTCCCTGTTGGTTCACAGACGGCTCCAAAACTGCCGAATGTATTGGAGATCGTGTATATAGTTGAGGAGCTGCCAAGGAACAGTCTATCTGTCTTGATGGATTTGGTATTGCTTTTTTTAAGCAGAAATATTCGCCATTGACCACCGTGCTAACCATTTCCTTGCGAGGGAATTAACAAGTAGGTCAATAAGAATCATCACCGATAGCTAAACTGCTAAACTGTAGAAATTGGGATCCGACAACTGCACGTTACTTATTGTGCAGCAATTTAGTTTAATCCACGCTAAACTGGTAGAAAGGAATATGCTCCGTTTGCCAGGCCACTAGTGCATTGATGTCGGTTATCAGAGCACAAACGCGGTTGTCACAAACAAAGAACAAATTTTAACTATGCTATCTATCATGTATTAGAACAAAACCATACTTCTAATGATAATTCTGATATTTTACATAATGAATATAATGAATTGAAACTGAAACTATGGCACATTAGCCTTTTAATGTACTACTTATCTGATGAAGCTGCGCTGTGGAGAAAAGCGTCATAAGTTTGTGATGATAGTAAAAATTAGAGCATTATTGTTATATTCATTGAAAAAATATATAAGTAAGTAAGTACAAGTGACGACTTCGTCAATAAAATTATTGATTTATATTTTCTTGGTGGACCGATAAGATAATTCTATTTTGAATCTTTGTGATAATCCCAAAGAGATTTTAAAGTGATTTAAGCAGCAACATTTGCTGAATTCTTGAAATAATTAAAAAATAAAAAGCAGTTTCTTTCACAAATTCAAAATCATAACTACTTTTAACTGAAGGATTGAAGTTCGGATCTTTGACTCGTTGGAAAACCCATCAATTCAGCAATTCGAAAGAAATCTCAAAATTCTGTAAAATTGAAATAATAATCTTTTCGAAAGGAAATATTTTTAATATATCAATATTCAATGAAATTGAATTTTTCGGTTTAATTGAAAAAATTAGTATTGTACAACAATCTTTACCGAGTATTACACTGAGAATATCGCAAAATTAATATTCATCAAACCCTCTTGAACAAGAAAATACATAAAGAATAATGACTAAAGATCAAACAGAAAACTTACCTTGATCGCACAGGATGCCTCCCCAATTCGTATCACATATACATTGCCATGAGGATCCATTGCAGTATCCATGCTTGCACCCCGGATATGGTTCACATTGATCACAGAAATCACCACGCCATCCTGGTCTACAACTGAAAAACCAGAAATTCATTAAAGGCTATTTACATATGAGAAGAAGAAAATGTTGTTGATCTTTGAAAAATTATATGTTCTGTGGTCGTTTATAATTTTAAGAAATTGGACAAATCAAATCCACCTCTAGTGAAATTTTACTTCGTATTGGAATCAAGTGGCGTCAGTGCTGATTGAGCATGAGAAATCGAAGAACATTCGAATTAAACGCGGAGTGACACAGGGCTGTGACCTCACGCCGACGCTCTTTAATCTGTATTCGGAAAGAATAATGGCTGAAGCTTTAGAAGGAGTCGAGGAAGGTATCTTTGTGAATGGGGAACTAATAAATAACTTCCGATACGCTGACGATACGGTGCTTATAGCAACAACAGCTGAGGGACTGCAATTGCTGCTAGACCGAGTAAACGCGGTCAGCGAAAAGTATGACATTAAAATGAATATTAAGAAGACCGAACTCATGGTAATCAGCTAAAATGAAGACATTCCTTCCGCTCTACAACTGAGGGGTCAGCAAATCGAACGCTGCACGGAATTTAAATACCTCGGCTTCCTAGTCAACAGAAAATGGGGAATGAGACCTGAGATACAGAGTAGAATTGACCAGGCTCGAGCAGTTTTCATTAAGATGCAAAAGTTGCTAACTAGTAGAAACCTGGGTTTGGATCAAAGGATGCGAATGGCTCGTTGTTATGTGCCTATAGAGGAAAATTGAAGCATTCGAAATGTGGATATACCGGAGAATGCTTAGAATCTCTTGCAGACACTACGTATCTAACGTAGAAGTCCTTCGCAAGATCGGACGTGGCGTTCAGCTACTCACAGAAATCAAACGGAAACTCCAGTACTTTGGTCATGTTATGCGAAATGAAAAGTACAAGCTCCTACAAATAATTATCCATGGCGTGCACCTGGAGGGAGAAGGACGTGGCTGAAAAACTTTCAACAGTGGTTCACCAAGAGTACGCGGTCCCTGTTCAGAGCGGCAGTCTCCAAGGTTCAAATTGCTACGTCACCAATCTTCGTTGATGAAGAGGCACAGAAAGAAGAAGAAAATTTCAATGAATTCCAAGAATAGCACTATGTTACTTTCATATGCAAACTATAATTTTTTTCTGCCTTGAAAGTATATTAATTTTCTTTCAAGAAAGCCGCGATTGATTCCAGGTTGAGGAAAAAAGACCGCAATATATAAAAATTATAACTAATCATTTAATGACATCAACGAAGTGTATGAAAGGTTTTTTCCGTTCATATTCAAGGCACTCGCTAAACTAATTTAAACACTGTAGAAAATTTAAAGTAAACACAGACATTCATAGTTCCCTTTAGTTGCAGAAAAATTTGCTTATTAAGCTTCCAAGACGTTTTGAACCCGCCTAAATTCTCTAGCTAAACTGGAGAATGCCTCAACCGATTTGATTATTTCATTTTGGTTTCTTAGCCTCAGTACTGGGGTGGTTTAGAAAAAGCTTGAAGGAACTACTGAAAAATAGAAAATATCGTTATTTTTAATTTTGTGTTATAATTGTCATCTCGGATTATTTGCCACATATGGGGTTGTTGGAGTTAGAAGCTGCGCCAAGCATAATCGTTAATAAATTCGTGTGGTTGTATAAATTCTAGTACATTTAGTATCATTTTCTCGAAAGGAAAGAAATGGATTTTGAGCATAGATTCACATTAGCGAAATTCATTGCATTTTGCAAACTTTGATTTTCCATTCGATTTTAAATAGCCACAATTCCCCAGGCGCCTCGCCACCGCGCTGATCATCAACAAATCACAAGACCAGTATTTTAGTGCTTGTTCTAGTGCAATGAAAGTCAGTAAAGCATTTGTGAATCATCTTAATTGATGGACATAAATCACAATAGTACTTATAGAGAGATCTTTTGGTTTCCGTGATAGTTCCCTGAAAAGGAATGTTTTAGTAGCACTCGATATTCACTATTTCAATTTTAACATAGCAGGTTTGATTGGCTGTCGAATAACTTATCAACATTAGTATAATATTTCATGTTTGTACATTCAAGGCACTGTTTTGTCAAAACATGTAGTAAATTGAGTACTAGTATCATTATTTCATTCATTCTCACCTGACTTATCAATTCGCCCTCGTATGTCAATTAATGAAGTGATTATTCTAAGATTTCGTTTCAAGATAAATATAATTATCACAACGAATTGATAAATTAATTTTCCGTCAAATTCAAAAATACTTTTTGCATTTCATTTCTATTTGATTATTCGAGTTTCTATTGTTGAATAATACACTCTATTTTTGATTAAGAAGATAAAGAAGAATATCAAAAAGAATTCGATATTTCTGTTCAAATAACTTGTTTTATAGCCATGAATCAACCAGTCGCAAGCAAGACAACATTTCCGTTAAACCTTAAAATATTTTACAGAATTAATTTTGTACTAACAGTAATGAATGTAATTCTTTGGTTTATTTTATAACCAAGGTTTCATCCCACAGTCAATGGATATTCAATTTATCGGACGTTGAAAGAAGATAAAATTAAATCCAGTGTAGAAAAAAAGAAAAAAGTAGAAGCCTGGCTTAATGCAGCGAATCGAATTCCATTTATGACTGACGGAAAGGTGATTGATAACGAGAATAAATCATTGACAGGTTGTACAATCCACGATGCGATGCAATATTGCTAATTAAAAATTCAAATCATACTATAAGAAGTATGAAGGAAAAATTATTGAAATTAGTATTAACTTCAATCAACAATTCATGCAAGAAATGAGTTTTTTTACGATGGTCAATAAAACAGTGACATGTGCATAGTACTTAGAATTTTTAGTGAAAGTCATTTTGAAAGCCTGATGGCAAGACGTGAAAATGATCGCTATGAACGCATGTCAATTTTTGGGGATGAGAAGAAAATTATTATTATATTATGGAAATGAGTTCAGAAAACTTTGGATAGATTGTTAAAGTTACTTCAACAATTTGTTTTGTGAAATGATATTTTAGGTGTTTTTTGCTCGAGAAAAAGATTGAACAAGTAGACTAAGAAATGTAGAATTCAAGATAATAATTTATTTTGAGAAGTTCCATGAAAATGGCACTGCAATATTTGAGAAAGTGGATTAAATTCAGAACGTATTTGACTACTGCGTGAACATGATTGAGATCAATTTTCTCCAATTCGAAAAGAAATATTTGTTAGTATTCATTTGATCATGTTTGACTATTCCAATCAAACATTTCCACTAATCAGTTTTGTGTTGATTATCCCCTTCTTATGTCACATGAGGTTAGCAAAAAAAACATGTTACTGGTTAAAAGCGTGATTAAAAATCTAATCAGTTTTCTCAAATATGCGACGCAGTGCCATTTTTATGGAGCTTGTCAACAGTTCAGAAATCTTTCAACATGCCATAGCTTGTTATATATCATGAATACAAAGGGGTCTTCATTAAGAACGATGCATTTTATTTTTATAATTAAGACTTATCGATTAGATTTGCAAACGTGTGAAATATGTCTTAATATACATTATGTAAAAGTTATAAATATCCTGAGCAAATTTGGTATGTCCTGATGGAGCACATTTTCGCGAACCTAATCTGAACCTTAAGCGTTGAGCGAATTCATTTTTGTATTTCTAAGTACTGTCTCGGTCTCCATTAATTTTTTACATGGTTGTTAATAAATTACAGGGCCAACGTTTGAAATAAGCTAGCGTAGATTTGCGTGAAAATTGTTCATTTCACAGTTCGTACTGTTATATGACTGGTTTGTAGATAGGATTGCCGGTATTGTCGAAATTTTTCATGACGGTATCATCACTGAAGTAGGTAGTTATTTCCACTAAGAAAACGAAAAAACATGTCTCAAGCTAATCTAAGTTTACGCAAGTCAATGTCCCATTTTTCTATACAGATACATTATAAGCTTACCTAACCATTCAAAATAATATAACTGTGAAGAAATCTTAGGATTAGAAAAGCAAAAAGTAAACTTAGGTTTTCTATTAATATTTTATCATATTTCTTCCACTGATATTAATAATATTTTCTCGAATGATGTTATTTAGTTTATAGATATGTTCAACCAAGTTATGTCCTTTGTTAAAGAGCTTAGTTTGCTCCCAAACGTATCAAACAAAAGGCAGATAAAGCAATTAGAATAATGGGAATATAAAACTGCGAACATGTTTTTAAATTACATTAATCATCAGGTGCTCTATTAGAACATTTTCAATCTCTCAAGTCTCGATAACTCTCACAATAACTGGTTTCCGTTGAATTTCACAGTAAATTTGTATTTCCGTTTGTGAAAAACGACAACAATAAAGCGATTCGAGGCCTTAGGTGTTAATTTGTCACAGCTATGTTGATAATGGAACGGTTCTATTGCAGAAACGAGATATTCCATTATAATAATATACAGAAAATTAACTGGATCCCAAGAATGGGTTATTCATTTCAGGAAATATTTATGTGGATGCTATTTCAGTTGTATCCTTTGCAGTGTGTAGTTATCCATTACCTCTCACGCTACTGGAATTAATATGAACTGTCTCCTTTATCTGAATATAAATCAATTTGAATTACATAGCTGAGAATTTTTAATTGGCGGAGAAAAATTGCGTGAGAATCAACGAACAACAAGAAAATTTTTTCTCGATGACGGGAGCATGGTAACTGGGTTCTAATTTAGCGAATGTAATTCGATTGTCGGGTAATAAGCGTCAATCGCTTTATGAAGAACGGAAACTAGGTAATTCGAAGAATCGATCTTTATATAATAAATCGTTAGCATAAATATTCAAAAGGATTATACAGAAATTTGAAGTATATGAAGCGTGGCCAGTTTATCGCTCAGGCGGGGAGTAGGTAGAAAGAAGTTGCAAGGGGGGCTTCCTTCTAATCAACAATCTCGCTTTATATATTAGGTGTGCAACTAAGTTCTCGCTGTTTGTCAAAAGATGGCTCCAGCAGTAAGTACTAGCCGATTTTTACATATCAAGAACGTTTTGAACAAAGTTTAGACACATGGTAAACAAACCACTGTGACACATTAGTGATTTGTTTTTGCGTCATATACTTTTAGTTGTGGGAAAATATCTGATTTTGTGCCAAATAATCGTCATTTGCGGGAAGTGTTGATTTCCTTCTTTCATTCGAAGAAAACGGCGGCTGAAGCTCATAGAGAGTTCCGAAAAGTTTAAGGAGATGCTGCTCTAAGTGAACAACGTGCCGGGATTGGTTCCGCCGCTTCAAGAACGTAAATTTTGATGTGGAGACCGTCCCCGTGAAGGAAGGCTAAAATTCTTCGAAGACGCTAAATTGGAGGCATTGCTCGATGAGGATTCGTGCCAAACGCAAGAAGAGTTTGCTCCAGGAGTTACCCAGGCAATAATTTGCAAGCGATTTCATGCGTTGGGACTGATTCAAAAGCAAGGAACTTCGGTTCCGTATGATTTGAGCCAAGAGACATTGAGCGTCGTTTTTTCGCCTGTGAACAACTGCTACAGCGGCAAAAAAGAAAGGGTTTTCTTCATCGCATCGTAACGGGCGATGAAGAATGGATTCATTACAGCAATCCAAACAAAAAAAATCTTGGGGACTGCCCGGCCATGCATTACGCGATAAACGGCCATAATATGAGCAGAGACACGATAAGTAATTCTACAGCATGACAACGGTCGGCCTCACGTTGCCAAACCCGTTAAAACTCACTTGGAAACGCTCAAATGGGAAGTCCTACCCCACTCGCCTTATTCCCCAGATATTGCACCATCCGATTATTACTTGCTCCGTTCGATGGCACATAGTCTGGCTGATCAGCAGTTCCGCTCATTTGAAGAGCTCGAAAAATGGCTTGCTTCGTGGATAACCTCAAAAGACGAACACTTCTACCGTCACGGTATTCGAGCTCTGCCAGAAAGATGGGAAAAAGTTGTAGCTAGCGATGGGCAATATTTTGAATGATTCATTTGTGATCATTTTTCACATTTAAGTTGCATTTTCATAAAAAAACAGCGAGAACTTTGTTGTTTATTGTTAGTGTTGCTGGGTGTTTCAAAAACTGAAGGGATGAATTTTTGGAAAGGTTTTTTGAAATATCTTTTTCTTAACTCGATTATCATAACTCCCAAAACTAAATTCGTAATTATTCTTTTATTTGTTATTGAATCATCTATTAAATGAAACTGACCTAAGAACCTTGGTGTAGGTGTCAGAATTTTCCAAAAGCGTGTAATATTTTAGTTATCACTAAGAAGAATCTGCGACAGCTCTATGAACAACACTTTATAACTTCAACATTTTCATCAAAAAAATGTGAGATGCAATTCGAAATACAGAATCCTAGAATTAGACAGCAATCTCCCAGAATCTTATCTAAATTATTCCATTTAACAATTTCAATAATGATCTAACTCTGCTGAGATATTCAACTCTTCAGTTGAAAAAAAAAATGATTTTCAAACGTCAAATCTAATTCGTTCAATATAATTTGATGAAATTTTAGAAATGTCAATGAAATCGCACAAGACAGTATTTTTCGTTCTTCAGTTACACCCTCCTTACATTTATTAGTCTCTAATTTAGAAGGCGGTGAACTTCTTTCTGATGTGATAAAATTTATGAAATTCTTGCCTTCTTTTACAAAGAAAAGGTATCCAGTAATAAGTAAAAGGAATTCTATCAGAGTGTAAGGTGCTGCAAAATACTGAGAAGAAAGAAATTATAGGTGATCGAACTCAAAAACTAAATGGTAATTCTATGCAAGATTGTGCATTGGAACTCCAACTCTGATAAGTTTTTGGGGTCTTGCCCAAAAGATCTTGGTGTTCCAATTTGAGGTTCGTTAGTACTCTTTCATTCAATTGAGTACCACATTCTACATTCAGTGATAAATGCCAATTAAATTATTTTGAATTTCAACCCGAATTTTTCAATTATTTTCGGTTTAATAATCGTTAATTGAATATAGGATATTCTACGCCTTATTTGGAGTCAACAATATTTCTGCTTCTGCATTTGAACATAATTACCTAGTCATTTGGTCCTGCCGATCTAAGAAGATGATATAATGTTGTTGTATTGGACCCTTGAAGATTTTTCAGATGATAAGAGGTTTTCAAATTGACAAGATTTCCATTGGGTTAGAAGAATTATCTTACAATAAACATAAGTTACGGCCGAGTATCAGTATCGTAAGAAGGAAAGTGTGGCAGGTTATAAATTATTTGATTATCTTCTCAGTACTGTGTAGGACTTTGCTTCTCATGTTAAGCATTCCTATTTTAATTATGACCGATTGGTATGAAATAAAAATTTTCGTCAATGAGACGGACAGCCAACACAAGTGGTTTAACGAACAATTGACCAACATATCAATTACAATTTATTATCGTGGACTAATGCACTACCTCAGCTTTTAGTTGGATATAATTTACCTTTCCCAGATTCAGCAATCAAAGGGAATAGGCTCGATTACAATATACTTGACATAAATTTCCTAACTATCCTACAAATATTAAGAATTACAGTTTTTTGCATTTCTATATAGGTATTCTTATGCAATTCTAATTTCTTAAGGCTATCATGCAAAGTTTTGGGTATTAACCCAGTTGAGGATACGATGACAGGAACGATATCTATTTTCTCAGGTGCCACATCTGCTTGATCTCAATAGCAAGGCTGTGTATTTGGACTCTTTCTCCCGGAACTTGTTCAGCACGTTGTTACTATTCGGTATGGCGACATCCACCAGCATTGCTGTTCTGGCTCTCTTATCATACACCACAACAGGCCTATCGTAGTATAATCTGATAGAGTCATTTTCCAATACGGGCGTCGGTTGATACTTGTAATATGGCTGAAAGGTATTCAGAATCGTAAGCACTTACTTAACTTGTATGCAAGTTTCTGATGGATAATGTTGCACACTTGATTATGCCTGTGAAGATAGTCCGTATTGGCCAATTGTTCGCATCCGGACGTAATATGCTGTACAGTCTCCGAACTTATATGGCATTTTCTGCACTTATCTGTTTATAAAGTTCCGTCCTTCATGAGAAATTTTTTGTAGTTGTTTGTAGCGATCACTTGGTCTTGGATGGCCATAAGGAATCCCTCTGTTTCCGCGAAAAATTCTCCTTTCATCAACCATTTGTTGGAGGCTTCTTTGTCGATGTGTGGTTGATTAATCTCATGGTGATGTCGTCCATGCAATTCCTTTCTTGACCATTGGTCTTGTTTTTCAGTATCTTATAGGAACGGTAGATTCAGCAGGTCATCTCTGGTAGCAAGATTTAGAGGTGTATATCCTTTATCAGCTAACGATACCACTCTATGGAGGTCAGAAGTGAGAGCTTTTGCTGAGAAGAATTCTCTGAGATTTTTTTGTTCGGTGTATAAATTGACAACATCTATTAATCCGCGTCCTCCTTCTTTCCGCTTCAAAGTTGTTCGTATCACATACTATTTCCGCCTTTCGGCCAATGGCACGCCGGGGAATTCTGTCACCTCACTAACCCGGGAATTTTGCCGAGCCCCTCTCGTGTAGAGGGAAGGGATCTTTAATGTTCAACACATCTCTGTTAGACAGGACTGACGGCTTTGAACCTCCTCCGAAAGATGGATACTCAAGTGATTCCCAGAATCCGAAAAATTGAACCCAGGTAACTCTGCGCAGGAGACAAGCATCATATCTCCTACGCCACCGAGCCGGTTTATCAAAAGTTTAAACGAAAGTAAAATCAGATTTCTCTTTTCGCCTTTACCTAACGCTCGTTTTCATCACGGGTTAATTTTTCACACATCTAACAAGAATATCCCTTTTGTGTGAAAAGGTTTAAGGTATATGAAAATTTATTCAGATTGGCGAAAGCGTAGAGGTAGTTGTTCCCTAGCGCATATAGGCCCAATTTCAGAACGAAATATGTTGTCTTATAGAATTAAATTTTTTTTCGTTGGACGAAAAAGATTTCATCGTTTGAATATCATATTTTTTCATCAACTTTAGAAAAAAAAGAAATATGAAGTTTTCATCAGATTTCAAGTGATTGCTGTCTTATTCTGGAATACCTGTAAACGAAATGAAATAATAAGATTTATTTCTTCCTCCGAAAAAATTTCCAAAAAAAAAAGTAATGAGGTGGTTTTTCTCTCCATAGGGTCTTCCTGTGGTTAGAAATAGACATTATGTCATGTCAATAGCAATCGGGATTCGAAGCAAAATGGTGAAAACTAATGAAAATTTCGATCATATGAAAATTGCATAACTTCAAGGTAAGAGAAATAAACTTTCAGGAACTATTTCAAAATTATTTTTATACTCTAATTATGGGAAAGATTTCACAATGGATCATTGTCCTCAAATATTTTCGTGTATTTTTAATTGAATTAGGAAGATTACGAATGTAACTGACTCTTATATTATGACCAGACATAATATAAGCATGAAGCCATGCTTATATTTTAAAATACTATATCTGTGTTCAAAACGTGAAATTTATATATAATCTAGAACTGAAACAGATCCTAGGAATGATTACGAGAATAATCGAAACAATACGCTTATTGTCTTTGAGTCTCCATGGCTAATGATAGTGATTCATTCACGTGGTCGATTAGGAAAACAACCTTAATTAGACGGTCATTAGCTGCAAAACAGAAAGGAGGGGACCTCCAAACAGTTATGGAAGAAGACAAATTGTCATAGCTCTTCGCGAGACTAGCAAATGCTTATGAATTTGAATTTTATAAAATAGAATTTTTTCATACACTCTTTTTGATTCATTTGTAAGAGATTTATTGAAGACAAATCAAGCAACTCCTGCTCCAAGAAGCATCATAAGATCTGAATATCCCTGTAGAGGAAATCCTTGATTGGTATAAAGGTGTCGTTTTTCCTTGCATAAAAAGTTAATACATACATGTCGATAATCTAAGAATATTTATAATGAATTTGAATTCAGGTCAGAAAATTGAGTTTCTCTATTCAGAGGATTGAAAAATTTATAGTTCTGATATGGGTGTAATTGAGAAAAAGAAAGAATTTTCCAAATAAGAAAATAGATTAATAGAATAAGAAATTACTCACTATATCTCATGCATGCTCCATGGGATTTAGATGGAGCGATAATGTCGCCTGTTCTAAGACATTGATATTCTCATTAAGAAAGCTCCTTACTACTACTGTGGCGTCGGGACGAGTTCTATTCACATAAAAATGAAATTCAAGCCGAAATTTTCTGTGTTTCCAACAACAACATTCTGAAGAATGTCCTCAACATGTTCGTTTGCAGTGATGAAACGTTCTAACAAACTGAGAGGTGCTCTTCGTCCAAAGGAGATACCACCTCAAACCATAATTGCACCGCCTGTATAATTATGAAGCTCCTGCATATTTGCTAGCATTGCTTCATCTCCTGGTAGTCTCCATATCCTTTTCTTCTAGAATCTAAGTTGCAACTTAGATTCTAGACGCTTGACTCATAGATGAAGAGTATTTTAGCCACTGTTTATTGTTTCATAGAATATATTCTATATCAATTAATTTTGCAGAGCAACAAGTAGATACGACAAACTCCGCGAGGGAATTTGGTTAATTTGAAGGAAAAAGACAATAGATTTCTGTATGATATAGAATAGATTGAAATGAAATGATTCTTTTAGAGAAGAATGTAGAAATATTTAGAAAAATGAACAAATTTATGTAGTGTCGTCACCTAGCGGCTAGAAGTGTAAGAATTATAATCTATCGATTGAGGTTTAGTACATTTGCCGATATTCAGCAGAACTTTTTCGGAGAATAGTGAATTTCCGAGATTGAACGGTAATTCCCCGAGAACCGAAAGTCGGGAGAGTCCAGGGACTTCCCGAAACTCGTATTCTGATACTGATTCTCAACAGATAGAGAACCAATACCAAAGAAAAATAAGTGTATTAAAACACTATGAAAGTGACCGATTATTCTATTGTTAGACAAGATGCGTAAAGTAGAAGTAGCGGAATAAAGTGAAAAAATGCAATCAATGCAAGTCCAAAACATCAAATTTCAAAATAAAGAACTGTGCAACTACGTCGCTGAAGAGACATTTGAAATTGAAGCATATTGAGGTTTACAAAACGCTCTTTGGAGATTCAGCAGAGCAGGAACAGCTAACCTCTGCTGCTAGTACTTCTGAAAGTATTTTAAATTGGCTGGTAGAACAAGAGTTTTCTTTCATTTCAAACTTTTTTTCTTTCAAAAAACGTTGCTATCGCGAAATTAGATACATCCATCTTCAAAGCATTTTCTCATTCAAAAAATACCTTAAATTTTATTAATGAACTTGTTACTTCTTTAATTTTGAAGGTGTTTTTTAAGATCAATTTTATATATTTGTGAATGATCAGAGGCCTGAATGATAAGCACCGATAATTCAAGAAATTATTATAGAAGCTCACTGACAATTAAAAACTGATACAGTTTTCAGACTGAAACTGCGAAATGCATTCCTTATTTCAAGTGAATGTGTTTCTCAAATATAAAAGGAGAACTTTGTTTTGAATAAGGTGTTCTAGTTATTAGAATGATGAAGAAGACATCCATCTAAACCGAAAGACTCCTCTCAAAAATTTTAATCCCTTATCTCTACTGAGTGGAAACTAAAATTGAATAAAATTCATAACATTTTATTGTTATTATTTAACTGACAGGTTCATTTTTGTTCTAAAAAGAGTTCCACCTGATAATTATTTTTCAAAATACCCCATTTCTTTGAGTAATGAGCAATGTCGCAATTCTTTTCTGTTGAATGGTCCACGATTTCGTAAAAATTTTCAAATATCAAATATTGAGTATTATTTAAATCTCTCTTCTCGCTCTTATTGAATAAGAGAGTGAACTCCATATTTTATTGCAATAGTGTTCTGACTTAACCGTTCAAGTTTTGAGATTCAAGAAGTTTGACTTGTCTTGAATTCTGAAAATGAAAGATTGACTTGTCAAGCAGCTTGATTTTCAAGTCAAACCGTGAATCCCTTATTAGGACGGTACATTTCGATTGGACTAGTTATAGTATATTCCAACTAGGATGGGTGGGTGCAATCTGGTTTTTATTTAAATCACATTGTAGATATATCAAGAATTTGCAGTTTGTCTCTGAAATTCAGTGAAGATATCACGAGAATTTAAATTATTTCATGGAAGAAAACTGACTTGGGCATTTCAATCAGACTAGGTTGCAAATATTCTTTGGGTTCCATATTTACCTGCGGGCCCTTCTTGTTATTATCAGATTTATATGCTATGATGCGATAATTTAATCATAGTGATTATGCTAAGTAGTTCATTAATTCAATTCATTAATTGAATTATTTGGGACTCCTCAACCATACCATACTACTTCCATGAAGTATTCTCCTTCTGTTGTTCCACTTTATCAAACAAATTATTTCGACTTTCCATGTACGAAAATCGATAATTTCGTCTGATTTAATAAATGAATTACATTTAACTATATCCAGCAACAATGACTGACAGAATATTATAAACAAAAAATAATCTCTTTGAACGGGAAAAATTAAAAAAAACCAAGACGCCTCAAGCCAAACGAATTATCGAGTGCCGACCACAGTAGCTAACCAAGCAATTACATGACGATTACCTTTAGCGGTTTTAACCAGCCTTGTGTTTCGATTTGAATTCAATTTGCTGCAATACGTTTTCAGCGAAGAATCGTTCATATGAGTTTAACATCTAGAGAAGCTACTGATGACTAACACCTAACTCCGAAGGTCTATTGTCAAGTAATAAAATTATAAAATCATATGAAAATCCAATCGACAATTTTATATAAAATTCATAAATTACTGCTGAATAAATATTAAAAATGTGATATACGTGACTTTTCGTTTTCTAAAAACTTTCAATCTTTTCCTATGTGGTAGGTCCAGAAAGATAAGGCATTACAACTGTTGTACCTGTCGAATTTCTTTCGATTTCGGTTTTTCAGGTCGCTTGGTATGATTGGACCTTGAGCTGTTATATCAGTCATCATGATCTCTGGATCATCATTGACTTCATCTGGTAATTCATGGCGTGTTCCATTTTATTTCAGGTCTAAATCCAATACTTTTTGAACGAATTTTGCTGCCATCCGTTCCATATATGTAGCAATTGAAAAACAAAGCTGAGAATCTCCCGGGGAATTCTCATTTCCACTTCGTTCGGCTCGAGTATTTGATTGCCTCCACTCCATGTCTTTTATGAGCAATTGCCATGCAGTCCGCAGTCTTTGTTGCCATCATTGCATATTCTATATGCTCTCGTTTACAACTTGCATTTTTGATGAGATGGTATTTCAGTGGACAATTAAGACAATGCCAAGGTTGTAGGCCAGTAATGGTCCTTATAACATCCCTTGATGAGTCAAATAATTGCACTGTCTTGTTTGGCGAATGGTCAATGATCTTTTTTGTTTCCACAAGACTAGGAGAACTGTTTCTTCCTAAGGGCTAGTTATAATAGTTCATCTAGACAGTTCATCAGTAACTTCATTATCATTTAAACCTCGTGGTCAGCCACCTACCGTAGGAAAACTTGATTTTCTTCAGCAAGTGCGTTAAAAAAAATTCAGCAATTTGCTAGGACCATTTCAATAAAATTTCGATGTCACCTACCAATTCTTCTTGAAACTTCTATAATACTTGTGAAAAATTCTTATATCACCTGGTAAAAAAATGGTGTTATTTTAATAATGAGCAGCTATAGCACAATTATATTCGCATTGCTGGCATCTCTGCAGCGATTTATGTCTTGCGCGATATTCTCACATAATAACCGAATGCAAACAGCTCATACCATAACAAAACCGTTTAAATGTAGTGCAGGTCTTGCAAACAAAATTTCATGGAGAATATATTCCAACACGGTTTAACATACTGTACTGAATTAGGATCCAAAAAAATTCAAAAGTTTTTTGATTCCTATAATTATAGCTCCACGAGATTCATGCTAGTGAGTGCATCATTTTTGAAGAAACAATGCAGCATGAACACTCCACTAGCGTGATGGCTGGCCAACGAGCAATATCCTGCAATGTACGTTTGGGTCGTATGTGAGTAACTTCTGGAAGCGTGATCAAGAAGACGAGTGACCAGTGAAAACAAACTTTGTTGTAGTAACTCCGAACCTAGTTCTTGACCCATTCGCCCACAGTAACTCGTATGAAGCGGTTAGACGGTGTGAGTAGATGCAGGTCTGTAACTTTCTAAGCCCGCTCGCACTATGTAATCAGGGTTTTAACGCGAAGTAGATTCCCAAAAAGTTACTATCGATGTTTCAAATGTGGTGTTGCACCTAATTCCAATTTTTCAAAGAAAAAAATTAAATCAGATTATTTGATCTTATTTTTTTGAAATAGACAAAATAATGTGCAAGATAATTTTTTCCAACTACCAAATATACGACTGGATATACCGTATATTTTGTCACTTGCAATGGAATCAAAATATAAAGGGTAGTTCTCGTTGACTTAGATTCATGAAATTTGGGAAAAATACACACAAGTAATCGAAAAATCCAAAATATGTAAATTTGTAGTAATGCCACATGAAAAAATTTTTTTTTGCGATTATAAATTTATTTGAAATTGGTGAAGGAACCGCGATCAATGTTGTGTAGAAATAATTGTTGTACACTGATCTTGAAGGAAAAATTACATTTTCAAAAAAGCGGAACAATGTTCTATACTTTGTATTTCATTTGTTAACATCATACTGATATTGTAAGATTAATACTATATCAATTTATCTTCTCATCATCTGAAATGTAAATAACACAAAAAGTAACTGAATAGATTACAACAGTTGCTTCTTTAAGAGGACGCAGAATCTTCTTACGAAAGCAATCTCATTATCTCGTCATTCTCATTTCATACTTAAATGTCTTTCACTTATCAAAGAAATTGAAATTATACCTAGTTGTTAACGCTACTGTTGCATTGAGTGTTTGCGAATAAATCGCACATTTCTACTGGCTTGCAATGAAATACGTGAGAATCAGACGCGGAAGAAAATCTAATTATGTTTTTTCCCTGTTCAGTCAGGGAATATATAAAGTTCATATACAAGTGTATATTCAATCCAATTTAAATAGCGTTTTCCTCCAAATTCGGAAGAATAATAAAATAAATTAACAATTTGAAATATGAGTATATATATATATATATATATATATATATATATATATATATATATATATATATATATATATATATATATATATATATATAATAAAAAGGAAAATTTGCATGAATGTTGGGTACCATAATATAGTAATGAATGGTCTCCATCGATATCATGTGCGCAGGAAATTTCATTCAAATATCTCAGGCAATAATTGTATATTATAAATAAAACTATGTACAAAAATTGTTGCTATTCTATTCTTCAAAACATTAACCATTTCTGAGAGAAACGATTCTGAAATTTTCATTTGTTGAATTCTTGATAATAAGCCTATGTACATAATCGAACTTATAAGTAAAATTTTTAATCTGCGTGACTAATATATTAATTTGACCAATTCATAACAAATCTACCTAGCCAACAGTTTCTGTCAATTATTCATAATAAATCTTGGTTAATTGGCTAAATGAAAAATTCACGACCGAACATATTTTCTTGAACCGAGCTGAAAATGTAGGAACTAAATCAATTCAATACAACTTTCATAAATGTTATTGGTGAAGATGTTGATCTTTTGGTATTAATTACAGCTCGAACTCCAACTGAAAGAATCATTTATTTATCTTTTTTTATATTATTTATATATTTTATTATTTTTCTGACACCCAGCTAGGCCCAATAACCATCTGAAATGTTTGCCAGTATGAGTTTATCAGATTATGCTAGATGTAAAAATCATATAAAACATTTATATGGTACACAGGGGTGAACAACCAGTTTATAAATGGTGTGAAAACAATTTTTAATACATGATCAAGTGCTTTCGAAGATATCAACTCTTGTCCAGCAACTCTTATCAACAACGGAGCTCCAAAAAAGTGATTTGCATAGACAAGTTGCGACACTTATCGTTTGCGAAACATATTCGTGTGTAATGAGCTCGTCTTCCTCTAATCGCGGCTTCTGCTCACCATCATTTTTATCGTGTATACTACCAGGTTCAAGTGTGGCTCGGTTATCAACTGGACATTCTTCTGGCTTGGAAGCTAATTGACTATGTATTCGAACCAATTCATACTCTCTTTCCACCTGCACCGGAAAACCGCCTTAATACTATTTTTTGCAACTGCAAAAAGTGGAGTGATTCGATGTGCGGAATAGCAACAATTTTTGTAGTTTTATTTATAATATACAATTATTGTCCGAGATATTTGAATGAAATTTCCTTCGCACATGATATCGATGGAGACCATTCATTACTATATTATGGTCCCCAACATTCATGCAAATTTTCCTTTCTATGCTTGTTCACCAGCATGCACTACTTGCCAAGGACAATCATACTCAAATGTTGAATATACAACAGAAGATCTTTACATCAACGATGAAACATACCAGAGAAACCACGTTGAGGAAAACGCGTGGAAACGTGTGCATATCATGGAGAATAAAATTGAAATTAATTACTTTTTTCCTCAGGAAAGGTTAATGTTATGAAAAAAGTATAGGGAAAATGTTCATAGATAATTGCATTATCTAACCTAACTCTTTCAAGTCTCAAGATTTCTTTTTCGAATGTTAATACATGATCGATATGATGCAGGTCTAGAGAGTATAATAGCTAGAAAGATCAATGATATTGTTTTCTTCCTGTGCATTTCGTTCTACTATCCCACAATGAAGAGTAGCATTATATTGGTGGAAGAGTGAATTCCATCCTATTGTTGGGGAGTAAGGCACTACTATTCATAGAAAAATCGCATCGCTATAAGAGTTTCCCGGAAGGTTGTTCAGTATAAAAATGAAGCCAGCTCTTTCACCAAGTTGTATGTCTCCCCAAATCTTCACTCGTCACCATTTATGAATCATTTCGGAGCACTTTTATTACGATCTCTTAAGGCCTGTAAAATCAGAAATCAGTCGTGGACGAAATTTTAAACCCTGAAACATCCCGTTTGGTTTCACTCTACCAGTTTAATGGAACGTAACAATAACGGATTGATAACAATTGTGCTTTCTTAAACTCTGAATGCGTCCGCTGTGTGCTCTCAGCTTGGAGCATAACAATTGCACCTAACATGTCTTCTCTGTTCAAACGCGGTCTTCTCATAGTGGCTCTACGAGATTTAAATGATTTCCTTGTGTTGCTACGAAAAGGAAACCACCAAACTAAATATAAAGCGGAAATAACCATGGAGTATCGGTCTATCTCATGCATTTTGTTTTATTGATAAGAAATTTGGGGATCGGATGCTACATTTGACATAATTTGATGATGAATTGAGTATTGGTTCCACAAAAAACATATATCGATATGCTCCTTTAACTCTTTCCAGGTGTTTATTTGTCAAAACACTATTCACTAATAACAACTATCTAATTTAACGTATCACAAACCTTGATAATGATAAATTCAATGACCAACCTACCAACCAAATTTGTGAAAGAAGTCAGTAGACGTATACTAGTTACTTACTTTTATGTATTGAGGTGAACTAATACAATATTGAAGGTCCAGTATACCTGACAGAATTACATTCGAAACAATAATCGCTCATTTGCTGTTCTGTATATTGTTGAAAGTTTGTGTTGGTGTGTAGTTATTAAGATTAATCTTATTCTACTCCATCTGTATGATTGTAAATTGACCTTTCTCTGTAAATGTTAATCAGAATACCTCAAACTTCGGAATAAAATTTATGTTTCAATTCTGTCTTATTACACATTATCCATCTTCGACGTCCACGTATTTGTTAGAATTCATGTCTCAATTTATCTATATTAACGGTAACATGTACCATCAACCCGAGAACAAATCATATCACAATACTCACGATACCCAATTCGTCGATCAATCTGTAATGGCAAAGTCGTGATCGACTCCTATCAATTAATCCAATTATCCTAACCTCCAATAGGTACCCGATTGGTACCAATATTGTAACTCGGCTGCCCCCTAACAGTAAATGCGAATCAAACACCGAAACAATCTGCCTCCGATCTAATCACCTTGTTGAACCACAGAGACGTGGAAAAGCAGACAGAAGTTCGGAATAATCGCACATTTGCATCGAAGAATGAGAGAACTAGGAAACGATTGCATTTTGGGGCCTAATTCTCACGCGTTTCGATTCCAGTTAATGAAAATGCAAAATATGTTTTATCGACGATGTTTCCACGATACTGTATAAAATAAATCAAAATGATCTTTCAAAGTTCATTGAGCGCACTCTATTTTAATTAGGAATAAGTAATTCCTCTTCTGAACAATTGCTAATGGGGTGATTCAGTGTCTATCGATATTAATATCGAAAATAAATTGTTTCAGTATAAACAAAACCAAACAATATACATTCAGTGAAATGTAGTACATACTTAAAACTAATTTGATATTATGGGATTATTTTCTAATGTTTTCTTCACAAGAAATTACATTTTAAAAACTCCATGTAAGATTCTATGATAATAATTTCAATAATTTTTCATGAAATCGAAGAAAAAATGTAATTGTAGTACAAATCGAATCTTTAGTTTGAATAAAGTTTGAACGAATAGATTTATTAACAAATGATAAGAGATTTTTCAGGAACGTTGATTCCAATACGTACTAGTGATTCAAACCGTTCATTAGTTTCCAAAAATTCTAAAATTTAATTTTTCCCATGTTATTTTAATCGAAAAAAGAGATTCAATCTATTGAATTCATACATTCAATCTTGAATAAATTCCCAACATGCTGAAAATTCACTTGGATGTTAGAAACACGGTTATAATGAAATTGTTAAAGGTCGATCGCCCTTTGGTGGAGTAAGTCAGAGTTTTCGAACGGGTTAGATTAATTACTACACATGAATTACACAATTACATACTCGAAACAAGAACAGAGTCAAAATAGAGAACTTCGAAGGGAGAACAGACATAAAACGGCAAGAAATGTTTTTCACAGTCAGGAAAGTAAATGATTATTTTTCGGCATAGTCATGAAATTATCTCAATCTTTATAAAGGAAATACCATCACAGCAGCAAACTATGTATCATTATTTGACCAATTAAAGGCAAAAATTGCGGAAAATTACCATTGAAATGGTAAGAAACCAAGAGTCTTGATTGAAGCTGTTCTTGTACCCTCTTGACTCACCAAATATTTTTCCAAGCGACTTATTTTTGGTTTCCCAATGTGAAAATTGCGAACGTAGGAGAGTAGATCATCATATACAGAAACAATTATTTCATGGAGAAAGATGAATAGTAATATCAAGATGCTTTCAAGAACTGGGAGCATCGCTCATATAAGAAGAGTTTAGACTGGGAGTCTGTAGGAAAATGAAGCCAAATTTAGGGAATATATGTCTCGTAACCCTGTTCAAGTTAATATTCATTTTTGTAGGAATATATATTGACTTTCTTTTTATCATTGTTATCCTACAACGCTAGGAATTGAAACATTACATGAAATTTTTTATAGTGAATATATAAATATATATTTAAAGACATAAAAAAATGTATTTGACTTACTTGCATTCTCCAGGATTATCGCATTTTCCATGTAACGGATGACAACCCGGCTTGCACACCGCTAGAATGGACGAAATGAGATTAGTTCACTTCTATACAATGTACTATATAAAATTTTTTTTTAATTCTTTGTGGAAATTAGGTTATTTAAGGATAAGCAGTAATTTATAAAATATGTCCACTATTTCCTAAAAAAATTTAATATTTCAGTAGAAAGAGACTACTAGGGAAGCGACACATTTTCATCATCGATCTGTAAGATGTATTGGATCAACAGTTTTAGAAAAACTCATATCTATCACTAGGTATCTGATTCAAAAAGAGCTAATTTCAGGAGTTTGAATGTACATAATTGTTAACGTGACCGATATCTTAGGATAGATCGAAAGTTCTGAATAGAACCTTCAATCTATTCCTTTGTTTGAAGAAATCTAAGAGTTATATTATTCTCCCTATAGGACAACAAGTAGGTTTCTCTTCTTAATATGATATTAACATCATTCAGATAAAACAAAATTGAAACTTCATCAGCCTATACAAATCATAAAATCTATGAATAAAATGAAAAACTGTTTAAAAATGAGCTCTTAAGATACTCACCGACATCGCAAGTTGGTCCTTTCCATCCATCAATGCACTCTTTATCTCCATTATTATCGCAAATGTAATGACCAAATTTATCGTCTCTAGGTCGGCAAAATTTCGTACAGGTGGCATTGTAGTAATGAGAGTCACATTTCACCCTCACCCTGTATGTTAGACCAGCCCGCGGTCCCCTATGGTTGAGAGTGTGCCACTCCGCACTCGGATCTATGATTCCTGAGTAAGTTGCTTCGTCTATAATCTCTTGCGTAACTAGAAAAAGAGAAAAAGAGGAACATGTTAATAAACTTGCAGAAGATGACCACTCATGAATTATCGATTGAACAGGATGGATCAAATTTAATATTGTAGTACGGCTGCTATGTGCTATATTGCAGCTAGAGAAAAATGATCCCCCCTCTCTCGAGCTCGATTTTCAAGAAAAAACTCATTGCTGAAAACGCTATCTTCTTTAGCTTTTGAGTTAATCAGTAATTCTGGATTTTTCCAGATTTGGACATATGACGATATCTCGAATCCTATTGAAGTTAGCTGAAAAATATTTTCATATACTACTGGCACATTTTTGGGTAGAATGCAGGAACGTATTTGAATTTTTTTTTGCCGAATGGCCTGAGTTGTGTTTTCTTGAATACGAACTATAAATGAATTTGGTAGCAATAGAGAGGAAGAATTTTTTTTCCAAAACATATTCCACGCCTCATTAATCCTTTCAACATTAGGTTCTTTCATTAGAGAAATCGAAAATTCATATTTGTCCACTCGGAATATCGCAGATATTCACAACACTTTGGTAGAAGAGGTTTGTCTATTTGCATCAAATATCCCATTCACTCATTTCTGTGTATAATTAGTAGAGTTCACCTCTTAGAACGTAGATTTTTTTATCTCATGGCATTATTTCCACTATTCAATCTTATTGATGTGGATTCATTCAATTCTGTGTTTGAAACAATTGCAATGTCAATCAATAGTACTGATTCTGTGAAAAAAATTATTTATGTCGTAAATTTATGTCTTTTTTATCTATCAGCTTCGAAAATTTCTACTTATCAACACTATCGTTGGCTCTTTAATTCAAAAGTTACGAAAAGTATGAGATGTAATGTTATATACTGAATGGGTATGTTTCGGATGCTGCGGAGGAATCATATTTTAAAGATTTCCTGAGAGGAGACAGCCGCATAAGTTCATTTTTAAAAGACTCAAGCACAATTCAATTGCTGGAGGCTCTTTTGAAGCTCAACGGAGCAATACATATGAAATTGAAGATAAAGCAGAGACTACTGTCAACGTTTTAGAAGCTGCCCAACCTGATATTTCAAGCCGTCAAATGGCAATTGAAAGTGGTATTTCGAAGTTAAAGGCTCTCAGAATTCATAGAGAGCATAAATTCAGACCATACAGGAAGAAAAAAATCGCAATTCCTCCAGAATGGTGATAATCAACGACTACTTAATTTCAGTCACTTATGCCTTCGGAAAACATTACAAGTGATAAAATGTTCAATAGGCACAATGAGCACTTCTTAGGAGATATTAATCCCCATCGTTAGTTGAAAAATACTAAGGGCGATACGGTTTCAATCAACAAGGTGCGCCTTGTTGAGAATATAGTGGAAATATATTTAAATGAATTACCATTAGGTCAAAGAGGAAATATATATTTTCATGAGTGTGTACCGCCACACAGAAACGAACAGTATCCCAAGTGCTGGACTCGAACTTCGGTGATCAGTGGATAGGAACTAGAGGACCTGTGAAATGACCAGGCCCTTCCCCAGATACGACTCTCTTAAATTTCTTCTTCTGGGGGCATGTTGAGAATTTATTGTATAAAGAAAAATTGAAGAACATAGATGAGCTTACACAAAATTTTAGGATTTGTTTGGAGAATGTGAGTAATATTTGTATAGGAAACGCATGCATTTTAAATGATGGAAATGCTTTAGAATTCATGAGATAATATGCTTATTGATTCAATTTATTTTGCATATAGTTATTACTTTTTGCTAAAATATATTTTCTCTCAAATCGAAAATTGAATTTACCAACAGAAAAACTCTATTTTCTAAGAAATGAACACAAAATTGACGCTCACAGACGAACCTCTTCTACCATAGAATTATGAATATCTGCCAAGTTTCGAGTAGACAGATATGATTTTCGATGTAATATGTAATATATATTTAAAAAGAAAAATGATCCTCTGTATTGATACCAAAATCACCATCACCTATACTTTGTATTTAAAAAAACACAAGTTTGTTTCATAACTCAGAAATAAAACCCAAAAAAAAATTTCGAATAAGTCCCTGCATTTTACTCGAAAGAGCCAGTACAATTCGAAAATATTTATTGCCCAACTTTAATAGGAACAGAAATTCAGAAATGACTCGAAAACTAAAAAAGATATTTGAAATCCGTTTTCATCAATGAGTTATTCCTGAAAATCGAGCTTGGGAAAGGGGGGATGATTTTTTTATCTACAATATTCCACATAGCGTCCGTACTAAAACATCGAAATTGGTCCACCTTGTACATTTGTTAAGATAAGACACTTATGGCGTTTTTATTTGATACTCTAGCTATGTCATACTATCCCTAACACGACTTGGTTTTAACAAAGGAAACATTACGTGAAAATTTTCTTCTTGTGCAAAGAGAAATTACATAAGAATGATATTTTGTTGTGAGTGAACCATGAAAAAGCTGTCAATCTATGTTACTCAAATCAATCTATGTTACTCAAAATTTTTGATAGTATATCTGGTTTCCAATCTCGTTATACGATACCGAAATGTAGGTACGAAGATTGGTGTCGTACGCCTCATACAATTTATAACTCCCTGATTTGGAACGCCCACAAAGCATGAATGTGCGAAAAATCGACCCATCAGGATTCCATTTACACATTTCAATTTCACTCGTTACTTTGGCTTCATTAAGTGCCTTTCAATAAGATGAAACTGTTTTTGAGAAACATCTCTTCCGAGACTATGAATAAAATAGATAAATAGCGTCATTAAAGAGATGCTGCATAGAAAGCAGTTTTCTTCTATTTAACATCTGTGAACAGGATGATTGGACAAGTATTGGTATTTATGCAATCATTGAATACTGAAGTGGCATATCATACTAACATCATTGTAATTTCAGGATGTGATGATACTTATACCTTTCTCTGTTCAGAAGATTTATTTCATCGAAAGATTTCTCGAAAAATAGAGACTTTCTCAGAAATTATATATTATTTACAATTATGTAATTTCTCTTTCAGGCACTGATGTTTCCGTGTTGGTTTCAGAATGTTGGTAGAACTTGTATTCCTTGCTTCAAATTGTTCAAGAAGGCACTGAATATTGGTCGACCTGAGATTTATTCGAAATTCGTACAATTGTTTATTATTCACTGACAATACTGCAATGCTTGATATATCGATATTTAGTGTTAATTTTGTGAATCAAATATAGAAAAATCTTCAGGAAATGGTAAACCTAGCATTCTTGAGAATAATAAAAATAATTAATAGGCTATTTATGCATTACTGTTTGTAATGCATAAATTGAATGATGCCTTTTCCAGGTGAGAATAGCTGCTTATTGAGTGTAATTGATTCAAGCCTTGAAATTAAATGTTTGGCCAATTCTTCATTGTTTTTTACGCGAATTCCGTCTGTGATGTAAAGTATCGTCAAGTTAAACCATAGAATTATATGGATTTTCATTCTGAAAGGAAGTTAAGAATCTGGTAAAAATACACTCTATATCGCATAGAAGCCAATGGAATCATGAAATAATGACTGGTGTGGATTTTAAAATGATGAAAATATTGGTCTCAAAATTGTTCCAAATGGCTATGGTGGAAGTTTTCATTAGCACAACAGAAATTCTGATAATTGAGTTACAGCACATCATAATTTTCAATGACGATTTCAAATCCGTTATTAAAATTTCTCTCTCAGCTTTACTTTAGTAAATATGTAACATGGTCCATTTTACGATAAAACGCAACTTCTTCAAAATTTATCTTATTTTATTAAATTTTTAAATTGAAAAAATTTTTCTTTTGTAAGATTTTTCTTATAGATGATCTAGTCACTGAGCTGTTCTGAATGCTCTAACAATAATCAGCCATCATGTATGCGTTCCAGTAGTCTTGATAGCGTTCCACCATATCCCGAAGATCCTGGTGGAATCGCTCGCCCTGTACTTAACTTAGATCCCCAAGATAAGCAGGAAAATAGTCTAGGTGGTTGTGAAGAAGGTGTATATTGATGCTCTTGGTACATTCAAGCATTTGAAAGTGACTCATTAGTTGTTCAATGGGTTTAGAATAGTTAGAACTCTTCTCATTTTGCAAAAATTCTGAACGAGCTAAACATATTCATTCCATGCATTTTCCCAATTTCTGTTATAGTTCCTGTCAAACTTGTGTCTTATAAATGATCTAATCTGTGGCTCATCAAAGATGCCTGCTTTTATCTTTTTTGCAGTCAGTTTTAGAAACTTTTGCGACAAGAAAAGTAAGTATAACATTTATTTGGAAACTTCGATGGAATTTATATACTCGGCATGAGAACGACCCCTACGCTTAAAAAAGAAAAGAAAGTAATAGTGGGAAATCAGAACTTTCAATGTCTGGATTAGAAAATCGTTATTTCCTTCATTCATTCGCAATTCTGTTATTAATAGCTAATAAAGTATTTATACAAACAATTGTCATTGTGAAGATGAACATCCGCAGTAAAACTGGTTGTACAATCGATATTTCAGTCATTTCCTTTTGTTTCTTCAGTATTTATTTAGTAGGTTAGTAGCGTTCTATTGTTCGTATATAGCTGCAAACAACAAAGGAGGAAAGGATGAATCAGTCTCATCGTAGTAGGTCGCAAGGAGCGTGTAAAACGTTTAAAATATGGATGAATGAAAGAGAGAGTGAACGAATGATTGATAAACGTGCACGATTATCCCAAGGGTGTGTGTCCGGTGGGTAGATGTGCCCAATTATGGGATTTCTGCAGGCAAGGACGATTTAGTTGAAACACCAGATGCTTTACAATTGTTCATTTAACAGAATGAGAAGTTAATCGGAAGCTCTGAACAATATGTATTTCGTGCCATTAGATTTCTGATCGAAAGGGAACATTATTTCAGGAATATTTCTTAAAAACATAGTAGACTCGGAGTTATGCAATAGAAATTTTGAATTTTTTGTAGAACGCAGCAATTTATCAATACAGTAGGCTCGCGTTAATGTGAACTTGCGTAACTTTGAATGGTTCAATAATGTAAACACCGAATCTTTTGCATTAATCCTCTGTAATGTGAACAATCGGCACCTTTATCTGAACAGGAATGAACTTGTAATTATGGGGATGAAAGGAGACCTATCACTCTATTAGATACAGATGTACTCATTTCATCAGTTCATAGACAGATGTGATCAGTGCTTGAGAATTGATGTCGTTGATAAAATGATGACTAAAACAAGAAAGTTTTCACCTCTTTATGAGGTATCTTTGATCATAACAGAGGTCACTATTTAATCCAAAAATTTTGAATTTTGCTTGAAATCAAGCAAGAAGTGTACTTTGAGAAAAGCTGCATATCCTTTGATGGAAAACAAGCTCTATGAATGGTTCGTGAATAAAAGAGAACGAAATTTTCCAGTTTCGGGAGAAATGCCCTAAAGCAAAGCTTCAGATTTGCATGAGAAGTTGATATGTAACGAAAAATTCAATGCGAGCGATGTAAGGTTGCAACGTTTCAAAAGTCGATAGGGGATACGATTTTTGAAAATAGCAGGAGGAAAGCTGCCCTCGGAACCTGAATTAGTTCATCCATGCGTAGAAGAACTATCGAATATTATTACCGCATGCAATTTAACTGATCAACGAATATACAATGCATATGAACCTGGTTTACTATACTGGAAACTGCTACCTGATAAAACCTGTTTTGATTTCCGATAGGACTACCCCTAGTTTGAAATAAGCGAAGCAACGAATAAATTTCTTAGGATCAGTAATGCATCAGGTGACATCAACACAAGTTAACACCGTTAATTATCGGGAAAGCAAAGTCACCAATATTTATAAAAATTGGTTCTTTCAGCAGTTTGGGCCTGAGCTGGGTTTACACACATCCTTTCGACTTCGTAATTTAGCGAACAAAAAATATTTATCGTTTAAACCTTTCTTGAAAAATGAAAGCAGCAGAAGAGTTAAAAACACCTAACGGTGATATTTTCGACAAATTTATGTCATCTAATGTCAACACGCCTTATTCAACCTATGAATCAGAATGCATTGGGACTTACTAAACTTTATTACAGAAAAAGCTTGCTTGGATGTATTATATCCAAAGGTAATAGACACGCAGATGCTCGTAGGATAGAACATTGAAAGATGCTTCCTTACATTTACATACGGCTTGAGAACGACTGGAGAAAACAATGATAGTAAAGCGTTGGCATAATATTTTACGAAAAAATAATGAAGATGATGAAGAGTTACCTTTAGATAGGCTTTGCTTAAATTGAAGACGGAAACCGTGATTAACGATACTCTCGACTTATTACATGCTCTTGCACCTTTCGAGTACACAATGCAAGTTCTTGAAAAATGAAAGGAAGACATTTTAAATAATGAGACTGACCTGGGAACAGATCAGGAGAGTGATATTTCTGAAGATAAAGACTGTGAAGATTTGATTATATCACAACATAAAATTTCTATGATAGCTATTGTAGCTATCAAAACTGTTTCATAATGAGCAGAACAAAAAACTGTTGAAGTCAGTGACAATATAACTTTGAAACGAATTCAGGAAAGAGCAGTAATTGCAAATTTGGACCAAAAAAATTTCAACTGAAAAAATTTAATTTTTCAAAGAACTACATATGAGTAGTAGTACCGATTCATGTCTACAGTGCAATATTTGTCGCAAATTTTTTGATTCCGACTGTGTAAATGTGTCTGCGACTGATATTACCTATATCAAGGAAACAGGCGCCAAGTGGAATTGTTCTTTTGCCGACGCGAATAAACGCAAATTACGTAGTGGTTCACAGTAATCGGGAAATAATCAGCCTATAACAATTGAACACTTCACAATGATGATGCAGAAAATCACCTCAATCGCTGAAGATATGAAATCCATCAAAAAAGATCAATCAGATATTGTCAACGAACTCTCAAAATGTAGAACTACACTAGAGAACCATGCTGCAATCTTAAACGAACATCACAATGTTCTTGATGATGGTCAACATAAAGTTGATAATCTTGTAACCTTAAACGCTGCCATTACTTCTGACCTGGACGTCCTCAGCAGAGAGGTTGATCATTTGAAAGAATCTGCTAATATTGAAACAGGTGGACATTTCAGTTGTTGACTGTGTTGTCGAAACTTATCGTCTCGGTAGGCTAACACCATCTCGACCGCGCTTACTTAGGGTTACTCTTTCAAACGCTGAAACTGTGTCTCATATATTGCGTAATTAGAAAAAATTGTTGAACCAAACCTACAATAAGATTGTTTCCACTGATGATAGAACGCCAAACCAGATTGCTGAACTTACAAATCTCCGAGAGCAACTTAAAACAAGGGAAGCGCAGGAGAAAATAACTTAACAATTAATTATGTCAAGGGACTACCGCGCATTGTATGTACTAGCATTCTCCTTTTTCAAGAAACTGAGAACTCTCACAGAATGGCGTTTCATGTACACTTACATTCAGTCCTTAAATTCAAAATACCGAGAACTCTTAGCCTTCGTTCAACTTCACAAACCTAAGTTTATTTTCATCACTGAATCATGGCTTCATCCAAAGCTACCTGCACCTACGTTAGTGCATTTACCAAATTATGTTTTGTATAGAAGTGATAGTACCGAAACTGTGGGAAACGGGGGAGCTTGTATTTTTATTAGTAGTGATATTATAAATTCGTCTAATATTTCTATCACACGCATTGAAACCCCCGACATTGATAATCTTTTCATTCATTTACGTTATAGCAGATTCAATATCACAATTGGGTGTATCTATAGGCCCCTACCATCACAGTATGATAACGTTCTCTTCGACTATCTCGCTGAACTTTCAAATAAGAATAACTTGCTTGTGAATGGTGACTTCAACTCTCCTGATATCTCGTGGCCATTGAATACTAGTCCGTCCGAAAATTCTAGATATGCTCCTTTTTTCGATCTTTTCAAAATTCACGTCAAATCCAACTTGTCAACAAGCCAACCAGATTCAGGAAAGGCCAGACCCCGTAATTGCTCGATCTCTTCAAAGTGAACGATCGTGATCTCATTTCAGACATTGAACATTTTCCGCTTTTCGGGAAGTCTGACCACTCTACTTTTTTGTCAAAAATTCAATTCCGCACCCCACCTGCTAAAATATCGATTGTCAAAAAAACTATTCAGGTCATTGATTATGAAATATTGAATCAGGACCTTTTGTTGATTGACTGGGAAGATTTGCTAATCGGCCGTGAAACTCGAGACATGTGGAGTATGTTTTCGAATATCCTGACCAAAAAAGAGTTAGCAAACACCTCATCAAGGGAGGTGTTTACGAATCCGTCGAAACCATGAATAGATTCAAATATATATCCCATATATATATATGGGATGATTCTTAACAAAAAATCGCTTTGGCAAAAATACCTTCGACGGAGACGAGAGGAAGATTATGATGCTCACCGAAATTATTCGAATTTATTAACGAGATCTATTAGCGAATGTAAGAGACGGTACGAATCTTAATTAATATCATCGAAGAACAGAAAAAGTTCCACAAGTATATGAGATCCTTCCTCGACACCAAAGTGACAATTCCAACAATGAATGAATTCTAGTGGTGCTTTATGCAAATCGCAGGAGGCAGCGGAGGTTTTGACAGATTCTTTAGCAGCTTCTTTCTCAGACGAACCCATAACCCCTATTCCAAAAATTTTAGCGAATCGTTGGTCGTCAGAACTGAGATAGATTTCCCTACCAACGTTATTGAGAAACATCTTGATAATCTGAACGCTTCTTCTGCGCCTGGTGCCGACGGTTTATCACCTAAATTACTAAAATCATGTGCATCATCATTGTCTTCTCTACTTTCCCTGATTTTTAATCAATCTTTTCGAGTGACGACAAAACATATCCAAGCAATTATCGTTCCATAAGTTTAACGTCGATGGCCTGCAAAGTTTACGAGAGAGTGGTTCTCGATGAGATGCTTGACTTCTCCTAAAAAACAATATAATTCCGAGAAATCAACATGGCTTTCTACCTGGTCAATCTGTGATTACCAATCTTCTTGAATGTGTAAATTCTTGGACGGAATCGGTAGATTCTGGTACCCCTGTCGATGTTGTCTACCTTGATTTCTCGAAGGCATTTGACATGGTGCCACTCAGACGGCTGCTCATGAAACTCGAGCACTTCGGGATTAGGGGGAAATTGCTTGCTTGGATCAGAGCTTTCCTTGGTGATAGGGAGTACTTCGTTTGAATCTCAAATAAGAATTCTGCATTGAGACCAGTTACTAGCGGTGTACCACAGGGTTCTGTTCTGGGTCATGTGTTGTTTCTCATATACACAACCGATTTAGCACTTATCTTGGGGTCAAAGTATTCGCAATTTGCTGATGATACCAAGTTATATACCAACCCCATTCTCGACGGCGATTTGTTGCAAGACGATTTAAACATGATATCTCGTGGTGTACTGTTTGGTTAATTCCCCTCAATATTCAGAAGTGCGTCGTTCTTCACATCGGTAAGAAAAATCCGAAGCGTGTTTACTCCCTTGGTGGGGTTCCACTCAAAACAACGAGCTCTCATAACGACCTCAGTGTTACAATTTCAGAGGATCTTAGTTGGAGCAAACACATTTTATCGATCACATCTAGAGCAAAAAAATGACCTACCTAGTTTCCAAGTCATTCTTCAATTGTGAGTTGCCTCAAAAATTTATACCACTTATATAAGGCCTCTCCTGGAATTCGCTGGTTCTGTTTGGTGGCCAGGTTTGAAGGGTGACGTCGAACTTCTCAAGGTATGCAGCACTGGGAAACGCGTATTCAATCTGGGCGTTTGCGTTCGAGTTACAGTGACCGTCTTGAGTTAATGAATTTAACTGCGTTCGCGGTCAGACGTGAGAGGCGACCTTATAAGTACATATCGAGCCCTTCATGGCCTGTTTGGGATTGACTTATCATATATGTTCATTCGCAATGAGAATAATTTGCGAGGACATAACTACAAGCTGAAGAATGAAAACTTTTCCAGAGGTGGAATGGATTGCCGAACGAAGTTGTGAATGCTCCTGGTGTGAATCAATTCAAGAACAATTTCGACGCCCGGAAGAAAAACGTTTGTGCGCGAAAGTTTCAATTGGTTTAGCCAAACTGATTTCAGTTTGAGTGCCTGAGGTTGATGTGTTTGATATGTGTAGTGCTTTGCTTGAATTTTCCTTTTCCCATTTATTATTCTTTTTCACTTTCACTGTTTTCTTCTGTTAATTGATCTTTGTAATTTATATATCTTGTAATTTTTTTTGAGTCATATACAGGCTTCGGCCTTGGCTCTTCTATTATCTCAATAATAATAAAAATAATAATAATAATCCCTCAGGGGCTCAGGAACAATGTTTCTGAGCACGGGCTTAGCGAAGCCGGGGTAACCAAGCTGAACCGGGCAGAAGGTATAAAATGCAACTTATCCAATGATGTATCTTATCTAAGGAACAAACGGGTGAATCGACATTGTACCGCCATAACCTCTTGTCGCGTTCAAGATATAGGTTAGGGTCTTGTTCGGAAAGTGAGTCACAGTCTCCCTCGGTTAGCGACGGAAGCAGAGTGATATCGAGTAGGGATACTGCAACACAAAACCAAGTGGGAAATGACATCAATACCTCCCAACCGACTCTTGATGTTTCAGCGGTGGCGCAAGCCATTATGCCTACGACTACGAGAGCCGGACTCTCTAGGAAACGCATGAAGTGGACCCCAGAAATGAATGCCTTCATTATGCGTTCCTATTACAAGATTACAAACTTGGAATCGGAAATGATAGCATACAGGTTATCGTTACATCTTGCGTTCGTAGATAAATATCCGGAACTACAGCACATATCCGAACAGAGAATTTCGGATCAACGAAGAATAATCGTTACAAAAAGGCTACTTTCTGCAGAAACGCTTATGTGTATTAAGCACGATCTGAACTCAACAGAGCAATAACTGAACTCAGTGGTGTAACCCAACTAAACGACCTAAACTGCCCAAATTCAAGACGAACAAGAACAGCAATATCATCCTAGCAAGCATAAACTCAGTGTTTGAAGAATACACTGACCAGAACTCCTTGGAGAAAATTCACACTTTGATTCACTGTGGAGCGGTAGCGGTTCTTCGACTACACAAACAACAAGTCTCCACAACTCTGATTCGATCTGAGCCAAAAAGCGTAAGAAAACCACCATCGCAAAAACGACTGGAGAAGGATATATATTATATATATTAGAGCTGAGATCGGTCGCCTCACAGAATTCCTAAGAAACGCAAAATTCACAGAAAAATTGGTACGAACACAGAACACCCTGATCACAATATATCGACGTGTATATGGACACTTTGAAGCAGAAACTCCAAGCAAAAGCAAAGAGGCTCTCTCGATACATCAAGTGTACTGAAAGGAAACAACAAGACTAAAGGTTCCTCCAAAGAGCGGCCAATTTTCATAAGGGAAATAACAAAACTGCGACCAACAATAACAGAGAAGTACCTGACGCACAGTGCTTGACCGATTATTGTTCATCACTATGGTCGAACCCCAAAGAACACAATAAAGATGCGGAATGGATCAAGAATGAAAAACAACGCCTTCATATCAAACATATGAACTTCGAAGGAATAAATCACAACAGTGATTGGAAGGCCAACAATTGGAAGGCCACAGGTATAGATAATATCCGCAACTACTGGTGCAAGAATTTTGATAAGCTCCATGGAGCCCTAGCGAAACAGCTCACGTATGTTCTTCAACATCCTAAGAAAACATCCACTTTTTCTCGATTATCTGAAGGCATTCGATAGTACCGCCCATTCTTGGCTTGTTGAAGTATTGCAAATATACAAAATTCACCCAGCCCTGGTAGAATGACAACAATGACACACTGGCGCACGTCTCTGCAGGTCAACAAGAACAATAAGACAATTAAAACCGACGGGATACCCATACGTCGTGGAATTTTTCAAGGGGACTCTTTTCCACTATGGTTCTGTTTAGCTATGAACCCATACCTCAGTGCTCAATAAAACAGGATACGGATTTAGGATAAAAACAGATAGGAATTATCATACAATCTCCCACCTGCTGTATATGGATGACATCAAATTATATGCTTCGAACAAGAAGCAATTGGATGATTTGCTGAAAACTGTCAGTAAGTTCTCGGCAGATGTTCATATGAAATTCGGGATTGAAAAATGTAAGACCCTGAACATTCAAAGAGAGAAAGTCATTGATGGTGAAACACAACTTCCAAACGGTGATATTATACAGTGCATGAGGAATGACGAAACATATAAATATCTAGGATACCAAAGAGCCAGACTGCTAGACCAAAAACAATCAAAGGAGAAGATTCGTTCAGAACTGTGCTGAAATCAATGTTGAACTCGGGGAATCTAGTCAAGGCAATTAACACCTACGCCATTCCAGTGTTGCTTTACTCATTTGGAATAATCAGATGGACTAAGACAGAACTGAATGATATTCAAAGGAAGACCCGAACAATGCTAATAAAGTACAAGAACCATCATCCAAAATCGTCTGTGATACGAACAACTTTGAAGCGGAAAGAAGGGAGACGCGGATTGATAGATGTTGTCAATTTACACACTGAACAGATAAAAAATCTCAGAGAATTCTTCTCAGCAAAAGCTCTCACTTCTGACCTCCATAGAGTGGTATCGTTGGCTGATAAGAGATATACACCTCTAAATCTTGCTACCAGAGATGACCTTCTGAATCTACCATTCCTATCAGATACTGAAAAACAAGAACAATGGTCAAGAAAGGAATTGCATGGACGACATCATCATGAGATTAATCAACAACACATCGACAAAGAAGCCTTCAACAAATGGTTGATGAAAGGAGAATTATTCGCGGGAACAGAGGAATTCTTTGTGGCCATCCAAGACCAAGTGATCGCTACAAACAACTAGAAAAAATTTCTTATGAAGGACGGAACATTAGAAACAGATATGTGCAGAAAATGCCATATAAGATCGGAGACTATACAGCATATTACGTCCGCATGCGAACAATTGGCCAATACGGACTATCTTCACAGGCATAATCAAGTGTGCAACATTATCCATCAGAAACTTGCACACAAGTACGGACTTCTGAATACCTTCCAGCCATATTACAAGTATCAACCGGCGCCCGTATTGTAAAATGACTATCAGATTATACTACGATAGGCCTGTTATCACTGACAGAATGGTGACGAATAATAGGCCGGACATAGTGGTGTATGATAAGAGAGCCAGAACAGCAATGCTGGTGGATGTCGCCATACCGAATAATAACAACGTGCTGAACATGTTCCAGGAGAAAAAGTCCAAATATACAGACCTTGCTATTGAGATCAAGCAGATGTGGCACCTCGAGAAAATAGATATTGTTCCTGTCATCGTATCCTCGACTGGGTTAATACCCAAAACTTTGCATGATAGCCTTAAGAAATTAGAATTGCTTAAGAATACCTATATAGAAATGCAAAAAGCTGTAATTCTTGATACATGTAGGATAGTTAGGAAATTTATGTCAAGTATATCGTAATCGAGCCTATTCCGTTGATTGCTGAATCTGGGAAAGGTAAATTATATTCAGCTAATAGCTGAGATAGTGCATAAGTCCACGATAATAATAATAATATGTATGCATACAAACTGAAGATGTCAAAATGTATGAGTTTATGTTAGTACATCCATAATAAAAATTAAAAATATTTAAATGATTATCTTTACTTGATTCATATATCAATAGGTGCGAAAATGTTGAAGGTTCGAACAGCACGGAATTTTTCTGTAATATAAATTGAAATTTCAACAACGGTATTGAAACAGCATTCAACTAGTTGTGAGATTAATTTCATGAAATGAAGGAAATAAATGGAAAGAAATGTTTGGAGTACTGAGATAACCGCGTCTTAGTCGATGGGTTGATAAATAAATCCCTGGTAGTTCGAACAAGGTAGTATCATTGAATCAACCTGAAATATCTGCATTCTGCCTCATAGTCTTATAAATTACATCCTCAATCTAGATTAGATCTTGATAACTCATATTGAACAGTAATGAACGATGAAACTTCACAGAGTTATCTACAAGAACCGGAAATCGTACGTGTAATTGAGTTTTCAAACACTACGCGAAATTATTCTAATCATATGCAGATGGCGATAATGACAAGCAATCAAATAGATGCATACATTTACATTAATAAAGCAATGAGATCCTTCGGAATTGTGTATCAATGAAAACTTCTCGGCTACTTTCTACGCTGCATGATGCATAGAAAAACAAATTCAAAGTGCTGTTCTTTCAATGAATCTAATTCACTAAGCGGCAACGTATTTCTCAAGCGGCCCACTCGAAATATTGACTACTAATAAGTAATTTTGTGATGCTGGCACTCAATCAAAGTGCCTATACAAAAATAAAAAATGAGATAGGTCTATGCTGCAACCAAAGCATGGTGTTTTGTTACATAAAATTTAAGTCAAATTATTCTCGATCAATCAATCCATCAACATTATAATATCACATCTTACTCTTGACAGCAGATATTGATTGATATGGTTCTTGATTGAGGTATAGACCACCAGAAAAGAGTTGCTCAAATGAGGAATAAGAATTAGAGTAGTCGACGAAAATCTTACCAGGTAATGAGAAGTTATTGTGGTCCACAGCCTGAAGTATAAGTGTGAAAGATCTCTGAAACAAAAACCAATTATTATTATTATCTCATATTGTGATGAGTGAGAAAAGTAAATTATCTAAAATGAATTTCACGCAATGGAATAGGTATTTCGGAAATTATCAAAAGAGATGAATGATTTAATAATAAGCAACGAAACTGATCAATGATATAAAAACCTAAAAAACGAGTTCTTATAGTAGATGGAAATGAAAAGACGAACATATTTCTAAACAATAGAATAAAAAAAAATTCGAACACTTTTTACTAACAATTGGTCGAATCCGTTAACGTTTCAAGACACACTAGCATCTTCACACGATTGAGCATGCAATATAATGATAACCTATTGTAAAAATTTTTTGTTGTTGAAGGGATTCAATAGGGCTGTAGAATATCTATAAGTCTACATATTTTTTAATAATAACGATTTGTGAACAGCGCTGAAAAGTTAACTTATTTAATAAAATCAAATTATTTTGATTAGAGTACAATATAAGAGTGAAGTCATTATTATAAAAAATACTTTTCGGCAAATCCTACAGGCAAAGGTACAATTCATTATCCAGTATGAAGAATCTTAATAGAACTATATAGACTTTCGTAAATTATTTAACTTTTGAGGTTTAGGAAAGAAGAAAAAAAAAAAGGACTTTTATAATAATATTGCAAAGGATAATATGAAATCTGAATAGGTGTATATTGGTAATTACCGAAAATATTGCTATTTGTATGTATGTATATTTGTATCAAAAAATTTCAAACAGAAGTTTTTGACAATGATATTCCAAACATAAATAATAAAAAATATTTTGGTTCTATTTGTTCTAAGGTGAAATATGGAAGCAATTACAAAGAAAAAGTACACTACAGAAGTAATCATTTATGTGTACGTATTTCGTTCATTATTTTTATTCTGCTCATTATGGCTCTGGAAAAGAATTCAAAGATAACAAAATTGGCACAATTGCGAAAATAAGCCAGAAAATTCGAACAAACCGTAAAAATTAAATTTTATTTTTTATATGCATTTTCGATCATAGCTGACTATAGGTGCAACATATGTGATTTATACCTTGTTTTTTTTTCATTATGATCCTGAAAGAATTTTCAGTAGAAAAAAAAAAATTCGAGGAAATTCTTCAAAGGGAGGATGAATTTCAGAGTTCAGGTAATGTATTTGTCATTTTGTAAATGGTGACGGACAGCACAGAATTATCCTCGAGTCATATGGCTTCTATCCTATTTCACCAAAATAAAAGTCCAATAAACTAGATTAATTTCGGGAGACAAAGCTACCAATCACGACCACTTTTTTGTTCTTCCTATATTAATCGCCGAACACGTAACGTTCTTAGAGAGAGGTTTGAAGTGTTTATTAGGGGTCATTAATGATTGAAAGCTAGCGATGTAATAACATAAAACTCGGTTAGGAATAACTCGTTTAATAAGTAGGTTGGCTGATAAATACTCCTCTGTGGGTATGGAAAGACCGAGTCTCATGTGCTTCTTTTCGAAGGTCTTGGTCTTGCGCAGAGTCGGCCTTCAGAAAGAAATGAAGATTAAGAGTAGATCATCGTATCATAACAAAACATGAATATTCTTGCTTTCGACTGTTTCCGTTAACTGAGGCGATTACTCTTCCATCACATTAAAGTGATGACGTGTTTAGGAGGTACATTGACAGACAAATAATTCATAATTTTGAAAAACTATATAAACCGTGGATCAAGAAAAATAAATGCGAAAAGTTGGACGACAATTCATTGCTCTCTAAAAAATTATAAACTTTATGCGTACGAACGAGCGTGTTATAAGAGATGTGAACTTAGAGATTACTCTATTTCTTGTTGATAGTTATGTACCGCGATTTGAATATTCATTCTTATATTATAAAGAAGAATTCAGAGCAAATTACCGGTTTCACAGTCGGGCACTTGTCTCAAAGCTGATAATATCAGCTTGATTGCATCAATACATTTCGTTTCTGATTTTTATTAATTAAAATATTCTGAATGTATCTGATTTACGTATTTGATAAAAATTTATGGGAAGTCATTAACTCTGAAAGATCAAAAAAATTTAGGAAAATATGGATATTTTTAATTCGGAAGGAGTGAACCACTGCAGCTGTTTAAATCAATAAAAAAGAAGAAAAAATGCGTCCATTTATAAATTCATTTCAACGCCCGTGAGAGGTGTCTGAACAAAGGTGTTGTATAGTGATCGGCAACTTGCCTTCTACCGGCAGCAAAATAATTGCCGGTAAAAGATGGCTGAGCGCGGGAGACCCCACTGGCATAGAAGAATTGAGCAAGAATTCATACCCTTGGGATGCTGAAAATAGAATAAGATTTTTACCAGTAAATTGAAAGGAAGAAAATTCTGATATTTTCAACAAAATTCTTTGGACAGATGAATTCTCTTTCTCTAGACGTGAACTAACGAATTAGCAAGTTTGAGCATACGAAAATCTACGAAAAATTCGACCAAAAATTGAAAATAAACATTAAAATTCTTTCAATTATAATTTTAATTCTTTACTCGCAAATTCTGAGTGGTCCAGAAAAATCAAAAAGTGTTTTATTCCTTCAAATTGAATGGAGAATCCAGAACTAATTTTTAGTTTGTATATATATTCTTTAGTTGAAATCATTTGTTCAATGGAATAAGTTTTCTATAAAACTAAATCGTATTGAATGTTATCAGCATTATTTTTCTGAATAAGAATAAATTTATTGAATCCTGTCCTGACCAAATCCCTTTCCCAGGAATACTCGCATCGTATGGTTATTCGCAGTATAATCGATTAAAACTGTATTGATGCTATCTAAAGGCTGTATGCCTACATGTCCAAGCTATAATGGCAACTTGAGTAGTAAAGTAGTAGTTAAACTTATATAAATTCGTTTTTTGATATTCACATCCCGACCATGACTCAGTATATTTCGTAGATTGACGTACCAAAATATGCGCTAAATAACATGACAAGATTTAAGATTCGTTTTGCCCGTTCGTTTCTAGAGTGATTTGCTAATTGAAAAATAGATCTTGTATCTTTGTCAGTCAGTGTATGTAGTCATTTTCGGCATAACATTACATGAAGCGTTTTGATTTATCTGGAGGAAAAAATTTCAAAATAATTAAGAAAATGCGCATTAATAATATATATGAAATATCAACCTGAGAAGTTTTGCAGCAGAATTTAGTTAATTTGTAGATATATTTCTTATATTGTAAACCATTACCTATGCTAAGGTGCAATATTTATAGTTACTAAAGCCTTAAAAAATCCATTACTTTTTGAAATAACATGTAGTTAACTCAAGTCGCATTTGAACGTTTGCGCATCATCTCCCTACTCATGTCAACTACGACCCCGAAAGTTTCAATATGAGAAAGGGGTTGTTCAATTTACTGTATTTTTTTAAATTCATCGACGATCAAGCAGCTCTTTAAATTTATTGTCAAGATCGTCAGGCCAATTTTGTTTCGAAGAGTTAAGAATTCTGCTAATGTGGAATGGGAAACAGCGATATCATTCTCTCAAGAAAAAACTAGATTTCTTCCGTTTGAAAAAATAAATAGAAACGATGTTTCTTCATTATGATGGCATGTGTCGGTTTGTTATAAATCTTCCCATGTCTCAAAATTTTATCCGGATCTACTAGAATCAGTTACTTTTGGTTATTCGTTTAAAAACAGGTGACTAGTGTTAGTATTTTTCATAAATTTGATAACCCGCATTAACGGTGATTTATTTGAAGATGATGTACAAACTGCAGGAATGCACTGAAATTATTTTTTGTGTTGATTTTTCAAAACTTAACTGAACTGGAAGCGTTATTAATAATAAACACAATCCCACCAGAATTATGAACGGCGAAGAAATTCGTGTAGCCGGTTTGGGTGGAGTTGCCGTGTTGGGGAATACACAATCTGTGGGTGGATTGTCGCAAATATCTGGATTAAGCAGGTCAAGTATTTTCAGAATTCTTCACAAGTACAAATTCCATCCATATAAAATTAGTTTCGTACACCAACTGAATGAAGGTGATTTCGATCGTCGATTAGAGTTTTGCGAACATTCAAGTGTGCGGATCAACAACGATTCGAATTTGCTTCGAATGTTTGCTTTCTTAGACAAATTGAGGGGAAGTGGGAGAATGATAATTAAAGACTTCAAGACTTGATTCTTTCATAGCAGTTATCATCGAAGGAGATCTAAATTTAATCTGAATATCTAGACAAGAAAAGCGCTATAGAATTGCCGGCTAGATCGCCCGATCTAACGCCTTTCGATTTCTTCTTGTGAGACTATCTCGAGTTTGAAGTCTATGTTACGCCAACCAAATCGTTGGAAGAACTACAAGAAATGCTGGTTCATACAAGTTGGCAGAAAACACGTAAAATTTTGCAAAATGTCAGGCAATCATTCGAATCCCGATTGTTTCAATGCATGGAAGTAAATGCGGGCCAGTTCGAATATTTGCGATATGTACCACAATTAAAAATGAAAAGTCAATGATATGTTTCATTTCATATTAGATTTTTATGAGAATCATAAAAGTCCAAGCTTTTTCATTGATGGCACATCAAAAAGGATCAGGTAACATTTTTAATGAGGTATCGCACAACCATTTTCTCAAAATTAATATGGTGGGGTGCCGATTGACAGGGTGGATACGCAACTTTTGAATAAGTAACAAACATTTTTTCCGTTCAACCAAATCGATTTTGATCGAAACTGGAATTTTTCCAAACAATTCTCGATTTCAATTCGTTACATATTATTTTAGAACGTAAATAAATACGTGGCTATATGAAGAATGGAATCACCTTTCCTAAAATGTATCACACGATCCCTTTTCTCTATTAAAAAAATTGTGGTCAGGGGTAAAGGTTCGATGAGGGGAACACGAAATATGCAACGAATAATGTCCTCCACCAATCAGAGATCGATCTGTTTCAGGAAATTCACAGAAAAATTGAATTGACTCGAGTAAATAGTTTCGAAAACAATTTTTGGTTCTAGTCCAGCTATTTTAGAGGTAGGAGGACGAAAATTAGTACAGTAAGTTCATGAAACCATGTTGCCCTTGTATTTATGGGTTTAAGAAAGTTAAAAAAAGAGATTTCCATTGATTGTTTTGTTTTGGGAATACCGGGAAAAATGTAACTCTGAAAATCTCCTGTTATTTGTTGTTGATGCTTCTACGAGTTTGGACTCCAGCTTTTTTTGAAATAAAACGATAACATTTTTGTATGCCCGATTGTAAGATTTGTATTTGGTGTTAGTTTTCGCGTTGATACGAGTTGCTTATTTTGATCTTAGCAGATAAGATTATAAAACAATATTCTCTGAAGAATTCTGTTTGATATTAAGTCGATTAAGAACTGTTTTTTCAAAAATTGTCGAGTGTTAAGAAGATTGGAAGAACAACGTATCACTGTCTAATATGATAATGCAGTGGTTCCAGCTACATAACAGATAATGAATCGGTCAGCTCAGTCGAAATATTTCCGGCGGAAAAGTGGTAATCTCACAAAAACAGAACATTTGATCTGTCCCACTTGTGCTGAAGATAAGAGATAAGAATTCTTTCTCTACCTGGCACATTTATCATGAATACATTTTTTGTTTAGTCAAGAAATATGATGAATTTAAGACGCATTTCATTTTTGCAAAGCATTGTTGAAAAGTACAAGTTTTGAAAGATTATGGTAATAAAAGCTTCTTAACTAGCTCCATTTTCTGTAATTTAACTATGCGTTTAGAATCCTATTTTGACCTACATAGTTATTGCAAAAATGTTACATTTCGCATTATAGTCAGTATTCATTATTTTAAATACCCTCCAGTAGTCTAACGTTCTTGTCGATATAATAAAATTCATCTATTTTTGATTTATTAAATTCCTTCAAAATGGTTGAATTCTTTTGAAAAAATGTCTTGATAATCCAATGTTTTATAAACTCTATACTAAGTATATTCATTCCACATTAATTCTATCATTTTTCGATGTGTTCGTTTGGCCAAAATAAAATGAAAAATTCTCATTATGCGGTATCATGATCGTCAATTATTCATTTCAAAAGTACTGTTGATTGAAATTTTATTTATAATGTCAAACATGCGTTTTGTTTTGCAGCAAAAATAATTTTTTTCCAGTAAGGAATAACTCTTACTTCAGTTGAATTTACAAGGACAATTATTCATGTATTTACTAAGATAAGATTTTTCGATTTATATGCTTCTCGACAATTCATTCACATTTGATTATTCTGTGTTGGGTTTCTATACTTTCATCATCCTAAACTTTGAATAAAAAGTTCGAATACGAATTTGTGGATGAATTTTCCCTTTCAATCAATTAGTATGTGCCCCTAAGAACTCCACGACATGCTGTAGAGTAAACGCTTAATTTTGTTTTGCTGTAAATTAGAGGCAAAATCTCTTGCCATTTGTGAAATTTAAGTGTGTAATTCTGTGATGTCAAGTGTGGGTATTCATTGCATAAAGATTTCGGTATATTCTCTACATAAACAAAAATTATCACCTATGTAATCTAGGCAATCTCCTAATATATTGATAATTATGTCATCTTCAGAAATGATTCAATCTATGTTTTTTTTTGTACACTTGGAGATCAGATTTTCAGTTATAACAAATTCCTCCCCAAACCGTTATAGCTGTTCTTGAAATGATTGAACCACTTGGACGGACCTCCATTTTTTCTAAACCGCTGTATATCTCCAAATCAAAGATGGTGATCTAATTATCAGACATGCCTGTAGACAGTTACAAACTGGTGTACGAAGCCAACTCTAATTTTTCACGATCGTATTCTTCAGCAAGTTCTAGACAATGCGAAAGACGCCAGTTGATATGTGAGAGGTATTTAATAGATAATGGCATACCTCCATCCGGGAGGTCTTCGGCCATTGTTGTTTCACTTAGTCTTCCATTCTGATGCTCTGCAGCTACATCACAAGCTTCTCCGACCTCGTAAGAACTATGGAATGTACACTGCAAATACTATAGAACCCCACCACTTGTTACCTGCAAGCTGGGATCACTCCTCAAACTGAGTCCATTTCAAATAACTACACCAAGCTCATGTCGAACCATTATGAAATGACGGAAAAATGTTACTGATGAAGAGTCAAACAACTCTATAAAAAATAAGGAAATGAAGAATTGATTTGTGAAATTACCAATTAATTCTCTTAGGTATAATGTTATTATAAAGATGAAATCATCAAAATTTACCAATATTTTTAAGATCCTTGGGGTAGTTTAAGACCTTGGTGAAAAATCAACAGTTTGTAGAATCAAATATTATTGTGTCTGTTCTTCTGATGAGAATAAGTTTCGATAATGTATGAGATAGTGGTGAAATATCAGAAAGCGGAGGAAATGAATGAGAACATAAGACTTTAACACTCTGTATACACTTCGACTGTTATCTGAAATACTTTGGCGTGATGTCGTGCAAACGGAACAGATGAATAATGTGTGATAACTGAGTAATTTCGTGTAGAGTTAAAGGATATTATTCGTGTGGGAGTTTAGCACGTTGTAAGAACACACCCGGTACACCACTCGTGTGGTTTCTTTTACTATTCCACGCCGATCTTCACTCTTCACATATCTTTGCATTATCTTTCAGTTTGCGTTGCACAAAGGTACGAAAACTTACGTGCTGCAAATTACGACGCGATGCTAAATTGTTAATGACTGTTGAAACATGACCTCTAAGTGCGTCTACACACGCAAGATCAACAGATTGACCGTTGAAACTTTTGTTCCAGCTTTGTTAATTGCGAACAGTTACAATATTCATATTTACTGCATTTAGTTGCAGAAAATATGCGGCAATATTTAGATAGGTATGTGATCTATTGTACTTAATTTCAAAAATTGAAATTATATATATATATATATATATATATATATATATATATATATATATATATATATATATATATATATATATATATATATATACAACGAAAACTTAACACCTCGAATTTCCGGTTTTAAATTAAAAATATGGAAGTCGAACAACATTTCCGATTTTTGCATTCCCGTAACTTCAATTTTCTTAACGGGGGTCACAACCCCCTGATTTTGAAAAGGGATGAGGGGTGCTGCGATACCTCATTTTGAAGATCTTATCGGGTACTATCTGACCCTAAATTTTCGCTTCAAAATTTTCATCGTTAACTAAATGGCAGCTAAAATAGTGGAAAACTACTGACTAGTTTATTGAGTGCTGAAAATGGGCACCATTCACTCTTTTTTATTTATATGTTACTTTTTTGTTCGAAAAAGTAGACAGACCGTGTGTTTGATTCACCTTAGTCTTTCGTTAGTCTATCGTGAATTTGCAAGAACGTTGAAACTGTGCCAAAGCGATTGTAAATTTGTAGTAGGATTGAAACGGTGTATTCCCTAGAAGAAAGGGTGGAAATGATAAAATTATTTTTTAGAAATAAAACTCTGCGCGATTAACAGCGGCTTTATTTAACGAACGACATTCTGGACAATGTATCCGCTGCTTACGCTGTGCAACTGGTTGCTAAATTTAACGCTACTGGTTCAGTCGGCAACACGTAGCGATGGATCCGACCCTTAGTACTAGAAAATTGTCCAGGGTATCTGGTGTTTCACGCACAACAATCATGAGAATTCTGAGAAAACATAAGTTGCATCCCTTTAAGATACGATTGGTTCAGGTAATATCACTGGCCAAATTTATTCAGAACTATTACAGAACGCTATTTATCCAGCCCTCGTGCAAGTATTGGAGAATGAAGAAGACCATGAAACGATCATTTTTCAACAAGATTGCGCACCAACTCATTTCTTTCAACCTGTGCGTCAGTTCCTATATAAAAATTTTCTTCACGCCTGGATTGGAAGAAGGGGATATATTGGGTGGCCACCCAGATCACCTGATCTCGCGCCACTGGAATCTTTTTCTATGGAGTCACCTGAAATCTGAGATTCGCTACCCAACCTCAGTCACTAGATGATTTGTGAATTCGGATCATTAATGAATGCAGTCAAATTGAACCAGAAATGTTGAGTAATCTACGTGAACGATTTGAGCAAAACTAGTTTTACTGCATGGAAGTGAATGGTGCCCATTTTCAGCATTCAATAAACTAATCACAAAAGTAAGTGGTCTTCCACTTTTTTTAACTGCCATTTCGTTAACGATAAAAATTTTAAAGCGATAATTTAGGTTCATATAGTACCAGGATAAGATCTTCAAAATGAGGTATCGTAACACCCCTCATCCCCATTCAAAATCAGGGAGCTGTGCTCACCCCCGGTAGGGGATTGAAGTTACGGGGATGAAAAAATCGGAAAAGTTGTTCCATCTCGAATCGACGGGTCCGAGCGATTCTCCATATTTTAATTTTAAAACCGGAAAATCGAGGTGTTTATATATATATATATATATATATATATATATATATATATATATATATATATATATATATATATATATATATATATATATATTAAAACGACTTCACGCCCATAAGAAATATATATGGTTACTCTCTGCTGAAATCAGACAGACTTGCCAGTTTGAATCAATCACTTCAGTTTTCCTAACATAAAAATGCAACATCCCTATCTCCCAGCTAGATAATCGGTCTTCATGTTCATATCTTTACCGTTTTGTCTGCTCTGTGCAAATGGTGTTAGGCGAATTTATTGCTTAGAGTGTTTCGCGATGAAAGAGCAAACAGCGCTTGAGTCGGTCTATCCAATCATTATGGCATTGTAGGAACTCGGATACTGGAATAACCTTCAGCTGGTGGGTTACAGCTGTTTGAATGTTTTCAAGTGTTCCAAGAAAATGGTTCCTGAGTCTTTCTCGAGCAACTAAGACTCGACACTAGTAATGGCACATTACAGAAAACGAGAATCATTTTCAGCCGATCTCAAAAAGTCGAGACTGCTCTTTCTGAGATCCTTCTGGTCTTCGATAAGGTTTTTTGGAACCATATCTGCAGAAATTCTTCTAATCTCCAATTCATTGGTCAAAACCTGATGAGCGGAGTTGTGATTCAAATTCATTCAACTGTTCCGCGATCATTTTAACATTATCATTGGTATTCGCACTTGAAAGTCTTCCGCTTCGTGGCTCATCTTCAACCGACTGTCTCGAATGCCTTAGATCACCGTAAAACCGGGGCCTTGGACAAAACACTTTCTCCATAAGCCTGTCGAATTGTTTCTGTTGCATTGTGTGCAAGTTTGAAGCAAAACTTGATAGCACACAGTTGCTCAAACTTGATGCCACTCATTTTTAGAACGCATAAGATAAAACAGCATCACATGTGCACCAGACGCTGCTCACGCGTTGCCGGATCGGAAGTGACGTTGCCAGTTTCATTTTTTAATTACAAACCTCGCATGTGAACTTATTGATGAACTATTTCAACAGGCTATTGAGATTTACAGCATCCTAATGAACCACTTTCAGAATTTCTCTTTTAGAATAATCGTTGATCAATCTATGACGTATACATATACAATATCTCATATTTTTCGTATAGGAAACGATAAGGAATATTTTAGATTTGATTGTTACAACTGTTGCAGTAAGATAAAATACTTTTCACCTTTCAATTTTTTTTGTAAATATTGTTGGTATTGGGTTTTGTAATGTGCTCGGTGCTGTTTATGAATCAGTATGATGTCTAGCTTATTGTGTTATAGTGCTGTGATGCAGATGAGATCGTTTTATATATATGCAATTTATTTTCCATTGGGCTCAATCAATAAAAACTTTCGCTCAAAACAAATCTAAGCTACAGAAACATTCCCATGTGTACATTCATTATTCAAGGTACATAAATTCTCAACTACGTTGGCAGATATTAAATTATTCAGCCTGGATGATATTCGAGAAGAAAAATATATTGCAAATTTATTCATTACTTTATCGTGCGATGTTTATAAAATAATCAACTCATAAAGTAAAGAATACGTGAGATATTGTCATTATTGTAGTAAGATCGAGATATATGAGTCTGGTATTGCGAACGAATTTAATACCAGATATCCTATAACCCGTGTTGTTATTGTAACAGGTTTCCTTCAACAAGTTTAAATATATGTATCACCACTTATCAATTAATTATAATGAATCGTTATAGTGGAGAAGAACTTAATGAAGAGTAGTAGAAATATAAATGATATTTTCTACTAGTTATGCTATCACAAATACAGACGTAGGATGAAGTGGTGGGAATTAAAAAATGTCAGAGCTACGAGTGAATAAAATATGAATTATAAAACGTATATTATATACTTCATCAAAGGCTCCGAATTGCTGGAAGTAAAATAGATTGAAAGTCAGCGTATAACTTAGCTCCAGAGTTCAAAGTCTCGGAAATTCAGAGGCATTTTTTAGAGTTGGACAAAAATCAGCTAGCCATGAATGAATGAATGTTCCGTGAGGTGTATCTTCACGGTGCATTTACAAATTATTATATTCTGCACAATTCAACGCATCTTGATCATATAATGTTTTCTTTATGTACGATCCGGCAAGGTGTGAGACGAGAGAATTTGAGCAGCGTCAGGTGCACATGTGATATGCCTCCAGTATGAGTTTGAACTCGCTGCAGTCATTTGTTTGTCCGTAGCGTTAATTTTCGTGAAACAAGACAAAGTGTATTTTTGCAGGCCCAGGTTTTTCGGTGGTTCAAGGTATTTTCAGAAGGTAGAGAGTCGATTGAAGATGAACCATGAAGCGGAAGGAATTCAAGTGCAAACACCCATGCAAACGTCAACAGAGACCGGGATCTTGCGCGTTCAGATCTCAGACGGTCGGGAATCTCAAGAAGGGAGTTTTTAGCCAGTAAATACATTCCTGGCGCTCCCTATCCACCAGACTTGAGTCCTTGTGACTTTTTCCCCTTCCTGAGAATGAAAACCACCCCACTTGATGATCGTCTCCAGCGCTGTGTGGGTTACCATGGAAACTATCTTGAAGGAGACAATATTGCATTGTTATTATACGTGAATAAAACATTGTGAAAAAAAAAATTAATTTCAAATCAAAAAAGTCCAGGAATACCTACAAATATTGTAAGTTCTGTGTTATATGTTTCAGTTTGAAAAAATTTTTGCTTGGCACTGATGAATATTCAATATTCGTAGGAGTGCCGGATAGCGAACAGTCCACCTGTCTAGGCTAGTTTGATATTATTTTCTCAGCAGAAATATTTCTATTTGGCATCCGACAACTACACTTCGTTTGTAATGCAAGGATATCGTTTTAACCTTGCCAGATTGGTGAAGGGTGATGAGACTACGATCTCACTAGCTGTCCGAGGGACTATTTCAGGGCTCGAAGGTCAGAGCATACGCTCAGCATACCTCTGTTGACCACAAGAATGAAGAACAATCGGTTGATTGGTAGTGAATATAACGAAACACTGGCGAGCCTTACAGGTCTTTTTCTCGGTTTGGCATCGCTGCGAGAGTTAACGCTTAGCCTAACCTCTCAAGGCTAGGCCTAAGACTATATTAACAGGGCACTGTCGCCTCAGAAGTCACCTAAAGAAGTTAGAGTTGATCGAGGACCCTTCATTCAGATTATACGAGGAGGATAAGGAATTAATAGAAGACGTCATGTGAGAATACCCTTATGGGAGCTATCAGGTTTGAGAAGTTTGGATCCCACAAACTGGAACAGAAGGTAGTCAGAAGGCTCTCATCCACTATTTTAGTACTAGTATTCTATAAGAAGGATGGATGTTGTGGATGTCCGAAGTAAAGTGTAGAGCTGGGACCAAGTGGTGGAGTTGCCATGTAGCCTTCACTTCCAACGCAATCAATACATCTATGTGAGAAGTATTGAAAATTGAATATTTGAAGGATAAAAACTTCAATGTTTTTAGAAGCCCAATTGTTAGAAAGAAAGAAAAAAATAAAAATGCACACATGTCCAAATCTTCTACAAAAGGAAAAATTCGTGAGAAATTATTTTCTGAAAGATATCAGAACAGTTGGATATTTTTAGTGTCCATCTTTGGACTACCAAGCAAAGCCCCTCCTAAATATTGCTTCTGGAAATGTCTCTATAAGGTTTTCAAATATGGGTGTGTAATTCAGGTTTGTAGAGCTGAATTGTCTGGGAGAAACATTCATATTATTGTCTTCCAGTGGATCTCAGCTTACTATTACACGGTGAGGAGTAGCATTTCCGTGTTGGAAGACTAAATTCTTTCTCGATATTGGGAGGTATGTATTGGCAGAATTAACTCACACCTGTAAGAATTTCTTCATTTCTTTTCTGAAAACATTTCGTGATCAGATGCTAACTTTAACATTATTCAATAAAGAATTGATTCAAGTATTTATTTCGTAAACCATGATATCCATATTCATTGTCTATAAAACTATACTTTGAGGTATTAAGACCTTCTTGAGGTGTTTATTACCACACCAATATATTCGCTGGATTCGTGAAAGTACCGTGGCACTTTGAGATATTTATCAAAAAACTCAGCGAGGTTTCTGAAATGTCTTTATGTTTGGAAAGGGCTTCACAGTGATAACATGAAGGTTTTATTAATTCCTTCGTAATGATAATTAGGACAGTGAATTGGTGCGCTAGACATGCAAACAGATTTTCATGGACTCCTGTTACACTAACAGAAATAATTTTCCAGGAGTTGAATTCGTTATGCGTCATCAGAGGTTTCGGGGTTGTGACAAGTAAGGCTTCATGATTGTTAAGGCACATTAAGGTCCTATACTATACGTAGAATTCAGGAAAATTATGTAATAACATTCGGATATATTAGACTAAATAACTAGAGGTTTTTCTGTATGATGTGAAGATGTCAAAAATTAACAATGTTCACGTTCAACACTAATACACGCATTAAGCAATTGATGAAATGACATATATTTATTATGAATATAACTGACATTAGCGAATCTGACAGACCGCTGCATAATTTATCAACGTTCTACATTACCACGAAGGTAGTACCTTCCAGAACCACATACGCACAGAGATACTGAGTGCATCGTAATTATAGCGTGAAATTTCCCAGGCCACGCTGATGTGTAATTTAGAGATCAACTCATGAAGTAGGCTATGTATTTGAAAATCATTTATTCATTATCATTAACTTCTCTCCCCGCTGCTGCCACTGAAGTCTGCGTTTAGAGGAAGGCAAGGTTGAAAAACAACTTCTGGTAATTGCGAATTTGCAGAAAGAATCGTTGTGGCGCCGTCCATCTTAACTCTTGAGGATTCCTTTGTGCTTCCTATAACCACTTTCGTCAATTTCTCCGCTCGAATTTGGTTGAACAGCAATTAATTTCTGTTCTCACAAACGTTTGACCTCAATAATTCTAGAGTAGAATGATTTGATTCAACTGAATTTTTTTTATGTGTGGAAAATTTTTTATCATATAATTGAATGTTCTACAAGGATAAATTCTGAATATTTCGAGAGTATTAAATTAATAAGAAGCATTAATTGTTGAATGTTTTGTGTAAATTATAGTTAGGAAATATTTATTACTATTTTTGAATATTTTAGCCAACAAAAACGTGGACATCTCAAGCATTCAAAACTTAATTTGGGTGAAAGTTTCTGTTCTAAAGAATACAGGGAGGTTCATGAAAGACTGTACATAGAAAATCTGTAGTTAGATTATACTTATAAGAGCCAAATTGAGACCAAAAAAACAAGGTGAGGCTATCCGTTTCTGATATTTCGACCGTAAGTTCTAAGCGCCCTAAGTCTTAAACGAAAACTTCGATTCACTCGAAATTTCGTACGGAAAATGACATGGTTAGAGATAAGAAATGATATTAGGAGAACATCAAATTCTAGGGCAGTACTCAAAAAATGACTTTTCACCTTGAACTAATCGAAGCAAATCCTGTACATGAATTTCCGACAATCCTTATACATGATATGAATGAGCAAGGATCGTTCTGAAAATGAGCTAACTTTGAAACCTGTCACATTGTGTTCAATTTTTTTATTGAGGGATGATTGTGAAGACAACTCATTTTTCTATTTTCAGAGACACTTCGCGGCTACGACCTATTCAATTTGATATTTAATGGTTTTTATTCATTTCATGAGTACTTCTGCTACTCTCGAAGAATCAAGCGAGGACGTTTTTCGGAAATATTTTTTCAATTTCTTTTGTTGAGGGAAATACTGGGTACGCCAAAGGCATCATTTTTCAATTTTTGCAATATTATGCGAATTCCATCACCAGTTCCTTTTCAACTGTACCTGCTATTAATAATCTTAAAATTAATTATTTTCAGAAACCCCTTTCTCTTTTTGCAAGAAATTAGAGATACCTTTTCCCATCTCACAGTTTAATGGTATGACTAATTTTGGTTGTTCTCTCTGGTGCATGTTTTTTTACGAACCATATTGATAGAATAGAAAAAAATCTCTTTATTTATTCTTCTAACTCTTACCATACCAATCTTGTTTTCTCAGGTCAGTCATCACGATGCTACCGATAACACAAATACATACTTTAACTTATAACCCCGCTCGTTTTCTACTAAACATTAAAAAACGCTCATATCCCGTACACAAATTCTCCACTAAACTGCTAGATGAACAACTGATATTCCTTGAACATCTGGTTGGTTTCAATCAACAATTCTGTGAATCATAGCAAATTGGAGAAACCTTGAATTAATTTTTACAGATCTGTAGAACAACCAATGAATTCTAGGTATGCCCAGTTTCTCAAACGCCGACGAAGCTGTTATGATGTTGGTGTGTGGTTTTTTAATTGTACTTCTCGGGCAGCATCCAGAGAATATCTTCTGCGATTTCTACGACACATGCCAAATCAATAAACGATCGGTCTCTAAGAGAAATTGGAAAATTTCCATCGACAACAGAAAGAAAAAAGCTTTTTCAGGTAAACGGAGCTCTAGATAAGTATACGAAAAGTGACGAGAAGAATGATGGCGTGTTCCGCGAAAAAGCGTATCCCTACCAGTCCAGGTGCAACATCCCGCAGATGAAGTTGCAATATTGAACGATATTGAAAATAATTTAATATTTGAAAATTTACAGACCTGTGAGTATCAATTCGAAGTTCGACTGATTGGCTATGATATAAAAAATTATTCCATAAACAGTAGTTGACCATCTTGCACTTTGGAGAAAGTTTCCTGTACGAAAGGGTGAGGCAGTTTGGAAATTCAATTGAGAAATTGTTTGAAACTGGTTTTCTCTATCATCTGTTATTTTTTCACGAAAGTTCTGTTTCAATATCATCCTTAATGAATTAATTATCATTTTCATTTGAAATTTTCAACAACGTAGGGAGTATTGCTGCAATACCTCAAATGATAAATCTATCATCAGCATCATCATCATAATAATCGAAATGTCTCTTAGAGTTTTTTGTTGGTTAGAACACTATTTTGTAATTACGAAAAAAAAATGGCTGTACTTGTTAAAACAGGAGACGGTAATAAAATTAAAGAAATATTTCTAGAATACGCTCCTGTATTTCGTCTTTGTTTCATTTTGCAGTACTCATGAGATGAATTAAAACCGATAAATATCAAGTTCGGAATTGGAAATGGGTAAGTACTTCGTGGTTGGCGGCCGTGAAGTGTATCGAAAACTAGAAAAATAAGTCGTTTTCATAATCATTCTTTAATAAAAAAGTTGAACAGAATGTAACGGTTCTTGCAGTTACCTCATATTTGAGAGCGATTCTTGCTCACATTCACATTGTGTATCAAAATTCTTGGAAAATCATGTACAGGGTGTTACTTTGATTCTTTCAAGATAAAAACTCTTTTTTTTTGAGTCCGGCTCTGAAACTTGATTTTCACCTACTATCAATTACTTCTCCGTATCAAATTTCGATCTATGAGTTTAAGACTTATGCTGTTTAAAATATTCAACGCAAATATATAAAACAGCCTGTATATCTAGAACGGATAGCCTTATCTTGATTTCCATGTACAGTATTTTTTGAATTACCTTATATACCGTAGGTCTGCAGAATACTGAAGCATACCTTTTGGCGAATATTTAGGTCTATGTTTTTTTATTAATGAAAAAATCGCTCTGTATAAAAAAAACGAGTTGGCTCTCAAACATTAGAATGCAAAACATAGTAAAATAATGATGATACACACAACCAAATTTATATGGAATCACCCGATATTTTGAATATTACCTCGGGGATTTTGGAAATTTCGAAGGATTATTAAAATCGATCCTTTTTGAAATATTTCAATTAAAAAAAGAAATGGATTAAGGTATATATTGAGAAAAAACAAATAAAATAAAATAAGAGACTTTCCGCATGTAATAAAAAAATTGAAAATTGGTTTCTCAAGGAGTCGTTGTTTTTTTTCGACCTTAGTAGCTTGTATTGCCTCCTCTTGTCCTGATACAAGCCTGACTCTGTCTAGGCTTCCTTTGGATTAGGTTTTTGACCTCCTCTGGAGTGATATTCTGCCTCTCTTCTGTGGCGGATTGGATTAGCTTTTGTGGGGTTCTTGGATTATCCAGGCGCGATCTAATTTTCCTTTTGAGATTATCCCATAAATGTTCAATAGTATTTAGGTCTGGTGAGAAAGCTGGCCAGTCCAAAATAGCGATTCCCTCTGTTTCAAGATAATGTCGCGCGAGGTTGCTCGTATACGGAGGAGCATTATCTTGCATAAAGTGAAATTCTTACCGTGGGCACCTCGCCAGAGTTTCACTATGGGTTTCAGCACTAGGTCCACGTAATTCCTAGCCGTTACACTCGCAGGAAAGGGAATTAAATCTGTTTTGCCTCCCAGCATAATCACACTCCCCCTTGGTATTTCGGAATTTGTCTTGCTGCTCGGAGTCTAGCTTGTTTTCTACGACCCCATAAAACCCGAATCCGGCGGTCATCTGATCGAACACCAATTCTGGTCTCATATTAAAAATGAAAATTTCGCCAATTCTCAATATTCCAATTTTGGTGCTCGATGCACCAATTAAGTCTGTTAATTTTTTGTTGTTTGGTTAGCTCTGGAACTCTTAAAGGCCTTCTGCTGTATAAACCCCTTGAACGAAGTATTTGACTTATCGTTTCAACTGATACACTGCTGCCTGTTGTTTCCAGAAATTGCCTTTAGAGTATGGGATGCGACGCACTGGGGTCTCTTCTTGCAATTTGGCACAAAAAGCGCTCTTGTTCTTCAGAAGTGATCTTCCTACGACTTCTTCCAGGCCTATTTTGCAGAGATTGTAGCTCCACGTATCGGGCGTATATTTTTTTAACACCCCCTGTGATACCCCCATTGTGGCCGCTATATCCCTGTGTCACCCCTTCTTCAACGAAAGCAATTATTCGACCCCTCTGCACATCGAACAATCCAACGTAAGGCATTTTCAATTATGATTATAGTTTCTAAATTTTGAAATTCAGTTTCAAATCCAGTGACGACTGAGTACAATATCCCGAACATGTGGTGATAATTCAATATTTCATATTATACTAGCCAGTTTCATATATATATTCTGTTTTCTTGAATTGAATATATCGAGATAATGAAAAATTGTGCATTGAGATTTTTCATTCTTATTCATGTACTTCACCTTTTTGACCATGTATCTTTGAAAATTACAATGAAGTTTCTCCAAGTGGGCGTGAATTATACTTTGCTACTTTACTAGATTTCTCTTATACATTCCGACCTAACCTATTTCTCACTAATGTCATTGTGAAGATCCCACCTCGTAGGTAGACATGATGTTGGCGTAAATGAGGCAACGTAATATTGTATTCGCAGACATTCAATTTTGTCACACGATACCGATCGGCAATTATAATTAGGTTTCTGTTAATGGAATTCTATATTTATTCCTAATGGGAAATTGTAATAGAGAAATAAATGCATGTATTTGCATGTATTAATTATGATTTGAATAGCTTCAACTGTGAATTATTCATTGAAATGTCGATGGCAATCCGTAGGAATCTTTATAATCGCATAACGAAATCGAGAATAAGTTCATTTTGAAAAGGTCAGTTTTTAAAATTCCAAGTAGTAGTAGGAGAGTCATTCAAGTAGGTTTTAGTTTTCTATATGGAACTGCGAATACATTTTTTTCCAAAATTCCCCAAAAACAATTTCCATTTTTGCTAGCTGAGTGAAATATATTCCCAATACAATTCGAGCTGCAGTTATATTTCTGAGATACGTCACTACATACAGTATTTGTTACGGTTTTTATTTCAATTGAACGGTAGCCATTTTGGAGCGGCAGGACTAAAATACCACCAAAATGAGAGCATATTGAATAAACAAGGGCTCTTCGATGATATATCACCTCTCATATATTGGTAATGACGTTCAATTTTTGAGAGACGTCAATGAAAAAAGATAATCATCAATCGAAAAATGGAAAAAAATACCGGTTTACGCTTTTTCAGATATGTTTATATATTACATAGTTTAAGATCTGAATCAATTAATTGTGAGGCTTACCCCAAATTTTTCCACGTTTTGAATTCTGGAACATATGCTTATAAGAATGAGGAGGGAGGGCACATTATATTTCATTGGAATGCAAGGTATAGTGTATTTTGACCCATCGATTGTTTCTTTTTACAGCTCCCTAAGTATGTCGACCTTGGGATAACAAAAGCCCCAAATTTATCCGAGGGAGTACGAACTCCTTCAAGATGTGTGTTACTGGAGGAATTCTTTTGCTCGTAAACGGTGTGCTGTTATTTTTAGTGTCCTTCGGCTTTTGTCAAATTCTCATTGCAATAACAGTGACGAAGAATCGAAACGAGGAATTGGTTTTGCTTTAGCCTCGGAAATAATTAGGCGTTAACTATCGAAATGATGCAGACAGCATTTGGGTGAACGGACAAATCACAAAAGAAATAAACGGTTCGAAGATGGCCATACATCTGTTGATAGCGACCCATGCTTGGAGCGGCATTCGTCCACAAAAACAGAGTGTAATATCGAACGTATGACATGTAATCAATGAAGATCGTCGATTAACTATGCGCGAACTGGAATATGAATCAAATGAAAATGTAAAGGAGGTTTCTGTATGTGCCAATTAATTCTAATGTTGCTAACAGATTCATCGAATCTCGTGCATCAATATTTGACAATGCACAAGTTATTAGCGCTATGTCGGCCTCCATACAATCCTGAGAAAAATCCATGAAACTTGTGAAGGTTTTCAAGATAGAAAGCACCATTTAAGGTCTCCGTTGATGAAAGAAATGAAGAATTTTTCAATTCAATTTCTTTTTCAAGATTTTAAGAATACTGTAGATGCGGATTCTATCATTTGAAGGTCATTTCTATATTTTCTTGTAAATGAGTTCTGAGTTATTAAATTTAAGAAAACTAGGGTTGTTGATAAAACAGGTGTTGCAAAAGGTATTTATACTAGGACTAGAATCAATGTTCCAATTCTGAAGAATCAAAGAACCTTTCATTTGATATATTCCATGTTTTTATTGAAGGGATTAACAGAGTCGTTAGTTTTAGAGTAGTAGAAGTTGAAATTGGATGGTTATAAATAAAAATATTACGAATATTTTCATTCATTATTCATAAAACAGAAAATTCAGTATTCATGAATGACTTTCGGAAAACGCCGCTGACACTTCGATTGACAATTCACTATTTGACAAATTTTCCTTCAAGCTCAAAAAATGATGTACAATGAATGAATGATTATTGACAGCATCATTAAATTATTAATCTCCTGAATTTCACATATAAATAAAAATTTAGTAAATTGCGATATTCCAATAGGAAGCTACCTTCGAACCAGAACACTTAAGGTAACCCAGTTGTGTTGACCACCATGACCACGAAACGCCTGAGGAGGAGGAAGCGTTGTTTCGCCCAAAGTGAAATTTCAAGCCGTTTTGTTTTTGCGTGTAGTTTCTTCCGAAGAGAACCAGTTTTGTAGGCTCGCTGTTTTGTAATCTTTCGATATACCATTCGATGAAAAATAAAAAAGATATTACGGTTCGTGAGAAACTCCTTTGAATATCTCATTGCGAAGATGAATGAATGTAAAGATAGATGAAGGAAAATACTCAAATTTTGCAGAATTTTCAACAATGATTCAGAGAGTATTTCGATTTTAAAGTTTACTAGAAATTATTTTTCGGATGATCTCGAAAATAGTATTTTCAGCTTGTGAACTAGAATTTTGTGATTCAATCAGAAATATAATCATAAGTTAGGTTACTTAACCCTGCTTATTTCATATTGCAAAATAATTGTTGCTTCTTTTGAAGAGGAATACAACTTGTACTATTCTACTCACTTATGTGTCTGAAGTTTAAAAAGTCTACAATAAAAAAAACCAGTGTTGGCTTTTAGCATGGTTAAATCTTTCAGATCAAAAGAGTTTGCCTCTTTAGCTTCACAATTATATGTCTTTATTCTATCGTGTTGTATGCAACTTATCAGATATGAAACAGTAATTATATCATTGAAATACAATCCTAAATAATTGATCAGAAATTATGCATATAATATCGAATCTTAATGGATTAATTAAATATTTTCAATAATTTTGCCATTTATTTCAATGATGGAAATGACCAGATGTTATTAGTAAGGAAGCGTAAAATTCAAGTAGAGAAAAAATGAAAAATCTTGACATTCAATGAATTGTCTATAATATGTGTCGAGGGATTTCTGTCAATATCTGTACAAAGGCTGCACCAAGCTGTTGTTGTGTTTCAGGAAGGTTTTAAAGAACGAAAAAATACCTTAACATCACGGTGGAACCCTCTTCAAAGCAGTCAATATCTGGAGAATATGCTGAACATTGCACACTGATCTCTGTGCAAATTTTAACGCATTATGCACAAGAACAGCGTGATGGATGGCCTCGGGCAGTTTCATCGATCAAGATGGAATTGCTATTAACAGTATAATGAAAGGCAAAAACTATTGCTTCACTGGCTATATCGTGACACAGCACAAGATTCACTATTGAATTGCAGAACATGGAAAGCTGTCGGCGACCAAAACCCTTTTTTTACCCCAAACACATGCGAATGAAACCTGTCACTCGCTGACTTCCGAAATTGGTCCACATAATGTTGTCCTCGTGTTCTCCAAATCTTTATATGTATTGTATTCTTTATTGATAAAGGGCCTCGTTTCGATGTTCTTCTCTCTCTCCTGTGGATTTCTGGTTCGAATTCTAGTAATTATTACTATGTAATTTTCACGAATTCTCCGTGCCATTATCATCAAGTACCAATCTTTGGCGGGGGAGGTTCTTCCTGGACACATTTCAGCCTGTATGTATAGTGGTGCTGCATTTGTTAGAAAACGATTCCGGTGTCTTTGTGTCAACCTTTCGGTAACCCTAAGGACTATCTGGTTCAGCTGGTCGAATTCTAAAATTATTCGAGGCATAATGAAAAAAATCGCTTTCGAATAAACAAGAATTCCAAAAAAAATAGCTTAGACTCGACAAATTTGGAATTGTTCAAATCAGAGTTAGACTGTTATCATTTCGATAAAGTCACAAAAATAGAGAAAAATAATTATATATAATATATAATGATTTTAAATGTTGAGGCTATGTGAACATCAATGTGTGCAGATCTGATCAAAATAACAATCACAATCTATCCTAATTGGACATTATTTGGCTGTACAAAACGAGTGAAATGTAGTAAACTTTTTCAAGAGAATTTGGAAATACTGAACACATTTCTAATTTATAAAAGTACATCTATTTAGGAACTGCATCATAACTTATTTGATTTTAATTGTTTTATATTCTTCATTATTTGATGAAGATCTGTGAACTAAGAATATTATGTTGAAACAACTTTTTGTGTAAAGTAAAATGGAAAGAGATTTTTAAAATTTCAAGAAAAAAATTCAATAGAATGAGTACACGAATGTTTACGGAAAAATATAAATATTCATCTTTTTTCATTCCACATTAGTTTCAACTATGAATAATTAATTTTAAATACAAATACAGTGAAGTCATGACTTTAAACTACATATTTAGTTCATGATCTTCATTGGTACGCAATGTGACCGTTACTTGGACCATTAAGTCTTCGGATATTACCAATTTGAATTTGTCGAATTTTCATATGAATTTGGAGGAAAACCAAGAAGAATTACCCATGACAAAACTGATGAAATCTCTTGTTTTGGGATGAAATTAATATTATTGGTAGGTTAACCACTTTTGCATAAGCTATGTCTGAACAGATACTCATTTTGTCATTTGGATGAAGTTCTGCTGATCATAGTCCACTATGGACTTCATATTGAAGGTTTCACACCAACTTCAAAAACGTCATCCATATGGTTGACTTTATAAAGAAATTGAATATATCTTCACGCATTTGCAGTTAGGTAGCAGTATATTTGGAAGAGATCATCCTTTCCTATATTCCAAGTTATTTTTGGAGTGAGTTCTTCTTGTTGTCATACATGAAACACGAAATATTCTGCCTATATACGAAGTTTCTATCCTCTCCTAGTCTTCTGACTATCCAACCAACCTTAGCTCGTTAATTTTAGTCGATATTCTATGTCATTATTTGGCAAGTTGACACATATTATTCTCACATTCTTTCTTCGCTAATAAATTCCGGTCAATGAAATATTTAGAGCATGTATCATTTCACAATTTCGAGTCTAGAACTATCTAATGAAGCATTTTTATTGAATGTGAATCTTGTGAGACATTGCAATCAAAACTATCAACAAAAATAAAATCCCTTCACAAACATCGACCACTTATGATGTCTTAGTTCGAATGCCAACTGGACTTACAGGAAGTTCGTTGAAGAGATAAAAGTTTCGAATAGGATTTTTGAACATAAAGTTCTGGAAAATAATTTTCTTGTCAAATTTATTTTCGACATATTTGGTAGGAAGTTGATACAAACAAATACAAGTTACGTTGGGAAATCAGAATCAATAAGAGTATACGAGGTCTGGCTATTAAATATCGAGACTGGTTATGAAAAATTGTATGAAAGCTATTCGACATTCGAATGCTACCCTTCAATATACTCCCCTTCGCTCGCCACACACCTCTCCATACGTTTTTTCCATTGATCGAAGCAGTGCTGGAAGTCTTCTTTGGCGAGGGCCTTTAGGAGCTCTGCCGTTTTTTGCTTAACCGCTTCCATCGACTCGCAGATTATATCTTCGGAAACAAAAAAAAGGCGCACAGGCCCAAATCTGGCGAGTACGGCGCGTGTTCGAGCACTAAAGTGCACTTACTGGCCAAATAGCGAGTTATGGGCACCAACGTCGCACAGACTTTTGTCATGTGTAATTCCTCGTGTAAAATTTTTCCGGATACTCATTCCACGATCTGCACACACAATTTGATTGACTTTGGTCACTGTTTCCGGAGTTGAAATAGTGACAGGCGACCTGGGCGCTGGTCATCTTCAGTGTTCTCTCGGTCCTTACGGAAGCGCTTACACCACTCAAAAATATGCGCACGAGATAGAGATTTATCCTCGTAGGCCTCTTGCAACAGTTAATAGCACTCAGTCGGACTTTTATTCAATTTAACGAGAAATTTGAGATTGATTCGTTGCTCCTGCTTTTTGTCGTGTTTTATTCAATTTAACGAGAAATTTGAGATTGATTCGTTGCTCCTGCTTTTTGTCACACATGGTTTTCGGAAAGAGAAAAAAACACGTTCGTTTCAAGATATCCAGATACTCAACGCACTACTCTTTTTTTCCCTACTACTATAGGGCTCCCTCTAGGTGCACAGTCTCGTTATGTAATAGCCAGACCTCGTATACTCTACCAGCGCTCTATAATGAAGTTTAATATGAAATTATTTCCAAATTTCTATGGACTTCAATAAGTGGCTTCAATTAATTCGATATTTTCAGTATATTCTAATAGTTTCTTCTTTCAATATTCTTTTGCCATTATGTTCCACCATCCGAGTAGAAAATGACGCGTGTGAGAAGTTCACGACGTGTTGCTCGCGTTATGAAATCAGTTAGGTAGGATCCCATATTATATTCCATACACACGTCAAACGCTCTTTAAAACGGTATTCATTAAAAATTTATTATAATATTCATTACAGCAGAGGAACGTTTCAAGATCTTAATCTAATGGGTTAACCTAAACGGCGTATTTATTATGTTATTTTTTCGTTCACTCACATGTTTTTACAGAGTTGGAGTAGTTTTTCAATTCGATTATTTCTAAGAGAAAAGGACACCTCCTCTGAAAAATATTTTCAGTAAATACACTTAGAGATTAAAAATATTTAATTTGTCGGTTGATAAATTGAAAGTACCATTATATATATTGATGTCATTGGCTGATAATGCTATATTTTGTATTCATTCTGGTAGATTGATATATTTTCATAGCATTTAACGTTATCCTAATAAATTATAATTCTAGGATATGGTTTGATTATAATCATTGCCTGGCAGTGGTATTAATTTCCGGGTGGTGGATTCATATTTTTTCATTTTTCCTTGTTTCTGAAGAGTTCTGTTTACTTTGAGACAGACTGATCGTCCGTTGATCCTGGTATTGACAATTCGTTGGTTGTCGTTGACGACGTTTCGGCTGGATCGCACCAGCCATTTTCAAGTCGGAGATTCTTCTTCAACTGTAGCATATCTCTGTTGCGTGGTAGCTTTGTACTCCCGCGATCTCAAGTTGTATCGTGGGTGGTGGAATTATATTTTTTCATGAAATCGGTTATATATAAATATATGCATATATAAATCTTGTGTCACGATGTATATTCGAAATCGATATTATTATTATACTTATTCGACACAACTTTCTAACATCGTTTGACATCTAGGTTGTGTAGATATCCGGCAGATGGCGTTTATTCATTTTTCCGGATAATACATTCTATTCCACGTTATAAGGTATTTCTTTATGTTCATGTTTGAACTGCACAATTTTGATTATGCGTGAATGATGTTTATAATTTTACTGTATATTGTGTTATAAAGCTTGGACATGAAAGAGTGTTCAATCTCTTGGTTCAAAGCGTAAAAAAGGAACTTTAGAAAAAACCACCAGTAAAACGAATTAGGGGTTGAAATGTCATTTGAAATTCGTTCCGTTTCAAAGTGGTTTTTAAACTCTTAATTACTAATTTCAAAGATAGCATTACAGAATTTTGGAAAGATATCCTTAGCTGTACTAATCTTATAATCCAAACTAATATTATAAATGTGAAAAATAAAATTCAAGTATCAGGTTCATTAGGAATGTGTCGCGCCCCATCTGCCATTTGTCTTCGTTGCTCTTATTGAAATCGGTATAGCCGTATAGCGAAATCTAACCCACCATACATGCACAAGTGTGATAATCTCGAAGTAATTGGGTTTTTGGTTTTCACATCTATGTACTGCGTTTGTCGTTTTTCTCCGAGTCCGATAGCAAGTTCACCGTCTCGGAGAGGGCTTTTCTCGTATGTACCTACGATGTACGTCCTTTCTGGAATAGTCATAGTATTCAGATGTATTTGATTGATACGTTGAAGAGCAATATGAGACATCCAACTTCATTAACCTACTCCTATTGTAACCCCACATGCTGACTGCGTAATAGCGGGCAGTTTCAATAACTCTTCAAGGAGGGATTTTCCATAATCTAAGGATGATTGAATGTTTATCCTTGCCTCAAGTGTATAGTTATCTTAATTTGCAGATCACCCAGAGCAAAAAACTGTTTATTTTATTGTTATTAACTTGTTTGTTGAAGTTAAATATCATAGTGCAATATTTCTGCAGATAGTTTTAAAGGATGCAATTTCCTTATAAAGATGGCGCAACAATCCTAGTTTGTCCCTAAAGTGGGCTCACGACATTTGCGGATTAAGGTAGACTCGACGGGAGAGGTACTGCGAGAGATATTTGTTTCGATGTATACTAAAACTATTGAATTTTAAAAGGGAAATGTCGAACATTTCACAATCAATTGTACGAATAGCATTGAACAAACTGTTTTACTTGAATTATAGTTCATTAATTCAAAAATATGAAAGAATGTATTCTGAATGGAGTTGCATTTGCTGAATCCAACTCTGCGAATACTCGTATTACACCCGAAAACAAATGTGCTCCTCTTCCTTGCATAGCGGAGGTCGAAGACTTACTTAATTAAAAAGTGTAATGTGTACACCGAGTGAATTTTTACATATATGAATTTTATTCTCATTCAGCTTCTACGAAGTTATAAATATTAATTAAAAGGAGAATTTCGTGCTCTCCAGCACAAGTAGGTATTACACTTTTTGCTTGTAGTCTTTCAGTGCTTTAGTGGCTCGATTTCTGTATGGAAGATTTTGATTTGTGATCGATCGAATCACAAATAATAGGACTCGAATGATGAAGTAACTAAGATTCACAACAGAATGAAAAATAAATAATAAAAGAAAATATTGGTGAGACCATAGTCTTTTTAGGGACAAGGAAAAGAAAAATAAAGAAAGGAAAAAATCATTCCTTAGTTTTCCAGAAACTTAAAAGGAATAATGGTAGTTTCTGAAAAAAAGTTGAAGTGAGAAATCACATATTCAGTTACTTACTGATTTCATTATTGAATAACTGATCTGGACCATATTGACTTACTCTTGACCTCTTTTTTCTTAAAAGTCAACTTTTGCATGCAGGTTCTCCATAGTTATAGAGTATATATAATTTTTTCACGAAATAAAATCTTATGTATCGATATTGAACTTGTCTGAAAATTAGAAGATTTTATGTTTTCGTATTCGGTCTCAATTCTCCGAAATACGGTGAAATGTGAAATTTCTGTGGAGTTATAATTAATTCTAGTGTTAATTAATTATAATAATTTAATTAATAATAATTTTCTCAATACTCGAACGATGTTTATTATAAATCAACACTATCATTCCAAAACAATTACAAGTTACTATTAAAAATTTATAATATCTGTGCAACATAGATAATATAGACGTCAAATCTATAACAATAAAACGTATCACGTGGAGATAAGGGAAGCTGACTTTTGATATAACAACCATGGTGTATTATCCATTGTATTGTACCAGTGTATCGTAGCGCTGTCGTGTGAGCAGTGCTCAAGGAATTTCTTCAACAGGATATCAATAAAAGGTAGTTTTCTGTGGGGTCGTAAATCGAACCTTGCTACTCGATGGTAATAATACGGCATGTTTTTATAGGTTATGTTGAGTTTGCAAGGATAATTCTTCTTCAATTTAAGTGCGCATAAATATTTGAAGTAGTAAACGCCTACTTAAAGTCTGATGCATACATATTCATGAATGCCTGAGGGGGGACGCGTCTGTCTGTTATGAGTAACTCATGATGAAATAATCTTTACTTGAAAATGCAGGTAAAATGGGCAATGGATAGGATCAAACTTTTAATTGGAAGACTTTTTAGGCATTCAGTTTAATGAGATTAGAGAAAATAGACGCTAATTTGCTGTTGTCCTGAATTATTGTCCAAAATACAGAGACTCATTCAAGTTATGTTTCTTTTTTTTTAAATCTGATTCCCTGTTTCTCATTATTTTTGAACTTATTTGTCCGTAAAAAGATGAGTTTCTTCAGATCTATATATGGTATATTCGTTATGTGAACCGTTTACAAATTAATCCAAATTTGTGAGAATATGACTTCTTTTCGAACTTCTCCTGTATTTACTGGAATCGTCTTAGAATGTCTGTTTCAATACTAAATCCCTCTCATAAACCAAATTTTCAAGAACAATAAGTAATTTTCTTCACAGTTATACAGGGTGTTTCGTTCAATTCTCATCATTCTTCTCATTCCAAACCCTGTATTCAGTGAGTGCAAATGAAAGATAAATCCAATACCCATTGAAATGTATTAGGAAGGAACAAGATTCGAGGAAAGGGTAACTTTCACACAATTCAATGAATGTTTATAGCATCTACCATCTTCTCCAATGTACATTTTAATTCGACACACGTTATTGAGATTGTCTAGCGTAATATTATGATGCATCATGAATTCTTTGCTTCATACCATCCCTTGTAGTTATTGTAAACTTCAGCTTTTATTGCTCCCCAGAAATAAAAGTGCATGGATGTTGAATCTGGAGACATTGATTTCTTGAACATCACTTCCCTCACCTATACATTTGTCCGAAAACGTGTGTTTGATTTGTTTCGAACATAAATGAAATTATATGCTAGTGCATCTTCAAATTGCATACACATTTTATATTTTATGGTATTCGGGAGATGCTTAATTGATATTTTTTCTTTCAAATTACGAAAATTCTTCAATGGCCTATCGAAGATATAAGGCCCGACCATATAATTATCAGCAATTCCTCTCGAAACATTGAGGGATCATTGATGTTGAAAATTGTTCTTACGTGAGTTTTCGCGACTATTGTAATGAAGTTGTCGAAATGAAAACTGTCCACACAGTAAATGAACTAAATCTTAAGTGATATTCGTTCATTGTCAATTAGTTTTAGACACATTCGGAAAATTCATTTCTTCTACCATTATCCAACACAAATAATTCTTGTTGGAGTTGATATGGTATGGATATACTTGAGTTGGGATTTTCTTATACAGGTAGGCAAACTTCTAATTCTTCATCTTCTGTCAAAACTGTTTTCGCTCGTATTGTTTTCTCGTAAGCAACACTTCCACTTCGCTCAAATTATGTTTTAAACTTTTGAAGCAATTCTTTCCGGATAATTTGTTGCATAAGTTTGGAATAGCAATAAATAATTTAAAATTTGCATCCTAAAATATTCTGTTTATTTTTCCACTATATGCTAATCTTGAAAATCCAATGAATATTACTTCACTGTTATTGTAATTTTCATGTAATTCGAGTGCTTATATTCGGAAATTTTGTTATGACTGAAACAAAATTTCACACCATAAAGAATCTTCATTTTCATTCACTGTAGTATCTTCTTTGGACTCAATGATTTATTCATTAACCATACTAAAGAGAATTAACTGATTGCAATCTCTATTTAACTCTGCTGTTATTCGAAATACATTTTTCACCTGTTTCCGTATTACAACCTACTAGCTACTGCTTCATGATTTCACAGGCTGGTAAACACCAAAAAAAGAGCAGACTTTCAAATGAGGTTTCATTAAGTAGACCACACGAGCCACGAGTAAATAGGAAGCTAAGAGGGTTCATGATTTAAAGAAGCAACGTGAAATCTCCAAACAATGAATCCGAGTGTAATATTATGCAGATCTGTTGTTGAGATATCAACTATAAACATGACCCTCAACACGAATTCAACATGTTTCTGTCATTATTATTCTATGAATAGGTATTATGTATGTTGAACCATACATTTATAATTTGTATAATTCACTAAATGTTTCATTCACAAAATTGGTCTTTATGGAACGACTGTGTTTATTGAAGTGAATAATGAACATTCCAAATATTCAGTCCTTCTCATTGTCATACTGGCTGAGTATTTGATTCGAGTGTAGTAGAAATGCTGATACATGTATTTAGTGGGTAGATGTTAAAATGAGAATACTAGTTATATAATTCATTCACTAGAATATTTCAATAAAGACGAACTTTTTCGTAAATCATAGATTATTAATATTGGTAGAGGGGAGAGATCGTCATAGGGAGCAATGATGGCAAGGTACAGATTCACATCAATATCATAACACGTATAACTGTAGTTTCTTCCTTGTTATGGTCTCATTAGTTGGACTTACAATTCTGGCATTTCAACTTAAATCGAATCAAATTATGGACAATGACACTCGGTGTACTTATGCAGAAGCCGATCCTTAGGACACATGAATGCATAAAGGTAGAAGAGATTAATTTATTAGATTTACTAAAACGTATTGAAAAATTACTTGAAAGACTCGACCTGATCATTAGGACCCTTCCGGTTGGGGAGAGAGGATATTGTGTCATTGGGTGTTGAAAGTATCTCGAAGGAGAAAAGTGCTTACGATTCCAAATACGAGGTAGTACATTCTGCAATAAGCAGATACTGTGACCCAAAATGAACTCTGTGAAAAAGGGAATTCGCTGGTTCTATGATTTGAGTTTCTACTTAGTTCTGTATATGGTCTTGCTTGTTACTTTGAGTAATCTTCTTTTGATTATGTCCGGTTAGAAAGAATATTCAAAGTATCTTTTATAGCCCACTTCTTGATTTAATATTCCTGGAATTGTTCGAGGATAGGCTTCTATAAAAGCATGCTTTTCAAGATGAATTTCGCAAAGAGTCTGGTAGGCTGAAGAAACTGTAGTCTCGGACTCTTCTATATCTCGATACCCATATGCTTCCCACCATACGTATATGTTGCAAACCATCTGGGTATCGAGATATAGGACAGTTTGAGACACAACTTGGAATTCTGTCACCTCACTAACCCGGGAAATTTGCCGAACTCCTCTCGGGTCGAGGGAAGGGATCTTTAATGTCCAACACATTTCTGTTACACAGGACTGTCTTTACATCTCCGGAAGATGGATACTCAAGCGATTAGCAGAATCCGAAAAATCGCACCGACTTTGTGGGGATTGAACCCAGGTAACTCTGCGCAGGAGACGAGCATTATATCCTCTACGCCACGAAGCTGGCTCTATTTGTTTTTATAGCAAGCAAACGCATAGCAAGGAATGCACAGAGAACCGAAAGGCCAACTCGGTTTTTGGGAATTTAATCTTGAGGCAAGTGGGCTTCGACGTTCATGAATGATTGAAAAAAATTCTGCAAGGGAGTTATACTCATACCAGATCAAGCAGTTCGAAGAGGTCAACATCGGCACCTCAATTGGGCCCAGCTAATTTTTGTTAAAAAGAAAACGATGCTGAAAAAAGTTATTGCAGTTATATATTTTCTCAATTGAAAATTGAATCTCAAATATAATGTGTTTACCATAAGTGAATCGTTACTATGATACAATATGATAATAACAACTAATTTTCATTCAGTATTTCTGCATCTAATTTACTGTTTCATAGCTCACTTTCAATAAACGAAGATTTTTCATAAACTATTGAATGCAATCGTTAGATTAAAAACTGATTTCATTTTAAATTACAGATAGATAGAAAGATTTTATCAGTTCAATAAATGTAAATGTAACAATACAGTGAATGTGTCAAAACAAGATTCAGAAGGAGAGACTACAAAATTTCTTATTCGTGAAGTAGATGATATGATGCTCGTCTCCTGCGCAGAGTTACCTGGGTTCAATCCCCACAAAGTCGGTGCGATTTTTCAGATTCTGGGAATCACTTGAGTATCCATCTTTTGGAGGAGATGTAAAGCCGTCGCTCCTGTCTAACAGAGGTGTGTTGGACATTGAAGATCCCTTCCCTCGACACGAGAGGGGTTCGGCAAAATTCCCGGTTTAGTGAGGTGACAGAATTCCCCGGCGTGTCATTGGCCGAAAGGCGGAAAAACAGCACGTTAAAGGAATAACAAATAACAAACAAACCTGTCCTTTACGAAATCGTGTACCGCTTAGTATGCCCATTCAATCAGATGTAGCCCCAATTTACGTTTGAATACAAGGACTGGTAATGTTAAGATTGCTGTAGGTAACTTGTATAATTGTATCAAGGTGAATCCTACGTTCCTCTGCAGTTATGCCTGTAGGTTGTTAGGTTGTTCTTGAGTCTTGCAGTGCATTGATGTTCAGTGCCACATGAGTGGAAGAGATTTAGGTTTTTTTCAGCAATAAAACGACCTTTACAACTTTCCCAATGAGTATCTTGATAGCATGCTCAGCGCGCGCAGCATGCTTTATATATTCAGTTACATGATGCCCCAGCTACATTTAGTAGGCAATAGCGTAAGGAATTTCGTTTATGTGGGGATCCTCTGACCTCACACATCCATTGAAGGATAAGACGATAAGATTGTAGCATTTATTTATCCAATCAACGAAAACGAGATAACAAAATATTATAAGATTATATGAAAACAACTTGCTACACTTTCCTACTCAGGACGCTGATCCTCAGCAGAATATCTTTTTTTTATGGTAAATACTTCTATCCATAGCATCTTGCTAATTTGGAAACAAAATTAATATCGTCTTCTGAAATAGCCTTAATAAAACAGAAGGGCCAAAACGACCAAGTCCGATCATTTAAAATATGGTAATCACGTTCAATAGCAGAAACAAAAAAATATTAACCCAAAAGGAACTATCTTCCATACCAAGTAACAAATATTTAATTAAAAATTAATGAAAAATTCGGAATAAAATATTTGATATCTAAAAACAAAAAAGGAAAAGTAGTTGTGATATTTAGAGTAACTTCTTCATGTTAAAGACCCTCCTCATTCACGTAGATGAGTATTATTTTTCTCGTTATGAAAGCTAGAATCGAAAAACGGTAGAAATAATGATCTTTAAAACGAAAATAATTAATAATTCATGACTCAGTTGAAGCGAACGTTGTTTTATGAAGGTGATACTGAAGTTGAATGTCCAACACAATTGAACAGTATTACCTCCATTAATCCCATATATAACCGCCCACGCAAAATTTGTTACAGACAAGCAGTCTGCAACTATGATAGATTCAAAAGAATTAATTAACATAACAGGAATACGACAAACCAAAGACAGCGAACCGTTGCCTTCACCCAGCGACAATTTTTGAATGGGTGACTCCAAGCAGCGCGTAGACGTACAGAAGACGAAGTGGCGATCATCGAGGCGATATGCACTCCGGTCGTGGCATTTGCACCTGTGCATGCGAGTGTAGAGCCGAGAGAAAAGAGGTGAGGCCGTCGACCGTTGACCGAAGAAGAATTATCAGCAACCCGTCTTTCCAGTTTCTAATTTCATCTCGATATTTCCTCGGTGACGACGGACGCGCTTATTCGGCGCTGAGGGATGACCCTCTTGCGCTGCCAAAACCGTACCATCAATTCAGATAGAAACAACGATTTTATCTTCTGATTATCGCTCGAAGATAACCAAGTCCAAATTTTAATTGCAGTGATGCTGTTCTGTCCGAAATACTGCTATTTTGAAACATCATCATAAAAGATTGAAGTAGTTTGGTATCTTTAATGTCCTTATGATTCAAACACTTAATTTATAGTTTTTATAGCTATTTATTCGTTTTATTAGAACATAAAACTGCATAAATGAATGCTTGTAGATAATAATAACTAATAGCAAGCTTCTCTTTTGTTTGAATATACATAAAAGGGGTTTTACCGAGATGGGTTGTCCATATATCTGGTAATAAAATCAAAGCGATTCCATGAAAAAATATAAATTGCCCAGTCGACATTGTCAGGCTAGCAATTATAGTCAATCTATCCAAATATACAAAAACACCAACTATAAGATTATCAACTAATGATATCAATGCACTGACGAGTCTCATATAGGAGGCTTTTTCTCTGGTGCATGGACCAAAGTCAAGTACCACAAATTTTATTATTATATTATTATTATGATATCTTGCTAGATGATAGAAGTTCCATAGTATAACGATGGGTTTTTTCATTCAGTATTCCCTCTGTGGCGTTTCAGTTTTCTCAATTTTAATTGGCAGTAAATAAGGTAAATGGTAAAAGCAAAATTACACTTTGCTATCATTATTCGATTGACATTTTAAAACTTTCTTTGCTAAAGATCACCATCTGTTTTAGAAACGGACAAAAAAATTCCAAATTCACTATTAAATCGAAAGGTTACGTTTGTCGCGTGGAATTATTTTCTAAATTTGAATCTTCTTTTTCATATTTTGCTAACGAGTGCATTAACATGTTGTCCATTTTTTGTGTCTGCCGACAAAAGTCCCTGATCAGTGCGCATTTTTTCAATAGGGCCTTTTCTGGTATGGAAGCGAAACCGAGAACGGTGATAATTTTTTTGATTTTTCAATCGATAGTGTGGAATTGAACTAAATTTCTTTGTATTTATAAATTGTTTTAATATTCTATTATATTAACCCAAATTTATGAAAAATATTGAAGTAAATTTGACGAATCAGTTAAATACTTCAGATAGGTAAAATTCTATAATGGAAATAAAAAAAACTACACAGTAGTAGCGAAAATAGCCTGAAAAAAGTGGATAAAGACATAATGTAGTGAGTATGCCATTTTGAAAAATAATTTTTTTTATCTATAATGCAATCCAATTACAACACAATAATATAGAAAAGCATGTGATCCTTCTATATTCGTTCTCTGACGCCCATTTTCTATGTCTTCAGGGTTCAGGCGTCGATTGCAATATCTTCTCTGTTTTCCATCCGATTGGTTAAATGGTGAATGGTAAGGAATCAAAATGATAACAAAAAAGGATAATAACGAATACAGCAACAAGTCTGGAAGTTTGAAAAACGTGAGTGAGAGTATGCTTTCAAAATGAAACGGTGTTGATAAAAATAATAATAACCCCAAAAAACACAAGAAATATGCGCCAAGGATTAGGGATGAAAAACAATGCTTTAATATCATCTATATGGACTTCGAAGGATTAACGGAGGAAGAAATAGCAATAGTAATATCAACAATTTCTGGTACAAGAAGTTCAATAATCTGCATGGGATCCTAGCGACATAGTTCACGTATGTCCCCCAACATCCCAGGAAAATACCACCTTTCCTAATACATGGCTTAACATATATGCTTCCAAAGGGCGATAGAACACAACATCTGTTTCAGTATAGACCGATCACTTGCTTGCTAACGTTCTACAAAATAATCACCTCATGCATATTCAACCGAATAAACCAAAACTTTGATGACAACAAAATATTAGCAGAGGAGCAGTAGAGATGCAAAAGGAAATACCACGGGTGCAAGAATTCTGTGATAATGAAACAAGCAAACGAGGGGCAATGAAATATGCATTCAGCTTTTCTCGATTACCAGATGGCATTTGATAGCAGCGCCCATTATAAACAATAACTCAATTTAAACCGACGAGATACCTATACGCCGCGGAATTTTTCAAAAAAATTTATTGAGTCCACTATGGTCCTGTTTCGCTATGAATCCATTGTTTTCAATGCTTAATAGAATAGTATACGGATTAAAGAACAAAACAGATAAAAACTATCACACAATCTCCCACCTGTATATAGATGACATCAAATTATATGTTTAGAACAAGAAGCAATTAGATGATCAGTAAGTTCTCAGGAGATGTTCATATGAAATTCAGGATTGATTGAAAAAAGGGAGAAAGTGTGGTGAAACGAAGCTGAATATTCAAAGGAGAAAGTCATAGATGGTGAAACGCAACTTCCAAATAGTCATATTATACAGTGTATGAAGGATTGCGAAACGTACCAGCTGGTACTGGATGTACCAACAAGCCTGATTGTTAGACCAAAAACAGTCAAAGAAGAAGATCTGTACAGAGTATAGTCAACGTTTCAAGACTGTGATGAAGTAAATGATGAGCTCAGTGAATCTAGACAAAAGGATTAATACCTACGCTATTCCCGTGTTGGTTTACTAATCTGGAATAATTAAATGGACTAAGACAGAATGATGCTAAGAAAATACAACAATCAGCATTCAAAATCGCCCGTGATAAGAACAACTTTGTAAAGGAAAGAAAGAGGACGCGGATTAGTGGATGTTGTCAACCTGCACACCGGATAATTCAAAAATCTCAGAGAATTCTTCTTTGAGTAAGCTTGCATTTCTCTCTTTCACAGAATGGTATCGTTGATTGATTGGCGATATACACTTTTGAATCTTTCCACTAGCGATAATCGGGTGGACCTACTGTTCCTGTCAGATACTGAAAAATAAGTGCAATGATCAAGGAAGGAATTGCATGGACGAGATCACTGAGATTTAACAGTCACATATCGACAAAGGAACTTCCAATGGTTGTTGAAAGGACAGTCTTCGCGGAAACAGGATTTAGAAAATTATACTTTTTAAATATTATTTTGGTGAATGAAACTACTAGTAACTTTTCATACATCACTATATTTCAAATTATTTTCAACCCAAAAAAACATTCCCATAAAAATATTTTATTGAGTGGCTTTCCTGACTGTATATATAATCCAGAATCGAGACGATTCTATTCAAACAAGAGTTTTAAAATAATCGAAATATTATCACCACTCTGTTTGGCATCATGAGGAGATATATTATATTTCAGGTGAAAATGAAATAAATTAATATTTACGGTTAGGTTAAGTTTTTTTTGAAATGTTACTTTTCATTATAAAGGATTGAATTGATTGAGCGAACTGTCATCATCAGGAATCACACTTGCAATCTCAATCAATCCGTCAAAGGATGCTGAAATAACTGAAACTGACTATCATCATCGATAATTGAGTATCTCTGTCAGAAAAAAAGGTATCAATATCCTATAGATCCGTTGACATCAATCTAGAAATCGAACGCTTCGTGGTTAGGACCCTTCGTGGAGTTATGCTTCTTTCCTTTTTATTTGGCTTCAACTGGCGACACTTCCCGTCTATCACTGTCAACTTCAGGGTTGTTGAGAGATGTAAACCGCCGATTCTAGCGATATCGGGCCCATCAGCGGACGCGACCAGTGTTTCCCTATCGGCATTTTGATCGGGACAATAGCCGTTTAAATTCCCATTCAGACTTGTATTGTGGTTTGTATAATTGGACGTTAACTAGTGGCAACACGGCTTTTGTGGTCTTCAAGTCCGTTGGTCAGTACATGGGAATACATGAATAAAGCTGGCTTGAAGGCAGTTTTATGAAGTACCAAAAAACGCCGAAATGCAGTATGTCAAATTAATCTTACAAGTGTAAACGAGTCATCTCACGCAATAAATTTAGTACTTCTTAATTATACTACAAAAAACATTTCTATGAATTATCATTTACATCACTGATATTCGTTACTCGTTTTTCCTGATTGGCAAAACACTCGGTTTGACTGACGAAATATGATTGAAATTTCTAAATTGTTTTCTGAAAATTAGTCGTAAATTTAGGACTTTTCGTTAAATGCACTGCAAGTTCGACTTATCGTTTGTTGACATTAGCAATTGGCGATCAATAAATTCATAATATCGTCGTTTGAGTATTTATTCGCAATTTTTGTTAACAAGAAAACTAGACACAAACAAGAGTAGTGTTATTGCTATTTTTAAATAATTTATAAACGGCAAACATAGAACGTTGCATAGAACATAGAAACTGGTATTAAATCAAGTCTGTCTGTTTCTATGTTTCACGGCCTAATGATTTAATTTTCTCAAGGAACTGCAAGTTTTTGATAAAACCGCTAATGAAATGAAAGCGAGTTTTTTTGGGCATAGGGAACCTTATATCAATCAATACTAATTTGAAATATGGTTCTAATAAAATGAAAAAATAGGTACTCACATTTGGAAAAACGTTTTTTGACAATCTAGTTTCATTGAGATGACTAGTGATTTCTGAGTACCCTGTTTATGAAATAGCATTGCAAAGTGCGTTGCTTTCAAAAATAAACTAAAGAAAAGTTAAAATCTGAGTCAATTTATTTCGGCAAAGATGACTTTAAAATTCTGAAAATTTTATAGAACATCATGGTGAATAATTTTAGATTGGCCCAAATCTTAACAAAAGATGCTTGTAAAAGGATGTGCTTCAATAAAAAATAAAAAGTACCATGCCATTTGAAATAGTAAAGTTGTAGTCAATGTCCGATATAAACGGAAGTGGTACCGCTCTCAAAACAATAGCAAATAATAGATCAGTATCGATTTACTCGAATCTCAAAATTTCAAATCGATCTATAAACCTGTTCCCCAAATACTTCTAACGGTCCTTTAGTACAGAGAACCTGTATATCACTGAAAATTCATTATTTCCTCTGGAAATATGAGCCGAAAGTTCGGCAACACTTACCCCAACCACAAATACTTGTGTAATCACTATATCGAAAGTTCAATAACTCATTTTATAGTTCGCATCCTAATTTTTTAGATTTTCTTGTAAAACTGAAAGAATTTCAACTAAAACTAACATCAAATTGGTCATTTACCAAATAAAATTAATGAAAAATTGAAGAATCGCCAAAATTCATTTCAGAAATGGTTGATAGTAATTGTAAGAAGACAATTAGTCGTGTTCATTTAGTCTTAATTGAAATATAAACTGTAATTTCAATGTTGTATGATTTTTATTTGGCCGCCAATATTCATTTCTAGCATTATTAATAAATCTGTGTAACTATTACAAAATGTGCACTTTATTTACAACCAACTTCATGTGCTTTTATCGCGCGACCAAATTTATCTTTAGGATTGACGGACAGAATTTACCTATGAAATTCTAACCCTCATTTCAGATAATTATATTAATTTCCTATGCCGTATAACATGTGCTTTGTCAAGGAAGAAAAACCAATTCACAAATCACAAAACTATGAAAAGTTCCGAATAGTAAATCAAAAAATTCAAAATGAACAACGACGAATTAAAAATATTCAAAATGAACGAAAACTAACTAAAAAGAAAAATGTTCGAAATAAACAATGGATAACTTCGAAAATGAAAAATCGAAAGATAATCGCTTTTAATTACTCCGAAAGCAGAACTGTTCACATCGAATTAAGGTTATAATGACTTTAAGATATATTATGTGAATTCAGTGAATTCATTGACAATATGTAACAAAAACAATTGCAAAATATATTTTTCTCTCTATCTGTCTCTGAATTGACATAGGCGATGATACGATGCAAAACATTCGAAATGCATTCCATAATATTACTTCGAACAATCTCAATAACGTGTGCTTCTTACTAATATATCAATCCGAGAAGAAGGTAGACAGACACTTTGCACATTTTTCATAGCATATGACCTAAAGATTAAGTGAAAAATCATAAAGTACAAAATCATTTTCAACTCTGAATCTATTGAAAATAAGTATAGGGGCATCTAATACACTTTAATAGGTATTCAAGTTTCATTCCTTTGCAGTCATTAAAAATAGGGTGTTTTGTTTGAAACAAGAAAATAATAAGGTTTGAACTGAAACAAAATTGGACATCCATCATAGAACACCTTTGATAGCTGTATCAACAGTTAGTTATTGTTCATGGGTATATAGGTTCATGCGAATAGTTTAGTGTTTAAATTGAGATTCTAAGTATATTCGAGTAGATACAGGAGAAAAACAATTCAAATTTCCACGACATATCAATGAATCGAAAACGGTTACTTAAGGAATATATTGATCTGAACATCTTAAAAAATGATGGGACATATAAGGCATCCTATTCGAAGTACCATGAGATAAATCTTAATAATGGAACACCTTGGATAATTGAAAATAAAATTGGTACATGCTGCAAATTAGCGTCCAATTTATTTCATATATACTTTTCAATATATCCAAGTGGAGCAAAGTTATGAGCCAATTACTAAATGAACATCCGATATAAATGTTCATCTCAACACTATTACCAGAACTGAACCAGTATTGAGTAATATTAGCCACAGACAAAGCAATTTTACTAAACTGCGAATTAAAAATAAAACTATGTTTGATTGTTCCAATATACAATCTTCCAATGTAATCTATAAACGTTCTTCATATAGAAATACATCAATATACATGTAATATCAATCAAAATCGAATCTTTACTAAAAAGTTGTGCGAGGGACCTACGAAAACAAATAGATTTCTTGGAAAATCATTTATGGACAAAGCATTATACCTCCACTTATGCTGGATATAAAATGCCCTGAAGTTAATATCTAATAAGGTTTATTCTGGAATGAAAAAATTGATATCGATGAAAATATTATTGCGAAAAGAAGATTGAATTTTCCTCTCAGAGTAATTGAGAGATCGTCGAATGTAATAAATCCTCGAACTTTTACGGTTCGAAAAATATTCATGATCACAATAAATGGAATCATCTGAAAATGGAGAATAACTACTCTCTCTTGCGATTTGAACCAAACAACAATTCAGAACGAATTGTAGACAAAACGTTCGCAATTCATTTTATTACTAATTGATGCTTTTCGTACAAGTAACGGTCGATTCATCATCTCAATTCAAGCGTACGCCTTCCTATCAATTATTACAGAATTTAACCTGTAAACGATGTGGAAAACAGAAATCTCAACTAATTTTAGCGCAAATCATTATTACCGCACCATTTTAACGCCCAACCCATATTACGTTATCGCAAGGAAAGGATCGAACGAGAGGCATCTAACGAGAAGGAAGTGTATTAAAAGGCACAACGTATAAAGCTTGTCGGAAGACACCAATTACCCACGCATTGAAATCACTCCTTCCTGAGACGTTATCATTTTATTGGCCCTTTGTTCAATTTAAAACGACACTAATATGATTTGTAAGATTTATTTACTCGACCTGGATAGCAGAACACGATGTAATTGGTGTAAATGTAGCCACTACACGTATAGATACATGAGAAAAAGATTGGCGAACAAGGCGCGGTTCTCAATTTTTTCTGCACTATTGCTTATTGAGTGTCTGAAGCTGAAACAGATATACATGAATTAATTCATGAAATAATCGTACCTTATATCGCGTATGATAAATCGACTTGTCATGATTTATTTATGTCATTCCGCTATGTCAAATTCCATTGTGATTTACAAGAGCAACCAAAAATATTTCCTTAATGACTCTAATAATATGTTCTCTGGAACTGTTTCAAAGATCACCATCATGGTTATACAGCCTCAGATTACGGTGAATCCAGTTAAAAACCAATGACTCAAAATATTTATTCATTCATGAAAACCTAACCTAACATGGAATGGTTCAAAAATTTCCTAATTTCAATTCATTTGTGATATTTGTAATGTGTTTATTTTGGAATATGTAGTTAGTTAATGTTGATGTTTGAGAATATCAATCAATGATTTTTCTTAAGTATATATTAAGATGCTTATACTACCTTATTTACAGATTTCGGTGAATAATAATCATTGATAACTATCCAATGCATGAAGGACCAAAATGTCTTACCTGGAAAGAAAAGAAAAATTAAATTGAATATCATACCAGATAATATGGAGAGATCTTCACAATTAATCGATTATGGTATGGTGACACACTGTCGTATATAAAATATTTATTTATTCATCAGACGTTTCGGAGGGTCATTCTGCACTTTTTTCAATGTTTATGTGTAGCAACAACAAGCATATTATATCAATAACATCGGAGAACAAATGAAATTACTGAAACACTATTTTCAATAATTTTTTGATTTTCCGAAATTTCGTCTTGATTTATTCAGTTAGTGGATTCCGAACCACTCTCCTCGACCGTGCAATGATAACTGCCACCACAAGAATTACAAGTTATCTGGTCTTCGGAAGTTGATGCTCTCTTTAGACGACTCCCTCAAATTCAGCACATTTTTGTTCAAGGACAACATCGATAACTTGAACCCTGATTCGAACTAGGCACCTGGGCTTACAATATTCCTATTTTGTTATGCTCAGTACTTTGCTCGGTTTTTAATTGGTTGATTTCATTGGTTTGCTTCTTGCTTGACATTCTTATTTTTGATAAACTGTTGTTTTTTAGATTTTTGAAGTCACTTCATGCGTCGTTTTCTATGTTCAGCTTATTTCTTTCGTGATTAGAGTTATCTGTTTTGTTAAATTTTCTATTAATAAGTTGAAGTTTTGTTGAATATATTTTTGTGCGGTTTTTTAAACTTTTCCGAGACGTATTTGTTACCGAAGGTTATATGTTTGGTATTAAAATTAAGGAACTAGGGATTAAGATAATTCGTATTTCACCAACGATTAATAATAATTTATTTTAAATTATATTTCACATACGACAATGTACAGAGCGTCCCATTTTCGATGTTTTAGTACTGAACTAGTGGAAATGCTCACAGATCATGCTAAGATTTGCTATCATAATGAGGGGCATTTGTACCAACATGAGCGAAAAAAATATGAAATCCCGATGTTGATGACTCAGATTTCTTCTACTAAAGAAATGCATAAATCTCACGGTCAGTTATGCTTGAATCGGCTAATCAAGAACATATGTCATTTAACTATGCCTTACACAAAGTAACCATCTGCCGTTAACGATCCTAGCCACCCACCGAAGACAAAAGCAATCGATGCTGGTAGTGCTAGTCCCGATTTTCGAATTAATCAATCCTACTTATTACAATTGTCCGTTGGACGGTCATTTGTTCATCGATCGTGTTCAGTCCCATACCGAGTGATCAGATAAATAATGAATTACTTCAATTGTGAACAGAGACGGAGAACAGGAGGATAAGCAGCCTCGGCTTGTGTTGCACAAAAGGAACAAGAGTTCAAATACGTCTCGTTTCATTTCTTTGATTGATTATTGAGTGAGGATAAGCTATGTTGAATGATCGGAATGAATCAAGATGTAAGAAAATTGGATGAAACAGATTCGTCGAAGAGATCTAGAGATTTTTCTATTATCGATGCGTCATATCTTGAATTGATGTTGCATTTCAAAATTTTCAAATTAATTAAAATTAAAAAGACTTACAGGAAGTGATGCTTGAAAGGAAAGAACGTTGCACATTAAGTACGGTTATATAATTATCAATCTGTATTACATGTCGAACTTTAAACAACTATCAACTATATTTTGTTCCTTAACAAGATGATTGAAAAACATAATCATAAAAAATTACTTTTACATGAGTTGGTTTTGTTTTCCGTTATCACTAAATGAAAAATTTCCACTTCCACTCATATTATTTGAAGAACCTAACCTCGATAACGAAGACAAATTTGAAGCACTCTCATAATTTTCATTAGATCAATAATAGTTTTCCACAGGGCTCTGTTCTTGCGTAACTATTGGCCAGGTTTCTGCAGGAAGAGCGTCTGTGCCCTAATCTTTGAAATTCTTGTTTTCACCTGAATAATAATTACTGAATCATGTTTTCAATCCTAAGTATTTTGGATCTCACTCCCGTAACAAAAAAGAATATCAGCTTGTTCTTGATTTGTAAATTGGTATGGCATTTTGTTGAACTAAAAACGATATTGATTGATCATCATAAGGTGATTTTGGTCCACTTTGTGAAATAGAATAGAATAGAAACAATCTTACCCTTCTTAACGACAACACAGACCTTTGTTATTGCTCAATATTTGGGATTTTCAAGTAATTATGAATGAACCTTTGAATTCCTATCCATATTCCAATACTAGAAACTTGTTCTTTTCTCTCTCTTTATAATTCATACCTGTTTTTCTATATCTAAGACAAATTGTACAACTTTGACTTAGTTTTAACTCACAATTTGTAAACGTTTGATGATGATAGAAATATGGAAATCTATCACGTTTGTTAATAATTTTCCACCCATTTTTGTGATATTATCACTTAAGACTTTTCAATGACCTTCAAATCAAACATTTATATGCTGAATCGAAGGTTGCGAACAAGAATAGTTGCCTAGGTCCATTTAGGGTGCCAATGTGCATAGTCTTCAAACAGCTCAACACCAGTTCTCTAGCTTATATATATATATATATATATATATATATATATATATATATATATATATATATATATATATATATATATAATTAATAATTGAAAATAAAGCTTTCGATGAAATATAAAACTTTTCATTATAGACTGGTTTGAGTACTTAATTACTCCTTTTCATCTCATCAATCATAAATGTGTGAGTTTGTATGAGTAGATATACACAATAAAAGTAAATCTTATAAATAAGGAGCATAAGTCAATATAATATTCAATCAACATTTTAATCTTCATCACTATCTTAATCTATTAGAAGTAATACGTCACTATTTGTGAATATACCTGTCAGGTGCTCTGCTGGTTTGATGATTTTTGACAGAAATTGTCCATATGACAAAAAATAAATAAAAGTAGCGATATGAGAGCAACGTCCAATAGTTCTGTTTCCGTTAGCGCAATTGCAACAGCATTGTTTTATATGAACCATCATTATTCTGCTCATAATTCACGTAACATGTATACGTTTTACTATTTATATGGAGCCTGCTCGGTGGCGTAGAGAATATGATGCTCGTCTCCTGCGCACAGTTAATTGGGTTCAATCCTCACAAAGTCGGTGCGATTTTTTCGGATTCTGGGAATCGCTTGAGTATCCCTCTTTCGGAGGAGATGTAAAGTCGTCGGTCCTGTTTAACAGAGATGTGTTGGACATTGAAGATCCGTTCCCTTGACAAGAGAGGGGATCGGCAAAATTCCCGGGTTAGCTAGGTGACAGAAATCCCCGGCGTGTCATTGGCCGAAAGGTGGAAATAGAGCACGTTAAAGGAATAACAAACAAACAAACTATTTATATGGCGTGATTTTATAATAATCTGATGATTTCTGGCTGCTCTTTCGCACAACTCAAAAATTAAGTGTTATCTTCTTGAAGCATTTGCGCTAAATAAGAAATTGACTGTGACAGTTACGATCCTGTAATTAAATGTTTGAATAATTATTCGTAGAAAGTTCAGTATTTCGTTGCTATAAAAGATTTGGAATAATAAACAACAGTAAAAAATAATTTCATTTCATTTCTGGAAAATCAAGTAGTTCGTTGGAATTGAAAGTTTGGAAAGGCGTACTTCTTCTGTTCCAGTTTATTACCTTCTACATAGGTAGGTAAAGTATTAGTTTTCCGTAAGCGCAGAAAAAGGAAAGTTGAGTTTTTCGCACTAAAATAAGATGAAAAGTGAGATTAATGGCGAAAATATCTAACATTTACCCCTAAAAAAAATTGAATTCGAAAAAACATGTTTTTTTTATGTTGGGAGATTGGGGAGTGTGGGGGGAAGCTGAAATTACGATGAAAACTTTTCTTTTGACCACCCAACGATGTAATACAGGGAATAAAAGGATTTCGCGAGTGAGGGCATTTAGACTATCTCTAGTCGGGGGGTACCCTTTGATATCACGACATTAAGAAGTCTTTCAATTTTTTGCAACTCTACCTTTCGTTCGAATAAATAAACGAATAAGCGTCTATAATATTCCAGTGCAGTAAACTACAGAACTATAATTGGCGCTGCTTTTTCGAGAATTGCAGTTTAGACAATTCACCATTCCATACCTCGTTCTCAACAAGTGAGTATTTTTCCGAGTTAAGAGAAAAACGAAAAAAACTTACTGATGAGCATTTCTTCATAGCATGTTTCTTTGTCTTTTACTCTTTAAAAATTAAAGCTAAATAAGAAAATATGTAATATTAATGAGCTATTACATGGAAGTTGAATCAAATGTGTCAATTTTTTTCGAAGAAATCTTGGATTGAAAAGAGCTTATGAATATTTCGTTAATAAAATGAACCAATCCTACTATTTCTAAGGTTAAGACGCTCAATCTTTCTCCTTAGATCTGAACATATGCACTACATAATGACGAAGTTTCATTTTCCTTTTCTTTTTCTAAGAGCCAGCTGTTACTCTATCTATATATTCGAAAAGATTTTTGTTTTGCATTAGGCACATTTTAGTATTCCCACGATTTTTAATCTCAAATCTGGGTAGACGCAAGGTGTTTCTCGAACGAGACCCATGTATTTCTACCTGACTCTTTCATGTGTATGTTGATGTTGACTTCCATAACAAAACACTTATGCTTGAAGTGTTTGCCAAAGCTTGTATTATATTCAGAAAGCTATATTTTTCGAAAGAAGTGATGGACGTACTTACATGTATTATTACTGCAAATGCGTGAATTTTGAACACTAACAAACTAACTCATTCATTTCTTTCAAATTCAGATTCAAAAACTTTTTAATTATTATTGAAATAATATTTGAATTAACTATCTCAAACACTGATTGTATGAAACAAAATGAAGATATTGCATAGCCGGAAGAATTACTCTGTCTCCCTAATCTCAGGATATATTTTTCATTGATTTGCTATATTTTTGACATAACATATACCGCTCAAAATGCAATTGTTTTGGTCGACATTTTGAAGTTATTTTTCGATGTTTTGAAGGAAGAATCATTATATGTTCAAAATGGAAATAGTAATTGTAAATTAGTATAATTTAGTATATTCGAATCAAATGTCAAAACAATTAATGGCAGCATGATTCGTGAATAATTTTTTAATGGCGAGTATATGTGGATTCGTTGTTGTTGATAGTTCGTCTTGTGGTGTGGTAAAATATAAAGCATTTTATATATTATTTGATTCTATGGGTAAGTACCCGTTATATTTTCTTAATTTTTCATTAATTTATAGTTTTATTGTATTTACATATAAAACAATCACCTACAGTTATTGTTGAAATGAAAATAACACATGATAAAATAAAGCCATGATTTTTTCAAAATTTATAGGGTATGAGTTATATGAGCTATAATTGTAACAACAAGGTATGAAAGAAAATCTTCCAAATTAAGGGTAGCTCTAGTTCAAATTATTTGTAGAAAAGTGTTCTATTCTATAAATTGAATGTAGGATAAGATATAAAAAGATTCAATCATACAATAATGTAAGGGTAACGGCTACAAAGCTACAATTTTACCAGCAGCAAGTTAAATGAAGAAAAATAATGAAAGTACAGTTAGATTTTCGAACATTATTGATTACTTGTGTATAGCGTACTTTTTCTATGCAATGCCATCTTCAAATACTGCTTCTAAATGAATGAGAATAATTCATAATAATAAATGAAATCAATAACAAAGTGAAAGAAAAGGGAAGAAGCTGGTTTTATCTAAATAGATTAACCAAGGCTGACATTAGTTAATTAGCAAGATTACCGGATCAGTTGTAACTTAATTTCTCACCCTTGATAAATACGTTCAGATAAAACAATGGGCGACCAGGTAAAGGTTCAAAAGATTTCTTAGTTTCAGTTAACAGGTTTCCTGTCTCTTGTTGACATTTGAGTGCTTTGTGAAGTAGGTATCTCATGTATTAGAACCATAAGAATCTATTCCAAAGGCAAATGGTTTCATTGGCATGTCACTAATAATAGGGAGGTACGCGATATTTGAAAAAGTTATATACAGTTATTTTGATGTTACTTTAAAGGACATGGTATATATTATTTATTTTATTGTAGAGAATTATCTTCCGAACAATTTCTGTCAATATTTACCAACCCTAAAATTGACCATAGAGTATATATGATGCTTTGAAATGTAAGTGTTGGAAGAATTAAGAACCCTCTAAAATACTCCGTAAAAAAAGTTCAGGAATTAGTTTATGAACATTAACCTTCATAATAAATGTTGAATAAGTATATAACTGAAATGAAACATCTTTGTTAGGGCGTACCCAGCGAGGGGCAGTGTGGGGCAGCTGCCCCCCCCTGGACTACCCTGGCACAATAAACGAGGTTTTGCGAAGAAATCGGAATGAACGGTTCAAATTAAACTTCACACCATAAGTAGAGACAATGAAATCGAAAGTCGGCATTCCACGAAAATTCACTGAACTTGTGTTATCATCATGGGTTTTTTCAACATCTGGTACATACTCATAAATTCGTCGAATTCAGCCAGGTTCTCATTTCAAAAAAGGTGATTAATGAGCTTTACTTCATTTTGTAAAAATATCAGTTTTTAAATGTGTCATACTTAGGGAAATATAAGTGAAATATCTCTTTTTCTCGAATGGGAGTTGGATGTAGAAAGCCCGAATTGAATTTCATCGGCAACACAGTTTTTATAATGTATAAGGCTTGAACTAGTTACATGCATATTTTTGTTTGTCTTCATCTGGTCTTTTTGAATAATGACTGGGCTGATGAAAAAATAAGAGTAGTTTTTTATCAGAAAAATGTTGATTGAAAAAAATCGTTGCTTTTTTAAATTCAATTTTTCTTTCGATAGTGAACCCTATTAAACGAAAGAGAAACGGAAATGATAGAGATAACCAAATCGATCAAAGCTAACGACAGAAATTTCAACTACTCCTGGTTAGATCAGTATGCACGTTGGCTATTTTATTCAAGTCGCCTGAAGGGTGCTCTCTGCAAACACTGTGTGTTGTTTCCTCCAGTTAGGGGAACTTTAAGGGAGTCTTGGGATCCTTCATAGTAAAACTTCATTTGAGGTTCAAAGATATTCATGAAGACTGTCGAAAATATCTTGATAGTCAGTACCACAAAATTTCGACCACTTCAGCAAAGGCTTTCCTTGAAAACGTTCCTGTTGATATTCGAATGCAAAATTCCTACCAGAAAATAGAAAAAAATTTGTCGTCAATTATTCATTGTATACTATTCTGCGGTACCCACGATACACCTCTTAGAGGCAAAGAAGGGGATGAAGGAGTTTTCTTCGATCTTCTACATTTAACAATTGATAGTGGTGACGAGACATTGAAACATCATTTAGAGAAATGTCGTAAAAATGCCTCCTATATATCACCTAAAATTCAAAACAAATTGATAATCTTATGTGGTGAAGTAATCAAAGAGAATATTATTACAGATATGAAACGAGCCAGAGCTTTCTCTATCATGGATGACGAAACAGCAAATATAGCTGGAAAAGAGCAGCTTTCTATCGGTTTGCGATTTTATGATAAATATAATCCGTTTAGAATTTATGGGTTTCGTAGAACTGAACGGTCAAGATGCCCCATCGATAGCAGAAGTAATTGACAACTTCATCGTCAACCAAAATCTTCCGAAGGAAAATTATGTCGGATTTGGTTTCGATGGCTGTTCTACAATGGCTGGCAAGGAGGCGGAGTGCAGGCAATTCTCAGGAGAAAGTATTCTCGACATTGTTTATCCATAATATAAATCATTGAGAGATGGGGAGTGTGGGGTACTCGGTATTAATTATTATAGATACGTCATTATTAGTAACGAAATTATTGAAAAATTTGACTACCGATTTGGAAAGTTTGAAGTCAAGTCATCTATGCCCTAATTCTTCGGAAACTGAGGTTCTTTCATATGAATAGTCTTCAAATGGATAGATAACTGAGGCTTTATTTCAATGGTTCTTCATTGAAATTTTTCTCCCAACTATCTTGGCGTCACACTGGACTTCTCATCAATCTTCAAATCACATGCCCTTTTTCAACTAAGTCAAACGCTGAAAACAAGAAATTCTACCAAAACTAGCTGAGCTCTCTTGGAGTACTGATGTTCACTCTGTTCGAACTGCTCCTGCTTTCCTAGTTTCTACGGCCAATTACTGTTGCTTTGTCTATGCATAGAATTGATTTCAAATTGGATGATATGAGAATTTCAAGTGGTACCATTAGCTCAACTTCAATTTCTGCTACACGTCATCTGCAATATAATTCTTGTCATGCTGAGGCAACTCAAGTAAGAAAAAGCTTTTCTCGACACGATATTTTTCAGCTCTTTTTCTTTTTCATTCTTCAAATTTCTGCCATCGATCATCCCACATCAACAAATCGAAACACTGGTTTCTGTTTTATCTCCCTGTTCTCTTGTATCATAAAACAAATTACGTATGGTTCACATGTTTTTCTACATTTTCCTTAGCTTATACTTTACGTGCGATCGTGGGAGGCTTAGCTTATTTTCACATCAAACGTATCCATCCTATGTACTGTGATTTTTCCCGATCATATTTTAACTCTCATCAAAATTTGACATTGAGAAATATAATCTTGTTCTGATATGTATATCTCCCTTCATTCCCATAAATAAAAGAATAGATAAATTAGCTATTTTCGAAGTAAGTAGAAAGGTACACCTTTCTCGAAAATTTTTTTATATCATCGCTGTGCTCTTCTATTGAACTTATTCGAAAGTTACCTTTCTATATCTGTTGAATAAAATTTATTAATTGAACTTTTTTTAATTAGATCTGCTGAAAAATTTATTATAAGTAATGATTTATTCTAGGATAGTGTTATACACATGGGATAACTAACACTAAATAATTTTCAATAACATATCGTAATTTCGAAAGTTCTAAGAAATCCTACGCATCATTCATCAAACTTAACTCATGTGCCTTAAAATGAGTAATGAATATTTAAAATTTTCTTAGAATCAATTTGTTCGAAGTAGTAGAACCTTTATTCATTCACTTTCCTTACAAGTCGTATTGCTCTTTTATATTTAAATACATCAAATATTCGGCATTGTTTCAAGTTCAAGGCAAGCGGAAAGTCTGGTTTCACTTCCTGTTCTATATTATTCTGCCGCAGAGGATGCGACGTATACTCCCACCGCAGGTTATAGTTCCTCTGGAGATTTCTGCGTTATACGGCTCTCTTCCTGTCACAAATGCACCTGGGCATTCCCGTCCTGTTTCTGCGGAATGAAACCATTCACATTTCTGTTCAAAGACTGCAATATCATTTACATAATACGCTAGACGTATCAGATAACTAAAAAATGAAGCCCCCATTCATTAAAAATCGCTACGAATGAAGTATCCTGTTGTCTTCACGAAGGTGACGATGTTTTTAATTATTTATTTCCACAAAAAATCTACGAGTAGAGATATTTTGAATGTTTTATGGAGTGTTGGTTGCTAAATTTGGCAACTGATTGTTGGCAGCTACCATATCCATTAACGGGGCTCTATTCTTAGAATTCACAGTTCGATTTACACTTCACGAAGAAGTGGAACTAATCGGTAACATCTTTAGCTATCATTTCACAGAAAAAATAACGTTCTGTTTGAGAAATTAGCGAAAGTTAATTTGTGGTTTGTTAAATTGTACTTTGTTGAGCTTGGGATAGAACAATGATTTTGTCAACGTAAATATAAATTCTTTCCAAATCGATTATTTAGCTTTGAATATTACGGATTTAGGTTGATGTAAATGTAGAAAATTGATGTTAATGATGATGCTGTTCCGAAATATTTCATAGTTGAATTATTTTGGTATACTCTATTTTATGGAGGTTGTGTACCATCCACAAGAAAATCCTCTCTGATGATTGATGCGAGTTATGATATTTCCAATTCGTTAGCCTAGGCATTGTTCATGAGAAAATTATCATTTTGGTTTATTTTAAGAATTTATAATTACCAACATTTACACACTTTTATATCCTACTTTTGTTAAGTTTATAAATAAGAACAGTTTCAGAAAATATGAAATATTCAGACTAATTATTGAAACATTTTTTTGGACATGGAGGTCTGAAAACGTTCCGTTAGTTGTCTACATTTGTCTACATTGTGTAGGATTGTATATTGATTTTTAGTTTCTCAAATGTTTAAATGGAACAAATTTCACTTGTACCTATTAATTATGCTTGTAACACGTTTCGACGACACTGCGCCTTCTTCGAACGCTAAACTAAGGTAACAAAATTCTCATTTAATCTACACAATTGGATTTAAACGAAGCAAAACTACCCAAGGAAATCCACAGAAACATTCTTTAAATCATTCAGCAGAAAAAAATTAAGTCCAGTGGAATTGTTAAAATCTACCTGATCATTTAATATGCTGGAAAGACTCTCAGAGATTAATATTTTTTATAAATGAATAGAAAATTTTAAAATTTTAGTCGAAAAGGTGATTTCCTCAGTCGAATGATTGGTGTGTTAAGAAATAGTATTTTTATTGATAAAACTAGGATACTATCGAAGAGCTTACTACAACTAATGCAGCTAAGTTTGTACATACCAGATTTGTTCTCTTTATCTCTTTCACTTCAATTATTTGTTATGTGTTTGGATAGATTATCATTCGTCCGGAATTAGTTGTGTAATTGGAATTTTTGTGATAATCTTTTGAATTTCGGTTAACTTTCCCAGCGTATGTGGGACTAATATCTGGGTTTATCTTTAGATTTTGCGTGTACTATTTTTATCGTTTTGTTTTCCCTTTTCGTTAAGAAAATCAGTGATAACATCTAGATTGAAGAGTTGTAGAATTATATTTATTCTAGAATTAGTCGGCAATCGATTTCTCTAACAGTCGTCAACAGGAAATGAAAATTGAAGAGAATCTTTTACGGATGAAGAAATTTTCTCATGGCTTTTATTTTGTTTCTCTATTCGTGAAATGCGGTATTCACATTTTGCATACTAAGTTAACTCCATCGCCCAAGCTGCAGAGAATTTAGTTTTTTCATAACAATATTCAATTCTTCATGCTCATTTAAATAGTATCTTATATATCAAAACGCACTACCAGTACGTGTAATGGTACGGTTACTGACGTGAAACAAAACAAGCCGAAACCGAAGATGTTTGAAAGAAGAATTCGAGTGCTTTTATTCACAGTTGACCGAGTAAGACTGCACCTGTGCATACATAAAAGATCCCTTTATGTAGAGGACGTGTGCCTTGAGCGCCTTTGGCTATTTCGAGGTATAAGGAGATATCCTCAATCGTAAGAATATACATATTATGAAACCTGTCGAAATGGTAACTTGCGAAAGTAGTTGCTTATGCTCCTAAAATTAATTTGGCTAAGGCGACATGAATTATAATTCATCTCAAATGGGCGACCCTGTATATTTCTTATTACGTATTGATGGGAAAAAAATTTGCAAAAACACGTCAAATCATACTTCATATGAAAGCTCTTCGAAGCCGTTTCGTTACAACAATGTATGAGAAAAGTAATTCTTTCGCAAAAGATCATTTTATATCTCAAACGAGCTTCTTTGAATACTTCACATTGTCCCCTATTTATTTCCATACAATAATACAATTTTGACATGGTTCAACATATTTGGAGTTATTTGACGATTCATCAACAATTCGCTTGCGTGGATCGAACTCTTAGGCTGAGCCACAAAAATTGTGGATTTAAGATGTCCACACTACAAAAAGTCTAGAAGAATCAGGTCAGGAGATCGGGCAGACCATTCGTTAGGACTTCTTTCATTCTAACGACCAGGATATTGCAAATTGTGGTATTGGCAAACTGGACCGACGTAGTAAGCAGGAGCAATTGTTGTTCAGGTAGCAAGGGATGGATATTCGATGTGTGTTTCTCGAAAACACGAGGATTTGTACTTATGCCGGCATAAGTCTTACCTCTTCATGAACTGAAAAAGTGTATTCGTCTGAAAAGCAAAAGTTGAATAAGAAATGCGAATTATAATTATTTCTCATTTAAATCACGAATTAATTTAACTTTGAACGGATGGAACTTGCTGCCGCTTCATCATTCACAATTCGCATGGGAGTCATTTTTTAATCCATGACTGAACCCGCTTCAATTAATTTTGATATCCATTCCATTAAGCTCAACACGATCTTGCAATGTGTATATCATAAATAGTTTTAAAATTCACAATGCATCAAATGACGGAACAAACGTGTTATCAGATAAACAAATACTTTGCTTCTAAGAACAAAAAGTTAAGTCAAAACAAATTTTTAATTTTTTTTATTTATACATAGTTGCAATTCAAATAAAACAATAAAATCTTTTTAAAATTGTAGCTCGAAAACACACTACAACAAAACTTACTCAGTTTATAGTCTAAAACTAAGTAAATTTATTGGTTAATGCACACAGGCACACTACCTTCGAAAGGTTTCTCTCTGAAAAAAAATTGATTTGTTTTCTATTCTCCAATAATATCGAAAATAGCCAAATTATTCAAGGTGGTTCGTTTGAGAGAAATTACTCTTTTCATACGCCGTTGTGAAGACGTTTCGAGAGCCTAAAATCAGATATCGCTTGACCCCTTTGTTCTATTCAATTTTGAGGGGTTGCTCGATAAAGACTCAAATATACGACAAAAGATATACCCAAACAGAATCATTCGAGGTAAATTCTTTTAAGCACAACGAGACAAGAAATATACAGGGAGGCTTCTTTGAGATGGAACACTCTGTATAAGTGATGTAACTCGTATATAAAAAAAATAAAGAAGAAAATTAAGATCATAAGCACTGTTCTAGAAATGTAATGAAATTAACCTATTGGAAACTGTCATGATAATACCATATGTCATTATATGTGTATGTGATTCAGCACGATATATTCTTTTCTTAGAGAGAGAGCTTAGAATATCATTCGGTTAGAAAACAGTGTTTTAACAACAATTTATGGTTTTCATTTTCATAATACATAAAAAAGTAGCGAAATCGATTAAAATAATTTTCAATTGATGATATCTGGAACGTCCAGTTATGCTAATAGCAATAACAAATTCCTACGTTTATAGTCAACGGTATACGAGACTGCATGACTGGTCCGAATTATCATGTAGGCGGTAGAAATGAAGACTTGCTCCTCTTAAACTGAACAGAACATAAAACTGCAATGAACAAGGTGATAACTTTTCATTTCAATGAGATGAGAGATGAGTAGTATATATTGTATATTTTGAAATAAAGTACCCATTACTGAAAAGGTATGAATGAAGATATTGGAACCACACACAACATTCTATGAATGAAAGATACAATTTTGTTTCTAATACATCGAATTGATATTACATGCAATTGTCACATAACTGCAGAGAATGTGCACCTGTTCTATTTTACCATTTGCCTATTTCGCTAAGATGTTTTCTCATTAGACGGTGCCAGTAATGGTCCTCAACTCGTCGCTAGATAGGTCAAGTAGTTTATAGTCTTCTTCGGTGAATAGTCTCTTTTCTTTGCTCAAGATCTCGCGTTTTTATCCAGTGTTATTTACTCGAAAAGTTCGAATTAACATACTGTTTGGGGTATCATTTGAAATATTAATTATAAAGATTGTAATATAAATAAAATTAAACACTTTTCTCGGATTTCCACAATGCTTATCTCGAATATACACGGTTTCGACAGTTACGTCATTTACAAGTGTCTTGAATGTTCAATCTATATCTATTTTAAATGTTGAGGAGTGGGGACTGATTTCATTCTAGTTGACTATTGAGAGTGGTGAATTTTGTGTTTCTACAAGGTTTGTTAATTTTCAAACTTTCCAATGAATATTGTCATCACTTTATTGCATTTTTGGAGACTTTTTGAATGATCTAATGTGATGATATGATTTGTGAATTAATTACGTTCAGGAACAGCAGATTTTTTATCTGAGGAGAGATGTTCTTTAGATCTAGATTCACAATTTCAATCAATTTGCCCTACGTAAGCTGGATTCATTGTATTCAATTCTGTATATTCCAGATTGTTTGAATTTATTAGTTTTTTGTTTTGCATTGTAAAGTAATTATATAGTTGGGACCACAGGAGAAACAGATTGTTGAATTAAAATTGGAAAAAAAATTTGCTAATGTTATTAGAGAGGGGCCAATTATACATGCGTAGTTTCTGGTTTTTCTATAATGGAATATAGTAATCGGGAAATTTATATCTGTTTTTGCGATTAATAGAACTGTTTATGTGGAAGATTGGAATGATTATTTGATGCAATTTTCCTAATGATATTGATTTCTGTATTAAAGTCTGTTATGAAAGGAAGAATGCAAAGGCTCTATGACTCATTGAATTATAAGCGACTAATTTATGTGTAATGTGTTAAAATAATCCATTAGGACTGTTCAGTCTGTTTCTTTTCTATATGTTCTAGGTCAGACTATTATTCAGTTTAGTGATGACTACGAAATTTATTGAATTGTTGCGTTCAATTTCATCACTGAACATTATTTTATTATGTATTTTGTTTAGAATATGTTTCAGTCTTGGAAACCTACAACAATAACATCAACGTATGTATCAGTATCAAAAATTATGTTTTTTATTTTCATTATAGATTTTTCAAGATTATTCATAAAAATATCTTATATATATATATATATATATATATATATATATATATATATATATATATATATATATATATATATATATATATATCTTTATTCTTTTGAAAAGAGAGGATTTACAAAAATTCGAATAATTGTATTTACAATAAATGCTTGTATCTATAATTTTGGTGTCAGAAAAACACAAGTGTGAGCTCAGGACAAATGTAACAAGGGAATCATACTATCTTGCGTATGATTCAAAAAACTCGTTTCCCTATCGCTATTGCACTAGTAATAGCTTGTCTGTTTATGTTGTGTTAGTGTCGTGTGTACATAAAGAGTACCAAAGATTTTTCTGCTTAACAGCTTCAATTCGTATCTTGCACTCCATGGTTTCCAGAACGAGACAAGGGTGAAAGGAAGGGGGTTTGGGACAGAAATCTGTAATGATGGGAAAAGAAAACCATTCCAACAATCATACCTGACTCTTATATGTCTAAACACACTTGAATTCAAGAAAAGATTTTACATAGCAAGCAAAGCCATAAAAAGGACTAAGGAGATAATCACAAAGTACATAACTTGCGATATTTCCTCTTTCGCGGAGATCTTCCGTCGCAGTGTAAATCTCCTGAAACATAATCACTTCCTTGTTCTTGCTTTCCATTTGTAGTATAATCCCACAAAATCCCTTCAAACTCAACAAAACAATTTCCTCTCTGTTTGAGCGAGAGAGCCCCGATGGCTAGGTTCGGTCTTCTACGTGATGCCGATTATGATCTACAGATGTTCTAGAATCATTATGAACCCAATAAATTGGGTTGACATCTCCCATATATTATTTTTTCGTGGTTCAATATTTGAATTGAAAATTATAAGACACATTGCAAAATCTAACCGCACCTACCTTTACACAATGTGAATGGAGATATTGATTGTTTATAATGCTGCACGAAATAAACGGGTCTTACAATGATTCCTGTAACCAAGTAATATTATAGTCTTGAAATATTAACTATCATTTTCCTTCATTTAGTCTGGAATCTAGTCCTGCGAGCTAACGCACCCTAAACCGCACTTTGAATTGATAGTCCAGAAAATTATGTCGAAAGTAATAGATTTTTCTACATTATGGATGTTAAAATAAACGTCTGCAGAAAGAGTGGCAGAAAAAAGAAAGTCCAATGTTCTACTCCATAATCTCAACAGTTCATTTCCTTATGGATTCTTTATAACGCTCATTCATTTCTGAGAAAAAATATGCAAAACTAGGAGTCATTATCATAAAGTTCCCATCTCGGCGACTATACACCCGACAACAGACTTCACCAGACCTGTTCAATAGATATTCTCTTACATTTCGCAGATGTTGTTTTCATTGCACATTAAATCATAAGTTTTCTCACGGACCAATAATGCGGTTTTACGTTCATTGTTGAACTACTAATGACAGATAGACGATAAGAAAGGCAGCGAATTAACTAATGACAAGGTGCACTTCGTGTGATTTCTTCAGTCCTAAAAATTGTTGCAAATTTGACTGGTCTCACATACAAGATTACTTCGGGGCACGATATATGCTTCGTAATATTTCAATTATGTGATATGGAAGGAATAGTGGAAATGGGATGGGTAAACTGAAAAGCGGTAATTCTGAAAATCGAATAAAATACGCTACTTATTTCTAGCAAATTTAGTGTCACCACGATTTTGAAAAAAAAAATCAATATTGACACAAAATGAGCTAAATGATGATTTATTCTTGCTTTAGAATATTTTTTGCATGTAGTGATTATTTCACATACCTATTCTATATACCATTGAAAATAGAGCTTACCAAATTCTTTGAACCACCAAGAAGAACTTCAGTAAATAGCTCATCTACATTCCTATGCGTCTTGGAGGTGTACTATGAAGTGCTTCAGCTATCATAGTCCATGTATTTGAATTAGGTTATCAATGAATTCACATTCAGAGGTTAAAGAAACAAATTGCCAACGATCGTAAATTAGGTTCTTTTGAGTTATCGCATTTTCTCCTAAACGTTTCAGGAACCGAATATTAGATCACAGTGGATTGAATATAATCCTTATGTTTCATGATAGGCATGAATCGATAATAAATCAATCTTCATGGAGTGAGTGTATTATCGAGAGTATTGCATTTGGAATTATAATTAGAATTAGAGTAGGTCAATCTAATGAACCTGCAAAAATACTTGACATGCTCGTTTTAGAATCAGAAATCTTTAGGATTAATACTGAATTTTTCTCTTAGGACATTACTATTCTTGATTTTTCCAAGTTTGTTGCCCGTACTTGCTTTGGTTGAACCTACAATTAGAACTGCTTTTTTCATTAAATACATTTTATACGGCGCTTCATCCGAGAATGGGTCCTCTTCAATAAAAATGTGTGATTAGCTCTTAAAAAAATATCATCTTAATATCTCTCTACTTTTTCATAATGCACCATTTTGAAAATGTTCTATACTATTTCTCATATTTTTGCCTTGATTTTGTGGAACTAAATCCATGGAACCTTCTTGCCATTTCAGTTAAATCTGGAAAAGTATCAGGGAAGTCATTATCGATACCCATACTAATTTATTGGATTCAAAAAATTATGAACAAACAATATGAATATAATGAATTCACACAAATGTACTATTGAAGCGAGAAAATTTCATATTTTGGCGGTGAAGTGATGTTTATGTGTGACATTTATGGGAAAACGTCTATTCCACAACAAATTTCATTACTCCTCTTATTCAACCATTTTGCAAAAGAATTTTTTTTTTCAATTTAATCACTCGAACAATCAAGAGAATGCCTGATGGGAATTTTACTCGATTTCCAAATAAATATGTAGTATGTCATTGAGCTCGAGAGAAGAAAAGTATATTTTTATTCGTGAGAAATTGATGAAATAATGTAAAGTTTACGAGCAGAGACCACCGACTTTCTGCAATTAAATGCTTTGATTTGAGTTAAAAGAAACATCCGTCTATGACTAATCGATAAATTGTTGTTACCGACAAAAAAGCAAGCCGCTAAGGCGAAGTATCATCATTACTTTATAACTGTTTTCCAGTACGGTTTTTATAATATATCAGTTCTACTTTGGAATTATCAGTTAATAATGTAATATTCATTTTTTAGTGTAGTCCACGAGATGAAATTAGGCCATATGCTCCACAGAGCTTCTAAAATATGAATGATATCATTGGATTCAGAATAACGTGTAGAAAAATTGTTTTATATGCATTATTTTAGACGCTATTATAAAATTATCAAAAAGATTATTGAAACTGAATTTCTCTTATTTATAATCTCAACCCAAGGAAGGAACAAATATTTTTGTGCCAAGTTGACCTATATCTGGGTCAGATAAGACCCCATACTTTATAACTATAAAGGTCCTGAATGATCACGAAATTGAACAAAATTTACATTACTCATTTCAGAGGTCACATTGCACTTATTCACAAGTTTCGATGATCCATTAGTATAAGATTTCAACTGATAATTTATTTTTATTTTATCGCTAATAAAGTTACTTCATCAAGTGATCTATAATTTTATAGTAACAGTTTTCAACTATTAGAGTTTCACGTCCAGATTGTGATCGCAATTACCAACTTTTATTGCCAATCTCAGTTCAATTAATAGTTAGTGGATTGAAGCGACTTCAATAAAACTATTCAAGTGTTCATCAACTTCTTGCAAACGTACCGTCGCAAACTTCTCTACAAAATTTTAAATGTGGATTTCATTCACACAATGCAGTTCTAGCAGTAATCGGAATAGTTTTGCATTCTGTTTTGTCTTTCTTGAACTCATGAAATGTACTTGGAAAACTAGTCTTCGGAGGACTGAAAATGAACCGTAACACGCTACCTAACTAGCAATTTATTTGAACAGGTTAAAATATGAACGAAATTATAGAGTTGCGAACGAACTATTGTTTATACGGCAATGTTGGTAATAGGATCATAATGACAGCTTATTCGAGAGTTTAGTTTATATAAAGAAATGAAGGCGCTTGAAAGAATTTCACTGGCAAAATGTGCGGTGATAAAAATATGATAGATAGGCTTCACTGATTTCCTGAATTTTTCATTATATGATATTGGTTTGCTGATTGATTGATTTTCAAATCTTTTTACTAAGCACACTAACTGAATATAGATTTTCGCAGAATCTTAATATATTCATATAATTATTATAAAAAGAAAGAGTTCTTGGCAACTTCGTTCACATTATTGAGCGGCATTCTTATCGTATAAGGATGGTCCAGAAAGTATCCAGTTCATCTTCACCAGAACGTGCGAGCGAACTGTACAACGGATGGACGTAACCAGTAGGTTTTCACAACAATGTATAAAGGATTAATTAACACGTATATATGTTGCTAGCGATCAACGCTCTCTTTCAATCAATACAAATCGTCTTTTAACGGTTGACAACTAGAATGTGATCTTGGTTATCGAAAAGTAGTGTGCAAATTCATACCAAAATTGCCACACACTCATCGAACTTTCAGCAATATTCGACAAAGCACAACGTATTATATTTGAATATTTATTTCCAATAGTTGTCTAACACACATGGTTGTCGATACCAGAGAATAAAACAAAAACGAAAATGAAACATCTAACAGAATAACATTGAAATAACAACACACATCGCATATAATTAAAATTTTCTCAGTAAGCATTTAGAAACTCATTAATGGTATAGGGCTCGATATCACGGATATATTTGAATATTTGAGATTTGAAAATTTTAAAGATTTCTGTACGTTTAATTTCAGACGGCAACTTGTTATAAAACAATATTTCAGTATAGAGAGGTGATCTTTCAGTCATGTTGAGTCTATGAACCGGTGTATTGTAGTTGATATTATTGTTTCTAGTGGCAATGTCGTGATTTATCAAATAATTGGAAAATTGTGCTTTGTTTTTAAACATGATTAAAAGTGTCTCATATATGTAGATACCCTGAAAAGTCAGCAAGTTATTTGAGCTGAAAACATTTCTACAGGTCTGAGTTGAACATAATCCGTATGATCTTTTTTTGAATTATAAAAATACGCTTGCAATGCACACTATTCCCCCAAATGATTACACCGTACTTCAATATAGGATAGACATATCAAAAGTAGACCGTTTTTGCGGCATAGTGATATAATTGTCTCTGAATAACTCTAACTAAATTACATGCAGACAACTTTTTACTAGTGACCTCCACCTGAACATCGAAACTTAGACCACCGTCAATATGAATGCCGAGCAACTTAGAACAATTCTCTGCGCTTATGGGTTCTCCCCTAAGACGAACTTGCAATTGTTGATCATCGCTAGTCTGTGAAGGTTGAAAAATCACAAGATTAGCTGAGCATTGACCTTGTCTGAGCCAGTGGAGCCATCGGATCCCAATCGGAATAATTGCAGTGCTGTCATCTGCATAGGTAACGAGAGTGGCATCTGGCAATGAGCACTCAAAAATATCATTTATAAAAATGAAGAACAGATAGTTACGTTCGCATCCGTATATGGCTCTCTGCGATTTGTGGATATTTCCAAGATTGAAAGCGCAGCTTAAAGGGTGCCGATTTGCCGATGAACAAGGTATTGAATTAAATGCGACGTATGCTTTGGAAGCGCTACCGAAAACCAAGTATCAGGACTGCTTGCAGAACTAGAAAGGCGTTAGAAGAGTGTTTCAAAATCCAATGAATGTAACTTAGAAGGTTGCCTTGTTCTAAACTACGTAGAATAACCAGCTATAATCCTCATATTCTCAATTCAGACAATAAATCTAGCCCAATGATTCTAGTTTCATCTTGAAAAGATATAATAAGAAAAGATTTATTTAATTAAATCGCTGCCATTTTACAATGAGTTATCAATATATTTCTTTATAGCCTACTAGGTTGATAAAGAATGTTTCAGTGTTGCCTCCCTTTTGACCCACAGTTTGTTAACGCTTCATTTTGTAAACGAAGCTTAATTTGTTGATAGATACGATGGTGTGAAAAGTTTTCGACCTCTGCGTGAAGATGGCAGCTTTCGTAAAGGTGAATTTTCATTGTTCATCTATTGTCAGTTACTCACAAAAGTTTCTGTCATTTTGGACGCGCTGTTGTTATGGAACAGTCGTTTGAGTGAAATGATGTGAGTGTTTTTGTGAAAATGGACAAAATCAAGTAACGACCTGTCATTTACTTTTTGTTTTCGAACAGCCTATGCAAATCAATGATGAGTTGGACTCTGCATCAAATTTTGGGCAGCTGAATTGAAACATGACCGTAAGAGCTTGGGAGACGACGAACGTTCGGGACCTGTTAAACTGCACTTACCATTGATAACATCGCCAAAGTTCACCAAATTGAACAAGATAACCGCCGAATTAAAATGAGGCAGATAGCAGAGGTTATGCACATGTCGAAAGAACGTGTTTGTAACATACTAAATCAACATTTACACCTGAAGAAGCTGCCGCGAGTTGATTGCCGCGTTTGCTCACGTTAGAGCAGTTTGGGCGCAATTAATCTGAGTTTCCCATTATACGCCAGAAACAAAATTACAGTGAACTGCAAATGGGGATTTAGCCAAAAGCAACTTCTTTTCTTCTGTAATAACCAAGATACATCTATACGGTTTTCATATAAGCCTCAGGCATATTGTTATCAAAGACTTATATGTCCAAGAAGCTTTTTGATTCGACTCTTAATTTGTGAAACGGAGTAGAAGGCGGTTGAAATTTTCAAATCATATTATCTCCGGTAATAACCAAGATAAACTTATGCGGTTTTCATATTATATTTAAGCATGTTGTTGTTAAAAACCGTTTTCATAAATAATTCACAAGAAGAAAATTGTAATATATATTCTAACTTTAGAGAATAATACGTTGTCAAATGAAAAAAAATTGAGCTTAAACAAATAAAAAGCATTTTAACAGGATCATTTTTTTTCGAATATATATTTCATGTAAGATAATATGCATATAGCTTCTGTATATAGGAATAACCTCGGAAATCCATCAGCATGTTGCCACCATACGACGCAATTGGTCACAAGATAAATCTTCTGTAAACATTTCACACCCCTCCCGAAAACTAACAAGGGATTTATTAATAAAAGTGTATGCGACCGCAGTATTTCATAAATGTCACTTATTGAAACGATGTACTTCTCCTGCCGAGTAGATAATGGGCTTATTGTTGGTTAGTGTCCCTTGCGACACCATAAGGTCTCCTGTATGAAACCATTCATTGACACTCTCCGTTCCCTTCTTTGAAATTCGAAAATGAAATTTATGACATAAAACGATCGGTATTACCATAATAAACTACGAATATGTTGCTTTTAATATAGTAGAAAGATTAAGGATTCTCTTAATCTTTTGTTGGTGATTGTTAGTGTTTTACCTTGTCTATGAAGATTAAAATAATAGTCGACTTTTATTGGGGTAGAGTTGTGCTGATTTAGTGTTGCCCAAATATTGATGAGACAGCTAGCAATAACTGTTTCCAATTTTCTTGTTAGCTATTTTTCTTTTTGAATATATAACAAAGAATATTTGCATAAATATTTATTGGTTACAATAGTCACAATATTCATATTAAACTCTTGCTAATTAATTTTTCAATAAATTTTTCAGAATAAGATGAGAAAGAGTTGGCCGTTTATTATTTTGACGAATTTTGATTTTCAAATTTTACAATCTAAAATATAACTAAGATTTTCCTATTTTAAGGTTCCAACCCTGGATTATTTTATTCTTTTCTGATTTTATATTCTTTTTCATCATAGACATGTTAATGAGCAAAAGGACTACAATAAAACTATCACAATTATACACAACCATTTTTGAATATCGATAAACACGTGAAATATTAAACAATTAATCGGAGTTTCATAAACATGTCGTTCGATAACAATTGCCTATTCTTTGAAAAATTGATTAAAAATACGTTTTCCAACGGAACTTTCAACGAAACTCAAATGATCATCGTTAAATTTTTTTTGAAGTTATGAATTGATATCACAGGCTTATAACGATTTTGGGACCGGAGGTTTAAGACCTGTCTTTTAAGTACGTCTAACATGGCGATATAAAAAATGTTACTGATTCAGAGATAGAAAAAATACACTTTTCACAACAACAAAAATTTATTGCCATTAAACATCAAGTAATCGCCTTTTGAGTGATTTTCTAGAATGAAACTAACTTGGGCAATCTTGCATGATTCCCTAGCATTAGTCGGCCCTCATATGAGTGTTCCACCATTCTTAGTACCTATTCACCATAGTTTTTCTGTCTCGTTGAAAAGGTCTTCCGTGTTCTTCACTTTGATCTCCGAAATTGTGTTGAAATTGATCTAGATGACTATTGAGATATAATTTTATCCTCATATTAGAGCCTAAATGTTTGGAACCAGCATTTCCTCCACTTATTCTATATAGTTGTCAGCCTTTTTTGAGAAAGTTTTGCTACAAAAAATTTCGACAGAAGTCTTTCCAAATCATTCATGCAAGTCTCAAAATTCGTTATGACTTTCATCAATTAACGTATTTGAGACCCTAAAAAGGTACCTGCTTTTAGTTTTTCAGTACTCAAACCAGGAAATTTCTGAGAAACAAACTGAAAAAATGACTATTTCTGTGAAGAGCCTAAAAACTTGCTTCATTAGCCCTAATTTTATATGCAATAGCGGAGGAATGATTTTTTCCCTTGAAACTAATGGTTCATTTATAACATTTGTGCCCTCAAAAACAAGAGCATCTGTCATAGGCCAATTTTTTTTGGTCCAATGATGTGATTCGGCTCGACTGACCCAGCGACAAATAAAGCCTGGGCATTTAGCATCCTTTTCAGCACTCTGTTGACCCAATAAAAAATTAACCATCTTCGAGTCGTGGCAGATCACCCAGTCATGTTCAAAATATTTTATTTTCTGTAAATGAATCGAAATTACCTCATATTCTTGGAACGGGAGCATATTTATTGCGATTATGTAGAAGAACTGTTTTGAGACCTTGTTAACTACTGTCAAAGAAGAGACGCCTTTAATTGAACTGATAGATCGTCAAAGCCATGAAAGTAATCAAACCACTCACATTATATCAATACAAAAAATTTTCGTCAGATGAAAAAAATCGCGATTAGCTTCGTTTGCTCGTGCGATATATAGACATTCGGACGCCTGAGGAAAGGCAATGTTTTTCTTTCAACCTTGACGTAACTTAGCATGTTCCTTAAAAAGATCTGAAACTGTGAATAGGTCATTAAGCTCATTCTGCAAAAATGGCTTAGGATTTGATGCTCTTCCGCAATATTGAAAGTCATCATCCACTTGACAAGAAATAGGTATTTCAGCTTGATGACCTCCTGAGATTACTGCATTACCTGGTGAAAAGCTGGCATTGGAACATTTTCTGAATAAGGAGTATCTTTGTGATGAAGAAATATTTGGGTGTTTCCATTCATAGTAATTATTTTGTTGATGTCCTCTATATGAGTCATACAAAAACAACAGTTATTATATTGATTTTCTTGTTGTCGCAATATTATAGGTACTCCAAACTTCAAAGACTTCGTGCCTTTTCTCTTCTTCCTTTTTGATAATTTCTATATCATTAATAGTTTCTGAATCATTTGCGAAAAACTGAATATAATAAAGGATTTTTAGCATTTGCTAATAGGTTTCATAATTTTTATGTTTCACTTAAATAAGCTTCTTCAAGAATAAGCATCAACTTGTGATCTAGATTGAAAGAAATAATTGAATCCAATAAAATATATATTAATCAATCGAAGAAAATAATTCGATAATTCGTAAATGATGGATAAATTTATAAGAGATTGTATATTTTCCATATTTAGTCGGACTATAAATAAAATGTTACATCTTTCATGTCTCTTCGAATTATCATTCTGAGTAGATATAAATAAATTTTAAATAAATGAAGCCTTCCTCATAATATAGATTCTTACCGATAGCTAAGATAGATGAGATAAAACCTAATTGAATTTCGATCAATCATAGACTCGCCAAAGGGCAATTTTGCCACAAGTTAGAACGCAATTAAAGTTCTCATTTCTTGGTAGTAATAGAATATAAGTGCGCTTCACCTTTATTATGGTCGGATTTATCGAGAAATATTTATGGTGCCCATAGGTGCATTGTTGAGATAGATCTCCTTTGGTCAATGTGGCAAACGCCGCAGTAGCCGGAGATAGTACTAGGAATTGCCCGACCGTTTCTATCTTTCAGGCATTTAAGTGTGGTAGTTACTCAATGAAATTTACCTTTATCGCGTTCGTTTGATGGCTCAATTCTTACTACAATCTCTCAGAAAGATGGATAGGTTAGACGATCTTGAATTTCTTCGAATTTTTCTGAATAGTTTACTAATTGGGAGTATACGAAAACTAGTTCGTTAATGTTGTGCAGGTGAGCAAGACGCTATTAGTAAATTCGTTAGTTCTCGAATAAATGATTCTAATTTCCGATCACTTATCGGTGATGACTCTCTGAAATACCAGTCAAGTCTCGAATATTTTCTCTGAAAATTTTATGAAAAGTCGACCATTATTTAAGATATTATATATTCAAATATATAGGGTGGCACACGGGTACAAAATGTTTTTGGGAAGTGGGTTCATAAATTCCATTCCTTGATTCATTGCTTTTCTCTCTTCATAATATGTAACCGTGAACGCTTGAGCTTCGCTAATCTGCGTATAAAATCTATCGTAATGAATTGGTCTCAACTTGTGACATGATATTATGATAGGTAGGTTAGGGCAATTATCTGCCTCTTATATATTTATAATTTATACGTTATAAATGAAATTACTTTGAATGTCAAATATTTATACCTGAAAATTCTTTTTTGCCATTTCAAATGGCAAGAACCCATGAGACGGAAGTAAAAATAAGCAGGAGCTGAGTCTAAGAATTGGCATCGTGAGACGGAAAGTGTAGCAGATTATGTATTGTTTGATTATCTTCTTCGTTCCTGCTTATATATATATATATATATATATATATATATATATATATATATATATATATATATATATATATATATATATATATATATATATATATATATATATATATATATATATATATATATATATATAGATATGTAGGATAAATTTTCAGTATTTTTTTCGAGCATTCAAATGACAGACGTCGTTCATATCTATTTTCAGAAAGCTTTGTAGTTTAGTTAGGTCATGAATTTATTTGGAAGATTTCATTGCATTGTTTTATATTCGATTTCATTATTAAAAATATACAATATAGAAAGTATATAATTGTTGCTAGATTTCCTAAGTTTGATACTACTATAATCAATTGGAAAATACAAAAATCACTTTTACTGTAGTCAGAAATTACCATACACTCTGGTGTCTCATTCTTCATTTAATTAAGACAATTTTGTTTACTTTATATTATGCAGAGCACGTTTGAAAACTCCCGAAGATTTTCTGGAATTATTTATTCAAATTAATGACGAGAGAATAATATTTTCCACAATGGATAATAATTGAAAACAAGCAAAGCCTCCTACGATCGCTTCTAGATAGTTTGCTCAGGAAAATGAGAAAAGGGCGAACCATGTGAAATTTTTTATATGATTCAAGAGAACAGGGAGAAAAACCTGAGGAAATTCCTTATCTCGGTCTTGCAGTACAACAGTAACAGCAAGGTGGTAAATGCACTGTAATCAGAAAAAAAGGAAACATAATGATAATGTTAACACTTCATTCTTCATTTTAACCAGACTTTAATTAGTGGATGTGGGATTTCAGACATTTGAGAAATAAAAGCATAACAATTTGGTACCGGTAATGCTAAATAGATTTTAATACATACAATACAAGTGAAGAGCCTGTTACAATAGGCGTATGTTGAAAACTATCAGAAAATCGAGATATAGGAAAGCCCAAGTTTGAATAACTTTCCCCAGCCTCATCTAACTCATCACGTACAATTTGGTATATCTACAGAATTTCACTTGAAAAGCATACTATTACAAAGCCCGAGATTTAAATCTCAAAATAGGTGGACTCCGAAGTTCTTGGACGGTTAAAAAAAATTGCAACTTTTTTCTAATGCTGAACAATAGTACTCAGCTACAGAAAGGATCTGGGCAAGAGCAGCAGTTCGGAGAGTGTAAACATCGGCATCCTAACTTGACCACGCAAGTTCTTGTAGAATATTATTTCTCGTTTTCAGCTTTTCACTCAGTTTTCATCTGAAGGTCAATGAGGAGTCCTGTGTGATATCAAGACATTTGGTATAGAAATTATGATTCAGTGGAGAATCATAAAAATACCCTCAATTATCAATCCTTTTGATTATTATTCAGATGAAAACAAGACAAATCAGTTTTCGAAATTTTCTAAGATTCACAGATTAGCAGCCAAAACTATTTCAATAGCTTCGAAATTATCATGACGAAAAGACCAATTTCATCGGTTTGAATGAACTTATTTGAGGAATTTGTAGGAATATCACTCATATATAAATCGAATCATGAAGATGCAAGGACAGATCCCTGTGAAATACCATTTTTAAGAGTGCGAAACCACTACAATTCTCTTCAGCGAAAACACGAAGCCTTCTGGTTTCCTTCTGGAATGAGCTTTTGTAAGTGGTGGTAGGATTGAAAAATTCGTGCAGGCATCCTATATTTAAAGATGATGAAAATGCTAAAAAGAAGTACTTAAATCTTCAAACCTAACGAATGGCAGATTCTCTCTGCAAATAAATCAGAAGATTTTCTATTTTCTTAAAAATATTGCGTCCTTATTTCCTTAATAAAGTTGTGTTCATTTCAATAATTTCATTGTAAAATAAGTTTCATCCCACCTGATAGCTGTGATTTCAGATAAAACAGATAATTACACATTACCCAACTCATTCATAATTCCATAGGTTCGTTATTCAATGAAGCTGCTTTTGAAAATGACGAAGGTGTAAAACCTACTGCTTTCAATTGCATGTATGGAAGGTGTCGAAACAATTTGGCTTATTTGAAAACGTAGGTATTGCATCAAGACAAATATTTGTCGATCCAAGCACAAGTGTTAACGTACATCGTGTGCCTCGCAGAAAGTGGCAAAGTGGTTTGTTGTACAGCCCACGCTATTTCCGTTTCAGGATGTCTATACGGTGCATGCCACTTCGCATGCGAAAAAAATGCCATGCGGTAAAACGAACTTCTTTGATTTATTGGGAGCTTCGTATGATATGCTCACCGCCAACATGTTCACACCTTGTTCTCTCTTTCATTCATACAGTAAAAGCAGAGGTACTTCCTTCATATTCCGACAAATATTCCCAGTGTCCGACTACTCGGAAATCTATGTGGGGTGAACGTTAATTTTCTAATTGAAATTGATTTTTTGTATGAAACCATTGTTACCTATATCCACTTATTTTTTTTTGCATGAAACTCTTGAGGTTTAACTCAATTTTTAGACTATCAATAATATTTCGCATTGTAATTGAGCCTAGATTATGTATTAAGACTGCAATTTTTCTTCAGATTAAAACAATCCCAATTGAGTCTGTCTTACAACAGGATATTCCAACCTGCGGAAAAGGTTTATTTCTACAAATTTTTCGTAAATCGTTTTAATATATTTTGTCGTTATGGAAAAATATCGAGCATCTTGCTTGATGCTTCTGGAGACCATGAGTAGGTATTTTCTTCTCTTAGTCGAAAAGATGCAATGCTTCAGGATGAACGATTTTATTGTTCTTAACGCAAGCATTTTGAACTGGAATGAAGCTCTATTGTGAAGAGCTTTTATTATATTTTTATATGTAAATTATTCCGTCAAACGAACATTTAAAGAGTATAGACCCTCTGGCTCTGAATGAGAGTACGAATTTAGTAGATTTTAAAACTTGATTTACTTAAAAAAAGTGCATCCTGCGATCCAAAACGGCGAAAAATCATTCTAAAAAAAGAAGGGGATATTTATTTTTTTCTGTTATTTCAATGGATAGAATATCCAAAATGCGATATCCTATATTTAAATAATATTTTTATATTAAAGCTGACGAAACACTCACTAAATAGTCAATCTGGTCTAGTTAATAGAGTATCTTGATCAACACGATTCACATAATACAAATGGAGGTATCTTCTTTATATCTGCCATGTTAGACATATTGATAATATTCAGGTCTTCCTCATAGTCTACTGAAAATGTATATTCCTCAGTAATGAATTAGAGAAATGAGATCATGATGCTGGCAGAAAATCAAAACAAATCTGTGCCAAACGGGTTTGAGGAACAAGAATTGCAAAGCACATACTAATGAGGAAATATTGATGAAAATATTCATCGAAATGCAATGCGCCAAGAGGCAAAGGAAGCCCGTTTCATTCAAGAAAAAATTGCCGTGAGAAGTTTCTTGTAAACATCGTAATATTAACAGAGCATTTGAAAGGAGTGACTATATTATGAAATCACAACAGTGCCTTTAGGGCCTCATAATTATTATTACTACCAAGCTACTCGGATAAGGGTCAGGTAGCCACTTTAAGTAGTCTGTACGAGCGCAAGGGGCGCCTAGAGGCATGTTTGGTAGAGATCCTCTCACCTCACACACATTCGGACTTACAAAACACACGTTTGACTATCCGGCATTCAATCAGAGTTGATGGTGGGTTGCGTGCCTCCGAAATGTCTTCGGGGGCTTATAAATTGCTCACTTCATAAAGCTGAATTAGTAAATGATACGGCAATTTGGGCCGTCAACCCCGATTCGGGAACAATCTACCACACTGCTATATCGTTATTCTATAAGGTGGAACTTTTTGCAGAATATGACTGAGTGGAATTTGATTGCCCAATCTTAGTTTTCGTGGAAGAGACGATATTTTTAATGAATTTGAAAGGGTTTGTCTCAAATATAGATCAAGTAATCTATTTTGGAAGTCCTTCGAGACATATTTAAGTATAACCAAGGTTAGACTAGACAGAATATGAAAAAGATACGACGTGGATATATTTATTCATCAAGCAATTCATCTTCTGAAATCAAACTCCTTTTTCCGATTTCTTTAAGCAAGTATTTTGCCTAATCAACAGGCTCTGGTGCTATAATTAGATTTTTCTATTATCCTCTGTATATTAATGGAATGATTATTGATTACTTATCAGTAAGATAAAAGGTTCGCTGTAGAAAAAATATTTAATTGTTGATCAACTAACTAGGATAGGAAATTCCACAAATAGCAAAGCTTCATTCCTTCCTTTCACATATTTTGTCCTAGTTGAATGAGGTACTGCGTTCACAATTTGTGGATTAATATTGATCGTTTAAAGCATTTTCCAAAAGATTAATTACATAAGTTGTGTGCAAATTATTTAATCAGTAGGTACTTGTTTGGTCTAATCTAAGCGATTAGCAAAGGGAACAAATTTTGTGATATTAATAAGAAAGTAATTACCTTAGTCACAGAGAAATGAGGGAATTTATTGAAATTTTCTGTGAACGGAATAAAAACATTTTCCAAACATTTGATATTCCCCATCGGAACTCGTCTGAGCTTGAATGAAGTTCGGTCATCTTCAGCGGTTTTCAATATGTGATATACTTATAAAGGAAATTCTGAAGTTACGTTTTAATATGCTAAAAATATATACAACAATTCTTCACTTTTATCACATTGATAGAAACTAGATAAAATAAATTGCGTTCCATGCAAGAGTACCAAGAATTTTTAATTTAGTAATAATGCAAAACAGATTAGAATCTGGCGAGCTTTTTTTTTCACAAATATTCAATCTTCTTGTATAGCAAAACTTGAAAGCTTGAATCAGAATACAAGTGCAATAAAACATTGAATTTCCTCTTATATTCAATGAGAGCAAGAATGAAGGTTGATATAATACTGACATTTCCACACTCATGTGTCAAAATGCACGTTTAAGATCACAGAAATTCGAGTTTGATATCGGATAAATTGCATAGAAATAGGAAGGAAGGTAGGATATCAGTGGATAAATTTGCCCATAGAGAATCATTTCGTTTCCATAACAACGCAATAAATAGCACGGTTTTAAAACTGTCAAGAACAGCCATTTTAGTACCTGTTGTAAAGTTTCTGCCGACATAAATTAAAATGTCTCGTTTTGGAAGCACCAGTGAAGCAGAAATAAATAGTTTTATACAGAATTCTATCCCAAAAAATACAACAAAAACGCACAGCTCGATTTGGAATCAATTCAGTATATTCTGCAAGGAACGAACGTTCGATTTGGATATACAGCATTCTATTGAAGATATTGCAGAAATTCTTATGGATTGGGGCTTCAATATGAAACAAATGAATGGACAATATTACAAACAACAAGTTGTCAAAACAATGTGGAACACAACTGCGAAAATGATGCAGAATATGTATTTCGAAAAATGCAACATGAGTTTCAACCCCTTTACCGATTCAGCATTTAGAAACGCTCGAGAAGCTCGCAATTCTAAAAGGATGTTATAAGGGGATGTGGAAAAGCGCAAAGAAAATTCCGTTGCATTAACAAGAACTGAAATTGTTAGCATGGCTGTGTACTGGGACGAAAATGCCCCGATAGGTTTGTTGAAAAAAAATTTCCATATTGTTGCTTATGAATTAGCATGGCGTGGCGGTGAAGCAGCAACTTGCAAGGTACACTTCTTCAAAGAGGAAAAATTTAATAACGGAGAAGTGACTGGTCGTATTGAATATAATCCAGTATTCCGGAAAACATGCCAAGGCGGCTCAAAAAAATGCTGTGATAGTAAATGGCTAGTAAAAAATAAGGAAAACCCAGATTTATGTCCTGTTTGTTTGTTTCATAAGATATTGTCGAAAAGACCCGATCATATTACAAGTGATAGATTATTTCTGGCTCCCAACCAATTTTGGAAAAACAGTACTTCTAAGGTTGGTACAAAAATATTGGGAATGAATGAAATATCCAAATGGACAAAAATTTCAGCAGAGAAAGTTGGACTGGACACGAAAAATGAAAAGATCACAAATCATTCTCATAGATCCAGTGCTGTTTCGAACCTATCTGAGGTAGGTGTTAATGAACAAAAATTGATCAAAATAACCGGACACTCTACGGCAAGCTCTATCAAGCCTTTCCTGCAGCTGAACAATGAGCATCATTTAAATCTTGTTTCAAATCTTCGAAAAACTTCTGCGAATGGTGAATCTTCCATAATTCCTCAGGCATCGTCCCATGTAGAATCGGCCCGGAGTGAAAAAATTGTATATAGTAATTGCATTTTCAATAACTGCTCATTCCAATAATAACTGAACATGTTTGTAATGAATGCTTCATGATTTTCTCGTTGAGTTTGTGTGCATCTCTCAATAAAGTTCATTTTGTATGTTTTGCCATTCGCGGAATTTTCTCAGCGAATACCACTAGAGCTCAGATTTTCAGGATATTTTTCTAAGCTCGTTCTCTCATACTCACTTTTAGGTAATTCAAGTCGACAAAATCACTCGAGCTACGCTCTAGTGATTTTGTCGCCCAGTTCTCGTTGAATTGCTTGCACGTAAGTATTCGAAAACGAGCATAGAAAAATATCCGGCCAAATCTGAGCTCTTGTGGTATTACTTACGAGTATTCGATCGGGAAATACAGAGGCCATAAAATCACAAAGATGCAATAAATTAATTGTCTATAAAAAAAGAACTTTAATAAAGTTATGTGGTTTATAGTTATTCATATAAAAATAACTAGCTAGGTGCATATCTTGGTCGTTATGCCTCCCTAGACACCCGAGCATTCCGTCCCTAGTCCACTATGCCTTCGGCGAATTGTAGACACCGACAATTGCACCACAGTGGTAATTCCTACTTTTTTGCAGTCCATCTTCGATTATGCCTGGTTGTAGTGATTAGTAAGCGATCTTGTCTTGGTGTAGCTATCCACCATTACCTACCAACTTACGAAGGGTCCATAATCCTATGTGTATTTTAGGTGCTCAACAGTCCAGGTACCTACGTCGCTGTCGATACGATATGCTGGCGGTAATGGTTGAAATTTTGGAAATCTCATTAAGGAGTTTAGGTTAGATTAGGTTAGTGTGTGCGGAGTAAACCTTTACATCATATGTTTCCTAAAGACAAGATATTGAAAAGTAAATAAACATATTGAAGGTGCGTACAGAAAAATTCGATGGCAAGTAACAGCGCTTACACATAGGATTAGACAGACTTTTCTAACTTGGCGGTTCAAGTACATGCAGTTAAAAGGTAAGCTTTCATTTATCGCCCAGTTTACATCCGCCCGTGTAGTGGAACTCCTACTTCTACCCCCTTGAACTTTATTTGCACAACCACTTTAACGGAATCTTCTAACCTATTAACTCTTTGAACAAAATTGAAGATGAGAGCAACCTGCTGCAATGAAACTATTTTTTATAACGATTTAAATCGTTATTAAGATTCGTCTAACGATGAATACCATATACTCTTAGTGGTTTTTTAGTCTGGGGGAAAACCTTCGTAAAAAACTGAATAACTGAACGATGTGGTATTTTCGTTTTTGGCTCGTTTGGTGAACGTCATTCCCTCACTTATTGTTAGGGCCGCGTATCATACACTAAGCGTGTGTCAGGCATTTAAGGATTTCGTAAACTTTGACGAAAATTCCCTTTGCATTTATTCATAACTTTCACCAAATGAGTCGATTGTAGTACTAGGGATCCAATCCACAATATCAGCAACGAATGTCCTGATTCCCATATATACCTTGTCTCGGATGACATGTGAAAATAATTTAAATTCCCCAAGCATATAAAAGAGTTTACGCGAATTATTTAGTATTCAAAAGTCATCTTATAGTCCAGCGAACGCACAAAAGAATGCCGTCTGTCAAATAACAAGATGTAATTTTCGAATGTACGATTCCACGCCGGGGCATAGACATGAATTTAACAGTTGAATTCATTTAATGACACGGTGAATTAGCTCGGAACGGGCGATGAAGTCTGTGGTCAGCCGATGGAACAGGATGGTCAACTGTAGATTGAGAAAAGCCTAGTATCTCGATTTGAGATCTTCGAAAAATAAACATCTCTGACCGAGGTGCCACGAATTTCAATGATGACGCTGAAGGTGATAATGAACTCCCGATATAGGGTCCAAATAAGTTGCCCAGAAAATAAAGGCACAACGTACTTATTCCGTTTGCGAAAAACCTGAAATTATAAGAACTTCAAGTCGTTTCAATTAAAAGTAAGACTACATGAGATATTTTAAAGTTAGTTTTTCTCAGATACGGTATGGATTTAGCCTCTACTATTTGGTACTTGAGTATGATTGAAACACAAAAGGAATTTTTTACTATGGTTTTACTACCAACAAGTGAATTGAATTAATGGATCACTAGTACCGCGGTTTCAAATTGGTTTCATTGGACTGTATGAAAATCAAGTATAGAAAGAAATGAAATATATATATATATATATATATATATATATATATATATATATATATATATATATATATATATATATATATATATATCGATATTGGATTTGGATTATTAGGCATACAGTTCTCGAACTACTGGAAGGGAATTATTTGAATACATGGAAAATTTGGGATTTACATAGATCAGTCTGGTCGGTCATTATCTGAAAGTTGAAATTGAAAAATAATTTGAAAATTTGAACTGATTCTAGGTAATTGAGTTTTCTACTTTTTGGAGCAATGTGTAGGACTTTCAATTTATCAATACTAGGATACAGTGGTTGGCTAATATTGAATCTTGTTAATTTTCATTGAATGAAGTTTGATGTTTTTTATATCTAATTTTGAAGGAACGACCAGTCTGACTTAGATCGAAATTATTGCAGTTTGGACATAGAAGGGTTGTGTGAAAAGTTGCCGAATTAACAAAGATACAAGACATTTTTGTTGATTTTCGATTATTTTTCAACATATTCTTTTTGTAACTCAACACACATTCCCCAGCAGTGTTCCCATCTCTTCCGTCCAAATATTACTCGGCGTTTTTCTCTCAAAAATAATGGTTCACGAAATTGATTGCCTCCTCAATTGACGAAAATCTCTGTCGTCCAAGCACAATTTCTAGAAGGAATAAAAAGGAATCGCTTGGGGTTAGATCTGGTGAGTGAGGCGGAGCAGTTCATACCGTAATTCGTGTATTTTCGCCATGGCAACCGCTGAGGTGTAAGACGGTGGGTGCGTTGTCTTGGCGAAACAGTATTTTTTTGTAAATGTGGCCCATTTTCCGCGGAGTATGCTCATGTGATGGATTTTCCATTTTTAAGATAATCGATTGAAATAACTCCATGACTATCCCAAAAAACAGTTGCCATCACTTTCCCAGCCGAAAACAGTTTTTGCTTTTTTTGGAAACGGTTCCACCTCGAGTCCACTGTTTAGACTGAATTTTGTTTCTGGCGTATTATGGTGTATCCAAGTTTCATCTATATTAATTGATCGGCGTCAAAATTTGGATTTAAGGCGCTCTTTCTGTGCCAACAGAGCGTTTGTAATGTCAATTCGAGCACGTTTTCGGTCTTACGTGAGCAAACGCGGCATCCAACGCGCGGACAGCTTTCTTTGTTTCTCACTTTAATTCGGCGGTTGTCTAGCACCATTTGGTGAAATTTGGCGATGTTATCGTGGGTAGTTGCAGTGTCTGGACGTCCCGAACATCGTCCCCTCTCACAACCACGTTTAAATTCAGTTGCCCAAAATATCACTGAGGTAAATGGTGCAAAGTCCCAATACACAGAATCCAACTCATCTTTCATTTGCATATGTGTAAAAAACAAATATTTAATGACAGATCGGTACTTGATTTTGTCCATTTTCACATAATCAACTCACTCAAATGACTGTTTCATAACAACTGCTCGTTCATAACATAATGGCTGAAATTTTGGTGAGTAGCTGACAATAGATGAGCAGTGAAAATTCACTATCTTTTATTCACCAGTAATGCCATCTTCACGTAGAGAATCCGACCCTTTTCATATCATTCTTGTACGTGCTTGTTATTAGAAATATCTCCAGATATTGAGTTAACTAGGGAGCTTTCACAATGAAAAGTTTCAGGCATATGAAGTTCCGTTTTGTGTATTTTACAAGCTTAGGTGAGGCTATGGGAAACTATTTAGGAAATAATACAACAGAAACTTGCAAAAGCATCGTTTGATTAAAGAGTGCTTTATCAGTAGAGCATATTTTTTTGCACAAAGCCGAATTCACCACACCCACACAGTAGATAGGAAACTGACAAACAAGACAAAGTAACCAATTTCAGATAGGAGATCTACGGTTCTTGAAAGAACGCGTCTTCATCTGCAGGAATGCATTCGTGAGTTTCATTTTTTCGACTAATGCATAGTTACCTTATTTATATCGCACACGCAAGTAGTTTGGAGATACGAGGTATGGTTGAAGAGTAGGGGGCGGCACGGAGAAAGAGAAGTAAGGTTTGGTTTACAATAGTACAGTTGTTTTATCGCGAACGAACATGCAGTCGATCAGTCTATAGTCAGATATAATTAAAGATAAAACATAAGCATTGGAATGGGTTGATCGTTCTTCCGGACAAGAAGCAATGATGTAATACCTTGGAAAAAGTGATAGCTTGAAGTCTAGATTATGGATGAGTAAACGTTTCAGCAATCATTTATTTCATTACTCAAATTTGAAAAACGCAATGGTTATGTTAAGCTGTTAATTCGATTTCACAAAAGTATTACATACAACGGTTTAATGCAGAAAAGGCATCATTACATATGAACGTTCTGAAACTTAACCTAAGTTATAAAATATACAGAATAAGTTCAAAACTTTAAGTCTACTCCAGAGTACATGTATAGAATTTTCGGTGTATACAGGGCGTTTCAGGTAAGCAGTCATTAATTTCTGCAGTAGATTCTTCATTTAAAAAACATGAAAAAATGCCCATGACATATATTCAAAAGTCCTCTGTTCTCGAGATACTTTTGAATAAAATGAACACTCCGTATATTCAAATTCAAAATGACATGAAAACTACTTGAAAAGGCTATTTTCCCGGTTTCTAAAAAAATTGGGAAAACAGTTTCGCACCCACCTTTGAATTACGGATTATCGACTCTCACTTCAGTTGATTAAAAAAACACGTGCCTTCAGAAAGAAATCATTATTTTACTCGAAGGAGAACGAAAAATTCTGAAGAAAAAAAGTTTTAAAATTGTAAGATCTTTTCAATGAATATTCTTAAGAAGTCCAGTGGTGCACTACACTAAGACTTTGATGGGGCCAAAGGTAGCATGACCCAGAAAAAAATATCACCCTAAATATTTTCGCTAACTATTTGACACATCTAATGAATAAATTAGTAAAAAAATTAGTTTTTTGCAAATTGGAGCTAGATCCCTTGAAAACGATAAAAGTTATCAACAGAAATGTGAACTTCAACAATATATCTCGAGAATGGACGACTTTTGGTTCATGAGCATTTCTTTCATGTTTTTTGATGAGGAACGTCCTGTATAAATTAATGACTGCGTACGTGAAACAGCTATGTACAAGAATAAGGGAGCCTAATCAATGATTTTTGCAATTTATTGTTACAGTCGATAGTTTGGTTACCAAATATGGTAATTAGTTTTACAGCTATTTTAAAGGGTTCAAAATTATTGCACGGTACTGTACTGTTATTGCCTTACTTTTGCGAAACTAATTACTTTCTTTGGCTCACGTTTGGCATAACCATTACCATCGTTTATTGTTTCGCCATTACACAGAAGGATCCAAATTTCGTCTATGTTCACGAATGGCTGAAACTCCTACTGTTGTGCTTTATCACAACTAATCACTCGATCGTAATATCATTTCACGTACTTGTTCAATGTGTTCGATAGTCAGCAGTCGCAGCACATATGCATACAACTGATTCATATAACATTTTTCAAGCAGGATAATATGCTGCGTCGAGATGGATTTTGCCTCAGCAATTTTATGAACTTTCATCAGGTCGTGACAATACTAGTTCATTCTATAGGAAAGAGCAGAATGTATAATTTTACAAAATTCTTTACAGAAAACAAAAATATGGTCACACAGAAGAAAAATTCGTGAAATTGAAAAAATAAAACTTTCGTTAAAGAAAGGAAAACTGAAGATCGTGGAAATATATGTTAAACATGAAGTTTCAGGAGTTAAAAGATCTATTCATAAATTTTTCATTTTATATCAATGGACGTATTACTTTCCAAGATATATCGCAATAATAATTGAGAATCGATTCATTTGTTTTTCCCGTACCTCTTGCAAATTACCGATTTGAAAATTTTTACTTGCAGTAAATTTAACTCAGGGAATACCAAAAAGCTCATTATCCAGAAATTGACAGAATTCGAAAATTTGTTGAGGTTTATCAAGATTCTGAAAAAAATTGTTTCCGAAAATCAGCTGTCATCTCGACATATAAACCTGGTTTGTAATTTACACTGATGTTTTCCATAGAATTGTACCATCACGGAAAAAAGATTGTGACAATTTTATTAGATATTGAAGTCCTGAAATAACTGCGAATAAGACTTCTTTTTCGGTTTTACTTGAATATGTCTCTTAATTTTTCTTCCTCAATAATGATTTCATGAAAATCGATTGATGGCATTCTCACACGAATAGGAAGATAAAATATTTCTCTATCACCGTTTGGAGTCAAAGGGAGATAGATAGATGGAAGAAATATTCAAAGAGAACGTGACCGTAAAATTTAATTATATTAAGTAACTTTCGATTTTTTGAAATCTTCATCACATTGATATAACAACTCTTTAAGAAAAAAGGGAACGCAAATTTGTTTGTCCAGGATTATTTATCGAGATCTGCAGTTCCAAAACATCTTCCTTTATATCACAAAAATTTTCGAATTGTTTTAATTAGCGAAAATACTTTTGTTTTTGATTTCTTGAACAAAATTTCGAGTCTTTCAATATCTCGAAAAGTAATGTACGAAGTACCGATTGATATAAGATTAGAATTTAATCGATACATTCTTTAGACACCTATGACCTACTAATTGAACGTTTTCATGTGAACCTTAGTTTTCTTTTATTTGCGGAAAAGAGCTTTTTGCCAATTTTAGGGAATTTTTAGATAAGGAATTGCAAACCCATTAAAAAAAACGATATATTATTTTGTTTCTTCTATATCATCATATTTTTTGCTTTCAATTAAAACATTTTGGGGAGCCTATTGATTGAACTAAAGTAGAATTTATATGGAAGTTATCAACTGAGCATACAGAGCGTGATGATTGATCGTCAGGGCTGGTTCGGTCACATTTAAGTTTGTATATAATAGAAATAAACGGCCTTCAGTGGAGAAAGAGTAGATTCCCATTAACTTTGTCTAAATCAGTCATTCTATTCCTATTTTTTTCCTATAAAAAATGTTCAGGAAGGTTCAACCTGAAAATATCGTTTGAGGAAACTGAAAGGTTAATCCAGGAGTGGAAACATTACATTTGATTCGACTACTTGGAATAAAACGCATGTTGCCTATATGAATGTTATGTTATTCTCCGGATTTCAAGATCGGCCATCGATAGAAATTCAGAGGTAATTCATTAGTGAATATCGATGTATACTTTCTCTAAATTACTCACTTGAAGCACGGAAAATCCAACTAACCTATAACCACTGACAAAAAAAATTGAAAGCTGATAAAAATTGAAGAATTCAGTTCAAAACATTATACAGAAATTGTGAAATTGCCACTACAGACATGTACAAAGTTCCCAGGATCCTTCTAATTACACGATAATGAAGATTATCTATCGAAATATTGTTTTTAGGAAGATAGAACTGATTTGTTCCAGAGTAATAAAATCCAGTTAACTAAACCAACCATAATTGAATAATATTAACTGGTTATCGATGTTATCAGAACCTTCTTTTCATGATTGCGCAGTGTAGATATGAACCCATTAATATTAAAACTAGGAATTTTGTTTTTATTGCCTTTCTGAATATTCGTGACAGGAAGGTTCAATGACAATCAGATATATCTGGTTCGCCAAGTGGAATATTATCAAGTGTTTCAGAGCATTTGTAACATCCAAATTTATGAATGCCAGTTATTATAATCTTCAATCTTGAAATAGACATCATCAATATAACAGTACATTCAAACCAATCTACGATGGGCATAAAAAATAAAATATTGCTTTTCAATCTAAACGACATAATGGTAGATTTGTCATAATTAATGGGCATGCCTAAGAAAAAGATCTGAATTTATTATGGCTTAATATCGCAATCTCCTATGATTTTATACAGAGATCACCGGTCAATAGGACTCGGTTCTGAACAATGAACATAATACACTCAGCAATATGGTTGTAACTTAATTTAATATTAGTTTTTTTGAATTTATTAGGCGATAAAGTATGAGTGCTCGGTAATAACGACAGACAGTTCAGGAATATTATGATCCTACTAATGGCAGAATCACATAATATAATTACTGCAGTAAATTTCTACACAATATTATCAATCACTTTAATAATGAAGCAATGGACACAGCGACATAATTTTAAATTATGTTATCAACACTTGATGGTACAGTAATTTTTGACGTTTGAAATAAATTCATATCGATGCCAATAAAAAGATTACAATCTCAGCAGAATTGATATTTAATCTCTCGATTCCAATTAAGATATATGGTTGTATATGCATTTCTTAAACTTGTGTATTCCGAGGATATTTCCTTCATAAAAATAAAATTAAAAATATTGTTTATAGAATTTTATTGGAAAAAGTATTTACTGAGATTTTGATTTTTGTCGATCCAAATTCAAAGTAGGGATGAAATTAAATATGAGATATAATGGATGATATTCAATTAAGATATTCAGTATTGAACGAGATACAACTATGAAGTCTTTGTTAATCACAGTAGTTTAATGGGCCAAGATATTAATAAAACAACGCACATCGCTTTGCGTGCAGATAGATGTTTAGCATCCCTATCGATGCATTTGTCAGAAGCATCCTCATAGAGGTAATTCCATCAGCTCTGTTAGGGGTGAGGGCTGCATGCTTATGCCGTATGGCTCATGGTCTTCAAGCTTCGTTTCCAGGCAGTCATACCTTGCAGAATAGAGAGAAGGCCCTGCTAATTCAGCGAGAACACATGTGTGATATACACATTACTCCAAAACAAAGCAACATATATGTGCTGAGGATTACAATGTAAACCGTTGAAAGTTTGTCAATATAAATGTAGGCCTAGCCTGTCTACCAAGCTGAAGTGTGTGTCATTGCTCAGAGCACAGTAAATGAATCAGCTAATGAATTGACTAAAAATGGTTATGAGGCATTGCAAGTAGGACTGCAACCTGCCTGCCTCACCCGGCACTTACAGGTATAAATAAGAGCTTGGTAACAATGCCAGAAAACATAAAATTCAAAGAGCTGGTTTGTTTTGTTTTCACTATGTATAGAAGAAATTGAGGAAACTTGATGGCCTTCTCATAGGACACCATCTCCTAAGTTATATACATAGAATCGGAATCTATGTGTATGACCGAGTATGCCGATCATAAATGAAATAGTATATTATTTATTTTTGAGTTTGAAACCGAAATTTTTCAAGTTCGCAGCTAGCTAGGTATGGAGAAGGATGACATGCAAGAAGATCTCGTAGGCACCAACAGAGGATTTTTCGGTCTGGTGAGGACCACAGAGCGGTCGGTCATCCGGAAACTGAACGCGCTTAGTGTCGACATCATTTAGATTTTGGAACACCGTGAAGTTGAAAATAGCCTTCAATATCATACCTCATCCCAAAATATTAATTGATAATTTAAGAATCATTGGATATAAATTTAGAGACCTAAATAAGAAGACAGCAACAGTGCATCTTCATGTGCAAAGTAAACATAATGATTTTTGGCATGAAAGTATTTCGTAGAAGTTATAAAAAATATTCTTAATAGCTAACATAAGTAGGATTTCAGACGCGCATAGCTTGGTGCTGATTTTTTCTCGATAATTCTTTTATATTTTATTCCCCAGGATATGTTAATTTGTTTATAGCTATTGATTCATGTCAGAAGATTTTTTCAGAGCAATAAACTCTCAAAATTGTGAGGTTTAGTACTTCCACACAATGAGGTAGAGTATATAGAGTAGAGAAGGACAGTGTAGGCTCCAAAAAAGCCTTTAGAGTAATTCATGAAATTCTAGACTAAATAGCTATTCTTGAATAGAGAAAAGAATAATGAGAGAGCTTATCGGTAAATACTATTTTAGATGAACTAGATATCAAGAACCCACTCATCACACTGAACTTATCGGTTCTAGATATAATCTACAATTTCCTGAAAATATAATTTACGATTGTGAATACTTATGTCTAAATGAATTGTATAACAATAAAAATGTCAATATTAATTCATCAAAGTATCATAAACTTAATATCCTTTATACTTATAAAGTGAAGTTCAAAAGCTAAGTATAAAAATTAATGTGCAGACTAACATACGGATAATTCATCATCTATAAGTAGATTTCACTAATTCATAAATAATATTATGAGACTTGTAGAAAAATGGGCACTAGGGGTCAATATATCAAACCAGAATCGAGGAAGAAGAAAATGGTATGCGTAAATTTAAAACACCTGACCAAGTTCATACTTCACATAATATACCATTGAATTCCTTCATGTTGCTATAAATCTGTGGTTGAGCGCCTGGGCTGGAATATAACAGGTAAATCAAGTTAATGGTCGTTTTATTTAATGTGATTACATTCCTTTTATGTCAGGGAATATTCTGTATTGTAATGTTTTTAACTTTGTCTACTAAGTACGTGTAGTAAGTTTATATTGTCGTGTAGATATTATTATTTATTTCTCGGAATATTCCTTGTAGGTAATGAATTTACTAAATTATTTTTATTGACACGTTTATCGTCTACCTGCCTTTCGTTCGATTCATTGGTTACAATTCTTCTTCGTATAAAAAATTTCACATAATGACATCCGAGCGATGGTTTTATTGACCACCGAGGATGTTAGTCTGCGAGTTTGCACAAGGTGAATGCCTATCAGTCAATTTTCAAGACTACAAATAATATTTATTCATCGACGATTTTTTTAATTATAAGTACATTATAAGTATACCACGTGTATAGTGAAACATACTTATAATGATTATTTTAGAATAAAATGAAATATACCAAAATTGGAAAATGTTCGAGTACATTACCGCATCAAAACATGTTGATTGATAACAGATTATTACTAATATTACGAGATTTTTATTTGGTAATATGAAATTTTCAGTTTTCTAATTAAAAGAAATATGTTCGAATTTTCATTATATAGACAAACTTATGACGCTTTTCACGACACTGTGGCTTCATCAGATAAGTAGTAAACCAATTCTGATGATTGAGAAATGGCACATGATATTATCCTAATTTTTAAGGACAATTTCTTTGCAATTTATCTTATTTTATTAAATTCTTAAATCGAGAAAAACTTTTTTCTTTCGTAACATTTTCTTGCAGATGTTGTAGTCAATAGTTAGCCATCATGTGTGCGTTCCAGTTGCCTTGATAGCGTTCCTCCATAGTCCGAAGTTGCTGATGGAATCGCTCCCTCTGTTCTTTACTTAGATCCCCAAGATCAGCAGGAAAGTAGTCTTGATGATTGTGAAGAAAATTTGATGCTCATCTTACATCAAACCATTTCAAAGTGACCCATTCGTTGTTCAACGTGTTGCGAAAAGTCAGAACCTTTCTTATTCCCCAAAAAATTCAAAACAAGCCACACAATTTCAGCCTATGTATTTTTCCCAATCTCTGTCGTAGTTCTCGTAAAACTTCTATCTGTGGCCCAACAAAGATGCCCTCTTTTATCTTTTCTGCACTCAGTTTCAGGAACTTTCGAGACAAGAAAAGAAAACAATTTTCATTTTTCTTAAGAGCGAATTGTTTCAAGAACTCTAATTTCAGATGCAACAGAGAAAATATTATCTGATTCATTGATATAAAAGGTGGATTTAACAAGTATTATTGTTCTGGAATGAGCGCTTTCCGCGTAGGCCAATCCTTTTTAACCCAGTGTTTATTTTTAGTTGTACTATTCCACAAGCAGAGAAAACAGAAAACTTTGTGTTAACCTTTGTTGACCTAAAAGAAAGTTGACAATTTTTGAATCAACACATAACCCTGTTTTCTGTATACTCAATTTTGTCCGAAACCAAAGGAATATATGTATATTCTTCTATTACTTAGGTAGAATGTGCAGCCGGCAACGCCCCTTATTTATTCCTGTTGTATAAGAACACATTTTAGACTCTGTTTTGACGAATCTATGAACAAACGCTATTCATTACAAACGTACTTTCGTGATCCCATTGCAGGCATTACACCAGGAACATTTTCACAATATACAATATCATCTTTTTCATGAAAATATTCAAGAAAATTCTGTTCTCTGGTGCGGCACTAGGAAACTTTGGTTCCTTTTGATACTAAGTTCCTTTCTTTTAGCCTAGAAGCCAGGATTCCTGTAACAGACTTTGACAGTCCCAGATCTGTGATTGGGTCGTTTAAATCATCTTGACTGAATATTTTCGGCGATTTCAGGTCACATTCAAAGTTACTATCAGATTTCGTCTCAATGTCAACTTATTTTCTGCTGTGAAACGTTAGCTTGAGGTACAAGGGAAGTGCTCAGAATTCGTTTGTGCCGATTCCTATTTGGCTAGATTTTTTCGGTTAATGCTAGTTATGTTCATCAAACAAAAATAGCAGTAATCATGGTGATTAACTAGATCTTTCCAGATTACAGCAGCTTCGCACCAGAATGTTTTTCTTTTCTTATTTGTCCATGAAGGTAGAAACTCAATGCACATTCTACTGTTTTTCATAAATTGTCTCGATAATTAGATTTAGCTATAACCAAAATTGACTACAGACCATACCATACAAATATTACCATTGTTTCGCATATCAACATAAAAAGTTGCTTTAAGCAGTAGGATACATATATTCCTGTGATACTAATGTCAGAAGATGAAAATAGCGATGAATAATGGTTATAATTCTTGTATGATTGAAATGTGCTTTTCCGTGAATGTGCTTTTCCGTGAAGAATGCAATCCATGAATTTTTTCTAGTATTAAAGAAACAAATCAAAAATATAATATATTAACTCATATTGGTAAACCTAGTCTAAATTTGAAGTAATTCTTCTCATCTCATAGTTCGAATATAGCTTACAGAACAGATAACTCTCTAGGCAGATATATTAAAACTGTAAATCTGAAATTCATCAAGGAAAGTATCAGGTATTAAATAATTTTATTTTCTTTATTCTTGAAATTTATATCGGTAGAAATTTCGATATAAGGTTATTAGAGCACTAACGCAGTTTTGAGAAAAAAATTTAGATTCTCATCTTGCCAATTATTCACTAGAAGGAAACCATACTTATAATAATGAATTTGGTATTTTACATGATGAAAATAATATATTGAAACTGAACCTATGGGAATATTAGAAATCAATAGAAAGAACAGGAAAATTGCGGAAATTACCTTTGATTGTCAATTAGATCTGAATTGGTCACTATTACTTAATTTTTTTCAGCCAAGTACCTGCTTTCACCAATGTAATATATATGGCATATTATCCAACCTGTTGAATGTACTACTTATTTGATGAAACCACAGTGTGGTGAAACGCATCATAAATTTGAAAATATAGTGAAAAAATGAAACATTTTTTTTTATTTAATTCAAAAACGAATAGATATTTTCATTAGGTATCAGACAAATCAGATTAGCTAGCCAATGACTTAATGTCAAAGCCAATAATTCTCATATGCCATCAGCAGTTCTATTCTTATCACTCAAGGAAAGTATATCAATGAATCGATTGAATCAATCGACGTTGTGATTGAATAATCGACGAATTCTCATAAGGATTGTTAATTTCTGTATCGATTTTTGCAGTTGCTACATGAACCAACTTTCTCAACATTAATGTCATGAGAGGGACTCTTTTCCGAAGCAAATCATAAATTGGATAAACAGACAAGAGATTTATATATTCAAGCAAACCTTCTTATTTTCATTTTAATACTAGTGGTCCTGTTAATCTAGATATTAACCATTGCAAAGTTCTCAACATGCAGAAAATTTGCATAGGTTAGGGATACGATTATAATGAAATTGTGAAAAGTCTCCATCGATCCCGTTTGTGCAAGAAACTTTATTTATGATCAAAGTTTCTGAAAATGCGTCTTTGGATTTTTATGCGATATGGTTAGTTTTGTGATAAAAATTTCACAACTTGTAGATCATACAATTATCTAAAAAAATTGGTCTTATACTTTTTTTCGTAGCATTACATTTTGTTACTTCTCCGAAAAGGTTAGGTTAGGTTAGAGTGTACTCAAGCATATCCCAAAGCTTCATTGTATTCGGTAGAATGGTGTAGTAATGCATAAAGAACAGCAGATATTTATTCGTTGTTATATATACATATCTATATTAATATGGATGATGATTCATATTTTAAATAAAAACGGTAGAAAATTCTTTTGACGTTCTTGAAACAACCAACAATTTAAACAAAACAACAAAATATAAGAAAATTAATACCTGCTGGTAAGTGATTCATTCAGTCTTTCCATTATTTTTCGGTTCTTGTTTCGATAGAGATTCAAAATTAGTTCTCACGCAGCTCGAACTAATGAAACCGAATGATTTCCATTCGGAAATCAAGCTCCTTCGGATAAATTTCAGGATCGGATGAGTCGGGGATAAAATTCCCCCATAAAGTAGCTCCTAATGATTACAAAGACTCACGAAACGAGCTAGTCAACGACATTAATTACTTAATCTATCTGATAAGACGCACACATTTATAAATGCAGAGCCCATCTCTGAACTCGATATGCATTTTCAGCGAGACGATCGACGAAAAAAGGGAAAAAGAGAACGACACTCCCCTAGGTGGCCGAGAATTAATTAGGTAGAGTTGTATATAAATATTCAAAAATTGGATTCTCTCAGATAGGCTTGATATATTCGGATATACAATTAAGTTTTTTATTCGACCTCATCATGAGTACGATCTTATCGTTATTTACTGTTCGAATTCAGTTCCATAGATGCCAGACGGTGAAATAAAATAATAATTGGAGAGATCGCGGAAGTAATTTTGTTGAATAAATATTTTAACAAATAATTAAGAACTTCTCAACTTAATGGAGGCAGGTGCTAAATATACAATATTTAGGGAAACGTGGATTCGCTAATCATTGACTTCTTTAGGAAAAGGTTCCTAAGATTCGTATCAACGATTGCCGTTGAAGAGAGCAACACAACTAGGAGATTAATTAACTACATATCATAGCATAAAATGAAATAATGCAGAGTATGAAATTGCATGCACTATTTTGACGAGGAGAGCACATTGCATTTTCACTTCGCTGGTTATTTGCTGCGCCTTTATGATTTTGAAGAGAATGATGTCTAACATGCTTTGGATCGAGACCATAGAATAGACTTAGAGAATTCGAAGAAAATTATTTTTCAAGGGACAATATTCAACCTTCCGTAGAATGTTGAAAATCCTTCCCTGAAGGAGCTAGTTTTCCGACCTACTCTTCATAGAAATCACCGTTAACCGGGGCCACAGGGAAGTGGTATAGCACGGTCAGATGTCACGAATAGGAACAATGGACTGCAGTTTCGGTCTCGTTTGACCCCGTCAGCATTGTCTACCCATTCGTAACACAAGGCTATGATGTTACCTACTCATTTCAATTCGCTGGAGCGAACGCAATAATGTAAATGTCACTGCGCCCCCCAACGAACCGAAACAGAGGCTACCTCACCAACGCCCCGCGAATCTGACATTTGACCGTGCTGTACCACTTCCCTGTGGCCCCGGTTAACGGTGATTATGAAGAGTAGATCGGAAAACTAGCTCCTTCAGGGGAAGATACTTAACATTCTACGGAAGGTTGAATATTGTCCCTTGAAAAATAATTTTCTTCGATGTGTCTACACATTGCGAAATCTCGCATATAGTAACTTTCTGTTTTGAGACTTAGAGAATGTAAAATTGATAAAAAATGTTGAAAAGGCGAATACATTGGGGATTCCGGCCCCAACTAAGAAGGCATGTTATTTCAAAGATAAGACGAGTTAAACCCAATGTTTTTTCTTTCTTTATATTTTTTTGCACCAAGTTAACCCAGTTGTTATTTGACCAGCGTTGTTACTTGTCTTTACGTTTGCAGTAACGGTAAGACGTTATCTTGACAATCATGTGCAATTGCCAGCACATACTGTGCAAGAAGCTGACTTATGACAAAATTCTTTGGGGGCTATTGAGTTCACTTTAACTTGTTTATGGGTTCGCTATAGGTAGACTGATGACGTCAGAAGACACATCAACACAAGATTGATATCTGAGATTCAGTGTGTTCGGAAATCCAACCCAGTCTCTGGGTCAACAAATTGTAAAGCTCAGAAACCACACCACCAACTTAGCCGAACTATGAGATACAGACAACAGAAGTCTAATCTGTATGTTAAATATCCACTAAAGATTCCATACTGTCAGAAGAAAATAGTTTGGGCTAGAGATTATATTAAAAAGGTTGATCATTGGACTTTATTGGAAGAAGAGCTGATCTTTTTTTGCTAGAGGGATTTGTAAATGCTGTAAGCTATATGGATCTGAATCTAGACTTATTCGTTCTTCCGAATGCCGCTACAACAGAACAAAATTTCGTCGTATATAATATTCGTTTTCATCTCGCAGCGATAGTCAGGGATTACTTGACTGAGAATGCTTTAACTCTTCTGGATTGGCCTACTAAATCCTGCGACCAAACAAAATTCTAGAGAACACTTAAGCGACATCTAAGCAGAAGAGTTAGTTATTATGAGGGACTCGTTACAATATAGAAAAAGCGTATAGATAGACGAAGTTCAAATGAAATCAAGAATTCACAAGAATAAACGAGAACGTATGTAACTGTTCAAGAAGTGGCACTCGTCGTTCACCGAATTAGATTTTATTAGTTGGAGGTGCTTCGCAAACTTCTTTTAATGGATGAATACTTTTGTCACGCAGCACATACTTCTGTATGAAGCAATATCCTCGCAAGGTATGCATTGAGGACTAACCACTAAATAAAATCCAGGAAGGAAAAATGCCTGATCATCACGACTACGTTGAGAATCTTGAACCCGGGTTGAAGTTGAATTGAAGAAAGAATAAACGCTCATATACAATATGTCATACGGACAACGTATAGCATTTCCATAGCCAGGATCGGATTGAAACAAAGGTTCGGTGAGATTTCACACGATTATTTGAACTGAAGATTATATTAGGTTCACCGCTTTGGTTAATGTTTCGAAAACACATCTATACTATCACAGTAAATTTTTCATCTATATAACCCAATTAAATTTATTTGCATATTCAATATGACATTCGTGGTAGTTATCTAATAATCCAATCGATGAATATCAACTATTAGTGCTCAATTTATCTCAGCAAGTAATCGGTTACTTCAAAAAGCAAACAACGGAAAAATTAAATATTATAGAAAAAATTGAGAGACAAAACTCGTGATGACCCAACTCGTATCGATAGAGTCCAGTGGGGAGTTTCCATGAGGAATTACTTCTTGTCGAAGCAATCAAAATCTACTAGCGAAATGCAATCCACTGTCGAACAAGAGATAACCCCTTTGTAGCCTAAATGATCGAAGAAAAGAAAGGAGCGACATCCAAACTACTTGAATGGTCAGACAATTTCAAAATATTCTATTCATTGTAAGATATGTACGAATATGCATCTTTTAAGCATCATAGTCAACGCCGGAGTTTGATGGCATGCCATGAGTCAGCTACTGCCGAACCTGCTTCTGCTAGACTCAGTTTGTTCTTCAGGGCTACGCAGTCTGGGAAACGTTCATTACATCTATTGGGTTGTGCCCAGAAGAGAGCAGTATTCATCATAGACCACCCGGAGAGCACGCGTTATCTCCAGGCTCTCGTTCCAACGCAGCAGGTTGTTGATATTTCTCTTTCTTACAGATATTTCCATGGTGAATGCTTCCAAAAACAAAGGTCGGTTTCGGAAGGAATCCAGTTCTAAAGGTAAAGGGGGATCCCGGAAAATTTTCATCAGTCCAACTAGCAACGCCCTATACCTCTTTCGATAACAGGGCTAGTGTGCTGTGGAACTCACTCCCATCAAACATTTTTCCGATAACTTACAATTGGGCCCTCTTCAAGAAATGAATGAACACACAAATTGAATCACCTTGGGCGGCCACAGCTGACTTTTTCCCAAGGGTAGAGAATTAATAAAATGGCTTATTCATGCTCCTAAACCCAGAATAAAAAAGCAGCAGACTTGGAAGATCCAGCATATCAGAGAGCATATTTACTAGAGCTAAGATATATAACATCTATGCCAAAAATGCTCTAAATGAATGAAAACTATATCTCCCGTGTTTTGCATCATCTTGGTGACGAAGGAGTATCCGAAAAGGCATGACGCTATGCGCAACGTCTAAATCAAGCTCTAGTGTAAAAATTGAGGTTCATACAGAAATATGAGAGAAACTTCCTGTACTTGCCACAAAATGTACTCGAAACTGAGAAACATTTCTTGTATTGGGATACAACTCTGGTGAGGAATAACAGGTTTGATGTTATATATTATAGAAAAGAAATATAATGACTCTTATTGATTGTTCGATACAACTCCCGACGTAAATTAGTCATAAGTTTATTCTATGAAAAATGCTCAATATCGAATAGTCGGGTTGTTCTTTCATGATAATATCGGCAAGTGGTTGAAGCTTGATGAAGATCTAATAGCAGAGGAGCAAAGAGACGTCATCTTCAAAATATTACGAATAGTGTCAAAATTTATGATTATCACTTACAAGTTCACCTTGTTTAAATAAGATATGAGCTCACCTTGGTCGAGAATCCAGTGATTAGGAAATCTACCCTCTACGATGATTAATATATACGTGTGTGTACGTTTTGAAAGTACTTCAAAAGTTCGCAGTACTTAGTGAGGTTAATTTGAACACAGAAACATTTGTGATTTTATGAATATATAGCGATAAATTTTCAGAAACAGTGGAAAAGGTAGTTTTTTGTGAATTATTTCAAATTGAATTACAAGTGGTGGTAGAGTTGAATAAATTCATCCCTTAAGTATCAGACAATTTTTGTCTCATGATATTTATTATGATTGGGGAAATATCTTCACCAAAGAAATGTTTGTTCAAGTTTTGAATTCTGGTACTTACAGCTCCAAAGTACTTCTATCTAGATACGATCATCTTGCATTTCATTTCAACCTCCTAAAAATTTTTCTCTAGAGTAGTTCGTATATCCCAACGAAATTCTTCAATCTTCATGAAATGTGGCATTTCCTCCACATAGTTCGAAATTTCAATATTATTAACCTTGCATTATTTTGGTTCATAAACTGCAAAGTGATATGAAACTGGAATGTTCATTTTATAATATGATCTGAGAATGGTAGACCATCATTCTGACAAGAGCAGGAGTAGACATCTATTCTTCAGTCCGGTTCTGCAGCGGCATACTCAAGGGTCCGCATACAGGTCAGAGGAGCTAGTATGGAAGAATTTATTCCACTTGTTGTTGTGGCTTTTGAATCGAACGATGAATTGACGAACATTATATATCTCTATTTTAAATCAAAGCTGCCAATAATGCTCGGGCACAGATAATATCGACACACTCTTGCTCTTGCACGAGATGAATCCGAGTTAGACTTTATTGTATCGCTTACTATAGCCATTATAGTATTATAGGGTTTCAATATTGAAATTCCCGATACAATGCACAAGACCGCAAACAATTATTTTATCGCTGTCTCTGTTTCTTACCGCTTCGAGGTGGCGCCGAACTAGAGTTACAAAATCCGTATTACATCCTTGATGAGATATGAGAACTTCAAGGTACGTTATTGCGAAATAAATTATGAAGTGAAATGCGAAAGAAAAATATTATTTATGAAAAGAAAACATCTTCAATTAATGCTCCAAGTCAAGGAATCCTAAAGTATCTTGGATTGATTAATTTAGGATAACCTTTAAAATTAGAATTACAATTTCTACAAATATGCTTTATATTTTATCTTAGGACGCGTTTTCCTTGCTTTCTGGTGTTTGATATTTGATTTAGAAATTGAAGTTATAAATTATAAATTGCAATGCTGAATTACCAAAACTTATATCTTCTTTTGAAGCACTCGGAAAAATAAAAATATTGTCTAATTTTTGCAGGTGTATGTGAGAACGACAACTATGATAAAATGAGTGAAAACCTAAGGGTATCAGATATTAGTGGTTGTCAAAAATTTTTCAACAATCTCAAAATCTGCAACAGTAGCACAAACAGATGTATACGGATTGGCATAAAAATAACCCAAGACTGTAACTTCAATGTCTCCATCGTTGGTAATGAAATGAACTCTACCCCTTTCCGCTGTCTGCTTTCCATGACTGGCAAAATTTGATTGTAATTTTCTGAATTGTTTTCTGCATATTCAGCTGTAAATTCAGGTACTTTTCTTTGAATGTTCTGCAAGTCCGACTTATTATTCGTTGACATAAGTTGGGATGTAGAAATCTCTTCCCTAGTGTTCCACCTAGTGATACAGTGAAACTCATCAACAACGCCCTTCACATTAATAAAGTCAATCCGGTTATTCAATCAGAAATCTTACACCTTTTAGAGTTTGTTTAGAACAAAATTATTTTAACTTCAATGGAGTATTATATAACAGTGAAAACGGTTTAATCATGAGTAATCCTCTGAGCCCTCTACTCGCTGAAATTTTCATGGATAATATTGAAAAAACTATCCAAGACCATCCGTTATTCAAATACTTTATTTATTGGTTTAGATATGTCGACGATATCATTTGTTGTTTATTAGAGTAATTCAAAACATTCATTAAGAAAATTCACGATAATATTAAATTCACGTTATAAATAGAAAACTCCATTCACTTTCTGGATTTAACTAATACTAGAATTAATGACAAACATCATTTTCAATTTTTCATAAGCCATCGCATACAGATATTACTATTCACAGCTCATCTACATATCCTTGTCCACATAAATTAGCAGCTTACAATAGTATGGTACATAGACTCATTAATATCCCAATCTCACAAAATAATTTTATAACAAAGCTAAATTTAATTAAAAAATAGCAGTCAATAAAGGTTACAGTCCAAGTATGATTGAGAACATGATTTCACGCAAAAATTTTCAAAAAGCAATCCAGTAAGTATTTCCAAGCATAAAAAGTTCTAACACAAAATACAACAGCTTAACTTATATTGCTAATCGTAGTATAAAATTAAAATCATTCCTCTCTTATTATAATTTCAATATAGCATTCCGAACTGATAATTCCATAGGCCGACATATCAAAAACTGCAAATCTGAAATTGATAAAAGTAATAAATCCGGTGTTTGTAAACTGTCTTTCAGGGATTGTAATAAAATTTACATTGGTAGAACTTTCAGAAATTTCAAAGTTAGATTATCCGAGCACAAACGTGGTTTTAATTATCATAAATCTGATTCCCATTATTCAAATCACTTACGCGAAGAAAACCATAACTTTAATGATAATTTCAAAATATTACATCATGAAAATAATAGACAAAAACTCAATCTATTGGAAATTTTAGAGATCAACAAAGAAAAGAATTCAGGTAGGTTACTTAATAGACAATTAGATATAAATCCTTCTCCTATACTCAATCTTTTAATTTCATAAAGTAAGCAACTCCGATGGGGTAAACATACCCTTGTATTTTACCTATTGTAATATCAAGTAGGAAATAAGACTAATATATAAGCTACAGTGTGGTGAAACCGGTCATAGTTTTGTTAATATAGTGAAAACCATAGTTTTATTTAATTGAAAATATGTATATCGATTTTCATCAAGTAACGACCTCCTCAATCAAAAGAGAAAATAATTGTAAAAAATTGTTTTGACATTAGTATAAGTATAAGATATAGAATAGGATTATATTTGAAATACCCGTAATGTTACGCAAATAAATTACTCCGTTTGAAGTTGTGTACACGCTGCCGAATTACTATCGATATCAATCAATAATGATTCGAGAAAGGATTTCTTGCCCAATCACAACTGAGCTAACTGCAATCCAATGAGAGGCGGTTAATATTTTGAAGTAGAAACGTAATTGTTTCGTGTTCTACAATGGATTTCTCCATGTTGTTTCAGCATTTCAAAGTTAAACGAACTGGACGTAACGCCGACTATCGATCACACTCATTAATAATATCGGTACGCATTTTTATCGGTGAAAACAATATTTCTTCTTGGATCAATAAACGCGAAGCCGCCAAGCCTCATTAGCGGTAACGTTCATTCATCATTTATCAAAGTCCTCTTGAAATGATTTCTATTCCAGGTACTTACAGTATGCTAAATTGAATCTCGTTCAATCACGACGCTCTGCTGCGAGGGCGGTCAAAGATGACTTACCTGAAATAAAGAATAGGAATTAGACTGAGCACACTATCATTACTGTCACAAAAAACTGCAATATTTAATACTGACGAAACATGAAAAGTATTATAAAGTTTCAGTACATTCCAACCGAGAGTATGTACCTGATCATGTACTTTCAACTTATGTAATAGAAAGGGGACAAGCGTGAAGTTGGTTTTGGCTACGAACTTTGACGTCATGGGGATTCCTCGTTCAAATAAAACTAAATAAAACGTATACATTCACACACATACAAGTGATTTTATCATTTGTTATAAATCATTGCATGACTTATTTCACATCCTATTGAATCTGCAGCAATTTTTAAGAAAGTCAGAACCTAATATATCCTTTCGATCTCAGTGATGGCAATGGACAATTTTGTCTCTTTTGAAAAGAGAGGATTTACAAAAATTTGAATAATTGTATTTAGAATCAATGTTCATATCTATAATTTTGGTGTGTGTTCGATTTATCAAACTACCTTGGATGAAATCTTAAAAGCTCCTATCGATCCCATATTTTGAAAAAAATTTACTCGGGGTCAGATTTCAAAGTGGGTTTTTCTCATTTTCAGAGAAACGTTAAGTTTTATCGAAAATTGTCGATCAGATTATCATCTATAAGAATATCTGAATAGTTTTTTCCTAAGAGCCACCGTTTCGGAGGTATAACGATTCAAAAATTTGGAAAAGTTGTAACCGTCATAACATATAAAAACAGAAATAAGTAACCCGTATAGGATAACTACGTTGTCCATTCTGTTCAAACTATCTTATCAAAAACATGTGTAGGTAGGTAGGGGTTGAAAATGATTCCGAAAATTGGGTAAAGCAATCTCTGTGAAAAATTCAAGCTAAATAAATTCAAGTTGGATTGATCGAGAATTAAGGTTGTTTATGTTGCATTTTGCGACATATTTTGGCACCCCAAATCGGAAACTATAGGGTATTATATCATGAAATTTGGCTATATGCAATGTCTCATAGCACGAAAAACCCGAAGGATGAAAATTTATAGATTCATCATAATTTTTTTCTGCATGCACCTTTTTGCAGGAACGCGTGAAAGTATCGAGTTGAGATTGATGCCAAATACCCAGGCTGTGAAAAAATGTTTCAATCAATACATAATCCGGTCAATTTAGGCATCCGAAGGTACACAACACAAAATTGCACCCAGCTCAAAGTTGGTAGGATTTATCAAACTACCTTAGATGAAATCTTAAAAGTTCTTATCGATCCCAATTTTTTGAAAAAATTTACTCGGGGTCAGATTTCGAGTTGGGTTTTTCTCATTTTCAGAAAAACGTTAAGTTTCATCGAACAATTCAGACGAAAATTGTCGATCAGATTATTATCTATAAGAATATCTGAATAGTTTTTTCCTAAGAGCCACCGTTTCGGAGATATAACGATTCAAAAATTTGGAAAAGTTGTAATTGTCATAACATATATAAGTATTAACTGTGTGCCTGTGAAGCAACATCTGCTTTTTTCACAGTAAAACAATATTTTCTATATAGATGAAAAACAAGATTTCCTTCAATGTGCTGAAGATTTTGAAAGGAGTAATTCAACTCCAAAAGAAGTTATCATCAACGGAAGTCGACTTCACCATTTTTCTATATACGGTGCTCCTAAAAAATAACCTGCTTACATAAGATTCGATATGGGTGTTTTGTTAAAACTCAAAATAAAAAACAAGTGCAATAAGCTTGTCTTCTCCAATCTCAGTGGCTGCATATTAACACCTTTTTCGGGTATATTACCGAGTTCAATTTTTTTTATTCTCTACTCTTGAAAGAGGTGATTCCTATCACGCCACAGCTGTAGCTGCCCAAGATGGTTTTGGAAGGAGGTGATGTCTTTTATGTCACAGCTGCGGCCCCCAAGATGATTTAATGCGAGTTTTCACTCACTTCTTGAAGAGGGCCAAATTGTAAATTATCGAAAAGATGTTCGATGGAAGCGAGTTCCACAGCACACTAGCCCAGGAAACAAAAAAAATTATAGAGAGGTGCTGGCTTTGCTAGTTGGACCGACCGATGATTTGAGTTTTCTACGAGCCTGGCTTTTCTTTGGAATTAGATTCTTTCCGAAACCGAGCTTTTAAGTTCTTGAGAGCATTTACCATGAAAGTATCTTTAAAAAAGAGATAGGCTAACAAGTATCGCCTGTGAGCGAGATGCTGGAGATCGCACGTTATCCCCGGGTGGTCAATGAGACGCACTGCTCTCTTCTGAACACTATCGAATAAATGTAATGAATTTTTGGGTGCGGGGCACCACACATCGGATCAGTATTCCACACCAGGTCACACATGTGCGTTGTATGAAAGCATCAGCTGTGATGGCGTCAAGTACTGCTCAGCCCTGAAAGGAAAACTGTTTAGCAGAAGCAGATTTGGCAATGGACGACACATGGTCGACGTTGACTAAGATGCCGAGTAGGTGCATGTTCGTTTCAGAAGAAATTCGATGTCTTTGCATGATTACAAGAGATTCTCTACAACTGACTTTTCTGGGAAAAAATTGTTGATTACGTTTTTTCGCGTTAAATCTTACCAAATTCAACCGTCCCCATTCTGATATATTCTCCAAGTTTGAATTCAATGACATGCTCTGTTGGTATCCTTGTTGGTGTGTCTCCTTAGCAGTTATAGGACGCTGGTTATTAAATGAAGACACCAAGGGCAAACCCAAATATTCTGTAGCAGACTATTAATCTGCTTTAGAAAAGAGATTTCGAGAGTATGCAGACTTGGGGTACTCCTGTATTAACCTGGAAAGATTCACTCGGTACAGCATTAACCACCACCTGAATCGATCCAATGAAAGGAAGCTGCTAATCCAACCACGCAATTTTTCTGGCAGTCCATATGCGATTAGTTCGTTCATCAAGGCTGCGTGCCAAATCTTGTCGAATGCCTTCGAGATATCAAAAGCAATGGCTCCTCATTTACCATGTTTTTAGATTGTTGATGTCCACAAATACGTAACGAATGCAAGGTCTCTAGTTGATCGTTGTCTACGAAAACAATATTGTCGATCTCTGATGATGCCATGCAACTCAAGAGTGTGGCTTGGTTATCAGCTAGACCTGAAAGACTAGGGTTGGAAGTTGGTCGATAATACAATATAACCAGACTTTACTACCACTTGCACTGGAAAAATCTTAAACATAATTTTTTCAAGTGTGAAAAGGGATGTATTGCTGAATGTGGTTCCAAAATAGCTGGACTCTTTTATTTTCTAGCATGTACAAATTGTCAAGGCTGGTCGTGCTCCAATTTTGATCACCAACAATTGAGGACTCGTTTAATGCCAACAAAAGCATTGAAGAATTATAAATCAAAGGATCAAATTTCTCTTTTTTTCAAGTTAGGTTAGGTTAGGTTACCTTTATAATTTCAACCCTTGCTAATATATTTTTTATTCAATAGTTTCAAATTGAACCGAATCACAACTCGTGGAATAGGCCTACCGGGAAAACCACGTTAAAAAACACTACCTCAAGAGTGGAGTGAAAACGTGTGCAAATTATGACAATTACAACTTTTTCTACTTGTCAAATCGTTATACCTCAGGAACGGTGGTTCTCAGGAAGAAAAGTATTGATATATCTTTTATTGATAATTATCTGATCTACAGTTTTTGTCTAAACTAAATTTATGATAAAACTCACCGTTAAACTGTAATGAATTCATACACAACCTTCGGTTCGCAAGTCCTATACACAATCAGAAAAATTTTTCGTCTCCAAATTTGAAAGGAACTGGGGAAAACAGGAGGCCAATGCAGGTCTTTCTTTTAAAACTTCATTAATTGATAATTGACAATTTTTCAATATTTTCAAAATCATAATCATTATCTTTGAAATGTACTGAGATTCGGGGTTCCATTTTTCTATTATAATAACAAAAGGAAAACATGCTAAGAGTAAAAGAGCAAAACATACTCAACCGAATTCAATAAATAGAATTGAATCACATTGACTGAAAATACTTGAAATAATCTTACACCATGCAGTTAAAATTGACCACTCTGTAAGTATTTTGAAAAAATTTTTGCATATTCTGATTCTTCTGTGCGGTTAAGTATTAGGCAATAAATGGGTGAGAAAATATGTAACTTTCTTGAATAAAATGGGTTTTAGAAAATTCATATTCTTGCGAATATTCTTATAAGAACAAATTTAATATAACCTCTCTGATTTTTTGATTTCCCCGTATATTACTTCCCTTCGAAAGATCTTCATTTATAACATCAAAATATAATTTTCCTTATGAAATGGATTGAGAATAACTAGAAATGTCTTCATCAGTTCATCCCATAAAAGACCAGGAACATCCATAAAGTAATGCAAAGCAAATAATGAAGACGCATTCCTTCCCAACAAGGATACCCAATGCCGTAATGCAATACACGATTTAAAGATTAACGTCCTGTATATAACGTGGTGCTCGTGCTATATTTACGGTTTCATTGTATGTCATTTTGAAATTTATGAGATAATGGCATTCAGGAAAGAAAGAATTGAGGTGTAAATTCAAATAATACATCTGATTTTCTAGAATACTGGGTTATTTAGTTAAGGGAGATTATCTACAACTGTTATTCTATTTCTCCCTAATGAACCTGTGTAGTGCAAATGCGTTCACGCAGGATGAGGAAACAATAAGCTTTAGAATTCATGGGAATATAGAGTCTGTTACATCGATTGGCTTCAGATCACCCATTATTTCATTTCTTAATGTAATTATCTTGATGATAATGAAAAGACTTCATTGGATTTATTTCCTGGGTTAGCAGAGTTGTCTCGTTGGGAAATTTTCAACGTAAAACCTCAATCGAATCGAGAACATTCGAGAATGATAAACTAAAATAAACTTTTTGTTTATTCCATTGTTATTGGACCTTTTTCAGAATATAGGTTTTCTGAATTCGAATATATGATAATCTAGAAGATAGAAATCAATGGAATATGGAAAATACGAATTGGAAATTAGAAGGAATATTTAAATGATAAGAGAGTTCTGGATATCTGAGATATCTGATATATCTATAGCAGAATAAAATTCAGCAATATAACTTTCACTACACCATACAAAATTTTGCAAACAAACATATGCCGTATGATATTAATTGATTTATCCCAAATTTATATTTTGATGATGACCAATGGAGTAAAGGATAGTTTATATGTAAATAATCGAACAGAATGGTATGGAAAAAGTTATCACGATTATTTGAGGGATGAAAACGTTCTATTCTTTTCGAATCAAAATCAAGCTAGTCTTACACACCTCGACTATCTCAAGACATCAGCATTTTCTCTTCAATTCCTCCATGGTGCCTATAAACAACAAAAATAACCACATAAATTTATTCAAAAAGTGCTAATTCAAACGAATACGGCCCTGATTTGCTGAATGCGAGGAGGATTCGCATCACACGGCATCGGTCATCATGATTTAACAGATTTTCCAATTTGTTACGGTGCACTTGTGAAAGGGATTATTGTTTCGGTAAAATAGAAAATCCCACAAAGAGGAGGAACGAGTCAATCCCACTAAGGCCGCCTGTCCGTTAGAGAAGTTCATCAATATGTCAATGAAATAGGAAGTAGACGACTATGGAAATTGTGTGGAAACAACTGATGGATAATTTTATTCAGAATTGTGGACTAGAATTGTAGAGTTGCAATATGAACTTATGAATGAAGAAAACATGATTTCGATGATTATTATTTCATTCTGTATACACTAACTATAAAACACAAAATTGACTTGAGTTCATATAATTTTAATTCTACAGAAAAATGCAGATCATGTATAGGATAGTTAACTGATTCCGCCGTTATTTTGACTGCACAGATTATATATAGTTCTTAACTTCCTATAAACTCCACTTGCTAATCGTTTGTTGCCGTACCCGTAGAGTTGCAACAGAAGTACGTTCGATCTAGTGAATTCGTTTCGCAGTGCAAAAGTAGGTATAAAATGCTCTGCAAGGAATTTTGGGAAAAGGGCAAGAAATCAACCAGCAATCATTTCCGAAATGTAAAGAATTTCTGTATTCCACAACAACACTCAACAAAATATTGATGTCGCCTTCAATCTCAAATAGATTACTATATAATATAGAATATATTCAAATGCAAAGATTCTTTCAGATGATTTCGTATCATTCGTTATAAATTAATTATTTCTTGTGAAAATATATACAAAACTGAAAGAAATTTATGTAGTGTTCACACCTAGCGACCAGCGGTGTGAGTATAATAATCTATCGATTAAGGTTTACTACATTTGGTGATATTCAGAAAAACTCTTTCAGAGAATGAGTGCATGCCCGAGAATCGAAATTGAACGGCGATTCCCCGAGAACCTAGTCTGGGGAGTTCAGGTATTTCCTAGAAACTCGTATATAATAATGCTTTCCCTTCCTACTCAATTTTTGTGAATTGGTATATTTTACTGTTATCATCACCATTATACCAGTACGACAGACCGCACCAAAGAGAAAACTAGGAAAGTAAAATACAAGTTTAGTATTGAAAATGTTCGGCTTTTATAGAGAGGCAGTTTTCAAGAGTTGCGTTAACTATTACCAAGACTCAAAACAGATTGAACCATAAATCAGTAAGGACGTTGATGTGTATTGAATCAAAAACAGCGAAATCGTTCTAGATTCTCACGTTGAATTTCATTTAAATGTTTCCCCATCAAATATTCAGTATTATTTAAATCTATATTCTCGATCTCATTAAATATAAGAGGAAGTTCAATGTTTTATTGCAATATTGTTATGATTCAAGCTTTCAAGTTTTGCTATTGAAGAAGCTTGAATTTTCAGGTTCTCGTGAAAAAAAAAATTGACTTGACTTGAATTCTGAAGACAAAAGCTTGACTTGATCTCAAGTCAAGTCAAGGCGAGCAGCTTGCCTTTAAAGTCAAACCGTGAATTCCTAATCCATATTAACGTGAGCTTTTTCGGTTATTATGGGATGTAATGTATAACATCCCATAATAACCGAAAAAGCCACCATTAACCATTGGTTACAATAGTTTTGATATTAAAAAAGATTTACTTCAAGGAAAAACGTCAGGAATGACTTGCAGCAGCTTTTTGTAAATTTAGACAAGAAATTTTATGAGCGTGGATTCATTTTATTATAGGAAAGACAAGAAAGATATTAAAATAAACGAATAACATCATTTCACATCTGATCTATACTATATCACAAAAACTGGAATGGAACTAACCGTATCTGAGAAGAAAAATTGCATTGAAATAGAGTAAATCGAAACAATTTCCTGTTTAATAAATAATGGAATATTACAATAACATACTGAATATATTATTAACCAGTCTATTTTCCCGCGTCTATTCATAGCACAAATAATGGAATAAAATAGGCACTACCAAAAAAAAAGCGAGAAGAACGATGAAGAATTCATTGGCTCCATTGTAACAGTTTACAAGAACGTTTTCACGGTTAATTATTAGATCTATTGTATTGCTACTTTATTCTACCAATTGACGAGACCACGGTATGTTTTTGTTTGTCAGAAAAACCTAACACAATTAACTTGAATTGATTGCTCTAGGCGTTTTCGGAGCGGTCATTGGTCTGTAAAGATTCTCGGATGAGTTCGAGATATTCTCGAACTACTTTTTCTTTAATGATTGCTATCATTTGGATACATTCGGAGAGCATGACTATTTTGATTGTAGTTTAAGAAACAAGAAAATAGATTTAGGTATCAAGAATGATCAAAAGATATAAAACGTGTTACAGTTTTAGTATTGTGAGCTTTTATTCCTTGAATATTGCATTTTCTACAGAAAATATTAGTCATAATTCCAATTGCTGATCTCAATTTAATTCACTTTGGGTAGTGAAAATTATATTACAACGTATTTGGTGAGTCAATATTTGGCATGGGTTACTTAATGAAAGGATCATAGGAACACTACTTTTATGAAAAAATGCGTGATCTCAATTTCTGGATGATATACCGTAGGCTGAAAGATGACAAATGTGGACATGGATGATGGAGCACCTGTTTACAATGCCCATATAGTTACTGAATTTCTTCAAAACGAGTTTGATATCAACTTCGTCGCAAATGCCTCTTTCGTGATAAGGTGGCATGCACGCACTCCGAATCTATCCTCTTTGGATTTTTTCCTTGAGAAAACTTGGAAGATGGTGTATCTAAGCCAACCAAATGACGCTGTGCACCTCAAGAATTAAATTAGCGATGTTTATATCAGAATAACGCCTCGAATATTGAAAGATATCTGAACGAGAAACCCGTTGACAATATTTGAAGTTTGCGTTGCAGCTGAAGGTCCATAGTTTGAATGCAGGGTGTCCGCACTAAAGGGTCCATAAGAAGTATCTGGGCAAAGGGTTTATCGATTGATTTCCAGACATTGAGTACAACTTGCATTTCAAATGGCATGTTCTTTTCAATATTTTTCATTTAAGAGCATCCATTTTCAAGAATCGTTTGCTGAGATTTGTTCTATCTAAAATTAACCACTATCGGCCATGAGTTTTTATCAAAATCTTAGGAATTATAGTACCATCTTCTTTGTACAGAAAAGTCAACTCAGATTGGAGAAAGGTTGAAACTTCTTTTACAGTTTAACGAGAAAGCTGTTATTTTTGAGGACAACGTACTTTCCGATGCTAATTGCTCAAAAAATCACTCGTCAACTCAATAAAACTAAATTGTCAAAATAACGTTGCTAACCAATAGAAGTTCTTTTTTTTAACTTTATTAGACCCCTATTTTGAATTAGTACTGATCCCTATATATCGAGAGTGGCTCGTTCACATTTTATTCGCAATTTTAACAAAACCTGCAGTTCCTTCGGAAAACTAAATCATCAGAGCGTGAAACATAGAAACAGAGTGGATTAGTTTCGATGCCAGTTCCTTGTAAGGTTCTTTGAATTTCGGCCTGAGTTTGATGTTCGGAAATTTGAAGAATAACCCAATACTAATTTTGTTTGTGTAGTTTTTTTTGCTAAACAAAATGGCAAATAAATACTCAAAACGAAGATATTATGAGAAAATCCACATATTTCTCCTTAGGAGTGAGCTAAGGCTACTTATACAGTTTTCTGTATTTCATGTAACAAAATTTGATTGTAATTTTCTAAATTATTTTCTGCAAATTGATAGTGATAGTGAATTAGGTATTTTTCGTTAAATGTTTTGCAACTTCAACTTATTATTTGTTGAGATTGGCCATGAATAATGAATAAGTTCATATTTGTTTGAGTATTTATTTGCTATGTAATGAGAAAACCCATACAAAAACAAAATCAGTGTGATTACTATTGTCTAATAATTTCCAAAGGTCAAACTGAGGTCAAAATTCGTAGAACCTAAGAAAGAAGATTATGGAATATAGAAACTGGCATCAGAATTGAATCCACTGTATGTGGATTCACATACAGTGATCCTTTGTTCCACGGCCTAATGATTTAATTTTCCGAAGGAACTGCCGAGAAACTTAATATCAATCAATACTTATTCAAAATACGGTCCAATAGAGTGAAAAAATAGGTATTCGTATTTGAAAAAATTGTTTTTTTTGATAATATAGTTTTATTTAGCGGACAAATGATTTTTCAGCACCCTGTATATAAAATGGAATCGGGAAGAAAAATGCCCTCGAAAATGACACATTTCTCGTTCAACTGAAAAGAGGTATAATTTCACTTTACTCTGTATCAATTTGGTTGCACGGAAAAGACACTATAATTCCGAAATTTTTATAGGGAAAATCATAGCTCAAAGATGGTTAATATTATATAGAATAAATCTTTATATACAAAAGATGCTTGAAAAAGGATGCGTTTTAACAAAAAGATTAAAAAGTACCACATGCCTTTTGATACAGCAGGGTTGTGGACGATCCCGGTATCTCCGGAAGTGGTACCGCTCTGAAAATAATTGCAAATCGTAGATCAGTATCCATATACTGCTAAAATTTGAAATTCCCGTTCCACAGATACATCTAATAGTAACTCTAGCGCGGACACCTTGTAATCAGTAACGTATATAATCTTTATGTTAATGTTATAAGTTTCCCTTATTCTTATTTTGAAATTATTATTATAGAAATAACATCTACTGTAGAAAAACTAATGAATAAAATTATTAGTATTTTCATTTTTATAAGTGTGCGAGTTGCTAGTATAAAGTTTTGTTATTTTTCCTTTAAATTATAACTTGTATAAAATTGTCTGTCTATCAGAATAATTACTTGAAATATACAGTAAGCTATGAAAATAATTGAAACAGTTATTTACCGATACATATCATATTCATTTTATTAGGCATATATAAATAAATATAGTCATAGTTCATAAAAAACTGCAGTTCTTCTGATCCAATTGTTATGATACAAGTAGAGTGTAAAATAATAAACATACATGACACAACTGCTTTTAAGCAATTGATTATCTTGTACTGAAAAAGTTCTGTCAACTATTGATAAGTACTTATTGAATGAATCATCTTTGCGTAGAATTTTGAAAAATGACTTTAATATAGTGAAAAATCAGGTTCTATTACTTATTGATAACTTGACTTAAGTACCTATTCTCAAATTGTATTTCCATTCATGTCTCTTTCTTTGAAGTAATTCAATTTATATTTCCATTACCATCGCAGAGGAAACAAAAAGGATTCAAGACTGATTTTCACGGATTCTCAGTTTCAAGCAAAGCGTTTTACGGCCAGCAGTAAAACTGAAATTGTTGGTCGGATGTGAAACAGATTCCTCAGCGGTTATAGTGCTATAAACCATATACCTACATCGGTTCACACGGTAATAATTTGAAATCAGTTTTATTAGTATGCACTTACATATCATATTATAGTGTTGAGTGAATTCTGAATGCGTAATTCTGTTCCTCAAAAATAATATACATGAGTAAATAAATTGTATATATTAAGAGTAAGCGAATATTTTCGAATATTTCGAAAAGGAAATACTTGAAGAAAAAATAATGGAAATGAGTTTCAGCAAAAGCTTGAATTGCAAAGGCAAGCCTACTAATATCTCTAACGTTATGTCTTTCACGACTGTACAACTTGAAATATGAATTTTAAGAACTCCTTGACAGAGCAAAAGAGACGAATATTTTCGAAGAAAGTTATTTGAATATTACTGGATATTTCTTCGAGAATAGCTAGTTTGTAACGTTGGCATCCTAGCTTGCTGTCGAAGATTACATTAGTAAAAGATGCGAAATTAATGTGGAATAGACAGCATTTCCAATATTATAATAGATACGTCCATATCATAAAATACTGTGTGAAATTTAACAAAATCAACATCATAATAGTCCTAACATGATACTTAGTGACAAATCAAAGCAGGAAGCTTTCATTGTTGGTATTGGGATATAGGTAAATAATATACACAGTAAATATAACAAAATATTTTCTAGAAATATTAAACCTTCTCTATTTATTTTTATTAAACTGAACAAATTTGTATATAATTGTTGCTTGATGTGAGCACGTGATCAAAATCTATCTCTTCAGCTATTCTATAACAAATACAGTTTAGAATACTTCGATCTAGAAAAACTACTGCAGTACATAAAAATACCACACCCAACATCTGACAGTCATTGATTGATGACCGAAACCTGTTATGTCCTGTATAAAACGAACTACTAATGTACTGAATTAATCCCGAATTATTTTGACTGGCTCTCGGCTCTCAGAGAGCCGTTGTGTTAAATTTTAAAAACTACGAGCGTACGTTTTGGACTTTTTTTGTTGTGAACTTCTCGATTCAACAATTGCTCCAGGATCCCGTTTTTACCGATATGAATGGAGCCGATCGCATTTCTGATCATATCGGTTCATATCAATGGAACTCATAGATATTCTGTTGGCGAAGTGCACAATGAATTTATTTTAGGCTCGGTGTGGTCTTTTAAGGCAAGCTGAGAAAAATGCACACGCAAGAAGAGACACGAGGTGTTGCTACGGAAAATTAATCCTATTGGTGCTGATAAAAGTGCTTCATGAATTGAGATTCAATTGAATCCGATAAATGTACACATTGAAGTGAATTCTCAGTTCTTTTGAAATTGCAATCGCACTACATATGTAATATGAGTGTTATTTTTTCATACAAACTGGAACGTTGTAGAACTCTATATACAAGATCCTTTTTAATATTAATATTTATGAGAGACTTTTGCATGTCTTATAAAAATTAGCTGAATTAATAAGTAAAGGAGCCTTGTTTAGCATTGCGCAAAAGGATTTTTATTATTTCATTACCCAAACAGAAGTATAACCGCTCTTGTTACATTGATAAACTTTCAAAGTATATGTAACCAATCACATGGCATTGACTTCCAAGTATAAACGTTTCAATTTTCCACACAGAATCACGATCAACCATCGAATTCGGATTTTAATTAAATTTTATTGAAAGATCATGTCGGTCGATTCCTCGATCCGAGAACGTGTACAATTAGCGAAAGCTTCTAGGAAAAAAAAAGGAGCATTTAACCAAAATTTAACGTTTAATGCAACAAGCAAGGCACGAGAAACTAGAAAGACTATCATAATTGGTATTATTCCGACAGATGAACAAAGAACAGTTGACTGTCGTGCCACGAACCACGCGATCAAGGCATTTTTCGAAGACAAAAGATTATTAAGTTTGTGTCACAAGCGCTCAAGATCTCACGCGCTACTTTCTTAGAAATAATATATTCTATGTTCGAGAAATGTCAAGCATGTCAAGTATTTGCTGTTTCGAGTATATATTAATTTGATTCAGTTTTCATTTTTACTAAATAGTGTATGAAATGTGTTTTGAAGAGAGGTTTTCTTTCTTAATCGGCTGTTGGGGTCTCCTAGTGAAACTATTCTTTTGATTATTCACAGGTAAACTTGGAGACAGGAACACGTTTACTTAACAGAGACATTATTTTTCATTAGTATTGCAAAATACTGAATAAATACTATAAACTGTTCTTGTTGTAAAGGAAGTTCATATTTGTATCAAATGACTAGAAATCGGAGTAGGCACTTCTATTAAATAATTCCCAATATTGGGTAAATTTGTATCAAATGACTAGAAAACGGAGTAGGCACTTCTATTAAATAATTCCCAATATTGGGTAAATTTGAATTATGCAGCACTTTGTATTCCAAGATTTCTGAAAATACATTTTCCCATTCATCAAAATTATTAAAGAAGAAACAAGTCTACTTCAGCTTTCCACATATCAATTCTTTATTTGATCAATGAGCGTCTATAAACTCTGAGAATGCAATAAAATGGAATGGACCTAAAATCTGTCTTTTTATTTTATCTAAACTTAATATCTATGCCATTCCACGGGACCAACCAAACCAGTTTTTTATTCTCATGGCTACCAACTGAAATTGCATTCAATTCGAATCTTAGTCAAATAGATATCACTTGACCATATATATTACGAAATTAAGTGTATTGTGAATCGCGAAGACCTGCCCAACTCCTTTTTCATTATATATGATATTACCTGTTTTTTGAATGAGCTGCGAATGTTATGTTTCGCCGAGTTTTTTTAATGATCCATAAGATTATCTCTTCAGGATAGTATGTCATGGTATAAATGTTAACACTATCTTGACAATATGATTTCAAGATGCTCAAGAGAAAACAATATAATGGAATCGAAAACAAATATTCCAATTTTTATTGAAGAGAAAATTAATATACCATAATTCAAGGATTCCACAATTTTCTTAAATTCTCTCTATACGGAGTCCAAATTTCAATTAATGCAAAGTGCGCCATATCTGGCAGAAATATTGACTATTTCAATTTTGCAAAAATAAATATTTTTAATCCGCATATCAAGATTGCAATATTTATGAATGAAGTTCAACTTCGATATTTTTCGTTCATCTTGGCTCAACATCTTTTACCCTATCAAAATTGAGAATCTAGTTTCGGGATAATATTTGAACCTTTGAAGACACTGAAATTGTTGAAAAATATTTTAAGAGAGTAATATAAATATAATCAAACAGTTTTATCTGATTTCCACAATGTTTATTCTTGATATACACGACTGGTTTCGGTAGTTACGTCATTTTTAAGTATCTAGAGCTAACAGTTGTGAGAAAGAGTATGCCAACTATACCTAATTTAGATGTTAGTAGTGCGGAGAGATTTAATTCTACATGACGTTTGAAAGCGAAGAATTTTTGGTTTTATAAAGTTTGTTAATTACCAAACTTTTCAACAGATTCATTGTGATCCCTTCATTGAATTGTGGACAATTTTACATTATCTAATGTAATTATGTGATTTGTAGATATAACATGTTCAAAAACTGTGGATTTGTTATCCGAAAAGAGAAGTTCTTTGAATATTTATTCAAAATGTCGACCGGTTTATCCTACGTAATCTGAGGGGCATTCATTGCATTCACTATGTATATTCTGGACTGTTTGAATTTATTAGTTTATGTTTGGCATTGAACAGTAATTTGCTTGTGTTGAGACCACTGGAGGAGGTTGTTAAATTTAATTTAGTAGGATAATTGCTGATGTAATAAGAGAGGGGGGCAATGTAAGTTGGACATGAGTATCTATTCTCTGGTTTTTATATAATAGAATTTTTGGTCAGTAGAAAACTTCTAAATGGTTTGTGACGTTAATGTGTGGTGTTTGGTTTGTATAATGGACGAGTCATGGGACCCCTTTTTTAACAAAACCTTAACTGATATACGCTAAGATTAGAATCTTATCTTTCTGAGTTACTAGAAGATAGAAATCACTGAATGCCAAACGGTGTGGTGGCAGTACAATAGAGCTGCTCCAAGCAACGAAGGTTTCGTTACTGAATTTCCAAGTCACCGATTCGGAAATAGATGGATTCGTAACACTGATCCAGGTTGCCAGCACGTTTAACCGACTTTACAACGTTAGACTCTTCCTGAGGATATTTCAAAAACACCATTATGCCACACCACCACTTGATTTACTCAGAAAACGAAAAACAGGAGGCATTTTTATCACAGAAAACATGAAAAGTATGCACAAGGGAAAACAGTTAATCGCTTTGGATTTTGCGCCTCAGTTAGGAACTTCTAAATTTTCTTTATAATGTAAATCATTAAATAGAAAAATATTTTATTCAGTTGTTTCCGATCTTTTTCTCAATTGATTTTTGACCAATTGACGAGCTGTAGCTGTAGTTCTCGTGACATTGCTTCATTCTAATGAATTGTCTGAACGTTTTTCCAATTAACTTCAAATTTATTGATAAAAATTCGGAAGATGAACTAGAAAGAATGTAGGCCGACCATAGTACTGAAAATGAGTGAATAAAAGTATAATGGAATAATATACTGGATATATTATATAACAAAGGAAATTTTCATTTATATGGAGACAGTTGATCAATTTTCAGGAATATTTCTTACAAGCACAGATCTTCAAAAAGTGTCGCTTAATATTTTGTGTATATAAAGAAAAAATTATCCAAATTTGTATTTTAACTAACTTCCGAATTTTGGTTTGAATGCATTAATATTCTGACAACTATCAGTCGCATATTATTACTTTTGAATCGTATATGATAATAAATTTTCATTTCGAATCACGGCATAAAATGGAGGATACCTAAACCAGTACGTTACTGCATTCATGTTGTGTTTACACAGAATTGCAAAACCTTCCTTGTCTAGCAGTAGCGACCGTTTGAGTGATAGATATCGAAACGTGAACCTCATTGGTATTCTATGAGAAATTCTCTTCCCCGTGTTTCTTTTCAGTGTTTACCCACCTACCTTATTCTATCTTCTCGTACTTACCATGTATGTCAATCAGATTTTTAGGACGATCGTGGCATATTTTATATCATTTTTCACATTATCTGACCTTACGCCAACTGTGTGTTATTTGTATCTCGATCTCGAAATGAAAAAAGTGTTCTTTGAATGTTGATTTGTGGAACAGGTTGCTGATAGAGACAGGCAGATAGTTACAGATCGATGTTGACTATTGGCCTTTAAAAGATGTATGGTCGTGTTATTGTCGCAAATCATTCAGGTGATTTCTCTATTTTTGAATGTTTTGATTAATAATAAATATTCAAATCCATTGAAAATGGGTTATCAGAAATTTTTGAAAAGATGTCATGATTGATTGAAGAACCAATGAAGCATATTTTTTCGACTACAATTTAGTAGTGGAAAGGTATTAATATCTAATTGACTATTAAGGGTGATTTCACTTGGGTTTTTACAAAGTTTATTGAATTCCAAACATTCCAACAGATTCATTTTTTTCTCTGTCAGAATTATGACGTATTTTGATATCATCTAATGATATTGAAAGTTTTGTGGTTTTATATGTTCACATATTGGAAAATTATTATCAGAGGATAAGTGTTCCTCGAATCTGGTTTCGAAATTTATACCAGTCTGCCAACATAAGCTACCGTACACTCATTGAAAACAATTTTGTACTCCAGATTTTTGAACTTGTCTGTTTTTGTTTAACATTGAATAATAATTTGCTCAAGTTCAGATCACTTGAAAAAGAGGTGGTTATTTTAAATTTGGAGAAATAGTTGCACAAGTTATTGGAGAGAGGACCAGCGTAGTTGAAACTAGTGTATTTTTTCAGGCAAGTATCTTTTATGGAATATAATTATTGTGTTATCTGATGTTTTTCTTTAAGTTGGATAATTTTGTCTATGAAAACCAGAGGGATTTTGTTATTTAAGGCAATTTTCTGATAGTATTTATTTAATTTTACAAGTTTGTATATATGTATACAAACACAAAGACAGTGGGATAGGCAGGTTTTTAGAAGGTTACTAAACTCATCAGCAACGTGTGGCAGCGTCTTATTTTTGGTAAATATTTCTCTGACTATCGGAGGGCATTCATCTGTTGGAATATTTGAATTCCTGTTCTCTATATCAAATGAAACTTATTTAAGATTTTGTGTGTTTTCGAGCCTGGAAAGTTTTTGTACAAGATCAACAGAGTTCAAAATGGTGTATTCGGAACGGAAATTTTCAATTCCATAAATTTCGGATTTAACAACTTTGCTAATTTATCTGAAGGTTTATTTATATATGATACTACTGATGTAGCTAAGAGTTAATATTATCTATAAAATCAATTACGAAAATTGCAACATTATCACATTTACTGATAATTAAAACGGTTGATATATAATGAATTACTAGAACATTCTTCAAACGCAACAGCATGGGTGTATGTTAATTTTCTTCATGGTTCTTTTGGCACATCATTGAGCATTGAGGAAGATTCACAACGTTCTCCACCTGCAAGAATAACTTACACATTTTTTCAATTTGCTTCTTCCGTGACGTATTAACGGGTTCCGAGAAAGTAGGCTAAAGGCAAATCTTAACGCGAAGCCCCTTGACGGCAAGTTTCGAATTTTTCATTGCTTCGTAGCATCTTCAACCAAGAAATGTGCTGTTAGTCACCACAGGCATATTAGATGCTTTCAGTACACCATCAACATTCTATAAACAGCCACTATCTGAATCGTCAGATGAGGCATAATAAACGAGAGATTATGTAATGAATATTTATGAAATTATAGTTTTTTTATTTTATGAATGCATTTGAATGTTACAACGATGATTGAAATTAGAGTTATTTCCTTATGCCAAATAGGAAAGTAAACGACTGAAATTAATATACAACGTTGAGTAATTATTCCGAAACTACAAGACATTTTCTTTCAATCGAAGCACCGTATCAGGTCAACAAAAGTGGAATTTTCCTTCACAAATCTTTCTATACCTAAAGTTGAATATTATAATCCCTAAGAACATTAGCAGATTAAATAGAATTAGGAAATTGCATTTTGTCAACTTTATCTGAAGCAGTTAATTCATTTTAAGTGTATTTCAATTGAAAAACGATTCCTAGAAATAATTCGCGCAGGGATATGAAAACACATTTTCTATATCAAATACAAATTCGAGAATATCAAATGAAAACTTATATTTATGAAAAATTTCAACAGAAATCTGAACTGATAATATTCTTACTGGAAGTTGATGGCAAACGAATTATGGTAGCCTTTGAGTCTCAATTACATCCGCGATTATTTTTATTACCACCCTAAGGGCGCGAAAATGGGGAAAGCGTTTATATTGGGCAGCAGTTAATATTTAATATATTATAAATGGTTAAATAATAATCCTATCAGTTCATTAACATGTCAACGAAATTATTTTGAATGTATTTCAACCCGAATTTTTCGTGAAATTTGGTCTGATATTCATTTGTTAATTAAATATGGGAGATATAATCCATTATGTTTGTGCCCATAGTGTTTCTGCTTCGGCAGATAAATGTCATTGCCTTTATCTAAGACCTGGTCATTTCAACATTTTAATACGAAAGAAAGATATTTTGATGTTGAGTTAGAACACTGAAGATATTTAAGGGATGAAATAATTGTTTCCAAATAGCATGATTTTATGGAGCGGAAGTATACACCTCACAATGCCTTATTCTTAGTTATCGAACATAGTTTTCAATATGTTGTGTTTGCTGTTTTGGATGTTGAATGAAATCTTCAAAGTTGTGTTTTATATATATATATATATATATATATATATATATATATATATATATATATATATATATATATATATATATATATATATATATATATATATATATATCTTCATTATTTCAAGCGGAATTCATTGTTAACGCGCTTAGATGGCTGTTAACCAGTTTACTTGATTTTACGTTCTAAATGTCAATTATTATGTAGACAGTGGTGAAAAATGTGTTTAATGCAGCATAAATGTGTTCTAAATGCCATATAATAGTTATCTATCGTAATAACTGCAAGTGAACTTTCAAGAACAAGTAGAAAACTTGAAGTGTCAGAGTAAATGCTGAAAGGAATGAATTTGTACGAAAAGGTAAATACGACGAGAACATTTATGTTTAATTAACCGTTCATGAGTGATGTTCGGGTTCATATTTTAAATTTGGTTTAATAAATGGGCGTTCGTAAATTCGGTTCCGGCAGTTATCGACCAGAGAGGTTCATGTCTAATTGCAACCATCGACATATGCATTCATTTCCTTCTCAGGTATCTGAACTTACCAAATTATCTTCTTGGGAAGAAAATAATGCATGTTGAAGCAACGTCAATGCGATTATATGCTATGCCCCAGTATTGTGGTTATAGAGGTTTTAAAGATTAGGCATTTTTGGAATTGAATAATCCTCTGTAAAGTTTCTTTTGAAAGCAATGATATATGAATATTGTATGTTGGTCCAATCAGAATCATTTTTGTATTTACGTTACAATAGACTGTTAAAAGTGATTTAAAATCGGTTTTTCCCCTTATGTTTCAATTCAAGTTTCTATATCAGCATTCTTATAGCGTATGAGTGAAAAGAAGTAATGAGTGTTAAAATTGTGTTAAGTGGGAGGCGAAAGCAGTGGGTGGTTCTTAACAGCTATAAATATTCTTTGAAGAAAAATCTTGAAATCAAGGACGGAACAACGATAAACCTGCGTGAACAATGTAAGTAATTTATTCTTTCATTGTGGTCAGTAGATTATCATTATCATCAATCCACATTACAATCTTGAAACCACCAAATTGTGAGTTTAACTGCAAGAGAAAAGTTGCTGACGATTCGTCCGAAGTTTTCTAAGAGGATATGCTTTCTTGGATTACTACATTACACATTACTTACATTAGAAAAAATATATATAACGATCGACAGTATAAAGAAAACCTTTTCCGCGCTAAGAAAATATATATTCGAACGAGCGGCTTTAAAGCATATTGAGTGGGGAGGACAATATAATAGTCTTTTCCTGTAGCTCTTATCACTGTTTTTGAAAAATGTGACTCATATATACTTAGAAAGTACATTTGATCATTCCCATAATTTATTTTGCACTTTTCCACGATACATAGCTTTTCCAACGGACATTACTACCAATATCAAATTGTTTGTTACCAAGACACATTATCCTTGATAATAGAGAAATGCAAAAATGAAGATACAGGTGAATATTTCTGAAGTCGATGTAGACTTTGAAATTGACATTTTGCAAGGCAATGGAACAAGTTTGGCCTGCAGCAAAGATTATCGGTTGTAGATTCCATCTTTGGCACACACAGTAGATTAAAAGAAATTAGATGAGTGAAACTGGATCATAGCTACGAAATAGCTTTGCGCTATTTCGAATCCCCATGAAGCAGGAGATTGTTTTGCTTTCGATTTGTTGCCAATTTGCACTGACGATCAAAAAGTTCAAACATACGCTGATGATGTAGCCGACTATTTTATCATTGAAAAATCTTTATTTCCTATTATATGGGCTGAAAGTTCGGCAACAGTTACATTGTCTAAAACAAAGTTTTCCTTCTATATTTTGGAAATAAGCACATTTACCTCAAAAAGAAATTCATTTCGCAGTTGCAGTCTGAGAACTATATCATTTATTAATTGTCAGTAAGCTTCTTCTATGATAATCTCTGGAATTACTGGTGTTCATCATTTTCTTTCACAAATACGAAAAATTGAACTTAAAAAATTATTTTACCTTTTTTTGGGGGAGAAAATGACTCAAAAATGGACACCCTGTATGTAATTTCGAGATTATGACAAAAGAGAGTTTTGTAAACCGCTTTAATTTCAAATGTCTCTTCAGCAACGTGGTTGCACAGTTCTTAATCTTGAAACTTGATGCTTTGGACTTCCATAGTTTCTCTAATACACTTATTTTTCTTTGGTATTGGTTTTCACTCCGTTGGGACAATATCAGTATTAGAATGAGTTTCGTCTGGGTATTCTAAATGTTACTACTCATTTTATTTCCACACGATTTTCAACACCAAAGGTGTATTTTACCTTCCTAGTTTCCTATTTTAGTGCGGTCAGCTATATAATGATAATAATGGTATAATAGTGGCAGTATATTAACAAGAAATGGAGTAGAAGGGGAAAATATTTCATTTTATATAAGAGTTTCGGGGAAGTCCCTGGGCGCCCGACTTTTAGCTCCCGGGGAATCACCGCTAATTCTCCGAAAGGTTTCTGCTGAATATCGCCAAATGTAGTAAACTTTAATCGATAGATTATTATACTCACACTTCTGTCTGCCAGGTGACGACACTACATGAATTTTTTTCAGTTTTCTATATATTTTTACAAGAAATGATATGATGAATGATACGAAAAACCTCTGAAAGAATCATTTCAATTGAATTTATTTCATATTATATAGAAATCTATTGTAGGTTGTAGGCGATATCAATATTTCGTTGAGTGCTGTTGTTGAATACAGAAATTCTTTACATTTTTGAAATGACAGCTGATTGATTTCTTTCCTTTTTCCTTCAAATTAACCAAATTCCCTCGCGCAGCTTTTTGTATCTACTTGTTGCGCTGCGGAATGAATTGAATAGATCGAACATCCAAGTTTTGAAATCCTACTGTGTTGCAGCCAATTGAAAAATGCTGTCTGACTAGAGGTCAGACGCGCTTTTGGGTTGCGAAATTATGTCAAGTTGAACCTTTTGATTTTCGAAAGCTTAAATGGCAAGTCAAGTCAAGCTTTCCGAAAATTTTTCAAGTCGCTTGACTTGATGAAACCCTACTAATGGCTTTTAATGAGTTATTCTGCACGTTTAGTATAAAAGTTCCCAAATTGCATAGACTGTCCCCATTGATTTATTCTAGATCAACCTTTGCAGTTCCGTCTACGATTTCATTAAACAGTTGAAGATTCGAAAGTTAACTTATAGAACTAATTCTCGCCAATAAAATTAAATTTTTTGCATCTCCATCGAGCGAAATGTGTGGTAAAATACACAGCCAATCAATAACATGGAATGTAGCAACTGTAAATAACAACTGGAAATTTAGCGAGACGAAAATCGATTCCGCATGTATTTACCGACAAAAAGTGAGACATGAAGAAAGAAGAAATAAACATTATACCTCAGTCGGTGAATTAATTCCTTCTTTTAACTGGGAACTAGTTCTTAATGGATTTCAGAAATTCGGTCGTAAATGTTGTCTTTGAGGCAACGCATAGAACGGATTTCAACCTAGTTTCATAACATGTCTAATGTCTTTTTCTCACGCACTTACGTAAGGATCACAGCATGAAATCAATCACTTAGTACACCCACATTTTTGAACGATCGATTTAGGTGTCCGATTGTGTTAATGGGACTCGATAGAATCTGGTACCTGTAGAAGCGTGTGAGGATGTAAAATGTCAAGAATATGGTGAGCACTCTTCTCACTATCCCCATATGATAATGAAAAAGATTTCTAATGAAAAGGTGGCATATAAATTGAAACCTGATTCTACGAGTTCATTAGCATATTCAAGTCCAATATTATTGAACAAGAGACGTAACAAAGTTTATCTTAGGAGAAATAGTTGAGAAATTCATTGACTATGAGAAAAAGCCCAGGAAAGGGATGAAGAATGTTACTGGGAAAATTCTTTGTCGAAAACAACCATTTGTCGATGGTATTTCAAACGTAGTCGTACGACTACTAAAGACGTCGATTTTCTGGAAAGTGTAGACAATTCTAAAGGTGATATGAAAGAGAAATTTGTTTACAAAAGGGCACCGTAGTTTACATTTTACATAAAAATTTAGCCATGAAAAACTTTGTTTCAAGGTGTGTGCCACACTTACTGACAGTTGAACAAAAACCACAACGAATGGATGAATCTAAGCGTTGCTTGGTGGATTTAAAGTACAATAAAAAGGAGTTTTTTGTATCAATATGTGAACATGGATGAAACATGGATTCACCACTACAAACCAGAGTCGAAAAGAACATTTGTTGACTGAAGATCAGAGGGCGAAAGAAGTCCAAAGCGTCCAAAAATCCAACCATAGACTGGCTAAGTTATGACCTCTGTATTCTGGGATACGTATGGAATATTGTTCATCGAGTATCTGAAGAAAGACTAGACAACCAACAGTGACTATTAAAAAAATCGGCTTACTTGACCGAGATTGAGCGGAAATGACCATATATCGAAAAGAATGAAACATTCTCTCATCATGACAATGCATCAACCACCAGTCGGTGAAAACCATGGTAAAAGTCAACGGCTTACGTTTGAATTGTTACCGCAGCCACCCCATTCTCCAGATCTGACACCTAGGATAACTGGCATAGAAATTCCTTAGAAGCGTTGAAATATTTGTAGCATGATAGAAGGAAAGTATATAGATAAATAAGTTAAACTTTTGAGAAAAAATTGCTTTTTTATCGGTTAGTTCCGGACTTCGTCACCCATGTGTTCTCTTTGGTAAAAGCATTCGATCGTCCAATTGGAGGAAATTCTGCATTTACTATATGATGAACAAATTTCTTATAACGATTTATTGAAACTGATATATAAGACACATGGTTCCCTGAGCCTTCTTTTGTTCAATATTATAACGAACACTTTCAAAGATTTCCAAATATTACTGGCCTGTTTAAAACAGGTTTCGGTTTCCGGATGAAACTATGGTTGAAATAAAAATTACATTCGAAATATTTCGTGCTGCGATCGGACATGGGCCATTTTGCCGGGTTGGCGCTCATAGTCGTGTCATGACTTGTTCTGTTTGTTGTGTTTGAAGTTAGTTTGTTTGATGCGAAATGAATATCATTTGAATAGAAAATATTCACTTAGTAACTAGATATTTCCAAATGTTGATATTATGGTAGTTACTTCATTTTTTCGTGCAAAACTAGTTGAAAATATTTTCCTAACAAGGTCAAGCCATCAAATGAAATTATGTAACTCCGGGATAGCAAAAACTGACCTTTGGAAAAAATTTTCGTTCCGTTGCATGAATCTGTAGGGCTAAAATATTTTCTCAAGCATTGTGCTGCTAATTTCTTCACGGAGGTCATGTTACCTAGAGATAAGTTAACTTATAATGCCATATCGTTGATAATACTTTTCAATTGGCTGAATGCAAAAATGAATAGATATTTTATTTTTCGATGATGAATATTTTATTATTTATAACTTAATTTACTTACTCTATTGAAACAGAATTTTAGCACCTGCATCATAGGTAAACAGATAAACCGTCTATTTTGGGGTACTTCCAACTATATTATTGAAATTACTGATATGAGAATTGTCTGGCAAAGTTTTTCAGAAATCTTAGTTTTTCAAAAATATACACGACACGATAACCATAATATTTTTCCTTCGAGAAATGTATCAAAAAATATGTATAAGGGTATATTTAAGAGCGCATCAACAAGATCTATTAAGATCTTGATAGCGTGGAAATCAGGAATTTCTGGCAGTTAGTCTTACAAAAATATATTCATCACAGATGGGATACATACAATATAAATCTCACAGATCGAAAATTCGGAAAAGTGTACGAATAATTGAAGTTGAAAATGTTTAAATGGTGCAGAGCATAGAATTAAACATGACACGGTGGTGATACATTCTTAGAGAATAAGTAGTTACACGTACATCTACTTTTTAGTTTTGTTTTTTATAGCCGAATAATCACTAATGAGTCCTATCAAATCTGGAGATATTTATATTCCTCAAAAACATAATAGCTGCAAAAAACATTTTTTTCGTTCTAGTTTCTGAAAATTTTCATATTAATCAATCTTTGTGAAGGAACAACGACGCGAAAATGATCCGTGTCGAATTAAGACCGATGGTAAAGGATATCAGAGATAAACACGCATGAGAAAAATTTTAATCCGATCAGTTCAAACAAATCTTGACTCTTTCATTATTCGAAACTGCACTTTTATTTTTTATTGCGGCAAAGTTATCGACATCCCGAAGTTAAGCTATTAATTGAAGCCGCTTTGTATAAGGGACGACGTTGATTATATTGAGTCTCCTGATCGAGCCCAAATTCATTAGATAAAAGAGATTCCACTAATTACAAAGTGCCCCTTGCCTTGTCTTGAAAAAGATACTTGTTTGGGCCCCGATACAGACAAGACACCTAAACCGATTATTCCGGCTTGACGAAGGTCCGTCCATTGACAGATGTCGATGATCAACTGTGAAGATTTCGTCGAGGGAAATATAAAAAATCTTGTGCCACCGAGTTCACAAAATACCACGTCATCGTTATAAACGAAGAGTAACCATACTTCAACTAATTGGTAATAATCGAGTTCGAATGGTAGATGACGAGGAATTCGAGATTCGTCATCATCATATTAGGAGAGAAGGAACCCATATCTATCAACGTAACTGAAAAATTCAAAATATTTTGTGTGCTGAAGTCCTATTCAAAGCAAATCAACGATGGTACATAGTTGCGGATTTTGGGTGAGTTGTATTTTATGAGCAAATTCTACTTCGTTATTGGTAGTTGTATTAGTTTAATGAAATTTTTGGCCCTTTCTCGTTACACCAAAGCCTGAAACTTTTTCTGGTAATATTATAAAGACAAAGCTAGAAATCCGTAGGTGATTTTGGAATATTGAAGCAATAAAGGGTACCCCCGTTAATATAGTTTACGAAAAACACTCATTCGCAGAATCATTTTTTTCCTCGATTACATCATTAGGTTAATCGAAAGAAAAGCTTTCATTATAATTCCAGCCCACCTCCCCGCTATCCCCTCTCCCAGTGAAAAAAAATATTTTTTTGCATTTCATATATTTCCTTGGATTCAGATCGTTTTAAAAATCTGAAAAAATTCATGAATACTGGTAACCACCTCACAAAACATGCAGAATGTTTTAGCAATTATTGGGCCTCCGCAAGAGCCCCATAAGGTTTTTCTTCAAATATTTTTATCCCCTCACTGAATGGATGTCTGGGCAGATCTAGTTTCTATGGCATTTGCTTTATATTGTTCGTTTATATTATATATAAACAAAATGTTTACACATGTTCAATTCATTTTGTCAAAAATAGTCAGTTGTTGCATAAACATATAAACCACGAGGCGCAATAATACGTGTACAATTATTTTGTTTGTTTGTTATTCCTTTAACGTGCTCTATTTCCGCCTTTCGGCCAATAATACGCCGGGGAATTCTGTCACCTCACTAACCCGGGAATTTTGCCTAACCCCTCTCGTGTCGAGGGAAGGGATCTTAAATGTCCAACACATCTCTGTTAGACAGGACTGACAGCTTTACATCTCCTCCGAAAGATGGATACTCTAGCGATTCCCAGAATCCGAAAAATCGCACCGACTTTGTGGGGATTGAACCCAGGTAACTCTGCGCAGGAGACGAGCATCATATCCTCTACGCCACCGAGCCGGCTATTATTTTGTTTACAACAAAAGCGGTAGCAGAGCAACATTCGAATTTCCGTAGTAACAGAACCGTATACATAAAAGTTCACGTTCTCACACTCATAAGCTCAATTGCTTTCCGATTTGGTATTTGGATAGGACAGCACCCTAAAAGTAGTGAAACAACAATGAAAGTTCGAGGGGTTGTGCATTGAGTAGTATTCGATTCAAGATATTATGCCTCTATATGTCGAATGCGATATATGTGATGCATATACCCGATTAAGGCTCTGACACGCTAATTCGTCATAAACATAAACGATCATATGCGAATATATGCGCTCATATGAGCAGACGGAATGGATAGAAGAGGTCCTGCATAAGCAAATGAAAAAGTGACAGGCAAGGAGCTGGCCACTACTATTGAGAATGTCTGCGCTCGCGCATGACCTCTTCTTGCCTAGTCTGTCTGTGCGCATATGATCGTTCAGCTTTATGACTGCTGTCTGACCCTTTATCGGTTTATGTATTACATATATCTCATTCGACATATAGAGGTATAATATCTTGAATTAAATACTACTCAATTCACTTCTCTCGAATGTTCACTATTATATTGATAATTGAAGTATTGTGCCCATTTGTTTATATATTTATGCAACATCTGACAATTAAATCCAACTATAGTTTCTATCTAGAATGAATTGAACATGTTTCAATATTTATTTTTGTTCATAGATATTATGGTACTGGCTACGACATTAGGGGCAATGTACAACTGGTACTATACCCAGCAAAAAAATCATGGCAACATTAAAGAATAATAAGTGATACCGTATTTCACAAACTCGATTACAAAATACTTTAAGAAACTTTCAGGAAAATAAAAAGTGAATTGAAACTGCTATTTGAAAGCATAACCTAAAGAACTAAAAAATTAATAAAAGGCTAGGTTTCTCGCACAATTCGATATTAATTACTTAGTTGAATGTTTCATTGTTTAATTGTGGTTTCATAAATAATTAAATATCAACGGAAGTATGTATTGTAAATTTTAATCTCAACTTTAGGAATCAAAAACTGACAGAAAAAAAGATAAATGACAATCATAAATAAAACCGTCACCCACAGACATGTGGAAATTTGAATTTTCTGTACTCAGTGGCAACAAATCGAGTTTTCGCGTTACAGGAGGTGGCACACCATCAGAAAAATCAGAAAAATTTAGAGCAGTACTTTTCAAGAACAATCTCAAACGCCGTAGAAACTAGACATGCCCAGACATCCATTAGGCTCACTTTGCGAGGGTCCAATTATTACGAAAAAACTCTGCATGTTTTGTGAGGTGGCTAACAGTGCCCATGAATTTCTTCGGATTATTTGAGCGATCAAGAATATGAGGAAAATTAAAACAAATTCCTTAAATTAGAGAACAAAAATATCAACATCTTTCTGAGTTTGCAGATGCTGATAAATATTTTAGAAAAATAAAAAATTAATTCCAATTAAACTATCTATTGTATATGTAATCTTATTATTTGGTCGAGATCTGGAGATACTTAAGTTAGTTAATTTTAATTACTTCCTCTCTTCTCATCTGAAAATCAATAATGGATCATCAATTAAATTGCCTGATTATTCAATTCAAAATCTCGACAATCCCGTCAGAGCTGCAGATCATTAACCTTATTAAATAGTTGATATTGTACTGAATAGGTTGATTTACATTATTTATTCTGCAAAAATATAAAAGGATTAAAATAAATACTAAATTCATTTGCATTTTGATTCTACATATAAAGTAACTTGTTTGACAATATTAAATTATTCGAGCAACACTCTCTTTGTTACATCACTGATTAATTGATATTCATAATTTCGATCATAAATATTGAACTGCCCTAATATGGGGAGAGATATAGGGGAAATCAGTTTTGTTGTTTCTTAGCAAAAATGATATGCAAGCGGGTAGAAATAATATAATTGGGCAAGCTCAATTGGCAGCACCGGGATCATGTGTACTCAACATCGCATTGTTATAGATACAAGAAATAGTTGAGAAACTGTGAATTGGATACCTGATAGGATCAAGATAATGTGAAAGGCATTATTACACAATCTAACCAAAAAACGTAATTTTAACTTGAATAACAACATGATCTCAAACCTCTCGCTCAAAGGCGACAGTCGGATGATCTTCCTTTTTCTCGAACATTTCTACAAGTACTTCAATGGTAAATGCTCTGAAAGGCTTGGTTCCAGAAAATCTGGCTCGCGCAATCTCTCATCAGCAGATGATCCAACTAGTTACGCTACGTAGCTCTATAAAAATTATTTTGTTTACAGGGACTGTGCTGTAGACTCGCTTCCATCTAAAATCTATCCGATAACTTACAATTTGGCAGTATAAATCATACTAAGAGTATTCTATAAAGCAAACCTCAATAAATATCAAATTCTTTTGAAATCAGAACGGAAGTAATTTTTTGTAAGTTATTCACATTGAAGTGTTCAATCTCTGACAAGCTTTGTTGACTGGATTACGAGAAAAGCTTCAACGCAAGGTTTATTCAATTTTTATCGTAATTACCATAATTATTGTGCGACATTTGTATTTGTCATTACGGAAAAACAATGCGATTGATACAATACAGTTATTAATATGAATTTATGTCATAAAGCAGTAAGAAATGAATGGGTAACAATTTTGTTGTAATTGGTATGACATTCGACTTTCACAAGTTAAATAAACCGCATATGAGAAGAATGTTAGCCTCAAAGACGTGAATGAATGAAAATTAATACTTCAAAGCAGTCGTTTTCGAACTATGGTTCACGGTTCCTCAGTTAGGAGTTCATTTATTTATTCGTATGATAAAGAGAGTAACAAAAATGTGAAGGATATGGATCACGAGTCAAATCACGATCGAAGGAAAGCAGGGTATATAAAATGGATAAACACTCACACACCAAGCTTTTAACTATCGCCCCTAAAGTGTTAGAATCTATTGTTGAATATCAGTCTTGAAATCTACGGCTACCGTGAAAGGAGATCACTTCAGCCGTTGTTATATTCCTTTGTTCCTATTAGATATCATTCAAAACTTCAGTATTTTCCTAGATAGCGCAGGACATGTCAATAAATGGAATGCAGTTTCCTGCTACTTCTTGCAGAATCGTCATGTCATCGCTCAGTACACGTTTCTTTGGGAACAGGGCATGTGATCTGTTACTAACTCACCAAAGATTCTGAGATCCTTCTTGTTGCAATTTAGAATTTGCTTTGTTCTCTTTAGAATGAAGTTTGCTAGAAGTTTGGACACCCTCAGTCCTTTGATCTGTTCCCAGTGCCTGTAGTTGCAGACAAGTGTCGCTTTTGAGTGAACCTTTACGTAATCCATTAATTATCTTCAATTAAGTCCGGGTTGGAAACTCATTAACTATAGAAAAGATGTTCTATACACCTGCACCAGAATACTATCTTTAGCACAGCAAAACGAAGTGTATTTCGAAATGCTGCTGCAAAAGCAGCAGCATACACCAGTTGTCAAGGTCAATCATGTTTCAATTCTCAATATTCAACACCATAAGATCCAGACATCAACGACGAACAATTTATTTATAGCTTTTACATTAATTTACGTTAGTCATGAAGAAAAGAAGAAGATTTTGAAGAAACAGACCTTGTATTTCATTAAACACGATTAAATAAATCCTGGAGAAGGTCTACCGTAAAAACCAATTTATAAAAAACGAGCCAAGTATACTATGTCAAAGCTGAAGTGGAAACGTGTCCATAATATGGAGTATACTTCAGAATACTTTAGACTCGCTTGATCTTATAAATGATGAATCAAAAAAAAAAACAATATATGTAATTTTTGTATAGAATTGTTCTACAACTCGCGCCTGAGTTTCTAAAACCAACTGTGTTCATGAAAAATCCAAGAAATGCATTTTTGTCAACTTTATCCTTGAATATTCTTTTCATTCCAATGGTGTCCTTAAATTCATGCCAATTTCCAGCTTTATGGAGGTTTTGATCGAACTTATAATAAATAAATCTAAACATGTTTGCAATTACGTTAAACTTCATTATAATAATTACGATCTGAATGAACATCACGGAAGTCACTAGATCTCCCATATCTTATTGAAGAGGTTTGACCTGGGGAGGTGTATATATCGAAACAATCTGACACCTTTAGTACTACGGTTAACGTGTCCGAGCAAATTTTAGAATAATACAGAATTTCAATTTAAATCAAATTCAGAAATATATAGAAAATAGTATTCAATGTAACAACGTCATATCCTCAGAAAAACAACTACGAAATAGTAAACAGTTACTCAAAATCTTAGTTGACTGAGAACGAATAGTATGATTATAATAAGAAATGAGTGACGACGGTTTACTTCATTTGGCTCTTATAGATAATTTATTGAAGTTGTTCTTAGTCGACATAAATAAATTGCAATTATTTTTGTGTGGGTTAATTTTTTTAAAGACTTAACGGTGAATACGTATCACGTATTTCTAGACCAGCTATATATACATGTACTTGGTGAAAACTTTAGTGTTCTCAAATAGTAAACATTTATCTTCGTTCAAAGTGCGGAATGTGAGAGCATCATTATTATACAAAGACATCGTTGGATGCGTCAGATGCATAACTGTACCTTCATGACCCCGTAGGTTTCTTCTTCAGACAAACACTAGCAGAAAGATCTACGAAAATACATGAGCCACTTCAATATTTAATATATAATAAAATGGAAACCAGTTATATATAGAATATTGAGTATCCTACATTCAATCAGAACAAATATGATAGTTGAAAATCATTCGCATTACATTAGTTCTTTTCTGTATTCGGTGTTTGCAGTGCATAGAAAATTTATTAATGTGAAAAAAAATTCTGGAGGGTTGCATCTTTTTTCTAGAAATTCAATAAGAAAATTCAAGGTTTGGGTAAAAACATTCCAGGATTCACTTTCTCAGATCATCAATGCTTACTAACTTGAATTGTATGCCCTACGAAATTACCACTTGTATTGAAGATTTTCTCAACTCTTGAAGCCGTTCATGAATAGTAACAGCAAAATCCAAGCATTTAAAGAAATTTATCTTTGACATCAGATACCAATGTTACTTCATTGATGTTTCATAATTTTTTCAAAAAGTGCATATATCAAATACCTAGTATAAGAGTTGTACTGGTTGGACAGATTTCGACGTTCTAGAACTGCAGTAAAATGAAATATTGTGAATAGAAGATAATACCCCCTCCCCCTTACCGTGTTTTTTTTACGTGAGGAACTGATGCAAACAGATTCAAGTTTTCGTTTTCAAGATGTTTGGAAATTAAGAACATTTTCGTGATCAGTCAAATGCCTATATTTCGGTTGTTTTTGAAGTAATCTAAAAATGGTTTAGCATTTTTCAGGCACTTTTTTACGTAGAATCGAACTACGCGCGGAAAGCTTTATAGCCAACGGTTTTTGAGTTAAAATGCAAACTTAAGTTTGGTTGAATATGAACCAAAGGTAACTTCGATTTCGTTGAGTAAAGTTTTTTGCTTTTCAGAAATATATCACATGTACCATTAATTTTTCCATCCAAGACGTGTTTACATGGCCCGTTCCTAGAATTGCTAGTAGCTGCTTGACTTTTCCTTTGGAAATATAATGATCTGTTATGTTGAAGAGCTAGTGGAAATATTGAACAGTTTAAGCAAATTTCAGACATTGTCTTGCTTCGGTTACTAATATTCAAATTTCCAATGCGTTGCAGAGTATCGTAAGGCGTTATAAATTATATATACAAAATAATGGCAATACACTTGCATACCTACATTATTTCCATTAAATTTCATTCCATATGATAGAATATCTTGTTAGTTTTCTGTTTTAAAATAACGATTGCATGTTATTTTTCAAAATGTTTGCACGGCATGCTCAACTTAAAACCGTTAGACAAAAAAACTTTCAGCACATAATTCGATTCTACGTAATATGTCTAAACATTTTCACATAACTTCAAAAACAACCGATACAGTGGCATTGGATATGAAGTTTTCTAAATTTCCAAATAACTCTAAGCTATCTTTGAAGCCACTTTACAACAGTGTCTGTAAATAGAAAGTTTGTCGAATATTTTCACAAAAAATCATTATGGATCTCAAATGAGCCACCTTGAATATTTTGATTACTCTCACGATTATTGAAGAAAGGAAAATAAATCATACATTTAAGGATACGAATGGATTATTAACTTTGAACCTAACAACATATTACACGGTTTGCCATGAGTTGGAAACGCATATCTCATCATTAATCCGTTACTAACTCCAAGCTTTAATCCCCAAATTCGAATACATACTTAAACGAATTCGCGAATAAATCAGCAGATGCGAAAAAAACAGTGGAAAAGCGTTCAGAGCGATGAGGTTAACAAGAAGTAAGGTAAAGGTTAGTCAAGCGCATTAAAACTCACATCGCAGCCAGTAATTGGTCAGTTCAGTTCATTAATTCTTGAAATTACACGGCTGCATGAAATTCGGCAAGCAGCTGTAATGCGATACGTAACAGTTTCTTGATCGATAATAGTGAGAAGCAAAAAATACAGGAAGAATTGCATGTTACATATCGCATTCGTTTTAGGGTCAGCATTAGTGAAAAAAGAAGAATATAATTGACCGTTACATCTTCAGACTTAGAGTTTGCAGACCACGTAGATGTTTACAGTCTTTCACATTTTGTTATTCTAGATATTCTAGAATCTATACACAAGCACAATCCCGAAGTTGATTCAACAAACTTCAACCCAATGCTTGTGACGTCATGGTAGGAGCTGTGAATTCTGCAGGTAGACTACATATACGTGTGAAAAAATAACAGTGTAAATTGGGAATCAAGGAAACGCAGATAAAAATATTAGTTTTGGAATTTCAATGGTTCAAACGCAAACACAAACCATTTCAAGAAAAAAGAATTGTTTCGTAGTATCCATAAAAATTTCGGCGGAGGAAGTAGTTCATCATAAGTAAAAAATCAACAAATCTAGCATTATTCGGGGAATTCGCAATCCCAATTAACTTTCAGAAAAGTCACAAGGTTTTCATGAACAATTCCAAGAGAGTCAGACAAGATTTTTTTCGAAATCTCTGCGTTCTTGCAAATAATTTTTGTTCTGAATCAGTCATGCCCAGCATCTTTCATTTGGGTGTCAATCATGTATTATGCTCAACTGAAAACACTAATGAAATAAAACATTCGACTCTGATACCATAAAACATTACAATAATAAATACTACTAAAAGTTTCAGTGTAAAATCAGATAATCAAAATATTCAAAACTGTTATTTTCAGAAATATCATGGGGAAAGTGACACTATCGCAATGTTCCGTGTCAAATCTATTGTATACTGTCAATACCATCAGCGCTCAGTTTCATCCCCATTACTGTGACGTCATGTTATTGGGTTCCAACTTAGTAAAGGCCTGTGAGATCGAGAGTTGCCTCTAGGGTTGCCCTGCACACTGGAGACATTTTCGAACGATCTGGTGTTTCTTGGACGTAAGGGTTTTGGATGATGGTTTATCGAACCAGTCGTGTCGCAATTGTCCATCATACACTGAAGAACCGATTTTGAAGGATACCATGTCTAGCGCAATACGTGTAATGTTTGTACTAACATTCAATTATTTCAACAAAAACTTTTGTCAATTGGACATGCAGTTCAATCGTGTCATTTAGCGTAAGCTACTGAATAATAAACAACAGATTTGACAGACGTCGCCAAAACGGCATAGCTGTCAACATCGACCTGTCCCTATTGCAAAACCCCGTATAATAACACCAGGTATACATTCTTGCGTAGATAAAATTAATATATTCTAGTTCAATGTGCAAGGAGAATGAACGGAAGACCACTGAAAAACTAGAAATTTATGAAAATTATCATACAGTGTAAATGATACGATCGGAAGTAACTGTTTCATATGCAACTATGAGATAGATTAGATATACATTTAAAATCAATTGAAGATCAATAATTTATTCATAGATTCAATATAGGCAACTAATTGAAAATGTGATGACCGGATCTGTATTTCACTTTTGATAACATATCTTTACTTATCCGATTTTGTTTAACGAATATAAATATGATTATGCATTCTTCATCCGGTACTTCTGGTCATGCAACAAAATTTGAATATTGATTAAACTCGAAAACAGTTCGGAAAACACCTCAGTGCGATTGAATATTTCTTTGAAGAGGTGTTCAATGTTATCAGTCAACTGTAAAGCATAATTTTCTATCAATAACAAACATCTTTCTGGATTTTCTCAAACTTGAGGTATATTTCAATATTAATTTAAAAACACACAAAGTCACAAATAAAGTAGCGCAGATGAATTTGCGAATATTTTTATTTTATATCTCGCAAATTATTAAAATGTCCTAGTGAAGTGCATTGGTTCACCAAAAATGATAGGAGAGTTATCATAAAATATGAATGAAATGTGAAAGGAAGGCCATGAAAAGGCAAAAAACCAGATGACTGATTCATTTAATAGAAGAAAAAAAATATAAATAAAATAATGCACTTTTGTCTGATTTCCACAGCGTTTACACAAGACCCTATTTGACGTCATTTCCAAGTGTCTAGAGCTAACAGTTATGAGAAAGAATGTGCTAACTATACCTATTTTAAATGTGGAATGGTGGGGAGTGATGACTGTTAAGAGTGGTGAATTTTGGGTTTTTAGAAAGTCTGTTAATTTAGAAATTTTCCAGCAGATTCATTGTCATCCCTTTATTGCATTTGTGGAGAATTTCAAAATTATCTAATGTATTTATGTGCTTTGTAGATTTAATATGGTAAAAAACTCCGGATTTGTTATCTGAGGAGAGATGTTCTTTGAATCTTGATTCAAAATTTTCGACCTTTTTGTCGTGAGCTATTGGGCTTTCAATTCTGTCTATTCCAGACTGTTTGAATTTATTAGTTTTCTGTTAGGCATTGAATAGTACTTTGTTATATTGGGACCACTGGAGAAAAAGGTTAGTTATATTAAACGTGGAAAGATAATTGCTAGCAATGTAGCTGGACATGTGTATTAATTCTCCGGTTTAACTGAAATAGAATATAGTAGTTGAGAAATATCTCTTTTAAATAATTTCTGTATTAAAGCCTGTTATAGATAGGAGAATGGAAAATGCTGAATGAATGATTGACTTATAAGCGGCTCATTTATGTGTAATGTGGTTGAAAGAATCCATTGGGAATGTTGAGGTTAAAATAGACAAAAATTCAGTTTTACATGTCCTAAATAAAATGCATGATGAAATAACTTTCAGTGCTGACATTAAACTCAACAATTCAATAAATTTACTTGACCATCACTAAACTACATAATAACCTCACCCAAAACATATATACAAAATAAACATTTACAGATTCAACAATCCCAATGGATTATTTTAACCACATTACACATAAATTAACCGCTTATAACTCGATTCAATTTCCTATCCGTAACAGACAATAGTCGTAAAAATATATCAATTAGTGTGATGTTATGAAATGCTTGTGCGATAGTTTTTTTGCGACTGAATGAATATGGGTTATGCGATAACATCAACAAAGAGAGTGACTGAAAAGATTATGTGGTGCCCAACTGTATTTCATCAAAACAGACAAAACATATAAGCTATATGTTTAAAGAAATTAACTGTGAGAGAGGGAAAGTAGCTACAGATATTTTAGTGTGTCTAGAATCAAATTACGGTAACTACCAAGCTTTCAAATAGAAACTTCATAAATAATTCACTTCTCCCTCTGCAGATGCAACAAACGTTTCAATGGTTGAGTATGGAGAGCATGAATGAGAAATCATACAGTTGAATAATCAACAGGCTACGATTTGGAAGTTTTTGAATTAGACACATCGGTCTACACGATTAAATGTTATCCTTAGTAGACGCAATGCTTTTCTAGTACACTTCCATTGTGGGCATCCACTGCGTCCTTGTGGAATATTCACCTCTAAAGTCTACCAAAACACTTTGTCACTACGTTGATTCATCACAATGACTAGATGAGTCCTCTTGTATATACAATTGAATACTGCAAATATCATGATTCATTGCAAAAACACACATTGAAGTAGGGTATAAATTATTAGAGACATAAAATGATTTCGAGCCTGTGTACATATAATTAAAACCACATCTTCCTCTTGTCAAGTTGCAAGTACGATAAAAATTTTTCATAATTTTGGTTCCGATGATTCAATAAAACGATTCCTCATCTACTGTTCAAATTCTCGGTAACAATATCGGGAAATTTTCTAGTTCAATTATAAACTTTTCGAAATATTAGTCCTCTCACAACAGAACGATTAATATCCAACTTAAGTGAATCTGAGCGATCACTCAAAGAGATGGATGGTTCACATCAAAGCATCAAGCACCGAAACCAGCTCAGATCATACATTATGCAAATTATTCAAATGTCAGACACCATGCGAGCTCCTTTATATGCCAGTTGCCGTTGTTATATTCTGCTTACCGCGAGTAATGCTACATATTAATCTTGATATTATCCATGTGAATGGCAATTCCGACCCACGCTACTCACTACCGTATTGTAATGCCATCATCTCTGTGATATAGTTACTCAGCTAATATTCTATTGTATCCTTATGCAGTTGCCTAACTCATATGTTTATTACTTATTTATGAGCAACGTTGTTCTACTATGCATGCGGCTGTTGTTATTTCAAGTATTAATAGAGTTTAATGCATTACCTAAAAGAAGCATTTATTATTCTTTGCTACAATTGCCTAATAAGATAAGCTCTAGCGCTAGCTATCGAAAGTGTGAAATTAGAGTTTTCGTTGGGAGTCAAATGAATGTCACAACCATTTTAAAGCGAATAGTGATTGGTTTTTGCGAAATCATCAATTTATATCCATATTTCTGTATTTATAGTTTATCGAATGAAAGAGTAATACGACTATCGATATTCATTTCGTGATACTCCACCGTATATTACTACAATGGCAAAAAAGCTTCTGTCAATTCAATGCCATAACAATCAAATTAAAAATATGAGAAACATGAAGTATTTTCAGCATAATGAACTGTAAAAGCGTACAAAGATACTCATATGTTTTCAGAAAAAGTAACAGTACTTAGTCACCTAGCATCATGGTCAGTTTATTTAATATTATGAGCAATGTTTTCGTTGAAGAATAACGTAAACCTAGACCAGCACAAAACACTAATTTCATAGAGGACACTGGCAGTACTAAAAATAAACCTCCATGATTTGTTAATATAAATTTGAAATTTCAGTTCAATGCGTGCTGTTTTAGCCACAACAAACTGTCAAAGCTGAAAAATGGAATTATACCGTAAGCATTTTTGCGCAATAATTTTCAAACACAAATATCTCAATAAGAATGTCTTCACGAGTTGATTTTTGTGTTCAGTATTGAACCACCCCACCAGTCAACAGTTTTCCATTGGTATGGAGAATTTGAAATCCAAGGGCAGGTACATCAGAAATAGTGTTCACTCAAGAAAATGTGGATGGTGTGCGTAATATGGGCATGTATGTCGAGAGATTGGCGCTTTATTTTGGATTTCAAAGAATTCATTATAAAAAATTCTTCACGAAGAGTTGCTTGTGAAAAAACCAGCTTTCCGTTGGATACCGAATCTGTTGACCAACAAACAGAAAACTGCAAGGGTGAATTGGTGTCAAAAAACTCTGAACTACTTTAACTATAGGAAGTTTGAAAGAGTTTACAACATTGTCAGTCATGATGAACCTTGGATTTATTCAAACGAGCCAGAAAATAAGCTCCAACCTCCTGTTTGGGTGTTCCAAGAAAAGAAAAATCGACAAAAGTAATCCGTATCTCCAAAAGATGGTAGCAATATTTGTCTCAAAACAGGTCATGCACACCAATTCCTTTACAAGATCAAAGAACAAATACTGTCGATTGGTACACAACAATTCGTTAACGGTAGTAAGCTTCGAGATAACTGCCCCGAACGACGAATTATCCTCCACCAAGACAATTCAAGTTTGCGCACAGCCCTGAAAACAATTGAATATTTAATGCAAAAACATCGAATTGTTACATCATCCTGAATACAGTCCGAACATAAGTTCCAACGTTTTTTTTTTACTTTTGCCAAAATCAAGTTCAGACTGCTAGGTTAAAGGTTTCAGCCTTCAGAATAAGCAATTGATGACTTTCAAAAGGCCATTTTGAATGTAGCAGCAAACAATTGGAACAGGAACTGCTTCCAGAATTGATTAGAACGAATGCAGAAAAGCATTAATCTTCACGGAGAATACTTAACAATCGGGTTTTTAAAAGGTGTCAAATTATTTAATTCTAGCCTTATATGCAAAAAAAAAAAACTGTTTTATGAAGACGATATACAAAAACTCTTCGATGAAGTAAGTGCTAGATGAAGTGCACTTAATGAAAAAACTTTCTTTATTTCATATTAGCCAATGCAAACAAGCGCGACGATCTTGTAAAAATGAAAATTAATGACGTGTGAGATAAAATTCAGTGTTAATCGTAAAGTTTAATCATGCAAAACGAATAACGAAGCCGCATATTTATTCAGTATTGCTGTTCAAGAAAATGGAATAATTTTTTTGTCTATTAGCAGAAAACCCCATAGATAATTTTTTTCAATATTCAACAGCAAATACACACAGTGTACCAAACAAGTAGTTAGGATGAATGTAATTGGAAAAACGCCGAATGTTTGCAACTGCCAATTTCTAAATTGTATACTGGCCACAGATTTTGCAGAACATCGGCTACTCTGGTTAACTTAGGTGGTGATATTTCATATTGCGTGAGAGATGGAGGAGCTCTCATGAAGCTGAAAGTTACATAGAAGATTCTAATGCCATTAAAATAGATGCTGTCGAAATAACGTTACCACATCCAGCGGCATCATCGATGAGTTATGTTTGTTACAATGAGCAGATTGAAGAAAACAATATTTTAGCTTTTTCATCAAATTTCGAACACTATTATATTTAAGCATTATTTGCCGTCGAGTACGGTTATTAAAAATGTAAACATTGCACCTTGATTTCAATGCCGGTAATAATAGTTAATTGTTTTGCCAGGCGATAAACAAAATTCTGATTGATTTAACTATCAAATTCATATTTTCATTATTAATGTAAATAATATTAGGCGTGACTCGAGGCTAATCGTTCAACGAGTGCACATCGTCGGCTCCCGCTGTTTCTAACCTCCCTGTGAAGCGTGTTTTATCACCCTTATCGGTGAGTTTTCTACCCTTCATAATTATTCATATTCTTGCTTGACTAGATTACGTATCATCATTTGTTAATAGTTTGCTTTCATTAGCCAGTATTGTAGCAATCATTCGGAGGTAAAATTCCTCCATTTTGATTTTCAGAATCACGCTTAAAGACACCTGTTAGGGACAAATAAGTCTTAATGAGTATTGATAGCCCCGGGGGGGCACCCCGGGTTGACCAACTTCTTTCGCCCCAAGCGAGAGAAATTTATTCGCAAAGAGATTCACCCAGTCCTCAAAATTTTTCATTTCTTTTAAATGAACTGGAAGCCTTGAAAAATCAGGCATCCATCGATAAAGACGCTTCCCTTATCAATGAAATCAATCTCTTATCGCAATCAATAAATCAACAAACGCCAGTCAAAAAACCTATGAACTTTAAATACAAATCCACCGACAAAGGCCCATACACGGTCATTGTCGAATCTATTCAAAAAAACATAGGCAATCTAAATCCTATGAATATAGGCAAAATCATTTACACTAATAATCATAACAATTTAGACATAGTCAGTATTAACAGGAAGGGTTTAAAAAGAGTAGGTATCCAGTTTTCCACGGCAAATCAGGCCAATGACTTCATTGAAAAGAATCAATTCGACAAGACAGAATATGAAGTATACATACCGGCGCGTATGGTTACCGTCATGGGTATAGCAAGAGATGTTGGATCCCAAATTACAGATGACGACATTGTCAATTATGGTAGAGGTATAAATCCATACACTAAAATTGTTAGGGTTCGAAGATTCAATAGAAGAATACAAGAAGGCGATCAGGTGAAATATGTTCCCACTAACACTTGCCTTCTAACGTTTGCAGGTACGGTTCTGCCAAAACATTTTGAGCTTTTCTCCAACAGGATAGAGGTATCACTATATATCCCTCCAGTTATACAATGAAAAAAGTGTCTACGTTTTGGTCATATTCTGAAAATGTGTAAAGCCAAATACAGATGCCACAAATGTGGCGACTCCCACGAGGATGAAAAGCCTTGCGATAGCAGTCCTTGTTGCATTTATTGTAAAAATGAGCACTACGCAACGGACAGACAATGTTCGGAATATAATAGGCAGTTGAAAATTCGTGAAATTATGGCTTATTACAATGTTTCTTTTACGAAGCCAATCAGGCATGTAAAACTGCCACTGCACCTAGCCCATCAGCCTTTCCATCTAGATCACATAGCAATAGTGGACAGAATAACTATTCGCGCTCTTCATATTCACGCCCTCTAAGCATCTCCTATGCTGACATTTGTCAAAACACAAATAAAAATTTGTCAAGGGCCAATGTGCATCTGCCATCACAACCCAATCAAAAGCGCAAAAGCCCTCCTTCTCCGGGCTACAACAAGGAGCTCCATAATGAATGTCTCATCAACTATACTCCTTTATATTCTAAGAGACCTCACAAATCCTATAGTACTGAGGCTCCCTCAGCATCACCTATCAGCTTTGAAACCTCAGCTCTGGTCCATCAACAAGACAATATCTCAACGATTAACAACACAGATAACTTTAACCAATTCGACAAAGATGACTCGAACGACCATAACTCCAATTTTAATCAATCAAGACCTAGGATTAGGCATGACGAAAGTTACCTGGATGAAATATACAGGATGGATGACTCGCAGGGTCCTCCCTCTTGATCTATCCATCACTAATAATTAATGACATTTATATGTTGCTTTGGAAATCTATTCCTATTGCTGGTTCGTTCACTTCAATCATTACTCTCCTTACTCAATTCATGCTTAAGGTCCTACAATGGAATATTCGTTCAATTTTTTCTAACTTTAACGATCTCAAGATTCTCATACAGGATATCGAACCGGATGTGATATGCTTAAATGAAACCTTCTTGAATTTTAATAGCATCATTTCAATTTCCAATTATACAACTCTCAGAACTGACAGGCAGGATGGGTATGGGGGTTAGCGTTTGCAGTAAAAACGGCATCCCTTACAGAAACATCAATTTCTTCGATATAGACCTCCCACAGAATTTCCAGATAGCAGGTATTTCAATAGGTGAGCTCTCCTTAATTAATGTTTATGTTCCCCGGATATAGTTCTCACTGATAAGCATATCTCCGAAATATCACCTTATTTGCTAGATCCCTTCTTTTTACTAGGCGACTTTAACGCTCAATCCCCTGCGTGGGGATCAGGCAGAAGAAACTGTAATGGCTTGGCAGTTGAAGAATTTTAAGAGACTCAAACGTCACCCTATTGAACGATGGCACCCCAACAAGGCTTACACCGCCTGGCGATAATCTCAGTGCTCCAGACCTAACTATTTGTTCGACCTTTTTAGCATTAAGGTGTGACTGGTCGGTCCACCAGGATACAGGAGGTAGCGATCATTTCCCTATCAGTATTGTGGTTGAACACCCTGCAGCTTCTAGACTTGAGAAGAAACACTTCTCCACTCGCAGGTTCAACACTAAGAGGGCCAATTGGAACCACTATGGATGTTCAGTTTTGGAATACATGAGTACTCGACCTATTAACAACTGCAGCGACTTCATTGATATGATGGATGCTGCAGCAAGGCAGTCAATACCTTTGTTAAATAAACAAAACAATACTGGCAAATACAAGGTGAAATGGTGGGACGAGGACATTGAATCTTGTATAGAAAAACGTAGAAAAACCCTCCAGAATTATCGCCATCAACCATCGAGGTCAAATTATCTCATGGCGAAAAACGCCATTGCTTCTGCCAGAACTATTATTCGCAAAAGAAAAGGAAAGTTTTCACCGTTTTTGCGAAAATCTTTCTTTCCTAAACTCTCAACAAGCATGGAGAAGCATCAAAAATTTTCAGGAAACCCTCCACTCCTAAGGTTTCGAATATCCCAGAGTCCTGCTTACTAGAGATTTTAACAAAACTGTCGTTACCTGCTCTTAATACGCTTGTCCACATTCCTATCACATCTATTTCACCGAAATTCTCACTTAGAGAATTTGATATAGCAATCAAAG